>BTPG01000001.1:24156697-24249197 GCA_036245525.1 Semisulcospira habei | reverse complement strand
AAGTTCTCGGGCTAATAACACGGTTGACCGGCGCACGGCCGTGAGGTCGGCTTGAGGATCTTTTGTTTACTGAATATCTATCTATCAAGTCCTGTACCATTTTCCCTTTCAGTCATTCTCGGCGCCAACTGTAGCGACTGTGATTGCTCAAGGACGGGCGACTAGCTAAAGGGCTGGGCACACTGCCACAAACACCTATTGCCGGCCGCATTTTGTGTGGCAGCAACGTTGCGGCCACACTGCGGGGCGCCAGCAATATTGCCGACACAACTTGCCACCCGATACAATCCGAGTCTATTTTGTTTTGACGGCCCGCAAGGCTAGAGCAATGTTGCTGCCTCTCAGGCAATCAGCAGTGTTCTTGCGTCGATTCACGTTTCTTCATCTTCGGAGCCGGAAAAATTGGCGGAGAAGCTGAACGACGGCTTTGGGACTGTTAACTCATTGGAGACGCGCCGCATGCGGAAACGTGGCGAATAGCCGCGTATCCGTATGCGGCACGTCTCCAATGAGTTAAATTGATCAACCTTGTCCGAGAGTTCCCATGCATATGGGACTCCCGCAGCTCAAAATATTTCAACCGCGATCGTGCGAGGGAGGCCGTATCGGCAATAGCGCGTGAGAGCTGTTCCATATATTATGATAATGGCAGGTCAGTCAGTACAAACACATTGCATGCACATTGAAACATGGGCCACGAAGCCGATGTGGCAGGTGGCAAATTTTTCATTACGGCCACACATTGCCAGAAGCAAAATCTGTCAGCGTGAGCCGAGCCTTAATCAGGCATTATGGGTTTGATGCGCCACGATTGATTCATACAACTGTGTAGTCGTATGCCGCAAATAGGACAGTTGCGAATTCCCGAACAGCGCGAGAACGCTCGCTAGATTACGCCACTTTGAGCCGAGACAAGACCCGGCTAGCCACGAAATGTGGGCAACTCGGGTGGCTGCTACTGTTTGCTGGGAATAATAATAATAATAATAATACCGTTATTATATAGGCGCTTTTTCTCAATTTTGGGGAAATCGACTCAAAGCGCCGCGCCTGAAACCCAACACACACACTCACGAAACAGACACGGATTTACGCCATTTTAAGACAAACACAGTACAAGACAAACGAAGGGCCAGTCAGCTACTGAAGTTACAGAGATTTTTGATCGCTTGTATTTGAAATTTGTAAAGTGGCCTGAGACCGGTACCAAAGTGTGGGGGGTGGAAGAACCGGAGTACCCGGAGAAAGAACCCCCGACGGTCCGCCCGAATTAACGGTGACACTTACCAGAGGAGAAAAGTCCAACGCCGGAACCCGGTATCGAACTGCTCACCTTTGGAATTGGTGGCAGGCGCCTTAACCACTGCGCCACGGACCGCCCCAACATGCAACATGCGGGAAATTTATGCTAGGATTGGAGGAAAAAACAAAAAGGTCTACGCCGGATTTCTACTTGATCATACAGTTGTTACAATACATTTTTTTTGGCGGCCGGGGTGGGGGGAGGGGGGTGGGGGGAGGGGGTCTGGGTCGGGGTCTGGGTGGGGGTGGGAGGGGGGCGGGGAATAATACTGAGGAAAACGATCCCGCCGGCAACATTCATGAAAACTGCATATGGCGATGAAGCAGTCACCATGGCTACCATGTCATTTCAATGGCTAGTATAATTATTTAACTTTGTTATGCTAACAGTAGATGCATTTTATTCAAGTAAAATCTGATTATATATGCAAATAATTCGTGTATGCAAAGTTTTCCTGCTCGCATAGTCCATAGTGACGCGCTGTCTTGCCCACAACCCACTCAGTGCGCTTTTTCGCCTCTCGCGCTAGAGATAGGGTTAGTTTGGGGGAAATCGCGACGGCTCGGTATTGTTATGGTTGTGAACAGGATATACAGAAACAGCGGAGGAAACACTGAGGCCATCCGGGCCGTTTAAGCGTACACTCCCTAGACAGACCCACTCAGTGAGTACACCATAAGTACACTTCTATTCAAATGAGACGCTTCGCGTCTCATTTGAATAGAGGTGTACTTGTGGTGTACTCCCTGAGTGAGTCACTCGATCAGTCTATCTCGGGTGTACACCCGCAAACAGAACAAGCAGCCCTGACCTCTGAAGACACTGAGTCACCATTGTCGGAATAGACTACTAAAATTTTAGAACTATACCAAAAAGACTTGAGACATCATTCGTGTGTAGCTTTGAACGAAGGGGAAGGGATAGAGCAGATGGAAATTGTTTCACCATGGGCGAGCACCGTGCGAGTGGCATAGACAAAAATAGTCTTGCCCTGGCAGAACAACCTTACCGAAGGAACTGTAATTACTTCTGCAATTTTGAGAGGTAGATTAGACATCTTCATACTACATGATAGATATATAGTGAATATTTTTATTCTTGGATAGTTCTGTATTTTATCAACCGAATGAATAGCCTCATAACAAACTTTAGTATAGCACTAATAGACGTTGTTCGGAATCAGAAGTAGGGCGATATCACATGCTTGTCCGGGCTTTTAATTCACTCAGTTTGCGTCAAAGCACACGTAAAACACGTGCAATGTTGAGCTAATTCTTATTTCCGGAAATCGCATATTGCGCGCATTATATTTGTTTAGTTTTCCGCTACAAAAGTAATCTCCTTCTGCCTTCTTATCATTCTGCATTGCCAGGGCTTTGCCTTACATGTCCTGTCTTTAGGTGATAGATATAGAATCATCAAGAAAGTAGAACACGTAAATAAGACCAATCATTTTGATATAAAGTCGGTAAGCTTGCGAAAAACTCACACACACAACAACAAAATAAAACGACAGCAAAAAGACAAGTGCAGAAGGGGGGAAAGAAGAGACATGCTTCGATCCCTGGAAAACAAACAGCAAAAGCCGTGGTTTTATGTGTCATTTGGGTCTCATACAGTAGTAAAAACCTCCCGCTATTCCCATCACCCCAACACGGCTAAATGGGCCCCAAAATAGGGATCAGAACGTTAATGTAATGAGATTGCACTGGAAGCGAGGTAGAAAAGCAGAACCGATGCATGAGCTGGCGTGTTCCTAATGCCAAACTCGCAGGCGATCATTGATGACTGAGTCGTTTGAGAGTGGCCATACCTTGCGCCCACTATAGCCATCAGTGACCATTAACCATTTGGGTGTCGGTAGCGGTTTTAGTCGCGATGACTCCTGTAAAAATCATCGCGACTAAATCCGATACCGACACGCAAAGGGTTATCACGTTGCACCTAAGGTCCAAATTCCTAAATCTGGGAGTTGTCGTCTGAACACTTTGTAGTATTTCCAGAACCAGACTGACGATGGTCAAGTTGATCAATATATTCCTGTGGTCTCAGGTCTGGATGGGTTTAGATTCAGATTCAGATTCAGACAACTATATTATCCAAAACAGGAAATTATCGCTTGGTCGGCATTGTAAAGAGATCAATAAAAGGTAAAGAGAGAAACAATATTACATCTTTGAAGTGCTACAGTAGGACACATAATAAGCAATTGCACTCTTTACTGTAATATACACACACGCGCGAGCACACACGCACGCACGCAAGCACGAACACACGCACACACGCACGCACGCACGCACGCACACACACACTCACACACTTACACACACACACACACACACACACACACACACACACACACACACACACACACACACACACACACACACACCTGGGGCGACGATTTCGTGAATTACATAATAAAACAGGGTTCATGGATTTACGGCCATATCACACGTTCTCAAAACCACACCGCATCATTCCGGCCATTCAGAGGCGTGGACACGTGTCAAAGTTGAAGGTTTAGACAGTGGCACGAGGTATGGTTTCTCTCAGATGATAAACCGTCGAGCGCGTGTGGCCAAATGTGCGGCCAAAGTGCGAGCAATGTGATGAGTAGCTCATCTCGCCATGCACACCGCTCAGTCCTTCAAAAAGATTCCATCAGTCTGTCAGAGGTTGGCAAGTCCGCAGTCATCAATACTGTGCTAGAGTCGGCCGGATCATGATGGATTGGGCGTTTCCTGTGTGTCATATTTTTCTTTTATGTTTTATATATATACATTTTTTAAATCTACTTTAATAGGGAATAATACTCCCTCCTTCGGCCCCCCCCCCGCCCCCCTCCCCTCACACACAAAACAAATATAGAAAGGTTTCTTGACCCTTTGCAGCCGAGAAAAAGTGAGCGCGATCTAATTGCAAAAGACAAATGTCCTCATGAACCCCCGCTGCGGGGGCTAATGAGGATCTATGCCAATTGCTGATGCGACTTTTAAAATAAACTTTTCGGACAGGCACGACGTTGGATTAACCCCTTGGCTGCCAGTGGACGCGAATTTCGCGACTGAAACCACTGCACACTGACCCGGCGACATTCGCGTGAAGAATACAAATGAAATGGGAACAGACGTGGGCACAAAGAACACATGACTACAAGCGACGTGACTCCTCATGAGCCCCCGCGACTGCGGGGGCTCATGAGGATTTATGTCTCTTGTACGTAGGTAGCTGTTCGTTTTGCCCCGGCAGTCCAGGGGTTAACAGAAACTTCACAAACACAGTCTGCATCCGCTGGCAAAGAAGGGGTTGTTAACCTGCTACTAAGCGCTGCTTGTAAATTTAGGGAGATGGATTTATAATGTATTAGCTCTTATGTGATGCCCGATTTGTCTTGGCGCCCCTTGAGGCCGGCAGCCGACATGCCAATCGTGATTTAATACAGGCAGCCCATCTTGAACAAGTTTACGATAGTGGCGGTCAGGAGAAAGGGGTTTGGGGGAGAGGGGGGTATAGGTCCTGTGCGCAAAAGACCATCGAACCGACGTAGTTGCGCGGCCCAACGGCGGCCGACGTCGACCCGATGGTCTTTTGCGCATTGGAAGGCGGGGGTGGGGGTGAGGGGGGAGGGGGGATTGGGTGGGCGGGGGTTGGGGGCGGGGGCTCAGTCTTAATTTGTTCCTTTCAGTGTTGTGCTATGTTTTGTTTTATTATTAATATTACTTAGAAGCAGTCTTAAATCGGTGATGGTGGGGATGGTGAGAGTGCATGTGTGTGTGTGTGTTTTGTAGTGTTGGGGTTGGGGTGGGGGGGGGGGGGGGTGAGGAGGGTGGGGGGGGGGGGGCTGTGGAAGGAAAGTTATACCATATATAAGCACCAACTGTTCTTATTTCCATCAATCTCCTGTTCTATTTTCTGCTCATTTTTTATTTTTTTTATTTTTATTTTTTTAAAAGTGTTCTAACAAATTACCCTAGAATCACCAGGGAATTGTTTAACATAAAATAAACATGCATGAGGAATCTAATCTTGGAGCCATTTTCACATGTTCAGCATCTCCTGGTGTCGTTTGATGTGGCAGGACTGGGTTGTTTTTCATGATTTTCATTTCACACATCTTTGAAATTTTTATTTGAAAATGTATGCACGCTTTCATTGCAATGTCACATTGTGAAAGCATGTTTTTGTTTCAACTGAACTATACCCGAAAGTGATGTTTCATGAGGGGAGCCATTATAATTTTTTTCTTTTACACGCACTGCAATCAGGATGTATTTTGATGGAGTACAACGTGGCTATCTGGGTTTGCTCATTGAATTTTCGAAGCATTTCATGTTTATCTTATTTATGGCTAAACATATTTTAAAATTGCTGAGCGATGAATTTTCAAACAAACAATATTTGGCCACCAAAAACTCCTTAAAAGACGCTTCCTCTAGTTCAAGAACAAACCGTCAACACATTCAGACCTAAAGAAGAGATGGATGGACTATGATAGTTTGAGGGTAGCGCCAGAATAGCTTGGCACCAAGCTATTCTGGCGCTAACTTCAAACTATCATTGTCAGTCTGGTTCTCGAAATGCTACAAAGTTTTCAAACGACAACTCCCCGATTTCTACTCTGGCGCTACCTCAAACTATCATAGTCAATCTGGTTCCCAAACTGCTACAAGGTTTTCAGAGGACAACAAACAATATCTGGCCACCAAAACCGCCTACGAGTGCTTCCTAGGGTTCACCCCTGTACGTTTGATAGATTAACGGGGAAAAACGGGAAAAAAATTACGCTCCTCGGTCCATTTTGATCCTTTTGGGGGTTTCATAAATGAAAAGGGAGGCAGGAATGATATAGGATTCAGACTGCCCCAGACACATTGTGAGCGAGAGACCGAAAAATTGGTTTCCGTCACAACAAAGCCTTTGCCACTGCCGCAAGGTCTGCGTACATACACTCGCTGTCCCAGCACCATTTCCTGTTCGTCCTGTTCGGACCAAGACCTCTTTCATCTCGATTCCGGTACAGGAAGTAGCGTCGATATAAAATTATTCAAGCGGCTCAACGTATTCGATCCAATACGGACCGAATTGTCCTGGTTGTGCTGGCGTCTCCGCTGAGCGTACCAGCTGCCGAGAAACGTACTGACGGTGATAGTTCATGGACAGTGCCTGTTTAGTTTGTACCGCGGGGAGCTGGATCCATGGCTCCGGGGTAGACAGTCCGACTTTCGTCCGAAAGGTCGCGGGTTTGAATCCAGCGCGGGTCCAAATTTGCTCAGACCCTATTCGGTGACCTGTGTTTGAAATCACCGTCGTGGTGGGTAAAATACATTTTTAACCCCTTATAATGTACACTGTACGTACATTTTTGTTTTTGAAATATCTGTTCATTCAACGCCAAAAAGTCAAAACCGTCCAAGAAACATGGACACAAATTGGTCTCAGCTGGGGCTTTTGAGGATCTGTGTCTCTTGCAGTTGGATCGTGTTCACTTTTCTCGGCAGTGAAGGAGTTAAGCCCTTTTGGTTTAACGTTTCTTTGAAGATTGCCTTATTCGCCTGCTGTAATGACTAACCGATTAGTTTGTAGCCTGAAAAGGCACCATAATATACTGGCGAGCAAAGAAAATGCAACATCACTAGTATCATGGGAACACCGAAAACGTTTCCGAAGAATCCAATAGTGTCTCATATCTTTCCATCGTCAGTATAATCAGGCGTTGCGCTTGAAGCAGTCATGATTTACCTTCCAGTTCCACAATGGTTTAGTGGCCATGACTTAGAATTCATGCTGTATAAAAAATAAAATGAAAAAGAATGTCACATTGAAAGATAGATAAATGAGCGCGCTCGCGCGCGCGCGCACACACACACACACACACACACACACACACACACACACACACACACACACACACACACACACACACACACACACACACACGCCCGCACGAGCGCGGGCGCGCGTGTGTGTTTGTGCGCACGCGTGCGAGGAGGGTGATGGTGGTGAGGAGCTGAAACGAAGACATTGCAAAGACATCCCTTACTAGGACCGTGCATTGCAAAGCAGCTGAAAGACGCATGCACGTCGTGTGTCTGTCTGTCCGCGACTTCTATATGGATCCCAGACAAATGGTTAGCTACTTAGAATGACCACCAGAAGTGTGGTTTACTTGATCTATGTGTGACAGTATTGGGTTAGAGTACCAAATCCTAGCAAAGAAACGCACGATAAGTTGTCTTTAGTGTTAGGCTTAACTCATTCTACCCCAACACCGAAATCCCCAAATGTTGTAGTTGTCCTCTTTAGACTGCACTCTAGTGCAGGACACAGATCGACCATGATAGTTCAAGGGTGATGCCAGAATAGCTTGGCGCCCATAGGCGCCAAGCTATTCTGGCATCACCCTTGAACTATCATGGTCGATCCTTATCTTGCTGTGGTGTGTCTGGGGTAGAATGAGTTAACCCTAATCCTACTTTCAATGAAGTCTGGTTCTTTAAAAAGAAAAGTCCCAAGTCAAAATACTATTTTTGTTTTGTTAAAGAGTAGAACGACACCAATAAATGCACCATAAAAAGCGAATAATTCTGTCTCTTTTGAAAACGCGAGATTCCGGTAATAATACTGACGTAATCATTCAGTAGAGCTTGCGCCTTTCCCGACAACATTTCTGACCGGTCTGTCATTGTCCGTCTGAATTAATCCCTGTAGTGCCGAAAAAAAGTGAACACGATCCAACTGCAAGAGACATAGATCTTCATGAGCCCCCGCGACTGCGGGGGCTCATGAAGATCTGTGCCTCTTGCTGAGACCAAAATTTGTGTTTATGTTCCATGGACTTTTGGTCGTTGATGAACAAAGCTTTCAGACTCAAAATACGTGCCCACTGGCATTAATGGGGTTAAACGTTATAAAATACATTCAAAGTAAGTCTGGTTTGTTTCCCCGACAAAACGGATCTACGTGACAAAATATGGATGATTCTACATCAGAGGAGAAAAATAAAGCATGACAGATTCTAAGGTCGCACACATCCTCACAAAATGTCAATGGAAAGCGGCCAAAGAACTTACGTCATTTATCAAACCCAGACAACTAGCTTGAAGTTAGCCTTTGGTATGCTCCGTTCTTTTTTCATTACGAAAAATCAGTCTGTCCTTCGTCAGTTTTCGTGGCACTTGTGCGTAGCCAGTAACTAATATAAAGAAATAAAATTATCAGTGTGTTTTATCACATTGGTTGTCTCCTTCGATTTGCTGCGCAAATCAGCGCATCGAAATCAGGGAGACAACCAGTGTGAAATCTTTTGTGGTTTGCAAAAGCAACTGGTATGCAACACGGTTTTATATCTAGTTTACTTTAATCATGACGATCATGTGGATGATGTTGATGTTAATGATGATGATAATGATGATGCTGATGCTGGTGATAATGCTTATCCCTTTGGCTGTCGGTAGCGGTTTTGTCGCGATGATTCCTGCGACAAAACCGCTACCGACAGCCAAAGGGTTATCATCGTCAACGTCGCTGCGTTGCAAAACCTTAGAGTCTTGTATGTGGTTGGGTCCGTATATCAGATTATTCAGACATTTTTCCTGTTAGTCCTTGCATTATATTGCCGCCAAACTTCACTTCGATCTCCGTCTCTCTCCGTCAAGTCACTCACGCCTGTTTATGCACCTAATTACCTAGGTCTGGATGCCCAATGCTCAAAAGACTATCGATCCGAAGTCGGCCTTTTGCGCACTGTGGGTGCCCTTCTTTGACGTGAAAAGCACAGTTACATATTTCAAAGGTGACAGAATGCAGTGATCAATACGAAATCGATGAATAAAACTGACCTACCTCGACTGACTTTTCGAGATTATATCGATGTCCGCGGAGATGGCACTAAATATTTTACTTCAGGCTGGAAAAAAATCGACTTCTTGTCTCGTGCGTACGTAAATGCTCTGAACACATACGTCATTTACACGCCTGAATTTTTATGACATGTCTGCCCCTGTGACGACAAAAGACGCTAAGTCTATTTGTGTGAGAAGCGAGATTTTCAGTGTAATACAATGAAACCCTCGCTTTTCAGAAAAAATGAACTTCTTGTTGTTTGCCTTCACAGGGCCAAAGTCATTACGATTTCATTACGATTTCCTTGAAAGCAAAGAGGTTGTTTTGTTTATATCATCGAATGCTGTCAGCGAAAATATCATCACGTTCGGATGCGAATGTTAATGAGCACAGATGCACACTCAGCAGCAAATGAGAGAGAGAGAGAGAGAGAGAGAGAGAGAGAGAGAGAGAGAGAGAGAGAGAGAGAGAGAGAGAGAGAGAGAGAGAGAGAGAGAGAGAGAGAGAAATGAAATGAAATGAAATGAAACTTTATTTTCCAAGGATAAAAGAATAGGTGCGCAGACCTGTTTTCATTCTTGTCCTTGCTACACACTACAAAACAAAATAACGTACACACACACACACGCGCGCCGGTGTGCAATTGCCGCGTGCACAGGCTTGTGCCAGATTAGCTTGTAGCCTACAGGCGCCAAGCCAAGCCTGCACAACCCTCCACACACACACACACACACACACACACACACACACACTGACACACACATACACACACATCAGTATATCATGTACACATACATTCTTTCGCTTAAAACTATACTACAGCAAATATAAAAAGTATAATGGATTTTGTACATAAAACCGCTATTGTTCTCATCATAAAAACCAACACGGCGGCTCACTCCAACAAACATAAACAGGCATACACACACACACACACACACACACACACACACACACACACACACACACACACACACACATACACACACACACGCACACACACACTCGCACACACACACACACACACACGCGCGCGCGCGCGCGCGCGCGTGCGCAAGCACGTAGGGATGCGCGCGTGCACACACATACACTTGCACACACTGACACAGATAAACACACACATGCGATAGCGGCCTCCCCGCGCCACTAAACCGCGCACAGCTAGATGCTAGTCTGCCATGGAATTAGACTAGACTTGTATAGCGATCCCGCAACCACCGCGCGCGCGGGTCGACGCGAAGAAACCACAGCACTGCCACGCCTCGCGAGCGCCCAATGCTGTGTCTATCGACGGCATCCCGTCTGGCCAGCCGAGTCCATGGGGTCATGGATATTACATAATGCGGCTTGCTGGAATGCCAGCGGTATATTACATGCGTTCATAAATTTTTAATGTTAGAAGAGAATGCAGACTATCCGGGAAATGCCGCATAAGGCATGGAGTGCTACATGTAAAAATAAAAATAAAAATACAAAATAAAAGAAAAATTAAGTTTTGTCTAGATGTTTGAGCAGCTTGGTCTTGTAAGTTTTAAGCGATGGCGCGGCTCTAACATCCGCAGGAATGGAGTTCCATAACTTTGCACCAGAATAGGACAACGACGACCTATAAATGTCTAGTCGAGGCATCGGTACAACAAGATTGTTCCCTGGTGTTCGACTGGACCTCGTATGAGCAAAGTGGAACAAACTATTGAGATAGGCTGGTGTTTCTGAGAGGGTGATTTTGCGCATGAGCACCAACTTATTATACTTAAACTGTTTTTCAAGTGGCAAAATGTCTAACAGCTTGAACTTATTGTCAGTATTAATGACTTCTGAGGGTCTGTCAACAATAAGTTTAATGGCTCTTCTGTGGAGCGAGTTCAGACTTTTTAAATTAGCATCGCTACTACCGTCCCAAATAGATGAGGCATAATCCAAATGTGACTGAATATGGGCATAGTAGAAGAGTTTCCTTGTTGGCTCATCAGCAAAATGTCTCAATTTCGACAGGAGGAATACATTTTTAGATACTATTTTACACAGTTTAGTAATGTGGCCTTGCCAGCACAACTTGTCGTCTAAGTTGATTCCAAGCACGCGCTGTTCTCTGACTTGCTCCACAGGCTGGCCATTAAGTGTTAGTTGAAGGGGAGGGGGGTTCAACTGATGCTTTTGCCGTGTGGTAATCAGCATGCATTTGGTTTTAGTGGGATTAGGTATCATGGCGTTATTTCTGCACCATTCAGATACCTCATTTAAACTGTCTTGGAGAATCTTCACCATACATGTTACGAGAGAGAGAGAGAGAGAGAGAGAGAGAGAGAGAGAGAGAGAGAGTTTGTAAAATGACGATTTGTTTTTTGTCAAAACTTTTACTTTTGAAAAATACATTTTTATCATCATCGTCGTTGAAAATACATTTTCATCATCATCGTCGTTGTCATCATCATCATCATCATCATCATCTCTCTCTCTCTCTCTCTCTCTCTCTCTCTCTCTCTCTCTCTCTCTCTCTCTCTCTCTCTCTCTCTCTCTCTCTCTCTCTGCGCCACCGGGGTTACACTGTCCAGGATACTTCTTTCAAACCTCCACTGGGAATGTGTATTTCTTATATGCATCTGGATTTAACTTCTTGAAGTGCGCTGTGTGCATGTGTGCAATAGTCATGGATTTCTATTTTTGTGATAAATAATACTGAGCGATCGCTGTGAGCACTTGAAAAGTTATTTATGTTCCAGAACGTTCGTTAACCTACACTCACCTTGAGTGCATCACTGCACCAAGTGTGTTTTCGAATTCCTGGATTAATTGTTGTGAGTGTTTTCATCAGTGCTTGTTTGCTTGCTTGCTTGGAAAAACTCACGTTCCTTCAGGAACTGTTACTTCGAGTTGGTCGGTGATCCTCCTGATACCGTTTTTCATTCCGCGGTATTCGTCTCTGCCCAACATCGGAGTACTTCAACGGGTCTGTTGGGTTTCCTGACTTGACTTTGTGTGTGTTCGTGATTCTTCTGACTTAGCTCTGCTTTTTCCAGGTGAGCGTGTAATCATTATTTCAAAATTCTTTGTCAACAAACTGAAAATTTACTTTTGGCATTGATAACATTGATTCAATGATTGTGTACATTTGCGTCACGCGTTCTTTGGAACTAGAGCGGCTGACGCGTCATATGGAACTTGAGTACCCAGTGCGTCACTTGGAACATGAGCGCTGACGTCGATCACTTGCCTCCCGCTCGCAAGAAAACCTCTATCCCTATATCGCACTGGTATCATACTGGCATATTACTACTTCCTTGCACTGTGGTACCATTTCTACAGCTCCCTGCCAATGCATCCATGTATGACTGTCCAGTGTGTTCGTGTTAGCAAGCTGGCGGACTAGTTCACTCCAGTGAAGGACACTAAACTTTAGCCATGCCCCCTAACACGAGATCTATCAAAGCCAAATGCTCCATTGACTTGGAAAAAGTTAAGAAATCAAAAGACTGGCATCAGATCACTTTTGAAACGAATGGTCTTAACTTGCCGGTGTGGAGGCATGCTTTAAGAGAACGATACCAGTTTGCATACAAACCCCCTGAGCTTTCTTCTACATGGGCTGACTTCCAAAAAGACCACACTAAGACGCTCTCCCTCAACCACCCCCTGGCCATTGACCTTCCTCCTGAGCTTTTTAAATCTGTGCTTGATCTCTCGCTAGATGGAAATAAACTATTGAAAATCTCCATCTACTATACCACGGGCACAATTCTAGTTCAGGGGAAGGCGTGTGTGGACTGGGTGCAAGAGGAATTCGACAAACTGAGGTCAGTCGTGAACCTACTCCTCCCCACTTATCGCATGTCTGGTGTATCGCCTGATCAACGAGCACTGCCACCATGCGCCACTATGTGCTCACAGCTCACTAACACTGGCGCAACGGACACGGTCGGTGTAGGTCTTGAGCAGGTAGAAGGAAGTGCCAATAACGATCATGTCCAAGACAGCGCCACTGATATGACTGACAGTGCAGACTCAATCAGCGTGACTGGCGGTGCCGATGTTGCTTCAGCCAGCTTGGACCACAGTGGCTGTTCCTGTGACGCCACCCCATCTGCGGCCAGTTACCACTGTGACAGCCCGGGCGGTTGCCCCCCTCTCCCCGACACCGGTTCTGCATTGCAACCGTCAACTTCCAGGCTCCAAGCTGACACGGCCAAGAAGCTAACGGAACTTGGCCGTGTTGTTGATAGTCTCGGTGCTGCGATCAGCTCTCAGCACGACACGGCCATGTGTGCAGTGTATGATTTACAGAAGGAGGTGAGAGAGCTGGTCCGGATTGAGATTCGAGACATCAAGGCCGATTTCCAGCAGCAGCTTGAACAGCTTAGTTGTCGTGTCAAGTCACTGGAGGCTGAAAACAAAAAACTCAGGTCTCAGCTTGGTGACCACAACAAAATCTTCACTTCCCTGCGCATCACTTCCCCGCCTACCACGAAGCAGATTACAGATACACATACGGGTTGCACTCTGTTGTCAACCAAACCTGGCCCATCCCTAGCCTCATCTCAGCCCCGACGGTCCGTTCCCGCGGACCATTCCCCGCCTGCCACCAACCTTGCCAAGATTCGCTCAGTTGGTATGGCTTCCCCCTTATCCATTGAAAACTCCGGCCTCACCCCTTCCACTCCCTCGCCGAGCCAGCCCGCACACAACACTGGCCGAGCCTCATACCGTGACGTTGTAGTCGCCGGCGCCGTGCCTGTGTCCAATCGCTTTGCTGCCCTCTCTGTTGACGGCAACAAGAACGATCAGGCCGAAGACACAGGCACGGGGTCGCTACGCAACACGTGCCGCCCCAATCAGAGTCAACATCAGGATCACCCCTTCCCCGCCGACGTCTTGACCAAAGAGAGGATTTGGCCTGGGGTCCCTGCTGTGCTAATAGGTGATTCAATCTTGCGAGAAGTGGGTAGCAGGATTGTATCACCGACTGTACCTCTGCAGAAGATCTGCGTGCCGGGGATGTCCATTGCTGAATTGATGGCGTGGCTCGACATGCAGCCTCCTGCACCGCACATTGTTTTAGCCGTGCTGCATGTCGGCATCAACACATGCAAACGCCGACAAGTGATCAGTGTGGACACCTGGGCCAAACTCCTCACACTAGTCAAAATTAAGTTTCCATGCGCCGCCGTCAAAATGTCGTCTGTCCTGCCTGCTTTTGGTCGACACCCCGCCAACAATGCCATCATACCTTCCAACAGGAACCTGATGGCGGCGTGTGATCAGGCGAGGGCTCTGTACATTGACAACGTGCCAGTGTTTCTGTCTCGTGGTGGGGCCCCACGTAAACTGCTCTACAGACAGTATGATAATTTCCATCCAAGCACTGAGGGGGCCTTGCGACTTGCTTTCAACCTTAGGTCCACTGCTCGTGCAACCCTGCCCTCTGTGCGGTCTAGCTTTGCCCACCAGCCTGGACTGCGGCCAACTCTGTGTGACGACCCCCTGCAATACGGACCCCCCGTGGCGCCTCTAGGAGGCTTGCACCGTAACGGTCACCTGCCCATTGAACTCAGCTATAACGTTCCCCTCCTCCCCACCCCACATTATCCCCAGTCAATGACCTCGCAGCGTGTTTCCTACATCACCTGTCCAGAATATCAGGGGCGGCATTATGAGACCCTCGTCTGAGTGCATTGTAGTGTGAACCCACCCTGGTTGCCTTCCTCGATTCTCATCGGTGGATCGATGGGGACAAACAGTGTGGTCTACTCATCATCCCTTGCCTGAGTACAGTGACATTCTCAACCCACGCTCACTGTCTCCCTCGATTCGTTCTGGCGTATCGACGGAGACGACCTGCGCGGCGTACCATGATGTGTAATTGTCGTATTTATCAGTCCATATGTTGTCTCCCTCGCTTCTCTGCTGTGAGTCGACGGAGCCACCCAGTGTGGCACCCACCTTCACTCTCATATATTGCCCACACTCATTAGATGGAGCATCACACCGTGATCATTTTCTGACGTCTGAATCTAACAATCTGGCAAACTGTTTAGTGTCCGACATTGAATCTATAGCGTATTAATTGATTAGCCTTTTGGATTTATTTCGTGCACCGAATTTGCTTCTGTGTATAGTGTGTGACGATCATTATCTTCCTGCATTTTCCGTTTCTTTCAAAACTGAGGTAATAGACTCTTCTTGTTATAGCGAAAGAGCCTATGTCTTTATCGTATATTATACGGTCTACGATCAGTGACTCATTTCATTCGCTTTTCAGACCGTCAGGATACATTATTTCCCCTACGCGGGACGTGACGCTAAGGAGCCGGTATTTATATCGCAGATACGGTATATTATCAGTGACTCATTTGCCTACAGAACGTATCAAAACTTTATTTCCCCGACGTGGGGAGTGACGTTGCCTGCAGAGACAAACCTGAGGTAATAGACTCTTCTTGTTATAGCAAAGGAGCCTATGTCTTTATCGTTTTTTGTACGGTCTAATATCAGTGTCTCATTTCAATCGCTTTTCAGAACGTCACGATACATTATTTCCCCTACGCGGGACGTGACGCTAAGGAGCCGGTATTTATATCGCAGATAAGGTATATTATCAGTGACTCATTTGCCTACAGAACGTATCAAAACTTTATTTCCCCGACGTGGGGAGTGACGTTGCCTACAGAGACAGTGACAGAGCTTAAATTTCAGCTCTGTAGTTTCTCCTGTATTTTGTTTAACTTTGTTAGCGTTCATACGCATTCATTTGTTCTTATTTGAATTTCGTACACATTTTTCCGCTAACGTGTTCATTCATCATGCCTGCCTGTAGCCCAACTGTACCCCAGTGTTCGCTGCAAAAGCAAGATTTACGAATAGGGCATCTTAACATCTATCATTTATACAACAAAGTGCCCGACGCCACTGTTTTACTTTCACAACCCCAACCCTTTCATGTATTTGGATTTACGGAGTCTAGACTCAGAGAACATATTAGTGACGACTCGATCTCCATTCATAATTATACTATATTCCGTAGAGATGCATCATCTGCTGGTCATACAGGTATAGCTGTGTACCTTCATAACTCTATCCGCCAATACGTTACCCGCCGTATGGATTTAGAGTCTAGTCACGTGGAAAGTTTATTTCTTGAATTGAAATGCGATAAATCTTCCCCCACACTTATCGGTTTTATTTATCGCACCCCTTCAGCAACATTTTCATGGTATGATGATTTTGTTACCATGATGGATAAGGTGCAATTACGTAACAACAAAGACATACACCTTCTAGGCGATTTTAATATTGACCTTCTCACGACTGGTCATGCGGCGTGGAATTACACCACCTCATTATTTGGCCTGCAACAGATGGTTCGGTCTCCCACACGAGTTTCTTTGTCATCCGCCACATTGATTGACCACATCTACACTACAAATGTATCTGCTGTCAAGAACGTCCATGTGCCAAATGTAGCCATTAGTGATCATTTTCCTACTTGTTTTCATCTTTCAGTTAAACGTGATAAACCCCAGCACAAACAACACACTACTATCACCTACAGGTCTTACAAAAAATTCAACACTGATGACTTTCTTCGAGACCTATCGAACATGCCCTTTCACCTTATTTATAACACTAATGATCCCAATGAAGCCCTAACGCTTTGGTACAAGCTGTTTCTTTGGGTCCTAGATAAACATGCCCCACTCAGGACTAAACGAATTAAAAACCCTACCCTTCCGCCTTGGTTGTCAAACGACATTATTCATGCGATGAAAATAAGAGATGACTTAAAACGGCAGAAAAAATTTGCAGATTTTAAAAAACAACGTAATTTTGTAAAATCCTTAGTTAGAAAAGCACAGAAAACGCTTGCGGAAAAAGTTATCGCAGAGGGTAAAGATACCCGAAGTGTCTGGAATGCAATCAATTTGTTTACTAAGCGGAAAAGTTCCATCCCTGCTGCTACATCTCTAGGCATGGATCCAGACGACTTCAATTCCCATTTTTTAAATATCGCTGAGTCCCTTGTACAGTCTTTTCCCACTTGCAGTGATAGTTACAGTTGTTCTGCTAAACTGCGCACACACTGTGAGTCTGCAGCAGGTGCGTCCTTCTCCATACCTCTTATGACAGTGTTTGAAGTTGGTAAGTATATTTCTACTCTAACCAGTAAATCGTGTGGCCTGGATGGAATAAATAACATGGTACTGAAATTGTCACTTCCATACACAGCTGACTCCTTGACATTTATATTCAACCTTTCTATCACCCAAGGTATTTTTCCAGATGCCATGAAAGATGCTAAAGTTGTCCCCATTCCCAAATGTAAAGATCCCAAAAGTCCAAACGATTTCCGTCCTATTTCAGTGTTATCAATATTATCGAAGCCAATTGAAAGACACATTCACAAGCACCTACTCCAATTCTTGGAGAATCAACGCCTACTCCTATCTCTTCAGTCCGGTTTTCGACCTAAACACTCGTGCCATACTGCACTCGTTCACATCGTTGACTCTTGGCTCTCATCAATCAATAATTCCAAATTAAATGGTGCAGTTTTTCTGGACCTAACCAAAGCATTTGATTTAGTCGATCACAACATTCTTTTAAAGAAACTTTCAGTGTATAAGTTTGATTTGAACTCTATTGCGTTTTTCTCATCCTACCTAAGTTGCCGCCGACAGAAGGTGTACTCGAACGGAAGGTATTCGAAAGAAGGTATAGTGAGGCACGGTGTTCCCCAAGGATCTATCCTAGGGCCTCTTTTATTTTCTTTATTCATCAATGACCTGCCTCTTTCCATCTCAAATCCTACGGTAAAATGCGAACTCTTTGCTGACGATTCCACGCTGCATACATCAGACGATCGTCTCATGACGCTAAATTGTATCCTCCAGCAAAGTCTTGATGAAGTGTTAGATTGGTGTACGCATAATCGCATGCTCCTCAGTACTTCTAAAACCAAAAGCATGTTGATAACAACCCGCCAAAAGCATCAGCTACGTCCTGCCCCTT
This sequence comes from Semisulcospira habei, assembly GCA_036245525.1. Taxonomy (NCBI): domain Eukaryota; kingdom Metazoa; phylum Mollusca; class Gastropoda; family Semisulcospiridae; genus Semisulcospira; species Semisulcospira habei. The sequence continues at coordinate 24,231,046 of BTPG01000001.1, read as the reverse complement.
TGATACTTTCACTTGGTGATAAACCTATCCAACAGGTATCCAAGCACCGCCTACTGGGAGTTGTACTTGACGACCAGCTCAATTGGTCGTCGCATATTGACAGTTTGTGCAAAACCTTGTCCAGAAATGTATTTCTGCTCTCTAAACTTAGACATATTCTTAGTACAAAGTGCTGTACATTGTTTTTTCACGCGCACATTAAGAGCCACTGTGATTATGCGTCCTCTTTGTGGGACGAATGCAGCGAACGTCATATTAAAAAAGTCAACTCGCTATATCGTCGTTCAGTTAAAATAATTATTCCACACCCTACTTCCACAGACCAAACGATAAAATCTCTTGGCCTGCTTCCACTGAAGGAACAACTCAAATTTAACAAATGCGTCCTCATGCACAAAATATTTCATTATCAAGTCCCCGAGTATCTGTGCGCGCTATTTAACTTCAGCCCTAGGCATCAGCTACACACGAGACATGGCTTGCTTCATTTACCCCGACCCAGGATAGATCTCTACAAGTCAAGCCTTCTATTTTCGGGCAGTTTTGTCTGGAACTCATTGCCATTGAACATTAAATCATGTTCAGGTAAAACCCATTTTAAACGAGCTTTGCGAACGCACTTCCATTCAGCCTGACTTCACAGTTTGCCATATCAGAGTATTGTTGTTGATAACACGTGAAAGTCAAGTATTTTCTCTTTCTCCTTACATTTGTAAACTGATAATCCTTGGTCTTGTCGGTGTCGCTATATGCTCTTGATGCTGCTGATTCTTTGACACTGTCTTAGCTGAGTATAATATTAATGCTATGCACTCATTTATTTCTCTTACTTTTGTGTTGGTGGCAGTTACTACTTCTCCAATACGATTTTTTTCCCCCCTTTCATTGATTCACCTATTGTGTTTTTTTTTTCCCGTAGTTTTTCTTCTTCTTATTATTATTATTGTTATTATTTGCATGCTATGTTTATTTTCCTGTTATGTTGTTTGTTTACAGGACAGCTTGTAAGACAGGCATTGAGTTGCCTAATAGCTTTATCCTGAATAAATAAAGATTCATCATCATCTCTACGGTTGTTCACCTGAACAGGTTAAACTCTATATAAAAAGAGCTGTCAAAATGATAGATACGCGAACCATTCCTACCACAGACAAATTTTGACATCTAAACATTCTCGGCCTGCGTCAACAACTTAGTTTTAACAAATGGATCCTCATGCACAAGATCTTAAATAACATGACACCAAAGTATCTAACCACCAAATTTATGCCACAGCAAGAACGCGAACGGACCTCAAGGAACAATACTTTACCCCTACCTTTGCCTAGAATCGACCTCTTTAAAATTAGTTTATCATTTTCTGGACCGTTTGTATGGAACACTATTCCTACACATTTGAAGACTATAGCCTCGCTTGGAATCTTTAAAACGAAACTTTTTGATTACCTGATGAGCCAAACATAACATCACTTATTTAAACAAACCCTGATGGTTAATACTTTCATGTACCACATGCATCTATGTATAATGTGTGTGTGTGTGTTTGTGTGTGTGTGTGTTTTGTCTGTGTGTGTGTGTGTGTTGTCTGTGTATGTGTGTGTGTGTGTGTGTGTGTGTGTGTGTGTGTGTGTGTGTGTGTGTGTGTGTGTGGTATAAGATGAATGTTGAGTGTTACTATTATTTTATGTATATAATTTTAAAAAAAAAATTATTATTATTTTTTAAAATTATTGTTGCATGAAATAATGTGTGTAAATATAATGTCTTTATTTTTTATTTTTTAAAATATTTTTTTATATTGTAGATGTTAGAAACGGCAAGTTTGTAAAATGACGATTTGTTTCTGTCAAAACTTTTTACCGTTGATATATAAAGTTTCATCATCATCATCATCATCATCATCATCATCATCATCATCATCTCTCTCTCTCTCTCTCTCTCTCTCTCTCTCTCTCTCTCTCTCTCTCTCTCTCTCTCTCTGTCTCTCTCTTTGTTTCTCTGTCTCTGTCTCTCTGTCTCTCTCTCTGTCTCACTCTCTGTCTCTGTCTCTGTCTGTCTGTCTCTCTCTCTGGAGACTGGAGGCAAGAGTAGGAAATCCCCTGTAATTTCCTCTAACCTGACTGCTGACAACCTCAGCGACCATTTTCTTTCAGCTGCCGAGTCGCTGGCCCCTTCTAAAACAAACTCTCGGCCCTATACCTGTCCTGAAACGCTGATAGATTTCTGTAGAACGTAAACTGCAGGATTAGACCCTTTTGTTATTCTACCTCTGACAGTTCACTAAGTCGGCAAAAAACAATTAGTTCCATGCAGAATAAAAAATCATCCGGGCCAGGTGACATAAGCCCCAAAATACTAAAATTATCCCTTCCCTATATTGTTGAAACAATCACTTATATTTACAATTTGTGTATTCAACAAAATGTTTTCCCAAGGGCGCTAAAAAAAAAGCCTAAAGTTATTCCCTTACCTAAAACAAAAGATCTGTCCGATGTGAATAATTATCGCCCCATTTCACGTCCGTCTGTTTTAAGTAAACCCATCGAACGACACATTCATAAACCCCTGTTAGAATATCTAAACAAAACGCAGGTTAATCCACCCCATTCAGTCAGGATTTCGCCCAAAGCATAGCTGTCACACGGCCTTAGCACGACGTACAGACGCGTGGCTAAGTTCAATGAACCAAGGCCAATTTACGGGTGCTGTTTTCATAGACATTCGGAAAGCTTTCGACCTGGTAAATTATGAAATTCTTCTTTCCGAGCTAAGTATTTGTCTGGACGGTTCTCTCTCAAATAACTGTACGCACACTGTAGCTCCTTGGGTGCTATTCCATTTTTCGCCTTCTGTCTTAGAGACACAAAGCAGCGCGGCATGGTCAATGGATCATACTCCTCAAGTGGATTAGTAACACGAGGAGTGCCCCAGGGCTGTCCTAGGCCCTCTTTTCTTTTGCGTATTTATCATTGACCTGCCGCTACATCTGCCCATTGCCAGCATTTCTTGTGACTTGTTTGCCGATCACGCAACAATCCACACCCCCAGCAAGTGTCTTAACTCTTTAAACGACCGTTTGCAGCAGAGTTTGAGCTAAATTTCTAAATGGTGTGAAAACAATGCAATGATCCTCAATCCTTCTAAAATCGAATGCATGACGCTAGCAACCCGCCAGAAGCATCAGCTCAAATAATCAGAAGACGAAAAATGGAATAGCACTCAAGGAGTCAAGAGATGGCTGAGTACTGGTGTGCGTACAGTTATTTGAGAGAGAACCGTCCAGATAAATACTTGGCTCGGAAAGAAGAATTTTATAATCTACCTATTAACTTGTTTTTACATTGATGGTCCTTAATTTTAACCTTGCTTTAACAATATATAACATTGATATAATAAATAAATAAACCTTCTTATTAGAAATAATCGTTGTTGGTTGAGACCACGGAAATTTTAAAATTAACCAAACGCAGCTTCTCTAACTAAACTGCATTATAAAAATCTTCTCTTTAAAAAAAAGAAGAAATTAAGCCAAAATATTAGTCCCCGATCATTCTAGTGCCAGCGGGACAATAAGTTGTTTTAGTAGTAGTACTCGGACGCCTCATTTTGGAATAAACTGCAACGCACATCACGCACCGTGGTTCCCGCTCCTCCTTCAAGGAAAGCCTCTTGAAATGTCTGTTATCTGACAGTTGATTTATTGCCAAAGGTATCCTCGTCACTTCATGCCTTGATATTTACCTAGAGTGGGAGCGCGTGGATGCCTGCATGACTTTCTCTCTCTCTCTTTTTTCTCTCTCTCTCTCTCTCTCTCTCTCTCTCTCTCTCTCTCTCTCTCTCTCTCTCTCTCTCTCTCTCTCTCTCTCTCTCTCTCTCTCTCTCTCTCTCTCTCTCTCTCTCTCTGCTGCTACACGACAAAAACAGCAGCTACATCGATCCCCCGCTTAACCTTTCTCTCAACTCTGAGCTCAGTGATTAGACAAGTTAGAGAGCAACGCTTGTTAGGCGTCATTATCGACGACCAACTCACATGGCACGCGCATTTCAGCAGCGTATGTCGAACAGTGTCCAGGAATTTATATCTTCTTTTAAAACTGTGTTATTTTACAGATACAACGACAAGGAAAATATTTTATAACGCAGGCAATCCCATATAGATTATGCTTTCACAGTTTGGGATGGATGTAGCGATGCGTGCATAAAAAGGCTTAATGCTCTTCACCGTAGGGCAGCCAAATTAATCCACCCGGATAGTAAAGAAAGCACCGACGACCGACTCAAAGCCCTCGACATGCTGCCTCTGCGTAAGTTACTCATGTACAATAAAGGCGTATTTATGTTTAAAATCTACCACTCTAAAACGCCAAGTATTCTAACGAATCTATTTAGCCCTGCTCATACGCCTTATAACGGTATTATTATTATTATTATTATAAAACGACGAGGAACAATCTATCCATACCAAGACCGCGCCTCGATATATTCAAAACTAGTTTGTCTTACTCATGAGCCAAACTATGGAATTTGTTGCCTATCGACATTACTGGGGCTCCTTCTTTGTCCACATTCAGGGCCCGCTTATTTCGGCAGCTGAAAGAACTTAAGCCCATAGTTGTGTAGTTGTGTCGGCGTTTTTCGAGCGCATTGAGTTGTATTGTCGAGTTTGCTGTTGCTGTTCAAACTAAGTTTCTAACGTTCATGTTTAGAGTGTGTGTGGTGTGGTGTGGTGTGGTGTGTGTGTGTGTGTGTGTGTGTGTGTGTGTGTGTGTGTGTGTGTGTGTGTGTGTGTGTGTATGACTGCTAAATAGGTTTTTTAAACAAAAAATGTATGATCACGTTTTGCCTTTCCAATTTTATTAGTTTTAGTCACGCGCGTGAGATTGTTGTGTGAGTGCGTGTGCAAGGACATGATTGAAAAAAGGTCTGTGTACCTAATCATTTATCCTTGAGAAATAAAGTTTTATTTCATTTCATTTCTCTCTCTCTCTCTCTCTCTCTCTCTCTCTCTCTCTCTCTCTCTCTCTCTCTCTCTCTCTCTCTCTAAACATATATTCTTTTTTTTCTTTTTTATTATTTTAATTTCTTTTTATGCAACTATTTCTTTTCCATACCGTGCCATTTGCGTTCACGTGCCGTTTGTACGGGTGCTTCCCGTATAGGCCTGGTCAGGGGATGCAGTGCGGGTGCACCGTTTATTCAAACGATATGCTTAGCATGTCATTCGAGTGAAAGTATCCTTGTGGCGTGCCCCCCCGGGTGGGAGTGTCTGGGGAGGGCTCCCGCAAACGGATATTATGACACGTGCAAACATCTTCGTATGGATACCTGGGTGTTTTGTTAAATCATTGTTGCTGTTTGTACTATTGTTGTAATTCGCATTACTTTCGATGTTGTTTGTGACTCGAGTGGTAATGTAGCTTTGCCAATTATTGTATGGCAGTAGATGTAGCAAGGACAGAATGGAAGAAAGGCCTGTGCGCCTAATATCTCAATCCTTGATAAAGTTTCAGTCAGTCTCCCTCTCTCTCTCTCTCTCTCTCTGTGTGATCCTCGTGAGCCCCCGCAACTGCGGGGGCTCACGAGGATCTATGCCTCTTGCATTTGGGCGTTGGTAAAAATTTCTCGAAATCCAGACCAAAAAGGTGACTGCTAAGCGCATACATTTTTTTTCTCGGCGGTGGAGGGCTTAATCTGAGGATCACGAAACAGAGGCGTAAATTTACATACAGGTAGACCTACTGCTGAGCGAAATCGGCTCCAGATGTTCATCACACTGAAGGTGCAATAAGCGTACGTCTGCTACATTAACTCATTCAGCCCCAACACACCACAACTAGACATGGATCGAGCATGGTAGTTCAAGGGTGTTGACAAAATAACTTGGCGCCTGTAGGCGCCAAGGTAATCTGGCACTATCCTTAAACTATTATGCTCAGTCTGTCTCCAGAATTATAATACAGTAATTCAGAGGACAACTTCAAAATTTGAAGATTTCTGTCCTGGGGCAGAATGAGTTAATTCTTAGCGTAGCCCTTCGTCCACGGAGACACTAACCCCGGCCGGGGCCTCTTTATTTTATTTTTTGGGCTGTAGCTGTTCCTTGGTATGCGCTTGGTCTACGAGCTACTGAGAGACAGGCGACTGATTTCCCATGGAGGAGGGGGAGGGGGGCGGAGTGGGGGGGACTGGGGGGGGGGGGGCGTCATTCGATGGGTCTCAAGAATGCATGCTTACGTGGGGATACTGTTAACCCATTAGATGTCAGTGAACGCAGACTGTGTATATCTTAAAAATAACATGAGCAGTCTCCGATTTATTCCCTTTGACTCATACTCACTGCTGATGCCGGGACGCCGGTTGCTTTTGGGAAACCGTTGACTTGTAATCCAGACCAAAAAGGTGACTGTCACATTCCTTCTGCCATTGAAGATAAGTAGCGGCTAATCTCTCTGTTTGGTTTGTTTGTCTATTTTGACAAAGGGTATTTACCCGAAATATTAATACATTGTGTTGTACCCGTCTTTTCTAAGCGTGTTTCTTTCTCCGTTGGGTATTTCATTGACTTGTAAATTCAGCGTCACAGGTCACCAGCCGTCCAAGGAACATGAACGCCCAGTGCGGTTTTCTAGCAAGAGGCATAGATCCTCATGGACCCCCGTAACTGCGCGGGGTCATGAAGATCTAAACCTATTGCAGTTGGGGGTTGTGGGGTGGATTAAGTTTTTCCCAGCATTGAAAGGGTTAAGATTGTGTTTATTCCTTTACGGTCACATGACGCTTGTGCTATGACCTCTCGCATATCATTGAGAGAGATGATGCTTACATTTAGTCTCTTGTTGACCCTTTTGATCTTGATACGCCATTGCTTGAAATTAATTAAACTATGATGGTTCAAGGGTGCTGCCAGAATGGCTTGGCGCCTCAGGCGCCAAGCTATTCTGGCACCACCCTTGAACTAAAATGGTTGATCTGTCTCCTAATTTATTATGTAACCTTTATAGAGCAATAGACAATAAACGTTTTTAAAAAAATCAGCCGCAGGATGTGATAGGTGAAACAGCACAACATTTTCCTTTGAAAAATTCTGGAAGTTAACAAAACTGTCATGATTCCCAGAACTGTTATGTTTGTGCCTGCGTTTATTCAGAAATTTTACAGGTTCTCATGTCGAACGAATCACACAAAACTACAGCCAGCATGACACCAAAGAACAGCTCAAAGCCACTTCTAAACACCAGGGAGAAAATATACCAAATAGCAAAAGAAATACGACATTTTTGGATTAAAGAAAATGTCGCATTTCTCTTGCGTGTCGGTATGCTAAGACTGGGTGACAGAAGAAAAAAAAATCGTTAGGGTGTAATGTGAAACCCGCTGATTTTTTTAAGCAGTTGTCAAAATTACAAGGCTTCAATCGTGACAAACCTCATCCTCAAGCGTTAAAAGTTGGATGTAAACGTCAGGCCATTCTATCACCACTTTTGAGTCTTCAGGGTCGAAACACGTTTCGGGAATTGTGCGCAGTGTTTTGCAAGCGAATTTAGCCTTTGGCTGGAGTGGCCCGAGAATCTGCGCTTCATGCAGATGGTAGAAACAGGTTGGGCAACTCCTTTTAACCCATAAAACTTTGACATGCTTCGACAGGGTTAATGGACCATGATAGTTCCAGGGTATTGTCAGAACAGCTTGGCGCCAGTAGGCGCCAAGCTATTCTGACACCACCCTTGAACTATCATGGTCGATCTGTTTTAGAATAGTAATGTAAGCCTAGAGCTCAAAGGATATCTAATAAAAAGAGATCATTTCAATCCTCAGAATGTAAAGAGTTAACCGATTCACTGCTGAGAAAACATGAACACGAAGCAACTACGTATAGATCCTCATGAGCCGCCTCAGTTGCGGGGATGCGTGAGGAAATGTGCCTCTTGCTGATATCACTTTGTATCCACGTTCTTTTGATAGCTGTGGACCTTTAACGTTAAATTCACCAAAAAATATTCACAAACACAATTCAGTTTAATTTGGTGATCTGTTCTGGAAATAATAATAATAATAACAATAACAAGTTGAGGATTTCGTCCCAAATTCGACCGTATTGTTTGGAGCTCAGATGCGTTTATCTTTTAGGAACATTCAGAGTTGTTCATATTTTAAGGCTTATTATGCTGATCCATTTCCTTCCTCTGGGGTGTAGGGGGCTCTGGATAGAGGTAGCACCTTTGCTGTTCGGCAGCTGCGTCCTACATAGGACGGACGGGCATCACTGGTCCTCATCCATCTCCTTAATCTCTCACGTGCTGGCTCCAAGCGCCACACCCTGGCAAACCACCTCAGCTGGTGGGCTAAACCACGTGAGGGGGTGGTGTTCACATTGCACCACTAGGCGGATGAGCTGTTTCTGACAGCCAACGGCTAGAGGACGGAAGAGATCAGGTTGGATCCAACGGCCAAATGTGGGGGAGTAAACCCTTCAAATCAGGAGTGGAGCCCCGAAGGCAGACAGCTGCCTGTATTCACGCACTGTTCTGGCAGCTCCTGCAGCCAAACTGGTGCCAAACGTACTGCTTTGCATTCCTTTGGATACATCAGCGAGGCCGAGAGGGGGATCTTGACGACTGGGCACCCCAGGATCTCCATACACTTCGCCCAGGCTTGCGCCCTGGAGAGGTCACTCCAGTGACTGACCCAGCAAGCGCATATACTCCATTGTCTTCCGAGACAGGATGCCAAACATTTCCTTCCTCTCTAAGCCAACCTCCGATCAACACTCACGTCGGCACACACAAATAAAGACTGCGCTTCCCGCCATTAGTACGGTCTGTGGGCTCGTGTAGCGACAGGAATCCATCTCCTTCTACTCTAACCCAACCTCTGATTCACACACACTGGCACACAGAAATAAAGACGGACACACGGCGATTACCGCCATTCGTTAGCTCCGTGGTCGGACGTAGCATAGCTATTCTGAAGAAGCCGAAATGATAGCACGAGCAGGAAATGACGTCACTTCAAGCTTCACGTTATGGCATCATTAGTCCCACGACGCCGTGTTCATAGTGACGACTCGATGTTATACGTCACTCATCGCAGAACTAACATTTGACGTATCAGAGAATCAACTTCGCAATTTTCTTGCTGATTTTCACGCCTAGGGCTTACAGGCCACAATTTGACCTAATCCTACCCCAGGGCTGGGACAAACAGCAGGTTTATGCAAACACTGTTTATGAAAAATCATGCGGGTATTAATGAGAAGATAGTTTTTTTCGTAAAAGAAAAATTAAAGTTATGTTAGCTGTTTTACAAATGACTCCGAAAAATTGGTGCAGAACATTGTCTGATTTTCACACCGAGGGCATACAGGTCGCAATTGACATAATCGTACCCGACAACCGAGGCAAACTGTAGACTTATGTAAATACCGTATACGAAAAATCATGCGATTATTAATGAGAAGATTGTTTTTTTTTTCGTAAAAAAGATTTAATTGTTTTAAGATTAACCTACATAATGCGTAAAATTAATCTCAAAGACGTGAAAAATATTTTTTTTCCCATAAATGTCTAATTATCACTCAAAACGTTCTAGAGCTACAATGCTGGTTAACGAACTCATTATCTAGCAAAATGTCTAGTAAAAATAAGAAAACATTACGGACTCCAGTGTGGACCAACTGGTTTTTGTAAAACGGCCACTTTCTCGCCAATGAGCATCTTAATCAAAACATTGGACAAAAAGCCTCGAGATTATTCTTTTAGGGACAATATCCTAAAATTTCAACCTTGTCCGTCCTCAGACGCGGGCCCTAGTCGCTGTCACACACACACACACACACACACACACACACACACACACACACACACACACACACACACACACACACACACACACACACACACACACACACACACACACACACACACACACACACCACACACACGCACACACACATAACACATACGGCGCTTTGGCGCCAAAAGACGTTCTCTAGCAAGGTTTGCGTGGCTAGACGTGACGTCATTTTTATCTTGTTACTTCTTTGCCAGAATTTTTGCCCCGCACGCCAAAAACGTCATGTGCATGCTCCGGAATGCGCTCCGACCAGCCCCATTTCAAATCTACCGTATTTTAAAAATACGGTAACAAAAAGAGCAAACTATTGCCAATTGTCATGTTCCAAAAAGGACATCCTGTATAAAAATCCGCATTTAAAATTATCTTTCAAAAAATGTGATCAAATTGCTTTGAAGAGACAATAGAATAAAACTGCCACCGACGCCCATTGTTATCCCAATGCGCAAAAGGCCATCGGGCCGACGTCGGCCTCCGTTTGACCGCGCACGGCTGTTCGCGGGCCAACGGCGGCCGACGTCCCCCCGATGGCCGTTTGCGCATTGGGATAGCAAAGAGAAGATCCGACAACAATACATTATTGACGATTTAGCTGTAGCTGCAGGCAATAACTGGACGGGATGAATGAGGAAGCAGAGAGATCAAAGTGTTGTAAATAACTGTGTGTAAATTGTCCTCCAGCTAACTCGCTTGTCGAGTTCAGAAACAGAAAACGTTATAAACGTGATGTTTCAATAGGTCGCATTAGTTCAAACAGAAAAGGACAAGTATATATATACTTTACTTTTAACAAAGGCGTCGCCCAAAGCCCAAAATGCACTCAACTCAGTTTAGCTCTAAGGGACGTAATTTTTCATTCAATTCTGAGAATGCTTTTGCTGTTTTAATGCCATGGAATTCCAGGCTGGTAAGCTTGCATTGTGTCATCAGGACATCAGCTGCCCTTTTTGTAACTGCATCACTCACGAGATCTAGAAAGAAAGGGTAGTGGGAGAAAAGGAATGACAGACCTATCTTTTTGAGCCTTCCACTGAACACCTACTGCATATAGCAATAGGGACTATCCCCAGGTGCCCCGCAATCCGCTGGAGAATATCCTGACCTCCTCCCGCCGTATGCCTACCTGAAGAGCCCGCCCTTGGGGCGAAACCGGTCGTAGGCGGCAACAACAAAAATCTATCCAGCAGGTCCAAGATCTGTTTGGGAATATTCATGTACTACTCCCCTCTCGGGGGGAGGTCAGGATATTCTCCAGCTGTTTGCGGGGCGCCTGGGGTAGTCCCTATTGCTATATGCAGTAGTATGACACACACGCGGCATCTGTGAACTACAGAAATCAGCTATCTCTCTCAAAGCATTCAATCTACCACCAAACCACCAAAGGGACATTACTTATGAGTGATCATAACAGTGGAGGGTGCTGAAATGTGTGCCAGAAGGACAAACCGAAAGACTTTTGGCAGAGACAACCACAATGTGCAAGAGACATAGATTCTAAAGAACTCCTGCAGCAGTATCATGTGATGAGGAACTATACCTCTTGTTGGCAGGAATGGTTCTTCATGCTCTCTGCCAGGTGGAGGTACACACAGATCCATAGACTATCTGCATCCTGCAAAGGCCATGTGAATCTATGCCTTCAGGAATCACTGATGAGCAAGATGTGCAAGAGGGTGTATGGGTGGACAGGAAGAGGGAGGGGGGGGGGGGGTGACGGGAAGTGAAGCCGGGTATTAATAGAACTATCGCCCAGTCTCCAATCTCTCTTTCCTGTCCAAGCTTCTTGAGAAGGTTGTTCTCAACCAGCTCAACCTCCATCTCACCGACAACAACCTCCTCAGTCCATTCCAGTCTGCCTATCGCAAACATCAGCACTGAAACAGCCCTTCTACATATCTTAAACGAGCTGCTTCTCTCCACTGACTCTGGCAACATCTCCCTTCTTACACTACTCGATCTCTCTGCCGCCTTTGACACTATAGACCACTCTATCCTCCTCCACCGACTCCAGCACTCCTTCGGCATCACTGACTCTGCTCACTCCTGGTTTCTCTCCTACCTCTCTGACAGACAGCAGTCCGTCACCATCAACGGCGTCTCTTCCAACCCGGTAACGCTCTCCTGCGGAGTTCCACAGGGATCCGTCCTGGGCCCGGTCCTTTTCACACTCTACACCTCTCCTCTGTCCAACATCATCCAGTCTCACCGCATACACCACCACTTCTACGCTGACGACTCACAACTGCAAGACAAAGACAAACTCGACAACACTCAGTCACTACTGACTCGCACGGCTGACTGCTACAAAGACGTGAAAAACTGGATGACAGCAAACAAGCTGAAACTGAACGACGACAAAACGGAAGCCATGCTGGTAGGCACTCGCCAAAAACTCTCCCAGCTCCCTCCCTCTCTCCACCTTCAACTCGATAGCACCCCCATCTCCCTGTCTGACTCGGCCAAGAACCTCGGCGTCATCCTCGATTCCTCTCTGTCCATGACCAACTTCGTCTCCGCCACGACCCAGGCATGCTATTTCCACCTTCGCCGCATCAGTCAGATCAGAAAATACCTCACTACCGAAGCTGCCACCAAACTTGCTGTCTCTCTCATCTTATCTCGCATCGACTATTGCAACTCTCTCCTTTCCGGTCTCCCTCACTCCACCATCTTCACTCTCCAACGCGTCCAGAACAATGCTGCCCGCCTCGTCCTCAGAAAGAAAAAATCCGACCACATCACACCCCTGCTCAAACTCCTTCACTGGCTCCCCATCCCTCAACGCATCCAATACAAAGTTCTGTCTCTCTGCTACAAATCCCTGAACAACTGCGCTCCTGCCTATCTCTCCAACTTACTTCACCCCTACACACCTTCCCGCTCCCTCCGCTCTGCCTCCGACCCTCTCCGCCTCCACATCCCTCGCACCAAACTTAACACTTTCGGTCCCCGCTCCTTCTCCGTCTACGGTCCATCCATCTGGAACACTCTCCCACTCTCTCTCCGTCAGAAACACTCTCTCTCCTCCTTCCAGTCCGCCCTCAAAACTCACCTCTTTCAACAGTTTTAGCACTATATCACCGCACTCCCCACCCCAAGCTGACCGTCGTAATGTATTTCACTGTTTGTGGTACGTGAGTCATTGTCTAAAGCGTGCGCATGCGTGCGCGAGTTGTGAGTGTGCGCTTAGAGTTATAATTATTATAAGATAAGCGCATTATAAATACCGTAATTATTATTATAATTATTATTATTATTAATACCTCGACTTAACGAACAGTTCGTTTTGTCACACACGAATTAACCCATTTAACCCCCAGGCCACATTTCCCAAATTTTAGAGATGTCACTTTAGCGTTTATGTACCACTTGGCGCCTTGAATTTTCATGGTCCATCCATCTCCTGCTGTACGGCTTTGGGGCTAATTGGGTCAAGATTGATCCGCCCCGAATTTGTAAAAGCATTTCCACATATCTCGAATAGAAAACATTACTGACGAGCAAATGAAATGCGACATTTTTGAAATCGTCGGAAACACTTCAGTGTTTCCGATGATTCCAAAAATGTTGCGTTTCTTTTGCTCGTCAGGAACGTAAACATGTATCTCCCCTCCTTCTCCTCCGACTATCATAAGATGAACGACGCATAATCACGAGAATGACGGCAGGGACGTGAAAATTACGAAAGCAAATGAGCGTGAGGAAGGCGCCATTATCCAAATCGTTCTGACAAATGGCTGTAGCGCGATTTCCCTTGACAGGTTCATAAACAAAATCCATCCTTTTGCAAGAGGCATAGATTCTCATTAGCCCCTGCTGAAGCAGGGGCTCATGAGAATCTGTGCTTCTTGTCGGCAAGGATTTAGCTCTATTTGCAAGCTACGGCTGAAGCATTTATCCGTATTAGTTCTGGAACTTTCCGTGTGGCAATACCCGAAGAGTGACTGTAGGTTGCTACCACGGCCGGATACCGATGACAAAACAGTATAATAGACATGTGGCTGTGGAGCAATCACGTTCTTACTCCCGCCTCCTAAGAAGTCTATCATCTGATTGCTATAATGAACGTGTTGACGAGGGACGGAACTATTTTTTTTATTAAAAAAAAAATATACATTCGTTCAGAAAAGAGAACATGCCAACAAAGAAATAAACACGCTTAGAAAAAAAACAAAACAATTACAACACGATAAATGGTGTTGTAATTGTCTTTTCAAAGCGTGTTTGTGTTGTGATTGTCTTTTCAAAGCGTGTTTTCTTTCAGTCTTTGTCGGGTGTTCTATGCATTTTCCACGTTTGGCAGTCACCTTTTGGGGCTTGATTTCGTAGTTTATTACAGAATACAGGACTCACTCTTGCACTTATTCACCAGCACTTACTTATATTTTATGAGTGTCAAGACGTTGGCCCGCGCACGGCCGTGCGCGGGCCAACACCGGCCCGATGGCCTTTTGCACGTCGGGTAAGGATGCGAACAAAAACGTCCTTGAAATCGCCATCGCTGTTGTCAAAGACATCTAACAAGCTTTGTCAAGCCCCAGTATTCGGCGTTATGAACACTAAAAACAATTCAAAGTTCTATTAAAGAAAGGAATTTTATCTGTACCTGACATCGTCTCCGTGAATGTTCAAAGAACAGAGGCGTTAAAACAACAACAACAACAAAAAGTCCGAACTTCGATGGAATTTTCTATTAGCAAAAAGTCTGACATTGCACAGACAGTTTTCATTGAACAGGCTTCGGTGCGTCCCTTTCATCCCCCAACCCAACGTGACAGTTGTCTGCGAAATGCCAGGGTTCACTCTGAGCCGTCCCTTCACCCCGTTAGCGGGCTGACCACCAAGCATTCTAGATCAGTGATTGGATGACACTTGTCACGTGGTGCTGTCACGTATGACGTTTGACAAGGGGAGAGGAGTCGTCCTAATGAAATGGCCTCTTTCACTTTCCCTGCAAAGTTTCCGTTTACCGAGAAAATGTCAACATCACCCAACTGCAAGAGGCATAGATTCTCATGAGCCCCCGCAACTTGTGGGCTCTCATGCGGCTGGCGTTGAATCAACGAAGCTTGCAGAGACACAGTTTGCATCAGCTGGCACTGAACGGCCCCGGTTAACTCATTCCACCCAGACACACCACAGCAAGATATGGACCCGCCATTATAGTTCAAGGGTGA
The DNA here is from genome assembly GCA_036245525.1 of Semisulcospira habei. Taxonomy (NCBI): domain Eukaryota; kingdom Metazoa; phylum Mollusca; class Gastropoda; family Semisulcospiridae; genus Semisulcospira; species Semisulcospira habei. Next base: position 24,216,017 of record BTPG01000001.1, on the reverse strand, counting down.
TGCCAGAATAGCTTGGCGCCTATGGGCGCCAAGCTATTCTGGCATCACCCTTGAAATATCATGGCCGATCTGTGTCCTGCACTGCAATGCAGTCTTCAGAGGACAAACGGCAAAATTTAGGGATTTCGGTCTTGGGGTGCAATGAGTTAAGGCCGGCCAAAGCCTTCATTTGACGATGTACACGAGGAAGATTTGTAGCTGCAAGAGAAAAGGCTTTTTCTCAATACAAGAGCCTTTGCCGCTGCAGGACCTCTTCCGATTTTATGCCTATTGCATACGAAAACGTTTGTCCTGAACACTGTATGTTCCGTCCGTACTTTTGTGCTGGTCTTGATTTTCGAACTCACGGCCAAGCGCCGGAAGGCCCAAAATTATAAACCAGCACACATCTGTGCTGATACGTTGTTGGCCTCTTCAGGCGAAGGTCCACCTATTAAGATTGCTTTGTGTTGCAGTTGCTGAGAATTTGGATCACACTCTGTGTTTATGATCGTCTCCCATACTCTTTGCTGTGAAATGTTTTCCCGTCTCTTTCTTTGCGTCTGAGATTTGTGTTAGGGGTCCGTCTTGAAGTCCGCGTCCTATTGAAGTTCAGAAATGAAGTGTCAGCGTTTTTTTCGCCGATGACGTGATTAAAGATTATAACCGATGACTCCGTTCGCCTGAAAAAAAAAAAGTGTACATGAGGTCTGCATTTTGCAAAGCTTGTCAAAGACTTCTTCTCCCAGAATACGTTTTAGTAGTAGATGGGTTTTATTTGCTGTAGGGATGGGTACCCAGAAAGCAAGGGGTGGTCGGGCTGATGTCAGCCACAGTTGGCCCGCGCACTTAACTGCAGCTGATATCAGCCCGTGATCAGAATCTTTTGCTTACTCTCTGTCATTCTATTACTTGCATAGTTTTTTTTTTTTTTTTTTTAATTTTTTTTTTTTTTTAATTTTTTTTTTTTTTTTTTTTACTTGGGACGCATAGCAGATGCTGCTGACTGTCTTGACTCTGACATCAACATCAGATAAGGAGAGAAACGGTTTTACGACATTTATGTAACGATCGAGGCATAGTACGCTAAAGCCAGATGAGAAGTCAAGGCTGTAAAGGTAAATTAAATGAGATTCTCGAAAGCTACGCAAAAGACCATGCTAGTTCAAGGGTGGTGCGAGAATAACTTTGGTGCTCTTGTGTGCCAAAGTTTTAGTTTTTTTTTCACTGATCTTTGACTACTATCATCTATCTACCTCCTGCTCTGTAGCGTAGCCTTCAGCTTCAGAGAATAATCTGGGAATTTCAATCTTAATAGTGTTGCACGTGTACAAGTAACCTACTGTTTTAAATGCCACAGTTCAGGTTTATTTAAACTGTTCCCTTGAGATTGTCAGTCTCCTAACGACAGACTGTCACACAGACTGGAAGCTTGGGGAACCCATCCATCTTTCGTGACACTCTCCATCTGAAAGATGGCCTGGCCTACCTTTAACGCTCAACAAAGCGCTCGCCTTTGAGTTAACTGGAGCTGATCTTGACCACGGAAGAAAATGGCAAGAGGCATTGATTCACATGTGCCCCTGCAACCTCAGGGGCACATGTGAATCTATGCCACTTGCAGATGGACTCTATTTGACGACAAGCTGCCTCCCAGGTCTGCCTCTCATTATTTCACAAGTAAAGTTGAAGCCAATCGACCCAGACATCCTTAACGAGACCGTCGAGAATTCCACAACGATCGTTAGATAGGAGGGTGAGGCCGAACAGATTCTGTAGATTGACTTTGTGACGCGGCAGTTTGAAAAAAGGTGCACTTTTTGTCGGGCGGATTCTTTACAGACCCACTAAGTGGTGCGGTGCAAGAATGTATATATCTGTTGGTTGGATGTTGGATTTTCTCTTTTATTCAACAAGAGTCTTCTTGCAGTTGACTCAATACAGACACTAACAACAACAACAACAACAATAACAACAACAACAATAGAATACATTTATCATTATTATTACTATTATTATTAATATTAAGTTCACCTTAGTTTTTGCAGGCAATCCGGCCCATATGAACAAAGAGTACAATTGACAACCAGAAATACTGTAGCCCTCTTGACAACTACTTTGTCTCCACATGCCTGTGAGAGCTCGACCTGAGATAGTTAAAGCGTACTTGTAACTTATTGCCTCTTTCACGTTCCCTACGAAGTTGTTGTTTAACCTGTTCAGTGCCGAGAAAATCTGAACACCACCAAGCTCCATGAGGAATAGATCCCCATGAGCCCCCCAAGGTACAACGCCAAAGGCAAAACTAAAAACCTAAGTCTCCAGCCGGGGTTACTCGGGCCGAGGTCGGTCGCTGTTGGCCCGCGCACGGTCGTACGCTGGCCAACGGCGGCCGACGTTGACCCAGTGATCCTTTGCGCACTGGGACGTTCAAGAAAAAAGCTCCATCTTTGTCCACCAATCTTCCTAAACAATCACTAGCGGTCTTTGAATACATTCGGGGATGAATCTATTTGCTCTGGATGTGAAAGGTGAAACTAACGACCAATTGCGGCAGCTGTCGGTGGCTATGACTGACCACGCCGACAAAGTAAGCTAACTGGACATCTTCAGGAGGGCCTTTGGGCTCCAGCCGTTCGTTAAAACCCCTCTTAACGTGCGCGTCCTGGGGAAAACTGGACTCCGGTGTCAGTACTGTCCGCCGCAAAAAAGCACAGATTCTTGTGATAGACATGAGAATGCATAGCTCTCGCAGACTGAAGACGACGGCAGAGAGACTGACTTGAGGTCACCGTCGATCGTCACAGACAAAAGTGATTAGCGGTCACCCTGAGGAGTCAGTGTGTGACGATCTCCACGGGGATGTTCATCCAGTCAGAAAGCAGATGGTATTGTTGGGTCTGCAAGGGGCATAGATCGTCATGCGCCGCCGCGGCTGCGGCGGCTCATGAGGATCAATGCCTCTTGAACCTGAGTGAGATTTGCTTCAAAGAAACATCTTGTGGTCAATTTTAGGTTGATGGTCCGAAACAGTGTCGCGCGTCCACCCCTGCAGGAAAGAAGAAATGAACGTGAGTGACCATTACCAACAGGAGGCGTACATCCTGGCGATTTCAGTGTGAAAGGCAGGCACCAGAAGCCAGCTTATGACCAACTAAGCCTGTAGCAGATCTACAGGGGTTACGGAAGTGAAATCTAAGTGGCTTTGTCTAGCTTATTTCGCGAGGGAACAAGGTGCAGACAAACTAGAATAAGACTCTAAATGTGATTTACTGTAAGCTTATCGTCTTATAAAAACTCTAAGAGTACGAAGGTTGTTGTAAAGAAGGTGCGACAGGAAAGTGAAAATAATGACATGAATCGTGTACTGCATACGATGATCACCATTTGATAGTTGCTGCGTATTCGTATACAACACCTCTGGATTAGCTTGGCGCCTTCACAAATGCCACTCAGATTCAGATTCAGAAACTGTAAACGTGTCTCACGAGACACATTTTCCTTTGGCTGGGATCATTATGCTAAAGGAGCAATATTATTATCAAGATAATGGTAAAAATTATGTTTACTAAAAGATCGTAGACACATATCTCTAAATACTATTAACTCATTCTGACCGCAACACACCACAGCAAGATATGGCTCGACCATGATAGTTCAAGGGTGGTGGCAGAATAGCTTGGCGCCTATAGGCACCAAGCTATTCTGCCATCGCCCCTTGAATTATCATGGTCGATCTGTCTCCTGAATAGTAATGCAGTCCTCAGCGGAAAACTCTAAAATGTGGGTATTTGGTACATCGGACACAATGAATTAAAAACGCTATAAAATCACAGTGGAACGTACACGCTGGCAGACACTCACTCACCCTCACATGCACACACACAAATCACACAAATATGCGCGAGTGCGCACGCCTCACACGCATCCGCACGCACACGCACAACAGCAGAATCACAATATTCAACGAGTGTCGCGCACACACGCACAAACACAGACACACACACACACACACATACACACACAAACGCGCGCACGCACGCACGCGCGCACGCACGCACGCGCGCAGGCACGCGCGCACGCACACACGCGGCCTGCATTACGCTAATCTCAGTGGTACTTTTTTTGACCAGTCGTTACCTGCCTATCTCATTACCAATGCGCAAAAGGCCATCGGGCCGACGAGGGCCGCCGTTGGCCCGCGCGCACTGGGATATATCTGATATGCACAGTCATTTTTAGTTTCGTAAGTCACAGGTAAGATGGGTTATACAGAAATCATTAACTAACAAAGAAATTTTTTTTTTCTGTACAGAAAGCTGGTCACTGAAAGGAATAACAAAGAAATGTTTCTCTGAACAGCGCTACTTGTGACGTCCCTGTTGAAAGAACTCAGGTTGGATAAACACGTGTTCCTGTTTGCTCACATGAGCAACACAAGGATAATAATGTTGGCTGGTATTGTGCCGATCAGTAATGCCGAGACAAAATAGACAGCTTGATGGATGGCTGTAAACAGCTTCTTTGAACATTCAGGCAATGCAATTTTCTCTGAAGAGTGCATTTTTGCACGCACAAAAGGAGATGATTAACTCATTCGAGACGTGCCGCCTCCGAAGGCGGCACGTCTCGATTGAGTTAATCAGTTGCCTGTCGAAAGCGGTTTTTGTCGCGATGATTCTGCCGCATTTCCCAAATTTCTCCCAACATTTCACCAAACGACCATGTACTAGTTGCAGGACATTTGTCGAGAAGAACCCAACGGAGAAAGAAACACGCGTAGAAAAAAACAGCTACAACACATTAAATTGTGCTGTAACTGTCTTTTCTAAGCGTATTCCTTTCTCTGTTGGGTTCCTACCCTGCATTTTACACGCGTGGCAGTCACCTTTTTGGTCTGGATTATTTAGGAGATTTGTCGACCATGATAATTCAAGGGTAGTGCCGGATTAGCGTGGCGCCATTTATCATGGTCGATCCATCTCCTGCTGTAGTGCGTCGGGGCATAATGGATTAAAGTAACAAAATAAAAAATAAAAAGACCTGTGTATGCATGTCAAGAACTTTTTCAGCTGCAAGTGAAAATAAGTCCCAGTGAGCAAGGGGTCGTCGGGAGGACATCCGCCGCTGCTGGCCCGCGCACAGCCGCTCACGGACCAGTTGCGACCGATTTCAACCATGACCTATCTGTGATCTTCTTGCATACAGCCATCATATTATAGCATAGAAGTGGAAAAATAGCGGACCTTTTACACCTTCAGCGCCACTGATAGTGGCACTGTGTTTACTACACGTGCTAGAAAAATCAGTCACCGCAAAACTCTTTGACGTCACAGTTTAGGGCCCGCTTAGTCTGGAGTTGACGTCAGACTTTTCTGAAATGTTGCAAAGGAGGTGACATGACGTAAAGTTTACATACACATAGGCTGAAGGAAACTTTACCGTCTTACACCAAATGTATTCTTCAAACATACAAAACCCAGCAAATCTGACACTGCTGAACACGTTTCATCGCGAAAATTCCCTCTCGCACGCCTCCGATGTTGGGGCGATTAGTGGCGCAGTGGATAAGGCGCCTGCCACCAATACTAAAGGTGCGAGGTTCGATACCCGGTTCCGGCGTCGGACTTTTCTCTTCTAGTAAGTGTCACCGTTATTTCGGGCGGCGGACCGTCGGGGGTTCTTTCCCCGGGTACTCCGGCTTCTCCCCCTCCATGACTGACATTGGTATCAATTTCAGCCCACTTATCAAATTTCAAATATAAAACGATTTGAATTTCCAAAAACTTCAATAACTCGCTTGAGCTTGCCCTTAGCACCACGTAAATGTTCTGTGTTTATATAGAGTGTGTGAATGGATGCGCGTGATTTACGTGAGCGTACTTTTTGGGTTCAGTTCGCGAAGGCACTTTGAGCCGATATTCAATTGGGTAAAGCACCTATTTAATGCTCTGATTTATTTGATTTATTTATTTGGAGAAAATATTCGGATAAGCTGCCTAAGTTGCGACCACAGAAATTAATAACTATGTCTATTTATGAACCTGGGTGTAATACTTCCGGTCTGTCCAAATGATGACCTGTTGTGTGCCCCGTAATGGACTGTCGGCTGACTCAGCGCGGATATTTCGTTTGACTGTGTAATAATCAGTGCTTTCTATAATCGTGCGTGTTGTTGAGTAAAGTCTACTTGTAATTAGAAAATGGATAATGACGGAAAATGCCAGCAGGTTTGTGTATTTATTCCTTTTTTCTAAGGTTGTCACTATCACTAGCGGACATCAGTGTTGTCAATCTCAATAGTATGGTGATTCGATTCGTTTGTTTTGCTGGTGTCTATTTTCCCTTTATGTGTGTGTGTGGGAAAGAAATGTCGAGCGTACGTACACACTAAGACGTATTTCATTACTAGTGAGCATAAGGAGCTTGCTAATGTGACAGTATGAGCACATTTAGCGTTTTTGCATTGCGGACTGAGACAAGCATCAAGATTGAGTCTTTCTGGTCTGCAAGGGATTATGGGAAGGAAAGTATATAAAGCAATTTCATGAATATTAATTTGCTTGTTATACAATATATCAATACATGTGTCAAAGAAAGGGAAATTTTATGGAATGGGTACATACATGTACATATAAAGAAATTGTGAAATACTATCCGATTCTAAAAGTTCGGTCTGAGTATTCGACTTTGACTTCCTGATGTGGACATTAGCAATTTGACTCACCAGACAATTAACAGAAACAAACTAACTCCAGACCCACGGCCTCGACAACTCTGACAACGCAGATGTTTCCAACGTTAAATTTAATTTGTCAAGCGTTTTGGTGTCTGGGCTAGCAAGGCTAACTGGTGACTGTCATCTGTCGCTTGGACCCTAATGAAAACTAAAGACAGTCGGTACAAGAAAGTTAAATCAAAACTGACATAACTTCCCCTGGACTGCTACGGACGATACCGTTCGCCGGAAAAGACGCGTAGTTACGGCGAGCGATATCGTCTTGAGCAGTGAAGGTGTTAACCGTTTACCGTGGTAGCTCAAGGATAGTGCCTGATTAGCTTGACGTCTTTTGCGGGTCCGAATTAAGCATGCTCCTTGAGCTGCATGGGACGTCCATTGCGGCCCGAATTAAGCATGTTCCTTGACCTGTCATGGTAGGTTTGTCTTTTATGCAACTTAATACATTCTTAACTCATTCTGCCCGCGACACACCACAGCAAGATATGGCTCGACCGTGATAGTTCAAGGGTGGTGGCAGAATAGCTTGGCGCCTATAGGCGCCAAGTCATTCTGCTACCACCCTTGAACTATCATGGTCGATCTGTCTCCTGAATTGTAATGCAGTAACTCCAAAATGTGGGTATTTCGTACCTCGGGCTCAGTGAGTTAAACATGAACCATATGCGTTTATCGCTCGGCTGCATGCAAACCAAACCAATTTATTCTTCATCTACGCGAAACTTACTGACATAATACCATTTAAACGTACAAATAAACTCAAATGATCCCCAGTTTGGAAATATGTCCTCGGACAAACAGGTTTTGAATCCAAATATATGATCTCTGTCTGAAAAACTTGATTCTCGTTGAAATGTGTTTTTCTCAGTGGAATCCGGTATTGGATTACCATTAAGGTGTCGTGAAAAGTCTACGAGATTGCTAAAAATAATCTAATCACTCTTGCAAATGAGGACACTGTTTCCGGCCGCAGGAAGCACCGATCCTCATGTGACCCCCACTAGCTGCGGGGTCTGATCAGAATCTCTACATCTCGCTGACAGGAGTGTACCTCAGGCCGAGGGCTTTGCTGGGAGTTGAACGCTTGATGGCCTGTCCGCTGGAATGTAGCGCAGGCGAAAAGAATGGATATAAACAGTCGAAGAATGGAAATAAATAGTCACACACTAAACCAAAAGGACATCCTTTGTATGAGCAGCAGAGATACAAGTGAACGTTCTGCAACAGATGCAATCAGGGGCAACGCAGGTAACTTGAGAGTTCATTCAAAATCATCACAAATAGGCTTAGATTCTAAAAAGCCCCTGCATCCGCAGGGGCTTATTAGAATCTAAGGCTATTTGTGATGATTTTGAAAGAACTTGAAGTTAGACCTGCTTTGCCCGCCGGATGCAGGGGTTTATAACAATGTATGTGTCACAATGGATTATAAACCCGTTGACTGTCGGTAGCGGATTGTGTCGCGATGATTCCTGCCAGAATCATCGCGACACAAACCGCTACCGACAGCCAAAGGGTTAATGCAATCTTTGGAGGAGCAGCAGTCTTCGCTGCAAACAAGTTTTCTTGGACCTGTTTCTCGCAGACGGTGACAGGGGCTCATGAGAATCTGTGAGTCTTGCAGATGTACTGTCCCTGCACGAAGAATGGAAATAAATCCTCATCGCCATCGCGTGAAAGCTGGAGCTGGTGAAAATCAATGCCGGTTTGTTGATTCCGCCTTTACAGTCTTCTAACGATTTGGGGCGCGGGGTGACGGAGGTGACAGAGGAGAAGTGAAGAGAGAGAGAGAGAGAGAGAGAGAGAGAGAGAGAGAGAGAGAGAGAGAGAGAGAGAGAGAGAGAGAGAGAGAGAGAGAGAGAAATGAAATGAAATGAAATGAAACTTTATTTCTGAAATGAAACTTTATTTCTGAACGGAAGAAGCAGTTAGCACATGTGCCATTTTTCACGCTTGCCGTTGCTAAACTACAAAGGTACAAATCTGCTAAAGGTACAAAGCTACTAAGATAACATGAAAGTGCACATAATATAATAAGTCGTGCAAAAAGAGATGGATAAGGCAAAATGGAGGGCACCAATTATGATTACTAACAATGTGAACGGGGAAAAAAAAAAAAAAAAAAAAAAAAAAAAAAAAAAAAAGAGATAGTCTTTAAAATTCCTTCTTTCACTGAAATCAAACACGCGCGCACGCTCGCGCCGCATGCTCTCACACACATACACACACACACACACACACACGCACGCGCGCGCGCGCACACACCCATACACGCACGTGCGCGCGGAGGTTAATATCAAGGCTTTAGGCGATGGAGATACCCGAACCAGTGAATGAGCTGTTAGATAGCAGGTACTTGAAGAGGCTTTCCTTGAAAGAGGGGAGTGAACCAGTGTGTGTTATGTGCGCTGGCAGTTTATTCCAAAACGAGGCGCCCGAGAAAGCAAGGGCGGTTTTAAATAAATCTATCCTCGGGCGTGGTGTGATGAAGTTTCGCCTTGATGTTGAATAGCCTGAAGCTACCTTGGTGAAGAGATTACACAAGTATTCTGGGTGGATTTCATTCCAGATTTTATACATGACTACCCCTTTGTTAAAGAGATGGTGCTTGTCAAGAGGAAGCATTTTTAGTTTTTCAAATTTTTGGTCAGTAGAAAGAGCTGGATCAGGCAGGATCTGCTTCACTGCCCTGCGATGCAAGGAGTTAAGCCTCTTCATGTGTATGTCACCACTGCCGTCCCATGTCGTGGAGGCATAATCGATGTGGGATTTGACATGGGCATTGTAAAATAGTTTGCAAGTGTCGACATCAATAAGATATTTTAGCTTAGACAGCATAAACACATTTCTGGACACAGTTTTACAAACAACATTGATGTGAGATTGCCATTTCATCTGGTTATCAACAATAACTCCAAGTAGGCGATGTTCAGTTACTTGTGTAATGGTGTGGTCTTGGATTTCCAGGCTAAGCGAAAGTGGCTTGAGCTGATGCTTCTGACGGGTTGCTATCGTCATACATTCGGTTTTGGTGGGATTAAGGATCATTGCATTATTTTCACACCATTTGGAAATTTCACTCAGTCCCTGTTGCAAACGATCATTTAAAGACTCCAGACACTTATCGGGGGTGTGGATTGTTGCGTCATCGGCAAACAAGTCACATTCAATTCTGTCATTCGTGAAGTGTAGTGGCAGATCATTGATAAATATGCAAAAGAGAAGAGGTCCCAGGACAGAGCCCTGGGGCACTCCTCTTGTTACTAAACCACTTGAAGAGTAAGATCCATTGGCTATCACGCGCTGCTGTCTGTCTGTAAGATAGGAAGCGAAAAACGAGGTTGTTTTAAAGGAATGAATAGATGCCTGAGAACTGCCGTCTGATGTATGAAAACAGTTACTTGAAAATGAACCATCCAGATATATACTGAGCTTGGAAAGGAGAATTTCATGATCTACCATGTCGAAAGCTTTCCGAAGGTCTATGAAAACAGCACCTGTGAATTCGCCTTTGTTCATTGAACTTAGCCACGTGTCAGTAAGTCGCGATAAGGCTGTATGACAACTATGCTTCGGGCGAAAACCTGACTGGAGGGGGTGGATTAATTTGCGTTTTTCCAGGTATTCTAACAGATGCTTATGAATGTGTCGTTCAAGGGGTTTACTTAAGACAGACAAAAGTGAAATGGGGCGATAATTGTTAACATCGGACAGATCTTTTGTTTTAGGTAGGGGAATAACTTTAGCTTTTTTTAGTTCTTTTGGGAAAACATTTTTCTGTATGCATAAATTGTAGACATAAGTTATTGTTTCTACAACATAGGGAAGTGATAGTTTCAGTATTTTGGGGCTTATTTCATCTGGCCCGGAAGATTTTTTATTCTTCATGGAACTTATTGTCTTACCAACCTCGTGAACTGCCAGAGGTGGAATAGCAAATGGATGAAATCTCGCAGTTCGCGTTCTACAGAAATCAATCAGGGTGTCAGGACAGGTATAAGGCCGAGAATTTGTTTTAGAGGGGACCAGGGACTCGGCAATTGAAAGGAAATGATCGTTAAAATTATCGGCAGTCAGAGTAGTCGGGATTACAGGGGATTTCCTACTCTTGCCTCCAGTCACTACGGCCATAGCGCGCCAGAGCATGGACATATCTTTGTCTTGTTTAATCAAACGATCAATAAAAGATTTTTTAGCCTGCCGCACTAAACATTTGACACGATTGCGCTCACGTTTAAATTCAACAAAACACTTCTGTTTTCTCAGATCATCTCTCACCCTCATGGCCTGAATGATGTCTTGAGTCAGCCACGGCGGGAGTGAAGCGTGTTTGACTCGCCTTCGCCGCACAGGCGCGTGTTTATTTAAAATAGTAAGAAAAATGCTATACCAGACAGACAGAGCGCTGTCAGGGTCAGTTTCACTAAGCACTTCCTCAAAAGGTGCGTTATTAAGGTCAGATAAAAAGTCGCTCTCACTAAATTTTTTAAAAGAACGATAGGTGATATACGTATGACATCCTTTCTTTGCTTTTGGGAACTTGGTGGACCACGTACAGCTGATGGGAAAGTGATCACTGATGCCAAGGTTACCGACAGACACATTATGAACAGACTCCGGCTTTGTGGCATAGATGTGGTCTATGAGTGTAGATGTTGTTGGTGTTATTCGTGTCGGCGAAGTGACTAACTGTTTAAGACCCAGCAACGTCATCGTAGAGTCCCATGCATGATGAGACCTTAACATGTCTATATTAAAATCTCCCATAAGTATGACATTAGAATTAGGTTTACAGGCTTTATCAAACATACTAAGAAAATTATCGTACCACTCAAAGTTTGCAGCAGGGTTGCGGTACAGAAAACCGATAAGAAATGATGGTGATTGGGGGGCTTTCAGCTCAAGCCACATACACTCAACTTGCTCAGTTTCTAAGTCATGTCGTCTACGTGTAAGAGCTTGAACAGACGTGTGAATATAAGCAGCTAATCCTGTTTGTCCATGGGCCGTTGGATCACGTCTCAGGACAGAAAAGCCAGGAATCTGAATTGATTCATCAGATACATTAGAACCAAGACGTGTCTCAGAAAATCCAAAAATATGAAATGGGTTTGAGTCATTCAGGTAAACGGAAATATCAGCAAGTTTGGCATATAGATGGTATACATTTAAATGCCCAATGCGGAGATTTTTTACTTTCACGTCTGCTTGATTCATCGTGACAGATGAGAAAGAAACGAAGGTGGCGAAACTGATGAGAGTAACAATAAGTACACTTAACGTAATACAGCTATCGATAATATAGTAATCAGTACACAAACACAAATAATAATAAAACCAAACAATGAAAGCGACAATAATATTGAATCAAAGCAAACAAGGATTAGGCTTAGAAGTACTGAAGAAGAACTATAATTTTAAGAAGAACAAAAATTATGATGTTGCAGTAGCAGAAGAAGTAGAACCAGTATTCAGTCGGCGAAAAAGTTTTCAAAATGAGAGTAAACACCTTTTATGCGCAGAAAGAGAATATTGCGTGTGGTTGCTGAGGCTGTCTGTATAGTACTTTTATAGCTTAGTACAAGTCCCTCCCACAGTCCACACGATCGCGGTCCACACAGCGTGCGGCTTAATCATGAAGCATCAACTGATATGAAAATACAACTGTCCAGGTTTCACTAAAGTGCTGGTCAGAGAAAGCATTTCGCAACACACTCAGGCACAGTTATCCGGCGTTGGATTGTCACTGAGATGATGCAGAAATCCACAAAACTATAATAATAAGACACAAACTTCATAATAAGGAAGAGTACAGTCCGTTGTCTGCAAACAAAATAACGTAATGCACAAGCTTAAACTGGCTACATGTGTAGCAACTACCACATAAAAAATATTATCTCACCACAAAATCAGGAATAGTATTTCACCACGTTGATTGACTCATTGCTAAAATACCCAAGAACAGTAGTTATGATCTACGGACCATATCACATTAAAGGAAACATATAAACCGTGACAGCTTAAGAATAGCCTGGCACTTTAGGCACCACGCTATTGGGCGCCGACCTCGCACTATCAGGAGTCAATGGGTCCGTCCAAAATAGGTAAAATAAAGCTGGGCGAAAATGCGATAAAGGGTCACATAATGACGGGTGACGGTGACAAAAGTTGAAATGATTGAAGACGGTCCGCGAACTAATTATGTCCATAATCCATTTCCAACAAGAGACATACATTGTCACGAGCTCCTTCATCCGCAGGGACTCATGATAATGTATTCCTCCTGCTAACTGAACAGGCTGGCTGACGGAGGCTACTTCTCCTTTGTGAGCTCGACAAAACCGGTTACTGTTGACAGTAAAATTGTGCAATCGCTTGTGCAATGCTGACACTCAGAGCTTGAATGTTGTCGAAAGGAGAGGCCAGGGCGGCTAAGCCGCTTTTCTCCCACCCTCTGTTTCTTGGTGCCAACATGGTCGGAGAGCTGATCGGCTGCAGTGGAGGAAATTGCGAGTCGTTACGGGTGTTAGGTGGTGGCCTGATGGCGTGACCGCGCGCGGCTGAGTGGCGAGGGTGATTCTCTTCGCCTCCTCCTGCTGACGGTGACTCGGAGCGACGACGACGATTTACGGCCCGGTGATCGTAACGCCTCGTATCCTGAGATTCCTCACCTGAGGACAAGTGCGATCCGACGAAACGGTTCATATTGCACTCCAGGGCATGCACGCCATGCTCGCTAGGGTGCAGTTTGTCAAAGTACATAGCCTGCTTTGGAGCGCCTCTAGTGGACAGGAAAGATGACGTGTGGTCGATGAGCGTGATCTTTTCCTGTCTGCAGACTGCCTGCAGGGCTTTATTTGACTCGTAGGCAGGTTTGTGGAGAGGGTGGTAGCGGCCGCGAGTTGGGAGGAGGGTGGACATCTGCAGTCTGGCTTTGGGGAAACACACTACTAGCATGCGGCACAGCTTCAACCAGGTCTGCTGGCTAATAGGCCCATGCCAGCAGCTGTTGATGCCGATGTGAACGGTGACGGTACGGATGTTGGGGTTGTGGGGCTGTGTGTTCAGCCACTGCGTCAGATGATCCACCCTGAGATCAGACACCGACAAGTTTTGCATGATTGACTCATGAGTAGACATTCTCTTCTCATCGATGTATTTAGTGACTGAGTCCCCGATGAGAAGAGTGTTGACCTCAGGGCGAATTTTCATGGCGCGGAGTCTCTCCAGCGGTGTCAGGTTTTCATTGTCGCGTCGACTGGCAGGCCTTCCGTCATTGTTCTTGGGGATGGGTGAACAACCAGGAGAGTCAAGTTCTTGCTCCGGGTTTAACGCTTGGTACCTGTTAGTAACAGGAATAGTTGGCCCTACGCTGTTATTGTTAGAGTGGAACCCATGTGGTTGAAGCGTAGTACCGGATGCTGGCGGAGAAGGGGATTTATTTTGCGAAGAAAGATTGGTGGGTGAATGTTCTGTCGTACTGACTCTCACACTCTTTTTTTGTGATGGGGTCCACGTATCCAGTCGCTTGCAGATTTCCTCTAATTTCCCAGTGTGAGAGTCTCTAGAGGAAACAAGTTTGCTGATTTTCTCACTGAGCGTTGTTTGACTCTTTCTCAGCGCCTCTGCAGTTTTATCGATGTTTTCCCTCACACTCGTTTCAACAGCCTTGATCTCATTCTTGGCCTTCACCTCGCTGTCCAGGACAAGTGAGGTCAAGGTGTCGTAACCCTGTTTGAGGTCAGCAAACTCATTCTTGACTCCCTGCAGCTCAGCACGGCACTGGCGAAGCTCTGCGTGGAGAGTGGTGATGGTGGCTGAAGACTCAGCTAGTTGGTGCTGCAGAGCGATGATCAGTCTCATGGCCGTGCTGTCAGATACAGGAACGAGTGAGGTTGATGACGGTGAAGTAGTATTCTGTGTGTTGGGTGTGTCCACTACAACTGTGTTAACCTCAGCTGAGGGCACGCCCTGGGCGAGTTCGCTAGCTTGGCAGGGGAGAGAAATCAGGGCGCTGACGCCTTCATGGTTGGCTGGTTCGATGCTAGTTGCAGATATGTTAGTCACAGGCACGGGTGTTTGAGACGGAGGGTAGGGCGTTGGGGGATTAGGCCCAAAGGCAGCTGTGGTGTGGTTGCAGCGCGGGGCACAGGAGGTAGCAGTGCCCGGGGGGCTGGGGTGTGCTTCACTGCACATCGTCACGCCCCTCTCATCTGTTGACTTGATGGCCAAGAAATGATGATTGACACATGACGTCATCGTGTCAATGAGGGGTTCCGATTTCGATATGTGCCGGGGACCAGAAGAATCAGCAGAAAGGGGAGGGGTGAAGAAGGGGGGAGTGCTAGTGGCGATTACAGCGTTTAAGTTTGGATGGCCGGGCTGAGATGCGAGTGGAGACTGGGAGGATGAAATTGAGGAGTCAGATGAGGGGGGTTCAATGGCAGGTATTGACGGGGTACTCAGTGGGTGTTTGGATGAGGAATTAGATATCGGGGGTTCAATGGCAGGCGTAGTTGTCTCGTCAGACATTGTGCTCACTATTGTTTTCATCTTGTCAAACTCCTCATCCACCCACTGTCGGCATGCGGTCCCCTGCACAAGCACAGTGCCTGTAGTATGGTAGAGGGTGATAGTGATGAGCTTGCTCGATTCGAGGTAGAGTTGGAGAAATGTCTTGTAGAGATTTGGAGGGGAAGGGCTGCACAGTGGAGTGAGAGAGAGAGAGAGAGAGAGAGAGAGAGAGAGAGAGAGAGTGCGTGTGTGGTTGTGTGTGTGTGTGTGTGTGTGTGCGTGTGTGCGTGCGTAAATATGTGTGTGTGTGTGTGTGTGTGGGGGGGGGGGGGCGGTAGGAGCTGTGTGTGTGTGTGTTGGGGGGGGGGGGGTAGGGGACGGTGGTGGGGGTGGGGTATGGGGGAGGGCAGGGGGTGCGGGGGTGGTTGGTGGTTGGTAGGAGGTGTGTGTGTGTGTGTGTGTGTGTGCGTGCGTGCGTGCGTGTGTGTGTGTGTGTGTGTGTGTGTGTGTGTGTGTGTGTGTGTGTGTGTGTGTGTGTGTGTGTGTGTGTGTGTGTGTGTGTTCTACCTTCTTTTCCCTATCAGAGGCAAGTTTGAAAAATGGTCTGCGAAAGAAAACTTCTGCTGTTCTTCTATGATAGTAGTGAGGTTTTGTTTGCAACGAACGACTCCCAACAACAAAAGAGACGGCAGATAGTAGCCAGCTTCTATCATAAGCATACACAAACACCCCGAATATCTTCAAGAGACATAGATCCTCATGAGGATTTAGGCCTCATGGAGATGTTTGGAACATTGTCTATGCTACTGGCACACATAGCTTATTCGCCCTGACTTCGCTCTCGTTCGTTGTTAAAGTCGCTCGTTGCAAACGAAGCCTGACCAGTGTCTCGTTGTCAACGGCAAGACGGAAATTGCGGGTCTGCACACTGAAACCGCGGCCATGGTGCCTTCACTGCCAATGAACGCAGACTTTTTTTTTTTTTCAGAATCTGTGTAAATTCAAAGTCAAGGGTCCCAGCCGTCAAAGGAACGCAAACGCAAAGGGTGATTTCAGCAAGAGGCATGGATCCTCATGAGCCCCCGCAAATGCGGGGGCTCATGAGGATCCATACCTCTTGCAGTTGTGAAGTATTCAAAATTTTCTCGGCAGTGACGGGATAAAATACTTACTTCAATATTTGCTTCCTTGTTCATTTTCCTTTTCGGCCCAGAACTCATTTCGCGCGCACATTCTGTGCTCAGCATCTTTTGTCTTCAGAAGCAAAGACATTCAATTAAAAAAATGCAAATTAAACCAATGCCCATTGAAACAAAAACCAAACGCTCTGGACATTAAAAATTCCCAACAACAACTGTGTTAAAAAACTTAGTGCACATCTCCTTGATTACAAAGAAACGTACAGTGGTTTTTAGCCACCGCGAAGAAGATAGCAAAAAGATGTGGACACCGAAAGAGAACTCTGAGAACTCTGCGGTAGGCACATTGCCATCTCGGTCCACATGCCTAGGCGTGCACATTCTGTGTGCTGGTTTGAAATGTCCGGAAAGGTTCCACTAGGTTCAAAATTACAGACCAGCACATTAATGATATTTGCCCTTGACCCCTTCACTGCCGGGGCAAGTCGAACGATACACATCTGCAAGAGACATAAATCCTTATGAGCTCCCGCTGTCTTTTGTTAGTCTTATGTTCTTCATGCCTATTTTGAACCCGCTGACAACTGTTTCATCACGCGAATGTTGGTCAGTGTGCCGTGGTTCAGACGCTAAATTCGTGATCACCGGCAGTGAAATGGGGCTAATCCTTAAGTCACTGACAAGCGAACACATCGGATTTAGTTAGTGTGTCAGTGCTTTTGTACAGATGCTGTTTACTCGAGAACTTTGGGTCCGAGCATGACCCTTGCTGTAGTGGTCCGAACCGTGGTGATGGTGGTCGTTTTGATCACGAACTTGGTCTGTCCCACTCGTGACGTGGTCGTAACGTGCTTTGTGTTGACGCGTGACGTAAAGGCGTACGTCCTCGTCAGCTGGGCGGGTGCCTTGGAAGCCTTTGTTTCGAGGCTTGGCGAGTCGTCACTGACGGCTGATTCACACATAATTCCTGACATTGTTCTCTGTCCAAAAAAGACATAATAAAATAATGTGTTTGTGCAGAATCAGGTTTTTTTTGTTGTTTGCTGTTTGATCCTGCGTCGATAGGTGCAAAAGCGTCGTAAAGCGTTGCTCCTGGGAACGCTATACATGTTCGCAGCTGTTGATGGGGAGCGCCTTGATTGAAATATTAACGATTCTAACCCTCTTCGTTCCCAGAACATGGTGACTAACACAGCGAACAGAACTCAAATGCAAAAGATATAGATCCTCACGAGCCCAACTGCTGCAGGAGATTCAGAAGGATCCATGTCTTGCTGTCCTCATTTATATCTGTGTGCATCATGCAGACAGACTGATCAGCGGTGAATCTTCAATATTTCAGAGACGTCACTTTAACTCATTTAGCCCCGAGTCCCTATAGCAGGTGCCAAGCTAATCTTGCACTACCTTTGAATTATCATGGCCAGTTCGTCTCCTGCAACTGGTACATAGTCATTAGGCAACACCTCTAAAATTTGAGAAATGGGACCTTGGGGCTAAAAGGGTTAAGCTGCTGGCACTGGCAGGATTACTCTAAGCAGACAATCATAATGTATGAGTTTGTGTATTTGGCTCAGATCTATGCTAAGTTGAATTTTTCGAGACGTGCCGCATACGGATACGCGGCAAATTGCCACGTATCTGTATGCGGCACGTCTCGAATATCTTACACACTACAGGGGTAGAAACGCCAGCGGATGTGGTAGAGCTTCTAATATCTGTTTATGCCCTGGATACTTCAGGAGGCTACACTAATTCTGTGTGGACTGTCGCAGACCGAGTAATGGATGGAGATGGCCGTGCGACCACTGACCGTGTAATAAGGGCGCTGTAAGATTAGGGTGACGCTGTCCTGCGCTGGACACACACGCACACACACACACACACACACACACACACACACACACACACACACACACACACACACACACACACACACACACACACACACATACATACGCACGCACGCACGAACACGCACGCACACACACACACAACTAGATCTCTCTCTCTCTCTCCCTCTCTCTCTCTCTCTCTCTCTCAGAATGGAATAAAGTCGAGCAGGCAACCAAGCCGTATCATGACGATATATATATATATATATATATATATATATATATATATATATATATATATATATATATATATATATATATATATATATATATATATATATATATATATATATATTATAAGTTATTGGTCGGAGGGGTATGCTACACGGACCCTTGTAGGCCTGAGGGAGGTCAAAGGAAACATTGTACCCAGAAGGCCGAAGGCCTGAGGGGTACAATGGCTCCTTTGACCTCCCGAAGGCCTACAAAGGTCCGTGCAGCGAACCCCTCCGACCAATAACGTATTTGTTTTCATTCCTCCACTATTTTCGTAAAAGAAATCAAGAAGACATCTTCCGACCTGGATCAAGCCAGACATGACTGACGTCAAAAGAATATACATATACGTCATCGAGAGGGCTACAAACCGTCCGCCATTTTTCGCTACAGGGATTTTTATATCACGGTCACATGGTACGGCTAAAGTGGCTGGTTGTGTGACGTAGGGAGGAAAACATATATATATATATACACATAAATGCTTGTTTCTGGGAACACATGCCCACAACAGCTTTTTGGGAACATGCCTTTCCACTTCATGCAGAAATCTGGTATTTTGCAATTTGATCAAAAAACACGATTTAATGCCAAATATGACTTGAAATGTGAGAAAATCAATACAAGGTTCCCAAATGCAACGTTCCCAAAAACCTTACCATTATATATATATATATATATATATATATATATATATATATATATATATATATATATATATATATATTATATATATATATATATATATATATATATATATTATATATATATATATATATATATATATATATATATATATATTCTTTACTTTTAACAAAGACGTCGCCCAAAGCCAAAATATGCACTCAATCAGAATAGCTCAAGGGACGTAATTTTTCAATAAATTCTAAGAATGCTCTTGTTACGCTAATGCCATGGAATTCTCCTTTCTAGAACTAGTAGGCGATGCAGTCACAAAAAGGGCAGCTGATGTCCTGATGACACAATGCAAGCTTACCAGCCTGGAATTCCATGGCATTAGCGTAGCATATACGCATATATATATTTGCTACGCTAATGCCATGGAATTCCAGGCTGGTAAGCTTGCATTGTGTCATCAGGACATCAGCTGCAAAAACAAAATTCTACCCAGCAGGTCCAAGGCCTGTTTGGGAATATTCATGTACTACTCCCCTCTCGGGGGGAGGTCAGGATATTCTCCTGCGGATTGCGGGGCGGCTGGGAGTAGGCCCTATTGCTATATGCAGTATATATATATATATATATATATATATATATATATATATATATATATATATATATATATATATATATATATATATATATATATATATATATATATATATATATATATATCTGCCATATATATCTGAAGGACTGAATTACAATTCTAGAGACCGATCGACTGAACTATCATGCTGGATCCATGTCTTGGTGCGGTGTGTCGGGGCCGAATGAGTTAAAGACATTCATTCATTGGATTTCGAAACCGTCAATGTAATTGTAAATGTTTAGAAGACAATTGCGGATTCAAATTCAGATGTGCAAACGCCAGCCACAATAATTACAGTGAGTTGTCTACACTTTAACTCATTGTGCCCGAGGTACGAAATACCCACGTTTTGCAGTTATCCTCTGAGGACTGCATTACAATTCAGAAGACAGATCGACCGTGATAGCTCAAGGGTGGTGGCAGAATAGCTTGGCGCCTTTAGGCGCCAAGCTATTTTGCCACCACCCTTGAACTATCATAGTCGAGACATATCTTGCTGTGGTGTGTCGCGGGCAGAATGAGTCAAACACAAGGAAGCTCTTACCTGAGACGTATTTTGTTGTGCCTTGTAAAAGAACAATATATAGTTTAAAGCTTGTCATTCGCATCCCAGTCACGTTGTCGGGGTCAGTCACACTCCAACTGATGAGAATTACTAACGACAATACGTAGCAGCTAGTGTAAAATGAATCCTGACCAAGACTGTAACAAGGTTTGTAACTTAAACAGGACCAGTGACTCTTTAGTCTCCAGAACACCACCTAACTGCAAGAGGTATAGATCCTCATGAGCCCCCGCAATTGTGGGGGCTCATAATGATCTATGCCTCTTGCCGAGACCATATTGTATCCTGTGTGTTCTTTAGATAGGTGTGGTTCTTTGGTTGTTGCATGAACAAAGATTTCCGAAACAAAATGTATGTCCACTTGCAGGGAAGAGGTTCAGGATTAAGCTCAAGGAGGGTCAACCTGGTTAGCTTGCGACTGTCTAGGCACCAAGCTAATCAGCCACTACCCTTGAACGTTTACACTCTTTTGGGGGATTGCATGCAACAACAAGCAGATGAACCTGAGAAGCCTGCCAGTTGACTTTGGAAACGAAGGCATTGTGAGACACGTAGTACAGTGACTAAGTCAGACGAAATCTTAGCAAAAGATCCTCGGGCCAATGTATGCCGCAGTGGGCCCGCGCACAGCCGACGGAGACCGATGTCGGCCCGAGGATCTTTGCTTACTTGGTGGTGTATGAGCGCGACACTCTCTTGAAGCAATTGCTTCTGTCTTGATTGGAATGTATAGCGCGCTGCGTAAGGCGACATATCTCTAGACTTCTGCTACGAGTTAACTCAATCTACCTCATCACCGAAATCCCCAAAATTTTGCCGTGGTTCTCTGAAGACTGCATTGCAGTGCAGGACACAGATCGACCATGATAGTTCAAGGGTGATGCCAGAATAGCTTGGCGCCCGCAGGCGCCAAGCTATTCTGGCATCACCCTTGAACTATCATGGTCCATCTTTATCTTGCTGTGGTGGGTCTGGGGTAGAATGAGTTAATTAACGAGAAATTTTATTTTGTTTATTTTTACTGTTCGTATAAAATGACCCTGAATTAGCCCCTTCCCTGTCAGTGATCGCGGAATGTGTTAGTTCTGAAACCTTCGTGAACCCCTCCGCTGCCAGGGATCACGGATTGCGCGTTTGCATACTGACCGCTATTAGTCCCGTCAGTGAAGAACACAAATGAAATGAGACCAGAAATCGGCGTAAAGAAAATAGGACTAACAAGAGACATAAATCCTTATGAACCCCCGCGAATGCGGGGGCTCATGAGGGCTTATGTCTCTTGTTGCTGGGTAGCGTTCGCCTTGCCCCGGCAGTTAAGGAGAGTTGATTCAACGTCCTTAAGCCTCATTTGTCCATTCGTGCAACTGAGAGGGCTCATGAGGATATGCGCCTCATGCTGTTGGGCCGTGTTCAGTTTTTCTTGGCATTGAAGGGGTTATCCGGACCGAAACAGGTGACTGCCAAGCATGTAAAATGCAGAGAACATCCCAGGCGAAGAAAGAAACACGCTTAGAAAAGACAATTACAACACAATTGCTGGTGGTCCCGTTTTGTATCAGCCGCAAAAAAATATAAAGAAGAAATCATTCTCGCGAAGTATTGGGTTAAGTTTTAACTCATTGTGCCCGAGATACGAAATACCCACATTTTGGAGTTATCCTCTGCGGACTATTACAATTCAGGAGACAGATCGACCATAATAGTTCAAGGGTGGTGGTAGAATAGCTGTGTATAAACGCCAAGCTATTTTGCCACCACCCTTAAACTATCACGGTCGAGCCATATCTTGCTGTGGTGTGTCTCGGGCAGAATGAGTTAAATTGTTTTTTAAAGCTATTTTCGTAAAACATTTTTCGTGGTTTAATTTACTCCGCCATCTGCGTTCTGTTGGAGGGAAACCCGAGCCGCAGTAAGTAAGCGGACTCGGCACCACATCGAGAACTAGCAGGAAACTCATTTGGCCACAAAACACCTGCGACTGAAACTCAGCCTAGCTCGATTTATGTCTTCGAAATGACAAACCCTACTACACTGGATTTAAGCACTTTAACCCTTTCACTACATACACACGGCTGATGACACGCAACTGCAAGAGGCGTAGATCTTCATGAGCCCCCGCTGAGTCTGGCTCTGTTCACATCAGTCAACGAGCGTAACCCCTTTACTGTCGAGCCTGACACAGCTAATTCTACCAAAATGCAAGAGACATCCATCCTACTGAGGTCAAGGAAAGCTTAGCAATAAACAACATCATCATCAACAACAAACATATATCATCATCATCAGCATCACCATCATCATCATCATCACCACCACCACCACCACCACCTTCACCATCTCATCATCTTCATCTTCATCGGCGTTAAACCCCAATAACTAATAACTCATCATCATTATTATCATGATCCACATCAACAACAACAACAACAACAACAGCGACATCCCCACCACAAACATTTCAATCGTAAGACTCAACACATGAGTGGTGTTTAGGCGAGGGATGAGTGATAAACATATTAACTCATTCGCGGCAAGCCACATCCGGATGCGCGGCATTAGACGCGCATCCGGATACGGCTGGCCGCGAATGAGTTAAACGTCTAGTTCAAGCGGCCAAAGCGTTCCCCTGATCGCATAAGAGATCTAGGTCAGTACGTGCCTTCCAGGATCATGTTATTAATTAGGTAAAAATCTTTGTGACAACGATGATAAACGACCGAGACATATAATCTGTCTACACTTTGCAAAGACAAGTAGGTTTATTCAAGTCTCGGCTGAGTGCAGCATTTCGCATCATCGTGATTCCTATACGTTACCGAAGCTTCTCTTCACAGTGCTACAAAGACCAAACGTCTTTTCTCATTGGAAGATGTGCCGCACACGGATACGCGGCAAGGCCGCGTATCCGTATGCGGCACATCTTCGAATGAGTTAATGGCTCGCTAAGCACAACGTGCAGAGGTCTCGAAAGATGTATTAATCATGATAGATGAAGGATAGTGCCGGATGAGGTAGGTGTGTTTCTCTATTCCGCTCTGGGTGTTCGTCAGTCAGTCACCAGCGTTGTACATTTCATTGTATCTACCAAGTAGCGGGGACGGAGACATATTTTGGTTTGGCCCGGTATACGCCACAGCACTGACACTGGCTGTCTTCCGTCCTCGATTCGCTACCGCTGATCAGTGAAACGCAGAAGACAACCAGTGTGACGCCTCAAAATGTCAGTAACGCTAGAGTATTTTGTAGAGGCACTGTACAACAAAGACAGGACCGCAGCATACATGTCACAATTTCCCGCACCGTGGCCCGACCGGGATTTTGCTAGCTATGAACGAAAAACCTTTCCTCCCACACAAAAAATTCCAGGCTGAGCACATCACAGGAGAAACATTTCCAGCAATTCTTGACAATATTGTCTGTTAACGTTTTCCGCAACACTCTAATGCATTATGTACCGGGCATGACAAAACAGTCGCCTGCAAGCATGCACACAACCGTGCGGCACATGTCCCATATAAGTCGCCCATGAACACACTAGGGCAACTCAAATTACCCAAACTTTTCGGGTTTTCACACCACCTGTCATGCCTCTTGCCGCTCAAAACGCCCAAACAGACAAAAATTGAGACTTTCACACCCTGCAAAAATGACAAAAAGGCAAAAAACACAAAAAGACTAGAGATTTAAAAAAAAATTTAATTAAAAAAAAAATGTCTCACTTAATTGTTACTACATGAACCGGAAGCAAAACCCCTGTGTGGCCTGTGCGCATGGCCAATGTTGGATCGCGAGACTGACGCACCAGCCGCACTGAGCTGCAAGTGAATATGTGCCGCCTCATCATCATTATTGACCCAGCTCTGTCATCTTCATCTGTTGCTTTGGGCTGAGCGCAGGACATGCGAGTGGTACCAAGGGAAATCATCGTTGAGAAAGTAGGGTCCACTTCGGTCCAGTGACCTATCCTTGATGAAAGATAATACACGTTCCTAACGGTAGACATTCGCTTGGTCAATATCAACCTCAAGCCCACATCCTCCCTCCGCCCCTCCTACCCCCAATCCCCCAAAGCCCTGGCCCTAAAAGATAGAAAGGGAAAACAAATGTCACAGACATTGGTCAATAAGACAGGCATGAATTCCAGTGAGCCGTGCCAGCGACTGGGCCTTAACCCATTTAACCCCATGGTCGCATTTCCCAATATTTGGTGGTGTTACCTAACAACTAGTTGCAGGAGATGGATCGACCATGATATTTCAAGGGTAGTGCCAGATGGGCTTGGCGCCTGAAGGCGCCAAGCCCATCTGGCACTACCCCTGAATTATCATGGTTAGTCTATCTCCTGCTGTAGGGCGTTGGCCTAAATGGGTTAAAAGATGGAAGGAGCTGCGGACTAAGTCCTCTTCGTGCAAAATTATATATAGGCACTCGACCACCGCTGAAAAAAATAATGATGATAACAATACTAAATATAACTGAAGGAAAACAAAAAAGAGTAATTATGATAATGATGATGATAGTAATGGTCAACACAATAATGCAATGTTTATTCACGCATGCCTAAAAAGACAGAAATAATATCATCAAATCTAATTAATATTGCCCCTGTACATTTGTAAAGGAAACAGACAGAGAATGAACAGTTTCTGTGGCATGGAGCATACTAGTAAGCTTACAATAGGATGGAAAACCAGCTTTTGTCATAAGCATAGACACCAATCCAAACATCTCCAAGAAGCATAGATCCTTATGAGCCATCTCCTCCCACTGGTGGGGGCGGTGGGAAGGGGTTCATGAGGATCTGTGCTTCTTGCAGATGTTTGGATTGGTGTCTATTCTTATTGTACATGCTAGTTCATGATTTCGTTCTCGTTCGCTGTTTCGAGTCGTTCGTCGCAAACAAAACCCCCCTATTAAGTACATGCCGCAGGACATTTTACATGCAGCGCCGGAAACGCAACACTCGCCTATGCACGGTATACGGCAGGTGAGTCTGTTGGGTCCCAACTTCGGCGTCGACCCAACCTCGGCCAAGTGACATATACTGCTCACAAATAGTAAGGTATATTAACTTTTCAGCTTCAATTACTAAAAGTCCTAAGAATCGGTATAATCACGGTTATATCAGTGATTAGCTCTCCCTCTGGCCTACAATGTCACAAAATTGGTGTGACAAATAGTGCTCACAACAAGTAAAGGATGTATTACTTTTAGCTTGAATTATTAAAATGTCCAAAAAGGGCAAACATTGACCCAAAAGGTGACTGCAGTTTGCAGATGTAAGGTGTTTTCCGACAATTTAGCAATTCAAGCTGAAATTATGACGTCCCTTACTTTTTGTGAGCACTATATGTCATACCAATGTTGTGAAATTGTAGGCCAATGGAATAGCTAATCACTGATAGAACCATTATTATACCCATTCTGAGAACTGTTAGTAATTCAAGCTGAAAAGTTAATGTACCTTACTATTTTAGAGCAGTATATGTCACTCTGGCCGAGGTTGGGTCGACTGCGAGGTAGGGACCCGACAGATGCCAAGTTTAATATCATTAACGCTTCAAAGACGCGTGTTACATGTTCTTTTTCTGCGCCATGGCATTTAGGGTTTTTACCTTTCGAAAGGCATTAAGAAAGGTGAAATTAATCAGCTGACAATCATTCCAGTTTTATGCTTTCTTCTTGGACTAGTGTCCATTACGTAAGACGTCCTCGGCGGGCCGACGTTGCCGGCTCAGTGCACTCGACTGTTCTTGGGCCAAAAGCGGCTGATGTAGGCGCGACTACTGGTTGCGTGCTGGTTTGCCGCTTGTCTATCGTTGGAAAAACTAGGCATAATTATCATTCTTAGAAAGTGATTATTTTTTCCTTCAAAATCTCATCTAGGTTTGCATCTTTCTTATATTACACTTGGCGTTGTAAAAACATCGCTGAGAT
Organism: Semisulcospira habei; assembly: GCA_036245525.1. Taxonomy (NCBI): domain Eukaryota; kingdom Metazoa; phylum Mollusca; class Gastropoda; family Semisulcospiridae; genus Semisulcospira; species Semisulcospira habei. Next base: position 24,189,760 of record BTPG01000001.1, on the reverse strand, counting down.
AACGATATCGTAACAGTAGATCACGGTTACCATGGAAACGTTTAATTTGTTGAGGAGAATCCGGACTGACCTTTACATGACACTTTTCACCAGCACTCTTTAACCTAAAGTCCAGGTGAGGTCCTTAGCATAGGGAACACAGATGAGGAGAAAGTAAACAGAAATAGAGATCCTTGCCATGACTTTCATCACGTGTAAGGGCCACCCAATGCGCAAAAGGCCATCGGGCAGACGTCGGCCGCCGTTGACCCGCGCACGGCCTTGCGCGGACCAACGGCGACTGACGTCGGCCCGATGGCCTTTGCGCACGGGGCATAGATCTTCACAGGTCCTTGCAGTTAGCAGAGACTCACTGTTGAAGATCTATTCCTCTTGCAGATGAAAAGCCAGATGATACGAAAGCAAACTGAGGTAATCTTCGCAGCTTTTGTGTAGTGCGAGAACATAGATCTTCATGCGCCACTGTAATCTTCAGAGACGCTTGAGGATCTATACCTCTTGTAGATAAAAAGTTATTGCCGTGTGGTTAATTTACGTCAGTCACGGCCCTTACAATGTTTATAATGACCTACATGTATGTAAAAATAAACTAAACGGTCACTCATCTACACCCCACCACCTGTACATGAAACATAGATTCACATAAGTCCCTGCAGGTGCAGTTAGGGGATAATGCGAATGTATGCTTCATTGTGACCGAGATCGTTTCAGAGTTTCCATAACCCCTATTGTACCATTTGACGCATTTAATTCAACACCAAGAACCCTAACTCTCCCAGGAATATGGTGATTCAAAGTCAGCAAGAGGTACAGATCCTCATGAGCCCCCGCAAATGCGGGGGCTCATGAGGATCTGTACCTCTTGCAGATCGGTTGTGTTCACAATGTCGGCACTGAACGGGTTACGTGTATGGTATTATTTGGAAATTAATATTCGAATGCAGGCTCAAAACGAAATATATTGAAACCTACCACTGACTATACCTCGTCGAAAGCTATTCGTCTCCAATCTGCGTAGACCTTTATGAGCCCTCGATCGCAGGTAATAATTATGCTTCTTGCAGATCTTTTTAGCTCAATGTTCCTCAGGTGGACTATCAGGCGTTTAATCTAGGGGAAAAAAAAGCCTGGCTTGTTCCATAGCACGTCCGTTGAAAGGTCCTGGTAAATCAAAGTGGCACAGTTGCAGTGCGCTTGAATTGATCAGTACTCAGGTCGTACTCCATATGCAATAGATATCCTTGTCCCCCATAACCCGCCCGTCAGGGCCGTCCATTATCAATTCGGTGCCGTGGACGTTAAACCCAGAACTAACCAACCAACCATCAGGCGTTTAAATGTTGATGGTGTTTAGACAATCTCGCAGTGCAGTGCAAAACTGCAGTGCACTCATTTCGCACAGGCTAACTTTCACCCGTTAAAGGATTATATCACTGAGCAAAGTGTGAGCCTAAACCATTCGTCAAGGGTACTTTCTTTGGGGATGTACAGATACAGGTATTTACGAGCAGCTGGAGTTAGATGGATGAAATCGGGGTTACGAAATACTTTTGTTGGACTCTTATATCAAAAACACACTAACCCAATGCGCAAAAGGCCTTAGGGCCGACGTCGGCCGCCGTTTGCCCGCGCACGATCGTGTGCGGGCCAAATAACGGCCGACGACGGCACGATAGCCTTTGCGCAATTGGAAGTTGCATGAGTGAGCTGAATCCGGTGCCAGTCAGTCACGGCTGCGTAAGGTGCTCAGCTATTGCAGTGTCTTGCCAGTCTTGTCATGATTTTAGGTCACTCAAAGTCAACTGGCCTCTTGACCCTACATTGTGCGAAGAAGAATCGACCTAATTTACTTACGTACTTTAAAAGCTTGACGTCATCCGAGTTCCGTTTTTGATAGTAAGTGATGAAATTAGAACTAGGTGTGTACTGCCGGTGTCCACTGATTTCAATTAACAGTCAGACCAAAACCGGCGAATTGTATTCAGTTTGCTTGCCGACTGTGTTTCACTACCTTAACCCCATCACTGCCGAGAAAAGTGAAGGAGATCCAACTGCAAGAGACATAAATCCTCATGAGTCAACCCGCGACTGCTGAGACCAATTTATATCCATGTTCGTTGAACGGTTTTGGCTTTTGGTCGTTGAATGAACACAGACTTCAGAAACAAACACAGGGAAGGAGTTAAAGAACCTGATTGTGGACTGCTTGACTTCCCCTGTCTTTTCACGCGCGTGTGTGCTGCTGCACTGGATGTGGTTTTCACTGGCTTGAAGACTGAAATACCCTGCTCTCTTCCAATGCGCTAATTTAGAATGAGTGCTGGCAACTGACGCCCTCGTGTATACAACAGGGAAGAGAATTTCGGACATTCTGACTCCCTCAATTTAAAGATATAAATAAGGACAAGCCTCTCCTACTCCAGAAAACGAACACGTTCTCATTAAATCATGATGAGTCCCTCGCAGACGAGGGAACAAATCTGGATCGCTCGGATAAGGGACCAATGATACTTTATGGAATGAGAACGTAAACCCTTCACCGCCGAACACTATCCAAATGCAAGAGACATATATTCTTATGAGCCCATGCGACTGCAGGAGCTCATGAGGATCTATGCCTATTGCTGAGACCAATTTGAACGCATATCACTTTTTCTTGGTACGTTTTTGGCTTTTTCGTCGTTGAATGAACAAAGATTTCAGATACTGACGGTACGTACAGCGGTAAGGAAGTTGTTCATTGTACATCTTCCTGGAAGAGATTGGGCAAATTTACATCTCTCCCTCCCTGCTGCCTCAGTGCAGGGGCTTATGATGATCAGTGCATCTTGCTGGTAGAAGAAGTTGGATAAGAAGAAGATGGCTGACACGGCTGTTTATTCTGGGTAATGGGAAGAGAGGGCTTAACTCATTCTACCCCAGACACACCACAGCAAGATAAGGATCGACCATGATAGTTCAAGGGTGATGCCAGAATAGCTTGGCGCCTATGGGCGCCAAGCTATTCTGGCATCACCCTTGAACTATCATGGTCGATCTGTGTCCTGCACTGCAATGCAGTCTTCAGACGACAACGGCAACATTTAAGGATTTCGGTGTTGGGGTAGAATGAGTTAGTAAACATGTCATCCGTTCCAGACTCAAGTGAAGACCATAGATATGGTAATGGCTGAGATGTCGCGGCACAGTCAAATTTAGAGCTGCTCGTTCTTCTCCAGGAACACAGTCAGTGAAGACAATCGGGCCGACGTCGGTTTGATCACCTTTTGCTCACCAGGGGAAGGCATATTTTTCTCTTTTACTAAGCCCCTGCTGTTCCTGGAAATACACGGGATTAGGCATGTATGGGCGTAGTCGAAATATGCACATGGGATCATGCATTCTCTGTTAGCACTGACAGACTCTCTGTGTCTTTCGTCAGCAACTGCTCTCTTTCTTCCAACGAGTGGCATAGATTAACATGCACCCCTGCAGTCCGGACGGGTCTCTTGAGAAACCTTGCCTTATGCAGGTGAAACGAGTCGGGGGAAGATAAAAAAAATATGAAGTGAACAAACAGTTGTATATGTACTGGTACTGTTCTTCTTCTTCTTCCGGTTTAGTGACCAACTTCAATTTGCTGAAGAAACTGTGGCTTGTTTGGGGCACATGGTTGATGAACAGGGGAGCGATCTTTCCGCCGTAAGAAATGATGGTATGTACGTGATGTTCCTGAGCGTCTGCAACCGCAATGAGTGACGAAATTATGTTGCTTTTAGTTAAGCAGATGGTGGCCGCAATGTGCATCTTTTATGGCTTGAATAAACCGCAAACATGCAAGCTGGCACTTAGTCATCCAAACGTTGCGTGCAAGTAGGTGTGTTCTGGACCAGTCGACTTATGGCTTGGGCGTGAAATATTAGCACCGTTTATGTAGGATCAGACAGGTATGTATCACAATCCTGCCGAGTCACGGAATGTTTGCATGCTCGTCTGTGTTGTGTACTCTTCTCAAATACTGGTAAAGTATACTGACGAACAAAAGAAATGCGACATTTTTGGAAGCATCGGAAACACTGAAGAAACACTTCAGTTGTTCCGATGATTCCCAAAATGTTGCATTTCTTCTGCTCGTCAGAATACATTGCGCTGGTGCGTGTCTGTCGCTCAAGGACGGTAGATTTAACCTTTACAAAAACGGCCGGAGGCTTAGGATAGTAAGTCCCTGAAAGTACATAGAAGAATAAGAAGGGGCTCGTTGAAATCTATACCACCTGTGATTGGGTGATGCCTGGTGTGTCCCGATTGGAAAGAGTTTAACCCCTTCACTGCCAGTGGGCGTATATTGTATTTCTGAAATTATCGTCTGTTCAACGTCAAAGATCCCCAGCCGTTACAAGGAGCATCGATACACATTTGTTTCAGCAAGAGATATAGATCCTCAAGAGCCCCCGCAACTGCGGGGGCTCATGAGGATCTATACCTCTTGCAGTTGGTAGTGTTATTTTTTTCTAGGGAAAGTCAATGGGGTTAACTGCTTTGGTCTACTGAATCCCACACTACCGAAACTAGTCCGAAATTGTTCGATTTGCAGATGCACCCCCACTCAGTTCAGCTCGTACCCCTTGCTTTAGTCCTAGAGCCCAGAAGAAGACAAAATAAATAATAATAAAAAATAGGGGCCTCGCCCGGTGTTAGGTCCATTGGTGCTCAAATTCTCCATCTTTTATTTTAGTGGGTTTTTTGTTTTGTTTCTTTGTTTGATTTTTTAAAATTAATTTTTATCCGCAAATAGCTGAAAATGCCCTCAGTGTACCCACAGGGAGGGGGAGGGGGAGCCAAACCCGAAGCTAAGGCAGTCATGTAAAGAGTTGTGCCCCTGACTCGAAGCGTTACAGGTATAGAATACGAACCTGTGACGCTCCGATTCAAGGGCATAAGTCTTCACATGGCTGCCATAACTTGGGTTCAAGTTCTCCCCTTGTGGTGTACCGGCTGTGCAGACTGACCGAGACACACCCAGGATCGCGCTCACTCACGGTTTGCCGGAAATGAGCGTGGGTCCGCCTGAGTACCGTCCGTAAGTCAGTTCAGTTTTAACCTGTTCACTGCCGTGGGAAATCTGAACAACTCCCAACTGCAAGAGGTATAGATCCTCATGAGCCCCCGCAGTTGCCGTACAACAACTCACATGTATAATGACCGCGGTTGCGGTTGTAGATATTCCAAATCATAAATGTGTTCAGCTGCATTAAATAAGCTCAGCGACTCCGCTCGTTTGTGACAGAAACTGAGAATGCCTAATTAACCTGGGCGAGATTGCAACTCCAAGTTTGCACTCGTATTTACACAGTTCGACAAGCCTGCGGCCGAGCAGGTTCCCGCCGTATAATTGCACACCGGGTGATCAGTTTGGCAGGCAGTTGTTGTCACTCATGAGAGGCGGTGGCCTTTCATTGATCACTGTGGCCGGCGAAGTTTGCCAAAGCTCTCTGCGTGTTTACCGAGGATGATGAGGGCTGGACAGGGCGAACAGTAAGGTGAAGAGGGATTTGTTTTTCTGCCTATTGCCGCCATCTGTCCTTTGACGCGTTCGTGAAGCCCGCTCACAAGGACAACAAGCTATGCATCGACCACGCACCCCCATACACAGCCCAGCTTTCTCTCTCTCTCTCTCCCCCCCCCCCCCCACACACACACACACACCACACCACCCCACCCACCTACACACAAACACACACACACACACACACACACACACACACACACACACACACACACACACACACACACACACACACACACACACACACATACACCCTTTGCTGAAAAGAGAACGGCATACCCGCATGGAACATGGAAGCGTGCATAGTCTGCCCCTTCTTAGGTGTGCGATAATTGAAAGGTGTTGCCACAACAGACTGGCGATTTCATCCCGATACACTACTGCTTGAAATTAATTTGACTGTCAGGCTCGTAAACAACGGGAATCGTAAAATACTTGTCTCGCGTGGAGGTATTTGACAGCCAAAATATGTTTAACACATTCTGCCCCAGGACCGAAATCCCCAAATTTTAAGTTGCCCTCCGGAGAACTGCATTACAATTCCAGAGACAGATTGAGCATGATAGTTCAAGGTTGATGCCAGAATAGCCGCTTGGCACATGAGGCGCCAAGCTATTCTGGCACCACCCTTGAACCAAAATGATTGACCTATATCCTAATCTGTAATGCATCCTTCGTAGGACAACAAACACAGTTAAAAAATTTAGCCTCAGGATGTAATGGGTTAGAGGCGCCAAATTATCCCGGCAGCACCTTTAATTGGACTATCGTGAAAAATTTAATCTGGAGTTCGAAGGCCAGTTCCCTTATCTGAGAATGTCAAACTTGGGGCTCCATGTTTTTAACACATTTGTGCATGCAGCCGCCACAAGTACTGCATCGTCTGCTGTCCTGTCTACAGTGCATGTGGCTGCAATCACAAGAGGGTTACACACTTGTAGTTCTAGGGGACATAATTCCAGGCTTTAAAGACGTTCTTTAACTGCCGCGTATCTGAGTTCATGTCAGGAGCAGAATCTTTTTTTATTTTTTTTAATTTTTAGCCCAAGTGTATGCCATATTAGCTTAGCGCCTTCTCACGATTCCGGCATAATGCACGGCGTTCTTTCAATGCCAGATCAACATAATAAATAGTCCAAGGGTTGTGCTAGATTTGCTTGGCGCCTGTAAACTGAAGCGCCAAGCAAATCTGGCACTACCCTTGGAATGTTGTGATCTATCTTTAAATGTCAGATCAACATAATAAATAGGCCAAGGGTAGTGCTAGATTTGCTTGGTGCCTGTAAAGGCGGCGTCAAGCAAATCTAGCACTACCCTTGGACTGTCGTGGACGATGCACCAGCTGCAGATGGCTCTAGAACTGAGAGCGACAAAGCTGTCTGCGCATTTTTTTTTTTTTTTTTTAATTGCGTGTGGTGTTTGTCTCTCCCGAAACTTCTATCGTCACGCGAATGTGATGGGATGTTATACGCCCAAACTCTTTTCACGGCCATATGCCCTATATAATATTAAGTAATCATTTTTTTTTATGTTCCGTCCGTCCGATCTCCTTTGTAGGCGCACACGACATGCAGCGCAGCGTTACACATTTTTGGGTCGATGTACATCCTTGTGTGTGACTCTGCGTTTAAACGGCAGCTGATAGATCGGCCTGAATCACATGACTGTTGTTTACTCAACATTTATTTTTTTCTTCCATAATAACCACGTACTTTACATAATAACAATAATAATAATAATAATAATAATAATAATAATAATAATAATAGCAATGTATATAGTGCTTAACCTCCAAATGAATGATGCTCTAAGCGCTTTACAAGATAAAAAATCACAGAAGAAAAAGTACAAGAAGGTAAAAGCTACAATAAATGCTACAAAAACTAACGTAACACATCAAAAGCTCTCTCACACACACATACACACACACACACACCTTTACAAGAACAGTTATTGCCAGAGATTGCCAACACACTGAAAGTGCATCTAACTATGCGCATAGGAAAAAAAAAAAGATAGGTCTTGAGCATGATTTGAAAGCAGAGTTGGAGCATATCTGACATGGGCTGAAAGGTCGTTCCAGGTGACTGGACCAAAATAAGAAAAAAACACCCTGGCTCTGGCTAGACTTCTTACGCCTACGAACCCTGAAAATACGTGTGTCTGATGCTGAACGGGGGGATCTTGAATGCGTGTAAATATAAACCAGGTCGGACAAATGGGGAGCAGAACCGGTAATAGCATTGCAACAAAAAACAGAAAACTTGTACACAATTCTTTGTGATACAGGCAGCCAGTGCAGGTCAACAAGTAAGGGTGTTATGTGCTCACGCTTCACATAGTGCTTAGACTGTAGGGCTCGAGTGGATTACAGGTTGGTTAATTCGGGTTTAACGTCCACAGCACCGAGGTGATCATGGACGCCCTGACGGGCGGGTTATGGGGGACTGGGAAATCTATTGACTATCGAGTACGACCTGAACACTGATCAACTCAAGCGCACTCCAACTGTGCCACTTTGATTTACCAGGACCTTTCAACGGACATGCTATTAAACAAATCCGTTTTTTTCCCCTGGATTGTGAGTCCAGCTACCGGAGCCGGGACGGGATTCGAACCCACGACCCGGCGATTCCCTTCGCTCTCCTGCTCCGACGTTTAACCGCCTGAGCTATTTCGGACTCTAAGAAAAATTGTTCACCTCTTATGTTGTTTGGTGGAGCCGGAATGCTCTGTATTCCGGTTCCACGAAACTGCATACGAGGTGAACAATTTTGCTGCCATCCACGAGCACCCTGTTGCCTAAGCAGTTCATACCACGTGCCTCCTTCAACTTAATTTTTTTTTTTTTTTTTTTTGTGCCGAAGTGTGACCGAACAGCTTCAGGTCAAGTGGACTCACTCCGCGGCATGTTTACGGCTGACGCCTCTAAAAGTATAGCTACTTAGTCTCCTGCAATAAACTCTGCATTAGAAACTTGGTGGTACTGAACAGGGTAAGGGGGACATAGGAGTAGAATCTAGGTCTTACAGCCACGTGACCGCGTGCCCCGGGCTGGTTTTATTTGAATTCCCAGAGCGTCCACTCCGAGGACGTAGGATTAGTAGCACTTGGAAGCAATCAGTTTGGTTCACCTGCACTTCTTGCTTTTGTAGTGGTAGGTATAAAATTATACTGACGAGAAAAAGAAATGCGACATTTTTGGAGTGATCGGAAACACTAAAGTATTTCCGATCATTCCAAAAATGTCGCATTTCCTTAGCTCGTCAGTATAGATCTATTCGATCCACTTCTCTTTTCATGGCCCGAAGAAGATGTACACATTGCAACGAAATGGGTCAAGCATGGATGCGAGCTGGCCAAAACGCCAGTAGAGCATGATCTGTTCAAAACAAAGCGGACGTTGCTCTTTGGAAGGATCAGGCTCTATGGCGGACGCCATTGCATTCCTTCGCTGCTGTACTGTTTGGTCAGACAAATGCTATGTAATGTTGACAAGCGGAGCTCTTCTTTAACGACATACATCGTCAGCTGTGTACATATGACAGAAGATCGCTGTAAGCCAGAACCATAGATCCTCATGAACAATTTACAGATGCGCGCATTTTTCTGATAAAAAATTGCAGTCTCTTACGGACATGTGGACAGTTTTCAAAAGCTGAAACTCAGCGAAGTCCTTCGTCTACTCAGTGGAAGTCCCTCAAAAACTGTAAACCTGTTCGCTGCTGGTGACCATGAATTTCGCGTCAGAAAATATTGCACCCTGACCGACATTTACGTGAAGAATACAGACGTAAAGAAGACAAAATTGGGGACTATAAACATAGGACTAACAAGCGACAGCGGGGGTTTATGAGGATTTATGTCTCTTGCAAATGGGTAGCGTTCGCCTTGAAGAAGTTAAGGTAAATAGGTTCTGAGTTCTTGCAGTTGCAGGGGTTCATGATAATCTATGTCTGACGTAGATGGCGTCCCAGGACAACGGAGGTGGCCGTCCTTGTGATCAAGAGGCACAGATCCTCATGAGCCTCTGCAGCTGCAGGGACCCATGAGTATCAATGTCTCTTGCAGGTGATTTAAGTACAGTGTGAGTATGTATGCATACCTCTTTCGGGCGGCTTCATAGCCTTTCGTTCTGGGACTAAAATAGTTGACATACGTCCTAGGGAGGTGTGTCCGTCTGTACGTCTTGTCTCGATAAACTGTCTGAGTACTGTCTCCTTTGATAAACTAACTGTCTGAGCACTGTCTCCTTCCTGCACAGCCAGCTGCTAGCCTTGTCCGAAGCTTTTCTCATGAGGTGGACGGAAGTGAAGCCAGTGTCCGCTGCGAATTAACCCATTACGTCCTGATGTATTGCAGCCAAGCTAATCCGGCACCACCTCGAAACTATTTGGGGACAATTTGTCTCTTTAATTGTAATAAACACTGGACATTAGCGCAAATTTGGGAACTTCCTCATTAGGGATCAGTGTGTAAATAAGCGGTATTCGTGTGCTTGTATTTTTCATGCATTTCAGTGTTTTACGTATTGACAGTCAAGGGGTTGAAATAATTGAGTGGATCTGATCTTTTTTAATACTGACGAGCAAAAGAAATGCGACATTTTGGGAATAATCGGAAAGACTTTAGTGTTTCCGATGAATCCAAAAATGTCGCATTTCTTTTGCTCGTCAGCATATTTGCAAGCAGTTAGGATGTATGTACTACTCTTTAACCAAACTGTGACGTGTGTCAGTCCAGAAATATATCACATCCCCGCTTTTCTTACTGTTCTCATAATGACCGATCTTTATTAAATTCGATGTTCCGAGTGGGGTTTTTGTTCTTTAAAAGCGTGGGAAATCATATCGTAGGGGAGGAGACCCATGTATGAAACACTTAAGCAAAAACGTCTCGCGCGACCGTCCAAAGAAAGGTAGAATCAATCTGAAACCAGGGTTCGATAGAGATTATATTGATGCATCTTAGGACAAAGCCAAATTTCAAAACTCGAATCGATGCAGAAGCAGTTCCACTTTGAAAAAAGTGGCACATTGTTTCATATTAGGCACCATTTGCCTAATATGGAACACTAGGTCTCCTATTATGAAACATTGTGATTATGTCCTTTTTACAAGTTTCACTTGCATTTTGTAGGAAAATTAAGGCATGAGAGATGGTTAGCAGACATTATAGGTTCATCTAATATTATAAGTGAGTTAAATATAATGAGTCATCCGCTACTGGTCCGCTATTGGTCTATCCATCCATTATCCTGTGTATATCCAATTGTGACAGATGTTATCATTTTGAATTTCTGAGAGACCATCAGAGCCACAGGCTTCTAATTTGGCAGAGTGATCATATTTGACAATAGCTTTGATTGTACTTGCGCTGACCTCCATGAAAGGTCAAGGTTACAAGGTCAATAACGGGCGATTTTTTTTATAAAGAAAATAGTTGTAATCTTATTTTAAAACTTGCCAAAGAGATAACTGATGATACAGCTTTTGTCTGCAGCTCTACTAAGCTAACCTCTCATTAAGGTCAAAGGTCACGAGAAGTAAGAAGGCTTTTATTTTAGGTTGTTTTTATTACAGGTAGTTTGTATGTGAACTTTGCAATAAGACCCCAGTGGAAATGTTTTGCTAGGGGTTAAACTGTCTATGCATATTAAATTTATTGGCTCCTTCCAAAGGTCAAAGGGCAGGCATGTCAGCAAGTGTGTTGAAAATGTTCTATGTATGGGGGAATAAAAGCTACTGTATTTAGTTTTTCCACCTCAGAAGTAAACCTTGATACAAGCTAGCATTATCGACACAGAAAAGAAAAGGCGAGACTGCCAGTGCTAATATTTTAGGAAGTATGCAAAGTAAAGTAGGTAAAAGCACTGTCAGGGTAGAGAATTGTGCTATATCGACCAATGATCATAGATCTAGTTTGATCGAAGCACGCCCCGCCCCCCCCCCCCCCCCAAAAAAAAAAAAAAAAGATAGGAAAGAGGGGGTGCGCTAAGTAAGTGACTGGAAGCAATGCATATGGACCCCCCCTCCCCCCCTCCCGAAGGGGGGCGTATCACATATCCCACTGTTCCAGCCCCCTTGGTGCATGAAAATTTAAATCTAGGTCCCCCATGGGGGAGGGGGGCTGGAACAGTCGGATATGTGATACGCCCTCCTTCGTGGGGGCTTCCATATGCATTGCTTCCAGTCACTTACTTAGCGCAGGTTTAAAGAGGTTTCAGTTGCACTCGAAAGTGTACAGAGACGAGCAACAAAGCTGGTCAAAGAATGTAGAAATATGACCTATTTAGACAGACTCAAATACTTTGCACTACACTCCTTACGTGGACGTAGAATACGTGGAGACTTAATCCAAGTTTTCAAAACTTATAATGGCATCGACGACCTAAAGTGGAACGACCTTTTTCAGCACCATTTTGTGACAGAACCCGAAACTCTGAACGGAAAATCTTTGTACGGCACTGCAACACTAACCTGCGGAAGTTTTGTTTTTCTAACAGAATTGCCATTGTTTGGAATGAGTTACCAGTTTCATTAAAAAAAGCACCTAACATAAATTCTTTTAAAAACCTGCTGGAAGAATTACCAAAATTTAAAGAGATTTTCTATTCCTATGATGCATGATTTATAGTCAAATTTGCATGCATAACAGACCCATACAGTAATTAAAGAAAGAAAGGACATTTGCAAAGGCCTCGCGGCCCATTTTGTCCTTACAATACTACTACTAGATCTATGATCATTGGTCGATACAGCACAATTCTCTCCCCTGACAGTGCTTTTACATACTTTACTTTGTAAACTTCCTAAAATATTAGCACTGGCAGTCTCCCCTTTTCTTTTCATTTATTACGACAATATCGACTGCAACCCCTTCCCCCATTTTAGTAGGTTTTCTCTTAGGGTGCATGGAAATTTAGCTGTATGTAGAGGCATGGAATGTATGCCCCTGCAGACACCACAGTAAAATGTTTCCATATGCATTGCTTCACTTGGGTCTCACCTGACCATACTACAGAGAACCAAATAGACCATATCCACATTAGCAAGAAATTTAGAAGATCCCTTCAAGATGTTCGAGTGAGGAGGGGAGCAGATGTCGCCTCAGACCACCATCTGCTTACCTTAAGAATAAAGCTCAAGTTAAAGAAAAGCCGCACAGAGACAACAAGAAGACAGCGCTATAATGTAGGCCTCCTGAGAGAGACTGGAGTGAGAGAAGAGTTCAAACTGGTGCTGTCCAACCGGTTTCAAGCGCTACAGGAGCTAGTAAATGAAGAGGAGGCGGTCACCACAGAGCAGCAGTGGAAGGCAGGTAGAGAGGCGCTAAACTCAACCTGCAAAGACACTGTAGGGTTCAGGAAACACCATCACAAGGACTGGCTGTCGGCACAGACCTTGAAGAAGATAGAAGTGAGGAAGCAGAAGAAAGCAGTTGTCAACAACAGTCGCACGAGAGCAGCCAAAGCAAGGGCACAGGAGGAATACTCGGAAGCCAACCGCGAGGTGAAGAGGAGTATCAGGGCAGACAAGAGGGCCTACACAGACAGCCTGGCAGCAGAGGCAGAAAAGGTAGCAGGCAGCGGCAACATGAAACAGCTCTACGACATTACCAGAAGATTGTCGGGCAAGTATGGCCATACAGAAAGACCAGTAAAAGACAAAGAAGGCAAGCCTATTGCAGACAGAGCAGACCAACTCGACAGATGGGCCGAGTATTTTGAAGAGTTACTGAATAGACCCAGCCCACCCGACCCCCCAGACATCCAGCCAGCAGAGACCGACCTACCCATCAGCTGTGACAGACCCAGCCGGGAAGAGATCAGAAGAGCAGTGGCATTTTTGAAGATCGGCAAAGCAGCAGGGCCAGATGGCATCCCAGCGGAGTCTCTGAAAGCAGACCTAGAGACAACAGTAGAGATGCTGTACCCACTGTTTGGAAAGATCTGGGAAGAGGAGGTGATGCCGGCTGACTGGAAGGAGGGGTGCCTAATCAAGCTTCCCAAGAAAGGCGATCTCAGCAAGTGTTCCAACTACAGAGGAATCACCTTGCTGTCAGTACCAGGAAAGGTCTTCAACAGGATCATCTTGGAGAGAATGAAGAGCTCCGTTGACCCCCAGCTGAGAGACCAGCAAGCAGGATTCAGGAAAAACCGGTCATGTACAGACCAGATCGCCACTCTTCGCATCATCGTGGAACAGTCTCTGGAGTGGAGCTCCCCGCTGTACGTCAACTTTGTGGATTACGAGAAAGCATTTGACAGCGTGGACCGAGAGACTCTGTGGAAACTCCTACGACACTACGGTGTACCCACAAAGCTCGTCCGCCTGATCAAGAGCAGCTACGATGGCATGACATGTCGCGTGATCCACGAAGGGCAATTCACCAGGGAGCTCCAGGTCAGAACCCGTGTCAGGCAGGGGTGTCTGCTGTCTCCGTTCCTCTTCCTACTGGCCATAGACTGGGTCATGAATAGGACCACAGAGCACAGACGAAGTGGAATACAGTGGACACTGTGGACACAGCTTGACGACCTCGATTTTGCAGACGACTTGGCATTACTGTCCCACACTCATCAACAAATGCAGGACAAGACCACGAGGCTTGCTGACATCTCGTCCCAAGTGGGCCTCACCATTCACAAACAGAAAACAAAGACAATGAGGCTGAACGCAACCAGGGTAGAACCAGTCTTGCTTGCTGGCACCCCGTTGGAGGAGGTGGAGTCCTTCACCTATCTCGGGAGCATCATAGACAAAAAAGGCGGCACTGATGCAGATGTCAGAGCACGAATCGGTAAAGCCAGAGCAGCCTTTCTCCAGTTGAAAAAAGTGTGGAGTTCCAGAGAGTTGTCACAACACACCAAAGTCCGGATTTTCAACTCCAACGTAAAAACAGTTCCCCTATATGGAGCAGAGACTTGGAGATTGACAAAAACCACAGTCAACAGAGTACAGATCTTCATAAACAGTTGCCTTAGAAGAATTTTGAAAATCCACTGGCCAGAGAAGATCGGCAACGTCAGACCCTGGGAGAGAACAGAGCAGATAACAGCAGAGAATGAAATTGGGCGAAGAAGATGGGGATGGATTGGTCACAGTCTGAGAAAGCCAGCTTCCAGTATCACTAGGCAGGCATTGTCATGGAACCCCCAGGGAAAGAGGAAAAGAGGTAGGCCGAGGAAACTCCTGGCGTCGAGACCTCCAAGCAGACATCAAGAGACTGGGAACCACCTGGAGTAAAATCGAAGGAGAAGCACAGGACAGGAGTCGCTGGAGGTCTCTCGTCGACGGCCTATACCCGGGTAGGGGTGACAGGCGTAAGTGAGTGAAGTGATGCATTGCTTCCAGTCACTTACTTAGCGCACCCCCTCTTTCCTATCTTTTTTTGTTTATTTTTGTGCTTCGATCAAACTAGATCTATGATCATTGGTCGATAAAGCACAATTCTCTCCCCTGACAGTGCCTTTACCTATTTTACTTTGTAAACTTCCTAACATTATCGACACAGGTTTATGTACATATTTAAAAAGCAAATTCAGGGGGAGAGGGTTGTTCCAAGGTGCACGGCTCCCAGGATATTTGTCATTTTGGGGAGTTTGGAAACACCCCCCCCCCCCCACACACACACACACTCACACACACTCCAGCGCCTCTTCTTGGAAATTGTAAACGGTCCGTCGTGTGATTTTTCGCCCATTGGTGAAAAGGTATCCAGACCACTCGCCCCCTTCCCGCGACCTCCCACCTGCACTATCACAAGCACCACCCGCCCCTCGTTTTGATAATCAACAAGTGGCGCATTTGTAGGTCCTCACCCTCTTCGCAAAATGACATGATCATGGTGTGGGATACTCTCTATTGAGAAAAAGTATCAACATCTGAAATTTGGATCAAACTGGTTGGATGGTTTCCGATATATACGCGAAACAAACACTGCTCCTTATATGAAACACTGTTCTAATTATGAAACACGTTTCATAATTTATTAGGAGCTCTTTGTGTTTCATAATAGGAACAAGATACCTCTCCAGGAATATGCGTGCCTCCAAAACAACAAAAAGAGAACCAAAATAATTGCTGCTGTTTATCTGATGTCCGACGATTGCTCTTCATGACAAGAGTGGCTATTTTTAAAAAACCACACAACTGAATGCTGATGTAGGTGTTTCGAAATGGCGAAAAATTAGATGCGGAAGGGTCAAAAATCACATTTCTCGGCGTGTTTTTGTTTTCATCACGCCTGACATTCTTGTACCGGAAATAACGCTCACTGAAGTAGTTCTATATTACTGCACAGGCGGAATTTAGACGGTTATTCCGTTTCACCGGGAGCAAGGTGTTTCATTATAAGCACTGTTTCATAATAGGGACTCTTCCCCTACACTCCCCCACCCGGGTCTGCCCTGGGGGACTTGGGTGGGGTTAGGTATTTTTTAGTTCCCAGGGTCACCCTGGTCAGCCCCACAGGGTGGGTTTTTCTCTCTATTCTGGGGCATGCGTTTCTGTCTACCCTTTGTCCATTCACCCGTATTTGCCTTTTTAAAACTCTCCCTACTGTCTGCACTGCCTGTAGCTCTTGATATTGGATGTGTGTTGCTAAATGGTCTTAGCTTTATTTAGGCCCCATGTTGTAGGTTTATTTAACGTATTTGACCGGCTGGCGACATACATTCAATTTTCTGTTTATTTTTTTTTTTCACAAGCAGTGCAGGCACGTCCTGAGAAAGCCTTGTTGCTGTCGGGACGTTAAGCAATGTACAATCAATCAATCAATCTTCCCCTACACAACATACCCATACCGTACACTCCAGTCTCCATGCACAGTGCATATGGTTTCACTTACAGCTTAAACTCGGCTTTTAAGAGATGCATGGTGATGTTTTCTTAGACCTTCGTTAATTTAGAAATGAACTATTACTGTAGTAATTGACACTTTCTTTGTCTTATCGCTAAGTCCCGCCCACTCGCTCATAACTCGTGTGTATTTCTGCGCTTTGTTATTTTCAGCGGGATAGATATTGGGAAACTTTCAGTCGTTGACCTTTAATACGTGCCAATTACCGGAGTTTATTTGCTCAACGCCTTATTTGTAACGAGGCTCCTCAAATGCAATAACACTGAAGACAGTTGCCGTGCCTAAAGCTCGAACAATAACGAATGTTGTCTGCCGTTTGGAAATCGGTGCGTACTTTCATAAACTGTTTACTTTCCCACGGAGAAAAATTAAAGTCTAAATAATAACAGAAAAATTGAATTGAACACTCAGCAAAGCAGTAAGTGTTTCTCTCGTTCTACAGATGAACGAATAATGTTCCACTGACCGGAAGATCCATGGCCTTCAGCCCCATGGGTCTTTCGGTCGTTGGAACATATACGTCAACATTGGAACATATATGTCACTTGAAAATATACGTCAACATTGAAATATATGCGTCATTGGAACATTATACGTCAACATTGGAACATATTCGTCATAAGCACAGACGTAAGAAGAATATTTTCTCATGACACCCTACGGCTGCAAGGATTCATGAGAATCTGTGCCTCTTGCATGGAAAAAGGGCAGACAGAATCTGATCGACTCTGGAGATCCAGCTTCTATTTTAACACACACAAAAAAACCCCACAATAAAACAACCCCCCCAAAAAAAACAACAACAACAACAACAACAACAACAAAAACAACAACAACACAACAGAACAAAACAAACCAAAAAAAATACAGCAGGAGAAAATTGTCTTCTTGAACGAGTCGATCCTCCTCAGAAACGTTTTGTTTTTAGTTTTACTCTTCCCCCGTCAATACATATTGCATAACCCCTTTGCTGTCTTAGGACGCATGTTTTTTTTTTTTTAAAACCCACTGTAAATTCCACGTCAAAGACCACAGCCGTATAAGAAACATGGATGCAATGTGGTTTTAGCAAGAGGCATAGATTCTCATGAGTCCCCTCATGAGGATCTATGCCTCCTGCAGCTAGGTGGTGCACATTTTTTTCTCAACAGTGAGCGAGTTAACTTGAGTTCAATGCTTATCGGCATGCACGAAATGTGTATCTCACTTACCGTCTATTGGCTAGCTGTCGAGTTTAAGGCAGTCATCGATATTTAGAGAGAGAGAGAGAGAGAGAGAGAGAGAGAGAGAGAGAGAGAGAGAGAGAGAGAGAGAGAGAGAGAGAGAGAGAGAGAGAGAGAGAGAGAATGTGGGGTGTACATCTCATCTATGACGTTATCTTGAAATCAGCATCCGGTGCGCAGGGATGGCTCTGACGGCCTTATTTCCGGACATGCCCAAAATGAGAAAAAAATATTCTGTAACTGACCCTTTTGTGTTTTTCAAGCGTTAAAAACTGTTATTTTTTATCTCTTTCTTTTCTATCCTTTCTTTTTATGCCAACTTTCTCTAACGTTTGAACAAATACAATAATGGAAAAAAAAAAATACAGCTGGCATGCTTGTGTTGCCCACTCGCTCACCAAACGAAAGAAGTTAACCCTTTGGCTGTCGGTAGCGGTTTTAGTCGCGATGATTACTGCAGGAATCATCGCGACGAAAACCTCTACCTACACCCAAAAGGCTGATTTCTATGACATAATCAGATTCTCGAAGGCAAAGAAATGTACAATTATCGCGTAAACTGATATTATATAAACTTTATGATGGAATTTCCAGACTGACTTGGTGATGAACTGTGATAATTCATTCGCTGTCTTAAGTATTCTCTGGTTTGATCTGAATAATGATTTTTAGGTAGACATGTTCACCGAAGTACCTCACTACGCGCAGTTGGTACAGCATATGATTATTGTGTTCTAAATCAGTTTTATTTTTGTGCGAAAAGTTAGATTTTCTTTGTAATCCAACAAATCCTCAATCCAGACCAAAAAGGTGACTGCCAAGCGTGTAATATGCAAAGAAGTACCCAACGGAGAAAGAAACACGCTTAGAAAAGACGGGTACAACACAATTTATTAATATTTCGGGTAAATACCCTTTGTCAAAATAGACAAACAAACAAACAGAGAGATTAGCCGCTACTTATCTTCATTGGCAGAAGGAATGTGGCAACATTCCTTCTGCCAATGAAGATAAGTAGCGGCTAATCTCTCTGTTTGTTTGTTTGTCTATTTTGACAAAGGGTATTTACCCGAAATATCAACAAATCCTCGCCTTTCACAAAGATGAGCTTACTGTTTTTATCCTTTACAGGGCAATAGGCCCATTAACCCTTTGGCTGTCGGTAGTGGTTTTTGTCGCGATGATTCCTGCAGGAATCATCGCGACAAAAACCGCTACCGACAGTCAAAGGGTTAATGTCTTTGAACTGGAGCAGCTAAAAAATATATATAACAAATTGATCGCCGTTCGTGATTTGTTCCCATCGCTCAGCTTTGAAAGTCAGTGGCACAGGAAAAGGTTAATGTCCCCACGAAAACTGATTACGATCCTTCCACCTTCAAGAGGCAAAGATTCTCATGAGTATCTACAACTTGCAGGGGTTCACGAGAGTCTTATGCCTTTCTCTGAAAGGGGACGATTTATTTTTGCCTCTGTTCTTGAGAAGGAGGAGGTCATTGGGGTGTCAGCTTATGACTGCGTGTCGTGAGAAAACCTGAGTAGGTCACTCCGCGGGGAGTGACGACATTACACGAGTAACCCCTTCATTGCCCACAGGCCACGAGTGAAACCAGTGAAGCCTTCGCAGCCTGGGAACCCAGAGCAATTTTGCGTGAGAAAATCTCATTAATAAAGCTGCCCCCAAGTGTTTCTTATTTTTCGTTGGATACTTCTTTGCATTTTACAGTTACCCATCAAAGAAAGAAAAAACACGCTTTGAAATGATAGGTACAAAATACCAAAAATAGTTTACTAAATTATTGTGTTAATACCCTTTATCAAACAGAATCACAATGGGCAATTTACCAGAGATGTACCTGAATAGATGATGTGAGATTCCTGCGCAAAGCAGACATAAATGAAGCAAACAAACAAAAGACATACATCCTCATGAGCCCCCGCGAATGCGGGGTGTGATGAAGTTCTATGCTTTTGCATAGTGCTCGCACAGTAGGATTAGTACGGTACGGTTTTTGTTAACGAGTAGGATTAGTACGGTAGGGGTTTTGTTAACGGTTTGTTTGTGGTGGCATTAGACGCACGGGAAATCTGTAAGACATGGTTAGCACGGGATTTTTAGTGAGTTCTGTTTAGTGAGTTCTAGGCGGAAGCTGTGACTGTCAGAGGTCTAGATCGGTAGTGCGGGCTGTCTTGTCGTATGGAACGGTTGTGTTTGAGTTACCTAGCCCGCATTCCAAGACTCTAAAGCCTAGATTTCAGGTATGTTTCTATAAACGTAGTATTGATAGTTGTTTAGTTAAAGACAGTATGCGTGGTAAGATTAATGTGGTTGTATAGCGGTGTTCCGGTTTGGTTTAGTATAGTATGTTTAGAATTCGGTGAAGTAACCGGTGTTTTTGTATACAGTTGTTTACCGAGATAGATGACTAAAGGAATATGAAGTGTGTATGTCTAAGCCGCTATGAAGATAGTACGTGGTTGGGTAAGCATAGTCTTTTCCAGGGTATAGAGTAATGTATAGCAAGAGTGTCAGTTAGGCTATAGTCTGTTTCGAGATAGTGACAGAGATATGGGGGGGGGGGGGGGGGGGGATACGAAAATAGTTTATGAAGCACGTGTGTGTGTGTGTGTGAACGAACGTGTGAGTTATTTGTATCAGCCAGGTTACGTGACGTTTCTCATTGATCCAATATGTTGTGTGTTTAGCAAGTGTTACGTTGGGACTTTTGTTGTCTATTCAGAGTTCTTGTAACAAGAGTGGAAAGACGGACGCCGAGACGTCGAGTCGCAGGTGGGACCTACGTGAGGTCATCCCTCCAGCTCTTCTGACTGGGGACCAAGACACCCAAGTCCAAGCGAGAACTGAGTACCGTACGAGAACAAGGACGTCCGTGCCCGAAGAGACAGGACGGCAATAAGCGTACGACGAAGGACTTTCACGCCTAGACGTGAGAAGGACCAACGTAACCAGGCAACAACATTAAACAGGTTGGAGGCAATGTGAGACTAAGACCTAACCTGGCAAAGATATTGTGATACGTGTGTGGTGTGATAATAGAACAGTGTATATAGTTGATAGTCATTTAAGTCGTTCTTTTCATTTATAGTGCATAAAGGTTACTTTAGAAAGGGAGCCCGTGTGTTGTGTTTTACCGCATGAATGCGCCCGTCTGAGTCAGTGGCGGTGTATGCGTCTGTTGCGTGAGAGTCTGTGCGTACGACTGTGGGCAAGTCTGCGTGCGTTACAGTGGTGACCCTGTTTTAGCGGTAGGTTAGTGAGTAGCGATTTTAGAGCAGGATTTGTCGCTATGTGCATGTTGTGTTAGATTCCCCTCTCCGATTCTAGGGGGTAAGATCCGTTATTTCTGTAGTTTTTGGGATCTTACGAGTTCTTGTTTCTGCCTTTTGTATAGGTAGTGTTCTTTTTCCTTGCTCTTCTTTCTATCGTTCTTATTTTTTCGTTCCATCTGGACATCAAAGTAGGTCACTGTTTTCTGCGTAGGTAGTTGATATTGTTGTGAGTTTGCATTTTAAATTTTTGCCGTTGAGTTGGTTGTGGTTTGTATTGTTAGGTTGTTAATTTTGCCATTTATTTGTATATTTACGTTTTCAAGTTTTGGGAAGTTGTTGTAGCAAATATGGAGGTAGACCCAGTAGAGGCGTACATTAAACAGGGTGAAAGGTTAGGACTTAGGGATGAGAAGCTTTTTGATTATGTCGAGAAGTGTAGGGATAAAGAAGATAGGGCGAGAGAGAAAGAAATTCAGAGAGAAGAGAGAGTACTAAAAGAGAAAGAGTTAGAGGTTCAGAGGGTGAGGGACGAGAAAGAATTAGAAATTCGTAGACTTAGAGAGGAGAAAGAGTTGGAAATGCAGATACAGAGGGAGGAGAAAGAGCTAGAAATTCAGAGAGAGCGAGAAGAGAAGGAAAGAGTCCTAAAGGAGAAAGAGCTAGAAATTCAGAGAGCGAGAAGAGAAGGAAAGAGTCCTAAAGGAGAAAGAGTTAGAAGCTCAGAGAGAGCGAGAAGAGAAAGAAAGGGTCTTAAAAGAGAAGGAATTAGAAGTACAGAGAGAAGAGAGAGCGTTTCAGAGAGAGAAGGACGAGAAGTCTCTAGCGTTTCAGAGAGAGAAGGACGAGAGGGAACATGCGTTAAGAGAGAAGGAACTAGAGTATCGGAGGAAAGAAAAGGAGAGAGATAGAGAGGTGCAACTACAGTTAGCTCGGGATGCGGGGTCTAAAGCAGATAGTGATTCAGTAGGCCGGGGCATACGGAATTTTCCTAAACTGCCAATGTTTAAAGAGTCCGTGGACTCTATTGACGCTTTTTTGTGTCGTTTTGAGTCTCATGCGCAGGCGTTGAGTTGGCCTCCTGCCAACTGGCCCGTTTTGCTTTCGTCTGTGCTAGAGGGTCAGGCCTTGAGTCTTTACCATAGTTTGACCGTTTCGGGGAACATAGAGTACGAGACTTTGAAGGAGTGTCTCTTGCAGAAGTTCCAGTGTAATGCGGAAGGTTTTAGAGAACGCTTGAGAGCTTGTCGGCCAGAGACAGGGGAATCGTTTCATGTCGTTTGGCAAACGGTTGTCCCATTTGCTCGTACGTTGGGTCGAACTGTCAAAGATCGACCACACGTACGAAGCATTGTTCGATCTCATGTTGGCTGAACAGTTCTTTGGGAGCGTTTCCAAGGATCTAGCGGTATTCTTGAGAGAGCGTAACCTCAAGACTACGGACGAGTTAGTACAGCACGCGGAGGCTTTTCGGATGGCGCATCCTACGAAAAACCTCGCGCGTAGGACCGAGACACCGCCAGTCGGGTTGGTCGCTGCTAACACGACTGAGGGTTACCGGGGCATAAATACTTTGCGTGGAGCCCAGCTGGGTAACGGTAGAGGTACTTTGCGTTTTCGACGCGGTGATCGAGGTAACAGCAATGGCGGTGGCGATCCGTACGCACGTGGAGGGACTTCTTTGCGTGGGTATGGTCGTGGTCGTGTTGCGAGTTCGGACACGCAGTGTTTTTCTTGTCGTGGGTACGGGCACTTTAGTCGGAGCTGTCCGTACTACAGTGCAAGCGCGCAGTATGCTAGTTATCAGGAGCACGGCCATCTGGCCCATCATGGTCCTAATAATCCTGGTATGGTGGATGGGGCGGTGCAGCCCACTCACGTAGCCAGTTTTGCGGTCCCAGTCGGGGAGGAACCACAGCTGGGCGCGGTGTGTTCAGCTAACGGAGATGGTTGCCTACCGCTGGTAGACGGGGTTGTAAACGGATGTCTCGTTTCTGTTCTCCGTGACTCCGGTACAACGACCGCGGGGGTCAGGCGTAGCCTTGTTAGACCAGATCAGTTCACAGGCGAGTCACAGAAAGTAGTTTCGTTTGGAGGAAAGATAGAAGTTTTTCCGTTAGCTAAGATAGAGATTGACACAGAGTTTTTTTACAGGTAGTCTGGTTTCGTGTGTCATCGACGAGCCAGTAGTTGATTTAGTTCTGGGTAACATGAAGGGTGTGCAGCCAGTCATCGCTAAAGTTGGAGCGATTAGGCGAGCTCATTTTCCTCGCGGTGCAGTCGCGACGAGAGCTCAGAGCAAGCGTGCTCGTGGGCAGAGGGAACGTGTTATTTCCGTCCAGAAACAGGGAATCGGTCAGCGGGTGTGGCCCAACAGTCGGGTTGGTCTGAGACGGCATACTTCTGTTGCGGACAGAAATGCCGCTCAGCACCCAATATTTAGGTAGATCGGAGACTAGGATCTCGCGATTGTAGGTAGATCGGAGACTAGGGTCTCGCGATTGTGTGTTTGTGCATGGGCAGTCGTTGGATCTTTCATTTCTGGAGGTTTTAGCGCGTTATTTCGGTTTTTGCGTTCGCTGTGCGATCCGAGAGTGTGTACGTTGAGGCTTAAGGCTGTAATATTTTTTTTTTCTTGTATTCTAGGTAGTAAAAGTTAGTCCTTTCCTGTTTTCGGATACTATTACGTCGAGTAGTCTTAAAAAGAAACTCGGTCGTTTCTTTTTTTCCCGAGGAAGGGGGAATTGTGATGAAGCTCTATGCTTGTGCATAGTGCTCGCACAGTAGGATTAGTACGGTACGATTTTTGTTAACGAGTAGGATTAGTACGGTAGGGGTTTTGTTAACGGTTTGTTTGTGGTGGCATTAGACGCACGGGAAATCTGTAAGACATGGTTAGCACGGGATTTTTAGTGAGTTCTGTTTAGTGAGTTCTAGGCGGAAGCTGTCGCTGTCAGAGGTCTAGATCGGTAGTGCGGGCTGTCTTGTCGTATGGAACGGTTGTGTTTGAGTTACCTAGCCCGCATTCCAAGACTCTGAAGCCTAGATTTCAGGTATGTTTCTATAAACGTAGTATTGATAGTTGTTTAGTTAAAGACAGTATGCGTGGTAAGATTAATGTGGTTGTATAGCGGTGTTCCGGTTTGGTTTAGTATAGTATGTTTAGAATTCGGTGAAGTAACCGGTGTTTTTGTATACAGTTGTTTACCGAGATAGATGACTAAAGGAATATGAAGTGTGTATGTCTAAGCCGCTATGAAGATAGTACATGGTTGGGTAAGCATAGTCTTTTCCAGGGTATAGAGTAATGTATAGCAAGAGTGTCAGTTAGGTTATAGTCTGTTTCGAGATAGTGACAGAGATATGGGGGGGTGGGGGGGGGGGATACGAAAATAGTTTATGAAGCACGTGTGTGTGTGTGTGAACGAACGTGTGAGTTATTTGTATCAGCCAGGTTACGTGACGTTTCTCATTGATCCAATATGTTGTGTGTTTAGCAAGTGTTACGTTGGGACTTTTGTTGTCTATTCAGAGTTCTTGTAACAAGAGTGGAAAGACGGACGCCGAGACGTCGAGTCGCAGGTGGGACCTACGTGAGGTCATCCCTCCAGCTCTTCTGAGAGTGAGTCTGACTGGGGACCAAGACACCCAAGTCCAAGCGAGAACTGAGTACCGTACGAGAACAAGGACGTCCGTGCGCGAAGAGACAGGACGGCAATAAGCGTACGACGAAGGACTTTCACGCCTAGACGTGAGAAGGACCAACGTAACCAGGCAACAACATTAAACAGGTTGGAGGCAATGTGAGACTAAGACCTAACCTGGCAAAGATATTGTGATACGTGTGTGGTGTGATAATAGAACAGTGTATATAGTTGATAGTCATTTAAGTCGTTCTTTTCATTTATAGTGTATAAAGGTTACTTTAGAAAGGGAGCCCGTGTGTTGTGTTTTACCGCATGAATGCGCCCGTCTGAGTCAGTGGCGGTGTATGCGTCTGTTGCGTGAGAGTCTGTGCGTACGACTGTTGGCAAGTCTGCGTGCGTTACACGGGGGCTCATGAGAATCTATGCCTTTTGCAGTTGGTTAGTGTTTTCTTTTTTCAGCAGTGTAAGGGTTAAACCATGAATCTGATCTTTTTTTGTGAGTCCCCCCATGGAAGTACAGTTTTAGAGCAACGGAAGTGAGTCTGAATAGGTTTTTCAACGCTCTCAGCGCTTTCAGTCTCAAGCAGTCGTCGTCAAGGCCGTAAGACCTCCTTTTACTGAAAAACACGCAAGGTGTTTGGAAACGAGAAATTCTTGCCTGCCAGCAAAAGGTACAGACCCGACAGCATCGCTTGGTACATGTGGATCTATGTTTCTTGCGACTGGAATCTCGACTGGAAATCCTCCTACTGTAAAATTGGTTTTGTTACACTACCGCAGCCACACGCAAGGTGTTGTAGATGGAAGACGCAGCCAGACAAGAGTGTTTCCAGAAGAGTCTTTTATTTCTTGGTCATCGTGGGTCTAATAGGTTGGGCACAACCAACCTACTAGCGTGGCATACTAAAATGGCGAAAATACCGGAGCTCGGTCTCTCCGCTCAGCTCCCTCTATCTCTCTCTCTCTCTCTCTCTCTCTCTCTCTCTCTCTCTCTCTCTCTCTCTCTCTCTCTCTCTCTCTCTCTCTCTCTCTCTCTCTCTCGTTGTGTGCTCTCTATCTATCTCGTTCTCTTCATTGTGCGAGCTCTCTCTCTATCTCGTTCCCTTCGTTGTGAGCTCTCTTTCTATCTCGTTCCCTTCGTTGTGAGCTCTCCTCCTTCTGGTGTTTCCCCCCACTATATATATACCCGTTTTGGCCGAGGGCATCGCCCCTTTGTCTCAACCAGTCAAAGGGGCTATTACTGTCACCCATATTATTCCCCATCTATCATGGTGATCAGCGTCCCCTGACCCTATCTGTCAAAGGAGCTATTACTGTCGCCCATAATCTATCCCCCATCTGCTCTGGTGGATAGCGCCCTCTGATCCTAGCTGACCAGGGACCCATTACTGTCTCTCATAATTATTCCACATCTATTATGGTGGTCAGCGTCCTCTGATCCTAGCTATCAAAGGAACCCATTACTGTCTCTCATAATTATTTCACATCTATTATGGTGGTCAGCGTCCTCTGATCTTAGCTATCAAAGGAACCCATTACTGTCTCTCCTAATTATTCCACATCTATTATGGTGGCCAGCGTCCTCTGATCTTAGCTGACCAGGGACCCATTACTGTCTCTCCTAATTATCCCACATCTATTATGGTGGTCAGCGTCCTCTGATCCTAGCTATCAAAGGAACCCATTACTGTCTCTCATAATTATTCCACATCTATTATGGTGGCCAGCGTCCTCTGATCTTAGCTGACCAGTAACCTATTACTGACTCTCATAATTATTCCTTGTCAGCAGGAGTCTGTGTTCCTCACTACTAACGAGGGCTCATTATTTATTCATTAGGCCCAGCTTAGTAGGGCCGGCCACTTGTCAACTCCACGTGAGCCCGTGGTAGCCAAAGTGGGCCGTGTCATAACCCTCTCCGTGCTCTGCCCGTGGTGCTACTTATATTCTCGTTATTTTCATATCAAGGGAAATTATAACATTACCCGACCGTGATATTGGTCGTATACACTTATAGTGTAACAATTCCTCCCAAACCTACCCGAAAAAAGAAGGAATCTTAATTCACAAGATTCGTTTTTTTTTCATTACACAATATTCAGACCACAACATCATTTCAAACAATTAAACATGTTATCCACAAAATACATCATTTTTCGGAATGACCGCTTATTTAAATCGATCACTCCTTATTAAAAATTATTATTGTCCGGCGTAATCACGCCAATAAATGTTCACATCAAAATCGTCGACTCAGTTATGTCTTTGCACATGTGTTCGTTATTCTTCACGATCCTTCCTGGATCGCAACAGCGTTAATCCTTGGTTACCCCAACGACGGGTAAAACTTGACAACGTTCGAGGCGGGGAGTAACTGCACTCCTCCCTCCATCATCGGCGTAGAGTCCTTCGCTCTTGCGACGTCATTCACGTCTGCTGATTGCACAGCCGCCGAAATCAACGTAGGCACAGTGACCTCACGTTCACCCTTCCTGAGTCGTGATAGTATGGAGCCAAACCATGCGTTAGTTTTCTTCTTATATCGTATGCACCCTACCTGAATTATGATCACTACAACTGTCCCTACGATAGAACCAATGATGATCTGTTTCCATATCGCCCATTCTTGTTTTGGCTTAACGAATCGCTCTGAAGTCGAGCAATTAGATGATCCATTGGCATTTCCTTAATTTCATCTAACTTTTTGGGCAAAGAGATGGGATCGTAGTCTGGTAAAGCGCTATGAAATGGTTTCCATAACGTTATATTGGAAAATGCATAGTTTTCCATCCATCCTATCAGTTTGTCTTCCACCTGATACTGGCTCTCTTGTTGGTAGTAAGGGGTTAACATCAATCTATCACT
This sequence comes from Semisulcospira habei, assembly GCA_036245525.1. Taxonomy (NCBI): domain Eukaryota; kingdom Metazoa; phylum Mollusca; class Gastropoda; family Semisulcospiridae; genus Semisulcospira; species Semisulcospira habei. The sequence goes on along the minus strand of BTPG01000001.1, from coordinate 24,162,329 downwards.
AATAGCCGTACATGATTCATTGAGGCGGATTAGCGATAATGGTGGGTTGATTTGTTGGTACGTGACCCCTTTACCGTGACAACTAATACTCATCTTTAGTGGACTATGATTACTAATGACCCATAGCCCATCCCTTATAAACCGTGCCATAGGTAACACTGTACCCAACCTGACCTTTGTTTGGCAGTGTGTTGCAATTACGTCTGAATTGTTTAAAAACAGCGCCGTAACACAAAATTGATTAATATTCATAGGATATATTGCACTTCGAATCGCACAGAATCCTATCAAGGGTTTGGAACAAGCTTCAAGTTCAGCTTCCGTAAGGAGCGCGAACCGCGTACGTTGCGCGTCTACTGCTATTGTTGTGGATTCTAAGTCATACTGAGCCGTCATTGATTCTGGCGCAGGCCGACCTGAATCTCCAGTTACTAGTGGTAACTTCATCAAGTTTTTGAAATACGACATTGTGATTAATATTTAAACCCTGCGCTAGCCCCAATACTATCCGACTAAAAAAAAAAACTTCATCTTGTTGTTGTCTGCAACATACGAGATATCACCAGAGACTTATACCACTGTCTCTGACAAAACTCAAATCATGCTTCATGATTTACACATTACAATAGTCCTCTCCCAGATACCGTCTGAGAGTCGCATTTCTAATTTGAAGCCTTCTTTGGCAGAAGAGTCAGTATCGCTTCAAGAATTTCCCTAACCCCATTAGTCTGTAAACTAGGCTGAATCGAACGATTGTCGTCGATCTCCCCATCATCAGAACTGTCTGATGTGCCCTTGCTACAACTAACGTTTACTGCTGAGAGAGATCTTTTCTCTCTTGTCTTTAGGCGCTTTCTTAACTCCATTAACGGAACGTCCTCCTCGGATGAAGAATTCTCACGCTCTTTTCGCACCCCCCTAGTCAGTCTGTCTCGTGCGTTCTCTTGCCCTACTGCATCGTCACTGTCGCTATCAGATGATTCTGGAGCTACAACCTGTGTGGCTTTACGTAATGTTCTCCCCCTGGCTTTTGGAATAGGCCACTCGCTAATTTTGGCTATCCGCAAGTGTTCAGCATGTGAACTGACCTCAGTGCCATCTAGTTGATGTCGTACCCTGAATGTGACAGGCGACAATTGTTCCACCACTCTATAGTGCGACCTCCACTTACTGTCTAACTTATTGTGTCTACGGTGATTACGAAGGTACACTGGATCACCGACCTTAATCTCGACAGGCTGTACACCTCTATTAGCATACTTAGCCCCCTTCTTCTGTGCTTTCTTAATTCGCCGATACACCTGGGTGAAGGCCTTGTGTTGCTGCTCAAGCGCTATCTTGTGAAAATCTTCACCAGCGTATTTTCTTCGGGGTCTAAGGATGTTATCTAACGGTAGCACTGGATCGCGACCGTACAGTAAAAAGAAAGGAGATTCCTGCGTAGTTTCCGAAACACAAACCCTATAAGCTGCTAGTACCTGGTTAATATGCACGTCCCATGTCGAAAAATCCTCTTGTATCTTTTTGGACAGAAAACGTTCGACCTTAGCATTGGACTGTGGATGATAAAGACTGGTCGTGACATGATCTATGTTCAGTTCTGCCAGCGTTTCTGCCATAACCCTATTCACATTCTCAGATCCATTGTCTGATACTATCTGCAATGGACAGCCATGTCTGGGTAGAATTTCTTCTACGAGCAGCTGTACCACTGACTGCGGCGTTTTATCTGGTACAGGGAACGCCTCTACCCAACCTGTCAGATGACAGATGAATGCTATGACATAGCGATTCCCGCTAAGGGAGCGGTCAAACGGACCTGCCAAGTCCAATGACAACTTAGCGAATGGGTATGGAGGAATGTCCATTTCCTGTACGGGGGCCCTTTTCTTTTGTAACACTCTAGACTGACAGATGACACGCCCACTAACATATTCATACAGTTGTTTGTACATGTTAGGCCAGTAATACTTTCTACTGACTGTGTCATGCGTCTTGTCTATTCCTAAGTGACCATTTTCGTCATGGTACTGTCTGACTACGTACTCTACCAAGTGAGACGGAACATACAATCTGGCTACTGGTTCATCATCAGGATGAGACAAGAAATATAGAACATCCTCTATCAGCATGTATCTCCTATTGACTGTCATGGTTCCTTGTTCACTAATCAATAAGTCCTTTAAGCGCACTATTTCAGAATCCTTCTCCTGTTCCTCAATAATATCAAACCCTGGAAGATCAACTTTTTCCAGCTTCTCGTCACACCCTGCCCTTACTGTACAACTAGCAAACTGCTTGGGGGTGAACTTGGTTGGAGTTTATGACTCCTATGACAAAAGCATTGTCATTGACCTCTCTGGTTACCTCTACTTCTTCCTCATGCTCTGGCATGTGAGTACCACTCGGCATTCTGGATAGTAAGTCTGCCAAAACATTTTGAGGACCTGGGATATATTCAATCGTACAGTTATATCCTGAAATGCCAAGGGCCCACATCTGCACCTTCTTATTTTGCATTGGTGAATTAAGCAAATACTTAAGAGGCATGTGATCCGTGCGGATGACAAACTCCGCATTATGCAAGTAGTGATTTAGCTTTTGAAGCGCATAATGGATCGCAAAAGCCTCTTTCTCTATTGTCGACCATTTCCTCTGACTGGTACTAAGTTTATGGGATAGAAAGTAAATAGGTCTTTCTACCTTTGAGCCTGGGGAAATGTCTGAATCCTCATCGCATTTTTGCGCGAGACATGCCCCCACGCATGTGTCGCTGGCATCCGTGTAAAGGATGTACGGACGCCGTGTATCTGGATAGGCTAACACTGGTGCTACAGCTAACGTTTCCTTCATCAAATCAAACGCTTTCTGGCATTCCTCTGTCCAACTGAATCTCGCATACTTTCGTGTCAGTGCTATGATTGGTTCAGCCATCTGGGAGAAATTAGGAATCATTTTCCTGTAAAACCCAATCATACCAATGAACGAACGGCACTCTCTGACACAGGTCGGAGCCGCCATAGCCCTAATGACTTTTACCTTTTCCTCATCCGGTTTTATCCCCTGGCTACTAATGACAAACCCTAAGTATTTGGTTTCTTCCGCAAAGAACTGACACTTCTTGAGTTTCAGCTTCAGGTCATGCTGTCTCAATCGATCAAAGACTGTCTGAAGGTGACACAGATGGTCTTCTATTGTTTCTGAGAAGATCAAAATGTCATCGAGATAGGCACAGGTAAAGCTTTCTAAACCGGCTAGCACGATATTCATAAGCATCATGAACAATCCCGGTGCCCCCACCAAACCAAAAGGCAGTTTCGTGAATTCGAATAATCCCTTGTGGCATGCAAATGCTACTCTATCCCTACTCTCCTGATCCGCCATCTTGACCTGCCAGTATCCCGACTTAAGGTCCAGACTGGTAAAATACTTGGCCTTTCCAAGCAGTGACAAAATGTCATCTATCAGCGGTAGTGGGTACGATGTTTTCTTTGTAACCTCATTCAGTTTTCTAAAGTCAACACATAAACGTTTCGACCCATCCTTCTTGGATACAATCACTAAACTAAAAGACCATGGGGACTGAGAACGTCTTATCACACCTGCCTGTAACATCTCTTCTAGAGCCTTGTCAACAATCTCTCTATCTTGAAGCGGGATTCTATACGGTTTTATCCTAATGGGAGGATGATCGCCGGTATCTAGTTTCATCGTGACAGTGTCAGTAGCCCCTAAATCAAGGTCGCTATTCGCGAACAAGTCTTGATTGTTCGTAATGAGCTCTGACACTACATCTTTCATCTTCTCCGGCGCAGTGACTTCCGTCAAGTCGACTGCCGATACCTGCCGATCAACCGACCCTATCTGTACTTCATGTACTTCCTGAACTGCTGTTACCTTCCCGACAACACAACCCCTTCTAACTCTATACGTCTTGTTTGTGTTGTTTACTATCAGTATGGGATACGTCTGGTGATTATTTTGCCTGACTACCGTGCTTGTCACTAACAGTCCCGGTTCTTGTGCTATAAATCCCTTGTCTGTTTCCGAAATCTCTAAGAGTGTCTCTCTTGCAAAATACGGAGCATTCTTCATCCGTACCTGGAGTACTTCTGCCGTCTGAGGTTTTATCACTTTCGTCTTAGTCACTCTGACCAAAGACGAAATGTGGATGTCCTGTTCATAGGGCACATAAACACTTCCGACTCTGAGTTTCTTCAAGTCAAAATAAATCCTCACCCCGTTTTTGTCTAACCAGTCATTTCCCAAAATAAAGTTCCTGTTGAGCCCTGATACCACGTAGAACTTATGTTTAAACTTTTGCCCCGCTACCGTAAATTCTAATTCTGAACTCCCCAATACTTGTAAAGCTTCTCCACTAACTGACTGTAACGACACATCTCCCTTTCCTAACTTTGGCTTATGACTGAGTTTATCGTAAGCCCCCTTGCTAATCAAAGACACCTCTGCTCCCGTATCGATCAAGCTACGAAATCGTTGCTTCCCAATTTTGAACACTACGCACCGAGGGCTACCCGCTACATTAATGCTAAACAACTGACTCTTTCTACTTTTCCGGTCCTGCGTAACGGCTTCGTGTGCCGCAGAACCTTCTAGTTTTCCTGCCTCGACGGAAACCTTCTTTGACCTTGTGGCCGCCTGTTTCCGGCCTTTCTACATTCCCGCTGAATGTGACCTCGTTCCCTACACTTCCAGCATTGAATCGGGGGACGCATTGTTTGCTGACCGACCGTCCCTATCACTCGGCAATTTCGTGCCTGGTGCCCTACTCTCCCGCATTTAAAACAATTACGGTGACGAGCATGGTCTACTTCAATAGTCTCTTCTCCACCCCTAGCTGTCGCTCTCGGCTGACTAAATGGCCAATTGTTTATCGTGCGTAGCTCAAACCTATGGCGAAGGTTTTCCTCCTGCATGGCCACCTGCACGGCCCTATCTAACGTATTTGAGTTGTCCCTCAGGACTTTCATCTTAAGAAAGTCGTGCGCCAATCCGTCAACAAAGAAAGTTGTTAGTTGCCGTTGTACCACAGCAGCGCCCATCTGACTCGGGAAGGCTTCGCCGGCCAGAGTCATTAGTCGCTCTGCGTACAGAGGCACGCTTTCCCTTGGGTTTTGTTTCACCCGCTGTAGCAACGCAAGAGCATGATTTTCATCGGCGATTTCGCCGAACCTTACGGTTAGCTGCCTTTTCAGTTCATCCCAATCCCCTGCCGCTTCCGTTTGTAAGAATCGGTGGATAAAATCACTCACCACCCCCGAGCTTGCTTGATAAGCAATGACCGGGCGCCTGTTGAGGGCTTTTATTAGCACTGCATATTTGTCAATTTCTTTTATCCACTCCCTAAATTTGGTAGGCTTTCCGTCAAACGTTCCTACCATCTGCCCTATACTCTGGGCGTTAATCGCCTGACTCATTTCCTCTACTTTTTCGCCTAAAATCCTAAACACTTCCTCTGCCATTTTTGTTTCTTTTTAAATGTAACAACAACACAACCCTAGCTAACTGGTCTGGCTCCTATATAAGACTCAACAAGGGTTAAACGAAAAAAGCCACTTACCCCGTGATCCTTTCGGCTGTTGGTCTTGAATGAGTCGCAGACGTCCCGTGG
>BTPG01000001.1:24112952-24156197 GCA_036245525.1 Semisulcospira habei | reverse complement strand
GTGGTCGGACAAACACATAGCAAAATTTCTTTCCGTTACTTCTTTATATTTATCTTTCCGCTAATCACCCAGTGGGCTACAAAAGGTGCTCGGGCCGAATTCAGGTCTAAGACGTTTTGCATACTCGGCAGCTGTTGCGATTCAATGTGACAAAGTCAGAAATTTTTTTATAATCCATGCAGGCTTGGAACTCCATGACAGGAGATAGAAGAACCATGATAGTACAGTTCAAGAGTGGTGCCAGGATAACTTGTCGCCTTCATGCTAGGTACCATCTTTAAAGTATTTAGGTCAATCTCTCTCCTGAACTGTACTGTAGTGTTCAGAATGACAACTCTTTAACCCGACGAGTGCCAGCTGACGCGGACAGTGTTTCTGCAAACTTCGTTCATTCAACACGAAATAAAACCCCAGGTTGTTCCTAGAAACATGGATTCGAGTTGTCAGCAGGAGGAATAGATCCTTATGAGCCCCCGCAGTTGCGGGGGCTCATGAGGATCTATACCTTTTGCAGATGGGTGGTGTTCAGATTTTCTCGGCACATGGATAAAAGCCGCAATTTCGTCCTTGGTGCGATACATGAAATATAACGTACTTCCCGCAAAGCAAAGTGTCACAATTAACCTATTCAGCCCTGACGCCCTACGGCAAGAGATGGGTCGACCATGATAATTTAAGGGTAGTGCCAGATTAGCTTGGAGCCTGTCGGCGCCAAGCTAATCTGGCACTACCCTTGAATTATCATGGTCGATCCATCTCCTGCAATTGGTGCATAGTCGTTAGATGAGGCCTCCCAAATTTGGGAAATACGGCAGTGGGGCTGAATGAGTTAATTGCGCCAATACTAAAAGAAATCTGAATGTTGACGTAGATAATTGTAATGGAAAACATGTCTTCGGTTACCCACATGTCAACCTGCTTAGTGTATTGATTGCTGTTCATGTTATCCATATCATTTCGCCAAAGGCTCTTATATAAGTATCAACCACACGAGCTAGCATTTGTGTATACCTCGTTTGCATCTTCATGACATTCTCATGAAATCATAGCCGGATTAATTCTTCCCTAATGAAGTCAGTCATAATGTCTACGTACCCGCTGCGCAAAATGGTATTGAGCCAACGTCGGCCGCAAAGTCGGCCCTGTGATCTTTTTGCGTACTAGGTATGCATTTCCTTGTGTTTTCCAAATGCGTAGTACGCTCTCTGAGACATAAAACTGCACGTGATGAAGAAGTTCATATTGCAAACCAATGTTAACATTGGAAATAAGACGCGAATATCGTGCGTTCTTTGTAAGGAATTAGATTCTGCCATAAACTCTGCCATAGTTTCTGGATAAGAAAAAACATCTCTCTCAGGTTTAACATCTTGCATACGCTGATGAAGACGTATGCAGAGGGCTTGTTCATGGTAATTGATTCTCTTCACATTGAGAAATCAATTTTGAACAAAAATTATATTCACGCATGTCTGTAAAATTAACCCTTTCCCTTCAGTGAAAAAGTGAGCACAATCCAGCTGCAAGAGACATAGATCCTCATGCGCCCTCGCAATTGTGGGGGCTCATGAGGATCTATGCCGGCTTTTGCTGAGACCAATCTGTATCCACTCTTAACCCCTTAACTGTCGGGAAAACCTGAAAAGGATCCATCTGCAATATCCAACGGCAAGAGTTAGATCATCATGAGCCCGTGCTGTTGCTGGGGTCATGTGGATCTACGCCTCTTGCTGACTGACGCCAGTTTGCATCTATGTTCTTTGAACGGTTATTTCTCCTTGAATTAATACAGTTTTCAGAAACACGATCTGCACCCACTGGCAGGGAAGAGTTTAACTCTCTCAGTGCTAACTGTCGCAAACTGTGTATCTGCAATGTTCGGCAATTCCAAAAAGACCAAAAACACTATACGTCCCAGAAACATGGATTCAAAGTGGTGTCATCAAGAGGCATAGATCTTCATGAGTCCCCGCTGTTGAGGGGCTCATGAGGATCTAGACCTTTTGCAATTGGGTGGTGCTCAGATTTTCTTGGCACTGAACGGGATAAGGTCAACTAAATGCAAGCTTGTACTGTGGCCGCTAGAATACGCGCGAAGAAACACACTGTACTACGTCAACTTGACGGGCGCCTGTGGCTAATGATCAGTCAGCGATAAACTAATGGACACCTAGACAATCCATTGAAGTCCTAGGCACTATCTTTGAACAATCCATCTCTTGGACTGGATACGTCTCCTCAAAGGACGCTTCCCGGCGAGCGACCGTAAGCAGAGATACCTTCAAAGCCTTCATGGCCAGATCAAATTGGGCATTTATCGATATGGGCATTAGGTTGGACGACCTCGTCAGTCATGGCTCCATGTTCTGTCAACTCGAACCACCCAAGCCTCTGGAGGAAAGCTCAAATCGATACTAGACACATTAGGGTTAGAGACCAAGTGAAGGTGCATGTTGTGCGGACCAAGTGAACTGAAGCTTCATAAAGTGTAACAGGCAAACGTGATGAATGTAGTTATAGGGTTGTAGCAAATGTGACAACGTGTGTGACGCGCGCGCCCTTTGGCTTCCATAATGTCAATGAACCCATTTCCCGGAGACTCAAGCCTTTCACAGCCAGCGGTCGGATATTGTGTTTCTAAAATATTTGTTAATTCAAAGGTAGTTCAAAAGCCCCAGTCGTTCAAGGAACACGGTTACCACACGGTGTCAGAAAGAGACGGAGGATTTCTCACGAGTTCCTGCAACTGCGAGGACTCGTAACAGTTATGTCTCGAGTATTTGGATCTTGTTCATTTGCTTTTCTTTTAGAATTAGGCAGATTAAAAAAAAAAAAAAAAAACCCGAAATTAAAAACACTCAGATCATAGTGTGTTGTCCTCTAAAGACTAATTACTGCTCAGAAAACAGATCGACCATTATTGTCCGATGATAGTGCCAGAAAAAGCTTGGCGACTGTGTGCTGCATGAGAAAAATCAACAATGATGTTTCAAGAGTGGTGCCAATGATGTTTCAAGAGTGGTGTTCTGGCACCACCCTTGAGCTGTCATACTCAACCATTACTTTGTTGTAGCATGCCAGGTGTGCAGGGGTTAAAGAACCATCTGCCGGAACAGAGTAAAACGGTTAAAACGCTTCATCAGTTTCGAAAGATCCTCGGCAGTGGTAAATTGCCCATAGCAATCGCGAAACGACGATAGATTTCCCCCTTAGAGCATTGGCATACATCACCATGCAGATTCTCTGCGAACACGTTATAGATTTTGACACAAGAAGTTCATTTACTTGACATAGGCCATTGACGCCTGTGCAGAGTCTCAGCCAAGTCCATATATAGTTTCTGCTTAATCTGCGGGTAAATTGTATAAATTTGTTGTACATTGTCCGTCTGGTGTGTTTCTTTTTGGATTGTCAGTGCCGATCGAAGAAAAAACAAACAAACAACAACATATGTTTAGTTCAAGCCATTTCAAAAACAAACAGAAGTGTGATGTATATTTTGTAACAATTTAACCTTGACCTATATTATAAAGAAATATGGTTCGTTGAAATGGGATGCCTGTAGAAGGGACCAGGCTATTTTTGCATCACCCGTTAACATCTCTCCATGTTCCGTTTCTATCCATCGCTCATAGCATCAGTAGCATTGCCCCTGCTACTGCACTCAGTGCAGGGATGATAACATTTATAGCGTCAGCCGCTTCATTGCGAGAGAAATGCAAATACCACCCAAATGCAAGAGGCGAAAAACCTCATGAGGTTCTTTGCTTCTTGCTGACCCTATTCATATCCGTGTTCCTTGGACTGATGGGTCTTCCGCTGTATTTCGTGCTAAATTTTGCCCTGCTTTCGTAACATAATTTTGAAAGGGGTGAAGGGGTTAATCTTTTTCACTTCCAGCACCAGCTGCGAAAGACTGTTCAACGGTTATGGCTGTATGGTTGTGCCTATAAATATTATCTGAGATTAGCTGGAACGTGTTCAACTGATTCTATATGTTACAACAAAGAGATAAAAGCTTATATATATATATATATATATATATATATATATATATATATATATATATATATATATATATATATATATATATATATATATATATATATATATATAATATATATATATATATATATATATATATTAGTTGCAAAAGACAGATCAACTGTGATGGGTGTATGGTGGTGCCTATGATCATCTAAGCTTTACTAGAACTTGTTCAACTGATTACACCGAGCCGACTGTGATGGCTCGAGGGCAGCGTTAGATTAGCATGGCGCACGGAGGGGGATGACCATAATCAGATTTTTCAGTGAGGATGGGTCGATCCCGGTGGCGTAAGCTGCCAATCCAATCAGACAGTACCCTTGGGCCATCACCGTTGATCCGTCACGTGCGACTTGTCAGCAGTGCTTAGAACATGTCCCGTTGACGTGTTACGGCACACTTGTGTTGCCAGCAAAAGTTAACTCATTCTATCCCATCACCGAAATCCCCAAATTTTGCCGTTGTCTTCTGAAGACTGCACTGCAGTGCAGGCCACAGATCGACCATGATAGTTCAAGCGTGGTGCCAGAATAGCTTGGCGCCCATAGGCGCCAAGCTATTCTGGCATCACCCTTGAACTATCATGGTGGATCCTTATCTTCCTGTTGTGTGTCTGGGGTAGAATGAGTTAACCGGCATGGCTTTTCTTAGTTCTGTACACTTTGGAAAAGTAATATTAACCTCTTCACCGCCAATGGACGTACAATGTGTTTCTAAAATCTTTATAAATTCAACGCCAGAGGGCCCAGCCGTCAAAGAAACAGATACAAAGTGGTGTCGGCAAGAGGCATAGATCATCATGTTCCCCCGCAACTGCGGGGGTTCATGAGGATCTATACCTCTTGCAGTTGGGGGGTGGTCAATTTTTCTCAGCAGTGAAGAGGTAAACAGTAAATTTAGTAAACTGGCGTGTTTTTAAAGGTCATTCTAGAACAGCCATTCTGGCCTTCAGCATACGTGCTAGGGCCGGCCAAATTTTCACCAGGGAGAGTTCGAGTCACACGCACCAACAGTGATTTACAGCAGTGATACGATAGATGGACCAGCAGGGAATCAGCTTTGCAAATCTGCCGTGAAAAGTGACCACAGTCAGAATCTATCAAAGGAGGGTGGGATGTGAGTGGGCATGAGGTGTGTGTGTGTGTGTGTGTGTGTGTGTGTGTGTGTGTGTGTGTGTGTGTGTGCCGGTGTGTGTGTCTGTGTGTGTGTGAGTGTGGGGGGGGGGGGTGCGGGTGGGGGTGGGGAGGGGGTGGGGGTGGGGGGTGGGAGGTGGGTGAGGGGGGGGGAAGGGTTTTTTTAGAGGTGGGGTGTAGTTTGTGTGTGTGAAAAAGTTGGCAATGACAGAAGAAAAGTGGGCTGAATAGTGCAGGCGCAGGAGAGAAACCTTTAAAAATGACATGCACAGCGCAAACACGATACATCAAACTGGATTTATATTGATACAGGGAGAAAACGCACAAATCCGGGAAATAATGGGTCAGATTCACACAAAATGTGTCGTTTTCTCTCACGGCAAAAGATGAACATAACAGAAAGAAACATATTTTGCAACAGGAACGAACAGAAGCAAAATGAAATAGGACTTTGATTTGGTCTGATGGGTATATTCTAGCAATTTAACCCCACATAATCTATGTTGTGTGTTGGCCTGTGACGTTTAACCCACTCAGTCCCGACACTCTACAACAGGAGACTGATCAACCATGATGGCGCCAAGCTAATCTGGCACCACATTTGAACTATCATAGTTGAACCATCTCCTGCAACTGGTAAATGGATGTTAGATTATACACCTCCCAAATTTCAGAAATGTGACCATGGAGCTAAATGGGTTAACCTTGCGGCTCTCAACCGTGCCAAAGTCCAAAATGGCAGAGTAGTACACACATGTCAGGACTGATAATGATAGAGGTTTCAGCTATGACCCAGCACCGCCATCTGCAGCTCTTACCCATCAACTAGCGTTGTCAATCCGGTTCCAGCATCTGACGCTGGGTGTCCGAGTAATAAAAAATTGCATCAACCAATTCCTCCTATCTGCAATAGGAGTATATTCTCATGACCCCATGCAGCCGCAAGGGCTCATGAGAATATATTCTTCTTGGGGCCAGACATTTCAATTAAATCATCAGAGGGAGAAAGAGTCCTAGTTCAGTTTTGTGAAACCCAAAGGCGCCCGCCACGTTGGTGTAATTCAGAGAAAGACAATAGGAGAGGACTCCTATTGTCTTTCTCTAATTCAACGTTACGGCTTTTTGCGTGAACTCTCGCGTTCGGTACAAGCTTACTCTTACTTTCTATCTTTCAAAGTTGTATTTATTTTTCTTCATCCGCTGGCAAGATTCTTTAACTGTTTTTCACCATCATTGACTGTCATTAAGCTCTCCCTTAGCCCTTTTAGTTCTGTTTTGGCGTCTCGTTTTTGTGTCTCTACGTTTTTTAGAGCTTAGAACCAAAGCGACTAATACTAGGTTACAGCTACATGATTATTATTATTATTATTATTATTATTATTATTATTATTATTATTATTATTATTATTATTATTATTATTATTATTACTCCTATTATTATTACTCAAAGCTTGTGCCGTGCACGCGAGAGTTTACACGAAATAACCACGGCATATCCAATTACAGTCCACTAATTACAGTCCACTAATTACAGTCCACTTCGTTTATACAACACAATCGGATATAACAAAAGTCAGTTATAACAACACATTTTCAGAGGTCCTGACAACACTTCTTTTAAATACAAATTACACGTCGCTTATACCAAACTTCGGATATAACAACAAGAAGATTTCTGTTATCTGACGTTGTTACGTGGTAGAATCGTAGTCGTAGTATAATAACCACACCAGACGCACACACGTAAGGTTCTTTTTAAATATACCTCATTCAGCTGCAATCCGTCACACGTGGCTTAAGGATGTAGACAATACTGGAGTAACAGTTCCAACAATATTTTAATTCAGCGATGCGATCACCACACAATGCAAGTCCAAATGCACAAACACTGATACAAAGTCTCTTCTGCAATGTCCACACTGCGACACAAAGTTTCTCATACAGCGTCTCTCACAATGTACACCCTATTCGGGCCACGTACCTACGATAAACTCCGTGTCTCTACACTGACAATGCTAGACAATGTATCGAACGTGCTTCCCCAGCACCAATCTTTTATAGTGCACTAATTTCTAGAATAATCTAGGAAAATCAAACAACTCAACCAATCAAAATAATCTACGCAACTGAAACTCACAAACATCGATAAAACATGAACCCTCTAGAAAACCACAATAGGTTACAAAAATTTGGCTGCTCACTTCAGCCCCAAATCCTTGGTAAAATGACATCTCACAAAAGTATGGTAGGCAGTTCGGAAACTTCGAGAACCTTCACAAAATTTCAATACACACAAGAAAAAGGCTGAACACTTCACGCACACAGTAAACAGTTGTGACCAAAAGAGCAGCTCACTCTGATACCGAGTTTCAAAAGGATGCCGACGCTTTGATGTTACACACACGAGGTCACTAGACAGAGCGCGATTTTGCTGTAACATTCTAGTCTATTCTCATCGTAACTACACAGTACAAAAATCGACCGCTTTTCTCCGTGTGACTTCGCTAGAAACTTCCGGAACAAACCTAGCACAATAAAAAACAAATTCCGCTTTACGCGCGAACAAAATAAAAATCCCACCGAAAAGGTACATGAATCGTAACCATGATAGCTCAAATAAATATCAGACCGTTTCCTACGATTAACACATTTATGCTCTCACAGGACAACACAACCACAATCGTAACAGACGTTTACTACGTATTACGTGCCCTTCGTTTTCAAGCCCAAGTCATAGTACCTAAATATAGGCCCAACACACTGGTTCAGTGACTCCCTCGATGATTCGCTGCCGCTGATTAGCGGCGTTCAATCGAGGGAGACAACCAGTGTGCACGTTGACCGTGACTTCGGGCCGTAAAGTGACGTATCAGTGAGGTTTCGTTTGCAACGAACGACTTCCACAACGAACAAGAGTAAACTGACGGAGAGACAACAAGGGTGTGGCAACAAATAGACAACACTCGAAACATCTCCAAGAGGCCTTTGATCATCATGAGCCCGGAGGGTCATGAGGATCTGTGCCTCTTGGAGATGTTTTGGAGAGTTGTCTGTACTTATAGTAAAATCTGGCTATCCGCCGTTGACTTCGCTCTCGTTCGTTGAAAAAAAAAAAAAAAAAAACATCACGCATATTACATATGTAACGTATGTTACACAAAAGTGACGGGCGCCTTTGAGAAAACAGGCGTGCCTTGATGTGTGGTCCCCGTGGAATGCATACGCCCATTGCCGAGTAAGGAGCGATAACAATAATTATCAGCCATGATCCTCCGTCTCACACAAATCGATCACACTTCTTCTGTCCTCCGGGCTGCCCCGGAAATGATGCTTATCAACGAAGGTGGAGGGGGTGTTGATGGTCAGTGGTGGCTGGGGTGGGATTGGGGGCTGATGCGGGGGGAGGGGGGGGGGAATGCGACGGGGGAGGGGGGCTCATGAGAATATCATCCTGCATTTGGCTAGTGTTATTTTTTTCTCGGCAGTCAAGGGGTTAAATTTGCAACACGTGATTGCCTTGATCTAGGTTTTCATGACTCGTGACTCGTGATAGGCGTCATAATATTGCCATCGTCAGTTGTGATCTGTTATTCGTGATTAATATTCTCACAAAGTCGTGATGACGCAGGAGATGGATGGACCATTATAATTCATGTTTAGTGTCAGATTTGCTTGGCGCCATCGACAACACGAAGTGTTGCTTCCTCCCCCCCCCCCCCCCCCCCAGACCCCAACCACCCGCCAACCAGCCAGCACCTTGCAGACCCAAACCCTGACAGCCTTCTCTGTTTGGAACTTCGTCGGAACGTGTGAGACACATTGTGTCACTGGACCGGCCACGTGGTCCATGCAGTGACACTGTTTCTCATTCAGTCGTTCTTCAAGTCCAAGCTGCTCTTTACATTCTTCACGTTTTCTCGGAAGATAAGTTGCCGAGTTACAAGACATATATCTTTTGTACTATTTTCTGTATTTCTCTGATTGCGCAAGTCACGAAAGCGGTTGCATTAACTCATTCGAGTCGGGATCGCATCCGCCGGATACGCGACTGTAGCCGTGTATCCGGATGCGACCCGTCTCAAATGAGTTATGGTTCGTTGAACATGCAAGCCAGTTAAGTATCTCACAGCCGTCTTCTTCCTCTTCCTCCACTATTCTCTAAGAATCAAATGACATATATTGACGAGCAAAAGAAATGCGACATTTTTGGAACCATACGAAACACTAAAGCGTTCTAGATGATTCCAAAAATGTCGCATTCCTTTTGCTCGTCAGTATATCTTCATGCGCAAACACCAGTCCATTTGCTGTACTCATTCAGTAAGAAAGTGGTTTCATTACAGTGCCAGTGTAAACTGATGTAACATTGCTACATCGCAATCTACAAAAGTAGCTTTTTGTTATTGTTTTTGTTTTTGTTTTTGTCTCAGAGTCCCGGCAGACAGCGAAGGCTGATGAGGAGTCTATGATTGCTGCGGCTAAGGACTCATCTTCTTTTACATCTGGAGGAAATGTTGACTGGATTTCATTAGCGTTTATGTCCATTTCAAACTGCACGCCATCTGCTACAGACTCCGTCTGCGAGAGACCAGACCCTCATGAGCCCATGCAGTCCATCTTTCCCTGCCAAGCATTCAGAAACTTTTATATCTGGTCAGCAAATGCACTGCGAAGTTGTGAAATCCGCCTCCACTGCGAAGTTGTGAAATCCGCCTCTCTAGCCTCACCGGCTAACGCCCATACCATTAGAAACGTTCTCAACGTGCAAGAGACAGGGGCTCATGGTAGTTTATGTCTCTTGCTTGCCAATGCCTAACGGCGTTTATATCTGTTCGGCAGACAGACAGCGGCGTTCTGGATTGAGTTTCATTAGCAGCAATATCCATGTAACACGGGACGCCAGATTTATGACCACCTGTTTCCATCCGGGCGCCAGATAGCGGAAATATCATTGGGAGGTCACAACAGACGACGCCCTTGGGTACTAGTCACTGACGCTGTACTGCACGGTACTTTCGTGTCCAGTGACTTCCTCTGTTTGAGGAGGTGAGCTGCAAGAAATGGCACTTGCAACTGAAAGAAAGAAGCGTGTTTTGGGAACGCTGAAAATAAACTGAATAATGAAAAAGACAAAGAAAGTGCGGTCAGTCAAACTGCATTATAGCATATATATATATATATATATATATTATATATATATATATATATATATATATATTATATATATATATATATATATATATATATATATATATATATATATATACTGGCAAGCAAAAGAAATGTAACATTTTTGGAATCATCGGAAACATAAAGTGTTTCCAAAAATGTCGTATTTCTGTTGCTCGTCAGTATACAGGACAAAACGTAACATTATCTTTTGCTGTTAGTGGTAAAACTATTAACCCGAATCATCAGTAACTATTTCTCATAGTTTCCATATGAAAATATTAAAGTCAGCTAGATACATAGATTCTCGTGAGCCCCTGCGACTGCAAGAGCTCATGAGAATCTATGTCTCTTGCAGATGGGCGCGTCAAACATATGATGGTCATGTGAGTGCGTTGGTGAGTTATGGAGTGCTCTGCATGCTTACTGTACTGCTCGATGACTCAGTCCTCCAGAAGTAATCTTACACCTCGCGGTATTGTCAACAGTTGCAGTACCATCTTCTCTGTGGTATCACAGGTCCAGGGAGCATACAGGAGCTTATAGCCCTATGACAGCGAATCTGAACAGAACCTGTATATCAGGGGACAGTTTCCGTAAATGTAGTGAAAGTATGCCGAAACTGACGTTACCAATAAATGTTCGTCATTTACATTAACAAAACATTTTGGGTAGCTTAAGGGCTATTTGCCGATAAAGGAAGTTATAGTCCCCGATCACTGTATAGTGCCAGTGGGACGTTAAATTGGAGACAATGAATGAAATGAATGAAAGGAAGTTATCCTATTTGAAAGTTTTAAACTTCTTTGCATTAAAGGCGCATAAAACGTACTTGAATCTTGATGCATTGCATTATAATTAAGAGAATAGTGCGGATGGTACTAAATGCGCATATAAACAGACGAGCAAAAGATTTTTTTTTTGTTTCATTTCAAATGTCGCATTTCTTTTAGTGTTCCGATGATTAAAAAAAAGTCGCTTTTTTGTTGTTGTTGCTCGTCAGCATATATTGCAGTTATTGCAACACTGTCGGGCACAACGACTCATCTGCACTTGCTGTCGACGTTTTAATTGAAAAACATGTTGTTGTTTAGTATGGCGATTTCGTATTCTTCAGCGTTACTAGTTCTAACTCATCGCTGACAGTCCAATTTCATTTGGGAGTACAGTTTGATGTATGAAATGTTGCTCGCTGACCCTGGGAGCGCCAAAATAAGGAGCCCTGGAATCTGCGGCTAAATTACTTTTTGCGAAATATGGTGTTGCACAACAAGGGCTTCGGTATTTTACAGCCTGAATACGATAGTCTCGAATGTAATTGATCTAGCGTGTGTTTCGCCATATTTCACGTAGCGTGTAGAGCTGGGGATGAGACTATAGTATCTCCGGTTTGTAATTAGTTGTATCTCATCTTCAAAATGATGAATTTCCTTGCAGTTTTTAGTCTTACAAAGTCACCCACACATTGTAGCCTATCGTGAGCCTTAACCGCCTCACCACCGAGAAAGCTGAACATCACCTAACTGCAAGAGGTATAGATCCTCATGAGCCCCCGCAACCGCGGGGGCTCATGAGGATCTATGCCTCTTGCTGAAACCACTTTATCTCCATGTTCCTTGGGCGGCTGTAGATCTTTGATGCTGAATTTACAATTTCAAATTCGATTTCTGCGTCCAATGGAAGTAAATCTGTTATATGTACATTTTTGCAATTACTTAAAAACGCTAACGCATAAGCTTTCAGAATCGCTTCGAGCATGTGGCATTTCCCGAGCCACAGTCTCAGTGTGTCCGAGCAGTCATCATGCAAGCAGTCATCAATCTTGGGTCTTAGTGTCTCCTCCTCGTATTGTATTGTAAGAGATACATTTATCAATGCAGCATAAGGCACGCATCTTTCCAACTACATTATGTATATATATATATCCATTGCCTGACAGTAGTCTCGTATATGTGACGAGCCATCTCATATATCTAAGATTTAATGAATCTCCTTTCGCTGAGAAATAACTCTCCGGATATTTTCAACGGAGCTGTGAAATGCCCATATTAATAGAAAAAAATTAGAGAAATTGCGACCAAGAACTCGACTGCCAAGCGTGTGAAACACCAGGGAATAACAGGCTGTGATAATTTCCCGGATGATGTCCCGGGTCACTGAGGCAAGAAATGAACATAGCCCTGTTTTCGCACAAGTGTTTACGACACAATTACAACACCGTTACAAGGCAAAGCGGACAGCGGACATTCTTAACATGAGTTGAAATCAGTATTCAAGCCAGGCCCTTTCATGTGCAAGAGGCATAGATTCTCATGAGCCCCTGCATCCGCAGGGGCTCATGAGAATCTATACCTCTTGCTCGCAACGATTGAAGAATAACTTTTCATTTTTGTCATCTTTTCCGGGAATTGCGCCCAAGAGAGTTGTCTGCCTGTAATTTGGTTTCAACTCGGCGGAGCAGGAAATTAAAATGACGAACAGCTTTCAGCAAAGTGTTTGGAAACAATAATTTAAAACACTTTATTCTTGAAAACAATCGGCGGTTAAAAGTGCGTTGCACATAGATATTAGGACTGCCTCTTGCGATGTACACTGACGAGTAAAAGAAATGCGACATATTTGGAATCATCGGTAAACACTTTGCCATTTCCGATTTCCGATGATCCACAAATGTCGCATTTCTTTTGCTCGTCAGTGCAGGACGCGGAAGTATTTCACATGGGAAATAAAACTGGCGAACTGCTTTTCAAGGTTTTTTGAAACAATGTGTACTGTTCTACCAGCGCTAGCCTCACCTATCTCGTTCATGAGTATTCTATAACTCCAAGCAAAATTTGTATCGTGACATTGTTGTGTATTGTCTTGTGCGTCTGTTGTGGGTTTTCAGGGTATTTACCCGACCTCATCATAGTAGTGCACCTTGTTTGTGTATGTGTGTTTTTCCTGCCTACTTCCTAAGTTCCAGAAAAAGACATGAGTTAAGGCTTGACCTGATGTATCCCTTTTAGGGATGCATATGATAGTCTTGTTCTTTACCTGCGTATTTTTCTGTGGGCTGGCGATTGTGTGCCTGATACGAGGGGGCAGGGGATCTAACTGTTTGTATGTCCAGCACTGAGTAATTCCCCTTGGTACGTGTACAGGTCGCAAGACATTGTGGAACCGCCAGTGCACGCAGACTGAGTTTCTGGAATTGTAACTTCAACGTCAGAGATTCCCTGTGGTCAAAGGAGCGTGGATACAAAGTGCTTTCAGCAAGTGGCACAGATCTTCGTGAGCCCCTGCAACTTTAGGGTGTGGTCGAGGGGTGGGTGGGTGGGGTGGCGAGGGGGCTTATGTGGACATTATTCCTCTTTCAGCTGGGTAGTGTTCAGTCTTATTCGGCAATGAACGTGTATTAACCCATTTAACCCCAAACCCCATGGCCGCATTTCCAAAGATTGGAGGTTTCACCTGAAGACTACACCAGCTACGTACCAGATGGATTGACGATGATAATTCAAGGGTAGTGCCAGATGAGCTTGGCGCCTTGAATTATCGTGCTCCTTCCATTTCCTTCTGTAGGGCGTTGGGGCTAAATGGGTTAATATTCTTACTCTGCGTCCCACATAGATTTTGAAACTGTTTCTCTTTCAGATGCCACTACACTGAATAATCAGAAAATAAAAATGGCTGATTGCAATCGACCCCCCCCCCCCAAAAAAAAAAAAAAAAAAAAAAAAAAAAAAAAAAAAAAAAAAAAGAAAAAAAAAAAAAAAAAAGGGGGTTTGGAAACAGAATGAAACGAATATAGAATCCATATTTACGGCTTGGCGTTCAACGTAGATTTTACACTGCTTTTTCAGAGATACAATTATTTAACACTTTGAATAAACAGACGTCTTGAAAGTATTGCAAACATGCATCCAACACATAATTATTGCTCGCATCTTTTAGTTACTTCAATTCAGATTAAGAGATTAATAAATAAAAACTGAAGTTACACTCGTTAAAGTACCATTACGCATAAATCTGAAGACACATTTCAGCACCATCTGTGTTTGTTATGCCTTGTCGACACACCTAATGAACTTTTACAGCAGTTTGGACACACAGCAAAAGCACACGCGTAATCGCACTTTAAAAAAAACATATATTCTGCGCTGCCGTTAGCGTGTCAATCTATTTTTTAGCTGTTTCTCGTACTGAAAGCGTTGTATCTCTAGAACTACGGAGTGGAGTCATTGTCAGGTTGCTTGATATAAAGACGACGTGTGCTGATCTGGATTCTCCTGTGTCTAAATGAACCTGCGTGTAGCGTTTCGTAACCATCTGTTACAGAAGTGTATCTCTGAACAGTTACGGCGGTAGTGGGCCTTTAACTAGAAAAAGGAAATGTTGTTCATTTCACTCAAAGTAGGATCTACATGTATGTAGTCAGTTTTTGTCTACCGTATTTAAAAAAAATACGGTAGACTTTGAAATGGGGCTGGTCGGAGCGCATTCCGGAGCATGCACATGATGTTTTATGCGTGCGGGGCAGAAATGCAGGCAAAGAAGTAACAAGATAAAAAATAACGTCACGTCTAGTTACGCAAACCTTGCTAGAGAACGTCTTTTTGGCGCCAAAGCGCTATATATGTGTGTGTGTGTGCGCGCGTGCGTGCGTGCGTGTGTGTGTGTGTGTGTGTGTGTGTGTGTGTGTGTGAGTGTGTGTGTGTGACAGCGACTAGAGCCCGCATTTGAGGACGGACAAGCTTGAAATTATAGGATATTGTCCCTAAAAGATTTATCTCAGGACGGTTGTTGATGTTTTGATTAAGATGCTCATTGGCGAGAAAATGGCCGTTTGACAAAAACCGGTTGATCAACACTGGAATTTGTAGTGAATTTGTCCGTAATTTGTCTTATTTTTACTAGATATTTTGCATATAGCTAGATAAAAGGAGATATTGAATGAGTTCGTTAACCAGCATTGTACCTCTAGAACGTTTTGAGTGATAGTTAAATATTCTTTGAAAAAAAATATTTTCGCGTTTTTGGGAGTAATTTCACGAATTATATGAGTTAATCTTAAAACAATTGAATCATTTTACGAAAAAAACAAACCCAAAACAACAACAACAACAAAAAACAACCAATCTTCACATTAATAATCGCATGATTTTTCATATACGGTATTTACATAAGCCTACAGTTTTTTTTCTCGGCTGTCGGTACGTTTAGATCAATTGTGACCTATATGCCCTAGGTGTGAAAATCAGACAATTTTCTGTACCACTTTTTCCGAGTCATTTGTAAAACAGCTAACATACGGTTACCTTTAATTTTTCTTTTACGAAAAAAGCTATCTTTTCATTAATACCCGCCAGATTTTGAGGCATGGAAATCAGAAAGAAAAGTGCGAAGTTGATCCTTTGATACGTCAAATGTTAGTACTGCGATGATGACGTATAACATCGAGTGGTCACTATGAACACGGCGTCGTTCAGCTAATGATGCCATGACGTGAAGCTTGAAGTGAAGTCATTTCGCTGCTCATGCAATAATTTTTCTTCAGAATGGCTATGCTACGCCAGACCACAGACCTTACGAATGGCGGGAATCGCCGTGTGTCCGTCTTTATTTATGTGTGCCAGTGTGTGTGGATCAGAGGGTGGGTTAGTGTAGAAGGAGATGGATTCCTGTCGCTACACGAGCCCACAGAGCGTACTAATGGCGGGAAGCGCCGGGTGTCTGTCTTTATTTGTGTGCGCCGACGTGTGTGTTGATCGGAGGCTGGCTTAGAGAGGAGGGAAAATGGATCAGATCAGCATAATAAGCCTAATTAAAAATATAAACAACTCTGAATGTTCTTAAAAGATAAACGCATCTGAGCCCCACGCAATACGGTTGACTTTGGGATGAAATCCTCATCTTGTTATTGTTCAACGCGGGGAACTGGGACACGACAATTATTAATTAACCCCTTCGCTGCCAGAGATCACGAGATGCGCGTCTGAAATCCCCCCCCCCCCCCCCCCCCCCCGTCAACCCCCACGCTGATCAACCTTCGCGTGAAGACACAGATGTAAATGGGGACAAAAATAGACATAAAGAACATAGGACTAACAAGAGGCATAAATCCTCATGAGCCCCCGCGACTGCGGGGGCTCATGAGGGTTTATGTCTATTGCAGCTGTCTAGCATCCGCTTTGCCCCAGCATTTATGGGGTTACAGGTTCCTTGGATACATTGTTCAAGTTACACGAATATGTGAATGCTGTGTTGTTTATAGTTACATCACAGGGAGAAAAAAAGGGAAGTATGAACAGAGTTTCGTGCCCTTGACTCGGATCTTCAACTGACGCTTTCGAGTCAGGGTACACAAACATGCAGTGAATGCCACCCACTATGCTCAAAGGCACCCACAGAAACATGCAGTGAATACCACCCACTATGCTCAAAGGCACCCACGCACGCTCATACACACGGGTTACGCCCCCGCACCCCCCCCCCCCCACCCACACACCCTACACCCCCCCCCCCCCGCCCCCCACCAAAAAAAAAAAAAAAAAAATATATATATAACAAGAAAAAAGAAAAATTATAAAAGTCCCTTTTTCAGGTGTTTAGAAGCCCCCCCCCCCCCCTACCCCCTTTAGATATTTTAGCGAGTTTTCACACACGCACCGTTCCCTACCCCCCACCCCCCAATTGTTTGATATTTTGGCGAGCGATGAGTGTCGTACACCCCACGCGTCATCTAGCCCCCCCCCCCACCCCCCACCCCTCCGCTTTTTGATTGTTCGGCACCTGGAAGCAAGATCTACGTCGGGGAGGCCTTTTGTATCAGGTTGAAGGTCTCAAACAAAAAGTTGCCCCCCCCCTCCCCTCCCCTTCTAGGTAACTGACCCGCCGCAGCACACACACACACACACACACACACACACACACACACACACACACACACACACACACACACACACACACACACACACACACACACACACACACACATATCAGCATCAGGTTTTTTATCGGTTTTTTGCGAGATCCTATTATGTGGAGGTCTTCTAGATTGTTCTAAAGCTGCATGTCGCGTCTTAACCCAAAACTCCGGAAAATGGCTCAGTTAAGGTCTTTATGTTGGATGATCACTGACGTCATTACGGCCATAAAATTGCCTTGCTGGGATTGCGAACACAGAATTTAACGACGAACTAGCCTCATTGATAGTCTAGCAGCTTTTCGCAATTTCTGCAAACTAAGTAGTTCGTCAAAAGAGTAACAATGGTTTGCAGGTACGAAACGAAAGTACTAATGCCATATAGTTTATGCAACAATATTTGTCCTTAGGATGGAGACATTTTTGTAGAAGTGTTTTTCGAAAGCTATTTTTCGATGTGAGGGAACCAGTCCTCGTACACCGCCCGGAAAAGGTGCAAGACATTTTTTTGTGCATAACATTGAAAATTTCAAGCATACAAGTTACAAGTTTATTCCAGTGAGTAAATTAAAATCATCAGCAAGTAAACATGCATACATATATACCATAAAATAAGTTTAAAAGCATTATATTTAATGCGGTAAGCATGGTCGCGTCGCTAGTTTCAAAATGGCGGTCAGCGAGAAGCCTTCTAAAGAAGTCAATCAGACGCGCACGGTTGATGAAGCTTTACTTTGCTCCTGAATTGAAACAGAGATTATTTTCGATTTGAACATCTTATCCACGCCAAATACGTTATTTTTCCTGGTCTTGAAAACAGCCGTTTCCATAGAACTCGGTCTTTTGTGGGAGGAAAGTAAACCCCCTTTGTTTGTGCATGTTGTGCAATGTGTCTGCCGACCATCTTCAACATTCTTTGGCCAGATACAACATGCCTGTTGTTCGTCTGTTTTTCAGCCTAACGGCTCTATGTGCAGGTCTGCTCTTTTTTTATTTTATTAGTGGAGATGGGATTTTTAACTGGTCAAGCACACTCGTATTCGACTGGTCTTAAGCACAAGCCAGGCAGAGTGAAATCCATCTCCGAACCGTTTCCATCAAAATCACCATGTTCAGCTAAACACCTAAATATAAAATTTTAGTTTTTGCAACCAATTCAACCAATCCGCACTCAAGTACTCACACGGACTCTTATGATTAAGCTTTATCAGGACTGCATGAGACACAATACAGATAGTAGCCCTCTCTATTATATTACATGTTTTATTTATTTATTTATTATTGATTCATGTATGTATTCACTTACATGTTTATTTATTATTTATCCTTTTAATTATGGATGGAAGGAATTCCTTGATGCACATGATCACTATAGTGGTATGGTACTGGTCACCAAGGAGAGGAAATTTGTTTTCAATATGCATACATCTGTGCATGTTCATAATCTATCCTTTACTTAACATGCATATTTATTGGTCCCAGGTATCCCCAACTTATTTTATTAATTTATTATTTTTTGTTTGTTTGATTGTTTGTTTGTGATGTATGTTTGCACATACACATCAGCATAAAATGATTGATTGTATATTGTTTAACGTCCCGACAGCAACAAGACTTTCTCAGGTCGTGCCTGCACTGCTTGTGAAAAAACCCAAACTAAACAGAATATTGAATGTATGTCGCCAGCTGGTCTAATACACTAAATAAACCTAACTAGACCCTTTAGCAACACACATCCAATATCAAGAACTACAAGCAGTGCAGACAGTAGGAAGAGTTTAAAAAAGGTAAATACAGGTGAATGTACCAAGGGTAGACAGAAACACACACCCCTGAATAGAGGGGAAAACCCACCCTGTGGGGCTGACCAGGGTCACCCTGGGAACTAAAAAGTAGTTAACCCCACCCAAGTCCCCCAGGGTAGACCTGGGTGGGGGACATCAGCATACAAGATGAGAACATACATATACACATATATGATGTGAACATAACATGTACACATATATGGTAATAGGTGCATACCACCCGCTCCCCACCACACATACAAAACCACAGAACACCCATTAAAGGGCATGCACATCTGTGCATGTTCATAATATATCCTTTACTTGGCATTCATATGTCCTAGTTATTTAAATTTATTATTTATTTTTATTTGTTTGAAAAGTAGGTTTTGTACATATGCTGATGTTCACATACACATATATGGTAATACTGCCCACTCCCAACCCCACTCCACAACCAGAGAACACCCACCAAACGACACTTACATCTGTGCATGTTCATAATCTATCCTTTACTGAGCATTCATATGTCCCAGGTATCTTGACTTACTTTATCTTTTTTATTTAACCGCCATGAGATGGCATTGGTCGCCTGCTCGACATTAAACCCAAATAAGTATATATTTAAATTATTTATTTATTTTGTTTGCTTGTAATGAAGGTTTTGTACATACACATCAGCAAACAAGAAAATATACACATATATAGATGGTAATAGGTGCCATACTGCCTGCTCCCAACCCTTACCTAAATACACACATAAAACCGCAGAACAACTACCAAAGGAAGGACATGCACATCTGTGTATGTTCATAATTTTTAATCTATCCTTTACCTAGCATGCATATGTCCCAGGTACCTTAGACTTACTTTATCTTATTTATTTAAATTATTTATTTATTTTGTTTGTTTGTAATGTAGGTTTTGTACATACACATCAGCATACAGCTCAAGAACATACACCATGGTGCCCCTGTGCATGTGGCCACCAGTACTATTCTGTCAGATCTGTCACACCCAGCCAATCATCTCTTCGAGCTTCTGCCCTCTGGCCGGCGGTTTCGTGCTTTTAAAGCCAGAACCTCTCGATTCAGATGCATTTTTTTTCCCCAGAAGCTGTCCTCAATACATCACCATGCACGAAACAACGTGATTCCATGATTTGTGACATATGACTGATTTGTGTTTAATATTGTGTTTATCTATCTTTTAGTGCTGTATATAGGATGATCGCCAACTAAGTGTATGACATGATGAATGCCCTACAAGTGAGGACATATTTTACTGTCGCCATGCCACACAAAAATCCTTGTAACGTTTTACTTGGTGAATAAATGTCTTATGTCTTATACATGTACATGGTAATAGGTGCAGTATCGCTCGCTCCCAACCCCAATCCAGTTACACACACAAAACCGCAGAACATCCACCAATGTACATCTGTGCATGATCATAATCTATACTTTACTTAGCATTCTTATGTCCCAGGTATCTTTGACTTACTTTATCTTATTTATTTAACTGCCGTGAGATGGCCGTAGTCTACCGCGCGGCGTTAAACCCAAATAACTATTTATTTAAATTATTAATTTATGTTTGTTTGTAATGTAGGTTTTGTACATACACGGTAATAGGTGCCATACCGCCCCACTTTCAACCCCAGCCCACATACAAAACCACAGAACACCCACAAAAGACATGCACAATTGTATACTGATGGGCATTAGTGGACTGTAAAATCTATATATAGAGACTTCAGGTTAAGCAAGTGGCTTGTATTGACTGCCTGTATTTTAGCTGCCCACCTACAAATTTCATGTGTACAGTTAACCACACTGCACATGCAGCCATCAGTTCTGTGAAAAGTACTGTTGGCCTCATGCACAGGGGCACCAAAACTTAGAGATAAGGCCACACCTGATAACAATAACAGTACTAATAATAATATGCATACTCAGCCACTAGTTCTGTAAACAGCACCTTTGTAAACAGTACCAGTGGCCAAATGCACACATACATCATGGATGTTGCTACCACTGATCACTTCAAACAATAGGCTGCCCAGTTCACATTTTGATACCGTGAACTAGCCTGCACATGCAGTCATCAGTTCTGTAAATAGTACTGGTGGCCACATGCACAGCGGCACCAAACTTAAAGGTGAGGCCAAAACTGCCACCTCAAACAAAACCAAACGCTACCTACACACACATATCAATGATACAGTCAACCTCTGTGTGCGTTAGTGGGAACACGCTTAAAGTATGTGACTGTAAATCTTACAGCGAAATGTCAAAACCAGTAAGAAGATAATGTAACAGCAACAAGTACATGTATTTTGTAAACCACTCAAAACATGACAACTCATCGAGTCTAATGGTGTTATGAGTGGGTGATGGAAACACTGAAAGAAATAGTACGTGTGCATTATAAAGTATGTGCTTCCTCCCCCCCACCCCCCTCCCATAACTAGCTGTTTGTCATAAAACATAGATATCTCATTCATTTGATCACTTGACTGATTTATTAAATCATCTCTGTGTCACCTTTCTCCGTTTTCTTTCTCGTTTTAATCCCAATATATATGTCAGTGCTACTGTCAGCTGCTAAGAATCCTTGCAGCGAACTGCAAATGTCTATATGCAGACAAACTGCAAATAACACAGCAGCAAAATAAGTTCCTCTTTTGTGCAGTAGGCTACTGCTAGCAAGATAGGGTTCAATTTTAAACAAAGCATTGCATGAACTTCCAAGCGTGTTCACATTGTGCTGTGTATTTTTTTTTTCAGTGTGAAGTGTACTGTACCATCAGTGATCATTGAGACTGCATAATTGGCACTGGCAGTGATCGCACATCACAACATAGCTTGTCAGTGCAACTGATTAAAATAAATGTTACTGCTGCATAAAATAATTAATCAAGTTCCGAAACTTTGCTCAGCCATGACAGTTAAAACCAAGTGGTGTGGCACTCTTTTTCGTTTACAGAATGCAGCATAGGTTTTGAAGATAGCGTTTGTGTTGTGGGTTGCGTTTTGTTTTGGTGTGTGTTGTCGAAATGAAACGGGCAAAGCGATGGTAAAGTGAATGGAAATAAACGTGACAAACCTTTATCAAGCCGTAAAAATGCACACAGCAACTTTACACGTTTGCTTTTTTTTTTTTAAACAAACAAGCTTATGTAGAACAAATCAAAAAGAACCCGTCGGCACACCGAAATTCACGTCCGCGGAGGTCGTGGCATCACGTGATGTTTTGATCACGTGATTTTGGGATACATTATTGTTGAGAAACGATATTAATTTTGAGTTCAAGGCAAGCGGCGTTTTCGTAATTGTTTCTTCTCTTAATATATCTAAGTGTGAAAACATTACTTAAAAAAATGAAATCCTTTTAAGTGACATATAGTGCATACTACCACTGAATACAGGAACAATGAGACCCGTGTAAACTACTGATCCCCTGTAAACATGGCCGCGACGGTCCTGGTTTCGTCTGCAGCCATACTGGAAACAAAATTTGCTACAGAAAAATGTCTCCATCCTCCGGCGGTTCAAAACGAGTGCGCACTGCTTTTATTCATACTAGACTTCATTTTGATATACCCAAACCTCTCTAGAAAATCACTATCTCGTAAACGGCTGATCGTCTATGAAGGGCAGCTGCTAGACTATGAACTATGAACTACATATGTGGCGTTCAAAGCAGACTCTTTCTTTGCAAGAGAGGCATAGATCTTCATGAGCCCTGCACCCTTATACCTCTCTTACATGGATCAGCCACGCAAAAAGGTGATTTATGTCGCAGTGATGCGGCTTATAATTGTAGGAGGAGGATTGGAAAAGAGTACATTTGCACCTGACGCTGTACCCACGTTGATCCACACGTTTCTTCACACAAACACGCCAGTGATAGTCTACGTTTCTTAATCCGAGGAGGTCATAAGCAGTTCAGACCGCATCTCTCCCCGAGAGGATTACCCGCATCTTGTTAGTCTTTTTCAGACGTCTGTAATTTCTCGTTTGCGTGAAACTGCCGTCTTTTAATGACGCTAAGATAATAAACGATGGCCATAATTATTTACTTTGGAAATTAGGTCAGGCTTTGCATTACCGCCTCCCCCCCCCCCCCCAATGTGAATGCAGCACCAGTACTGTAAACAGCAGTGCAAACAGTGACCGGTAACTGCACCCCGTCACACGAAGATTAACTCTTTTAGCGCCATCGGCGCATTTCCCGAATTTTGGAAGTGTTAATTCACGACTATATACCACTTGCAGGAGGTGTATTGACCATGATAATTCAAGGGTAGTGCCAGATTAGCTTGGACCCTTGAATTATCATGGTCAATCAATCTCCTGCTGTATAGTGTTGGCGCTAAAAGGGTTATGTAACCAGGATACAAATTGTATGACAAATTGTAAGATTGTTTTTATGTGCCTGTTTTTCTATACATATGTTTGATTGTGAAAGTATACTATTCCGAAGGCCATTTCTACCCTTTAAGATATTCGGGACTAATGCTTTGAACTAACATGGTAGTCGATCTATCTTGTAACCTGTAATGTAGCCTTCACAGGACAATAAGCACAATTTAAAACTAAACCAGCTTCAGGATGTAATGGGTCAAATCGCATCAGGTTTTACTGACAAATTTGAGTCAGTTTCAATGTCAAATTGCTTTACGTCGACCATGCAATAACTAATCAAGTTAATAATTTAGCTCGTACTATTGTCAATATACGTATACAGTAGCTGTACTGACACCTTTATCTCACAGCACTACACGTGCCAGCATACTCATGCACACCAAATTGCAGTAGTGTGAGCGTGTCTATTGTTATCACTATTAGCAACAACTCCCATGACCCTTTGGAATATCAGTAAGGGGGAGAAGGTGAGGGTGGGGGAGGGGGGAGAGGAGAGGTAAATCAAGCAACAAGATGTGTAGATTCTCATGAGCCCCCGCGACCGCGGTGGCTCATGAGGATATAATATACATCTTGCAGATGGGTCGACTTTGTAGTCTGCGGAAGTATAAACAGGAAGTGAAGAGCAGTACAACCAGCTGCCCCCCGTCATTACAGTAAGGGACAGACAGAACTAGCGGCACTTACCTGGTAGCAGAGGTAAACACTTGGTGCGCCCGAAGGCCAGAAATATACGCTCCTTACCTGGTACCCGACTGCCTTTATTCTGGCCCTGGCCAAGTCCTTTTTGTATCGGGCCGCTGTGTGCTGCGAAGCCGAGGTGGATGACACCTCTCTGAAAGGATGAAGGTAAGTCTAACCTTCGACAGTTGTTTTGTGTCTGGGCCAACAAGAAAGCAAGAAAAAACGAAAGAAAGAAAAAAAGAAGAAGAAAAAAAAAAGAAATTCAGTCAAACTCTAAAGCAAAGAAAAAAAAAGAAAAAAGAAAAAGAAAATCTATAAAAAAAAAAGAAAAAAAAAAGAAAGAAAGAAAGAAAAACAAAATGAAGACAGAAACCCCTAAACTGATGACTGTGACATAATCTTCTACAACAAAGATCGAGTATAAGGTCAGTAACTCGTGATCAGAGTACGGCGCTAGCAAGGGAAAAAAACTGTGCCGTTTAATTACCTTACCGTGGATCAAAGCGCCTACAATCAACCCTTTTTCTTTTCAACACTGAAAAATTCTGGGTTCTGAAAATTATTCTGATTATCGTTTCTCTAAAAGCTGTAGGTCCGTAGGTCACATCTTTTGTGGAAGGGGAGAAAACCTCACGGAGAAAGAGACACGCTTAGGAAAGACAGTTACTGACAACACAATTTATTAACTCTTTCTCGACGTGTCGTATCGTATCCGGATTCGCGGGCTAAGGCCACGAATCCGGATGCGACACGTCTCGAAAATGTTAACCCGTTCAGTACCAGCGGACGAAGACTGTTCTTTCAGTCATCGTTAATTCAGTACAAAAAAACCCCTAGCTGTCCCACAAACATCTATTCAAAGTGGTGTAAGCAAAAGACATCGATCCACATGAGTCCCCGCAACTGCGCGGGCTCATGAGGATTTATGCCTCTTGCAGTTGGGTGGTGTTCAGATTTACTCGGCAATGACGGGTTAATATTTCGGGTAAATATCCTTTTTCAAAACAGACAAACAAACAAGTATAGAATTCAGTCCGCGCTACTTGTCTTATCAGCGAAGAAACTTGACAAAGTCTGTTAAAAAATATTGAGCCATAAGAAGGCAAAAGACAATAAATATATTTGTGAAAAGCGAGGTTTCCATTGTATTACAATGAAAATCAGTCTTGCTTTTCACAAAAAAATAAACTTACTGTCTTTACCACCGCATACCAGAGTTGCTTTAGCCGCCAGCGAAATGTCTTTTTACAACCGAGTTCCGTAACGCAAGCTCAGTCCATGCATAGTTATGCCGATAGGCAGAACTATGGTGGAGCTTGCGTTACGGAACTCGGTTGGGAAAAAACATTTTCGCGCTTCCTAGCCCAGGCCCCGGGATACCAAGCTGACAAACATGTACACTTTGACAGGTGAACACAGGCCTCCGTCCAGACATCTTCACGTATATATTAGTAAATACAATCACACCGTGGAGCGTCCAAGCGAGCAAAAGGGCCCAGGACCGACGTCGGTATGATTTGGCCCGCGCACAGCTGTGCGCGGGCCAGATCATACCGACGTCGGTCATAGGACCCTTTGCTCAGAGTGATGTAGCCATTTGACTCGTAGATTATGAGCACGTTGAGCCCCCGGTCTGAGGAACACTGATGCGTGTGACACCTAGAGGCACACAGACCTCGGCGTGTCCAGACCATCTGTGTGTCTAGTAGTGTCTTGGCGTTTGAAGAAGAAACAGTGGTGAAGGTGCTCTGTAAGATGATGGACGAGCGAGTTTATTTGTAAAGCCTGACTGTCTTGGAGTAAAGGTAAGGAATGGGAACAGCGTAGCAGAGATGCGGACGACCCCCACCCCCGCAACCCCCCCACCCCCCACCCCCCTACCCCAAAAAAAAAAAAAAAAATAATAATAATACGCGCATTAAATAGGCGCTTTATCCCAATTGAAAATCGGCTCAAAGCGCCGCCGCGAACTGAACCCAACAAGCACGCTCACGTCAATCACGCGCATTCACTCACACACTGAACGTAAACACAGAACTTTCACGTGGTGCTAAGGGCAAGCTCAAGCGAGCTACTGTAGTTTTTGGAAATTCAAAATCGTTTGTATTTGAAATTTGATTAAGTGGACTGAAACTGATACCAAAGTGGATAAAAAAAAAATAAAAAAAAATAAACAAAAATAAAAATAAATAAATAATTAAAAAACACAAAAAACACAACAACAACCCCCCCAACAAAAACAAAACAAACAAACAACAACAACAACAACAACAACAAAAACAACACAACAACAACAAAAAACAAACAAAACAAACAAACAAACAAACAAACCTCAAAACAGCAACAAACAAACAAAACAAAACAAAGCAAAAAATACCAATCAAAACCAACCAACCAACCAACCAACAACCAACCAAAAAATCCCAAACAAATAAACAAACAAACAAAAACAAAGGATAAATTCAACAAGACACGAGTAACAGGGTCTTATGGTATGTATATTAGTGCTGAGAGAAACTTGTAAACATATATATTTAAGCTACATGAACAGTCAAATTTTAAAAATAAAAATCAATAAATGAGTCTATATGTGTATAAAACAAAGTCTAGGTAGACAACAATATTGGAAACGCACGCACACACACACGTATCCATACAACTCAAACCCATATATATATATATATATATATATATATATATATATATATATATATATATATATATATATATATATATATATATATATATATATATATATATATACGTATATACGTATACACATGTATATACGTCCCTTGGTGCTAATCTGATTGCATGATATATATATATATATATATATATATAATATATATATATATATATATATATATAATATATATATATTATATATATACATGTGTGTGTGTATATACGTCCCTTGGTGCTAATTTGATTGAGTGCATTTTTTGGCTTTGGGCGACACCTTTGTTAAAAGTAAAGAATAATTGCACCACAAAATTGCCTCGATGTTGCCTTTTCAAAGTTAGTCTGTCTTCTTCCACTGCAACAACTCATAAAGCTTTAGGGATGCAATCTGCATTGTACTGGCGGTGTTACCAGTAAATTTTGGAGGCGGCTTCTTTGTACATGCGTTGTGTTTGAAATTTCGGGTTACGCCGTATGCCTACCTGAAGAGATGCCCTCCCCCCCCCCCCCCCCCCCACGCCCTTTCTGGCGAAACCGGTCGTAGGCGGCAAAAACTTAAACTTAAAATCTACTCAGCAGGTCCAATATCTGTTTGGGAGAATTTTCTAGCATCACACCCTCTGGGGGAGGTCTGGACTGATATTCTCCAGTGGATGGCGGGGCCCCTGGGTAGTCCCTACTACTTTATGTAGTAGATGTTCAATGGACGGCTCAACATGATAGGTCTGTCATTCCTTCTCTCCCACTACACTCTTTTTCTAGAACTAGTGAGCGATGCAGTCACAAAAAGGGCAGCTGATGTCCTGTTGACACAATGCAAGCTTACCAGCCGGGAATTCCGTGGCTTTAGCACAGCATTCTTAGAATTGAATGAAAAATTACGTCCCTTGGAGCTAATCTGATTAAGTGCATTTTTGGGCTTTGGGCGACGCCTTTGTTAAAAGTAAAGAATTATTGCACCACAAAATTGCCTAGGTGTTGCCTTTTCAAAATTAGTCTGCCTTCTTCCACTGCAACACCTCATAAAGCTTTAGGGATGTAATCCGCGTTGTACTGGCGGTGCTACCAGTAAATTCTAGAGGCGGCTTCTTTGTACATGCGTTGTGTTTGCATTTTCGGGTTACACCGTATGCCTATCTGAAGAGATCCCCCCCCCCCCCCTACACCCTTGGAGCGAAACCGGTCGTAGGCGGCAAAAATTTGAAATCTACTCAGCAGGTCCAATATCTGTTTGGGAATATTTTCTATCACCCCCCTCGGGGGGAGGTCTGGATATTTTCCAGCGGATGGCGGGGCCCCTGGGTAGTCCCTACTACTTTATGTAGTAGGTGTTCAGTGGAAGACTCAAACTGATAGGTCTGTGTTATTCCTTCTCTCCCACTACCCTCTCTTTTCTAGAACTAGTGAGCGATGTAGTCACAAAAAGGGCAGCTGATGACACAATGCAAGTTTTCCAGCCTGGAATTCCGTGGCACAGCATTCTCAGAATTGAATGAAAAATTACGTCCCTTGGAGCTAATCTGATTGAGTGCACTTTTTTGGGCTTTGGGCGACGCCTTTGTTAAAAGTAATATATATATATATATATATATATATATATATATATATATATATATATATATATATATATATATATATATATATATATATATATATATATATATATATATATATATATATATATATATATATATATATATATATATATATATATATATATATATATATATAATATATATATATATGGCTTTATCCCCAGGGAGATGAGCCGCCTGCATCGCTACTCTAACCCCGGCGGGATACGATTTCCGATAGTTTCCCCGCACTGGATCGAAAGGAGGTACCATCGGTTTTGTCATCAGGTCAGCTCTTTCTTGCAACGTTTCTTTAAGACCACTTGAATTTACATCGATGGAGGCTGTTGAGCTTAAACTTTCAATAAGCCTTTCCTCCATCACCTTTGTGTGTCTCTACCGGCCGCCACCGAGTAGGCGCAATAAACTGACTGATTCCATTTTTCTTCGGGAATTCCCGGAGCTGTTGTCCCGATACGTGAACTTGAGTTGCGATTTCTCCATCCTAGGCGACTTTAACTTCCATTTTGATGACAGTACTGACTGCCAGGTGAGCCGTCTGAAGACCATGCTGAGCGATCACAATTTTGCTCAGCTTATTGGCGTCCCTACACATAAGCGCGACCACACACTCGACTGGGCGGTGGTCCGTAGCGAGGGCAGCATGTTGTCCCTTAAAGCAGTGCAGGACTATCCTGGTCTTTCTGACCATAGTGTCGTCGCTTGCACTATTGCAGTTACCAGACCTCGCCCCCGTTAACGACTCGTGACGTCACGAAACATTCGCAATATTTCGTCCGCTGAGTTTCAGGCCCAGATGAAGGAGATGGCAGCAGCTACAGATTTGTGTCAGTCACCTACATTGGAGCCTGAGCAGCTCGTGGACGCTTACAACAACGGGCTTCGACAGGTGCTCGACCGACACGCCCCCTATGTCACCAGGCTGGTGAGGGACCGACCATCCGCCCCGTGGTTATCCGATGACGTCAGAGAAGCTCGCCGCCGACGGAGACGCGCGGAGCGTCATTGGAGACGGACTGGCCTGACTGTCCACAGACAGATCTACGTGAAAGTGAGGACCGAAATAACAGCGGTCATACAGTCTGCCAGGAGACAGTTCTACCAGGACAGGATCGGCTCCAGCTCGTCGTCCAAGCAACTCTTCTCAGTCTTCAGTGAGCTGCAGGGCAAGCCCCGCACCACGCCCCTTCCGACGGATGTGTCAAGCCTTGTCCTTCCTCAACGTTTCTGTGACTTTTTCTCAGATAAGATTAAGCACATCCGCTCTGAACTAGACTCGTGTTCATGTGATCCCCCTACTTTTGGTGTGTATAATGGCCCTTCACTGTCTCGTTTCGAGCCAGTGACTGAGCAGGAGATCCACGAACTTATTATGAAGTCACCAACAAAGAGCTGTGTGCTTGATCCCTTGCCCACGTCCCTCATAAAACAGTGCATCGATGATCTCCTCCCACTGATTACCACCATAGTTAATGCCTCTCTCTCTCTCTACGGGTGCTGTGCCTAGTCAGTTTAAACATGCTGTTGTGACACCACTCTTGAAAAAGCCTGGACTGGACCCAAACGACTTGAAGAATTTTAGACCTGTTTCTAACCTTCCATTTATTTCAAAGATTTTGGAGAAGGTTGTTTTGAAACAGCTACAAAGCCATTTGTCTGGAAACGGTCTGTTAGAAATGCATCAGTCGGCATACAGAAAGGATCACAGCACGGAGACTGCTGTGCTGAGCGTCCTGGATGGTATGCTAGTGAAGGCAGACAAGAGACTTGTCTCTCTCATTGCTCTGCTGAACCTCAGTGCAGCATTCGACACGCTCGATCATTCTGTTTTGCTGAAGAGGTTGGAGCTGCCCTGGCCTGGTTCACTTCATTCGTTAAGGATTGTTCTCAGGCTGTTATTGTTAATGGCCAGCTATCTGCTTCTAGTCTTTTGTTGTGTGGAGTCCCTCAGGGCTCCGTATTAGGGCCTGTTTTGTTCACTCTATATTCACAACCTCTGTCTGATGTAATTGCCGCCCATGAGTGTGATTTTCACAAGTATGCTGACGATACTGAATTGTCAAGAAGTAGCGCGCCTAGCCATTTCAGCTCTGCTAAGATGAGCGTACAGTGTTGTATAGATGAGGTCCTGTCCTGGATGACAAGCAACAAACTTAAGCTTAACACCGACAAACCCGAAGTCATGCATGTTGGCTCTCAGTCTCGCCTTAGTCTGATTAACGGCGAGTTCGCAAACATTGGTGGCTGCAGCGTTCCCTTCCAGAACTGTGTCAAATATCTGGGTGTGAAGATTGATTCGACGCTCTCCATGCATGATCATATCAGTAGCGTCTGCCGAGCTGGTTTCCTTGAGCTGCGCAGAATTTCTTCCCTCAGACCGTATCTCACAGAAAGTGCGGCGTCAAGACTTGTAAATGCATTCGTTACGTCCAGGCTCGATATTGCAATTCTGTACTGGCAGGTTTACCGGCAGATCAGATTTCACGCTTGCAGATGATTCAAAACAATGCGGCACGTCTCATCTTGAAGAAACGAAAGAGACCACGTTACGCCTCTACTCAAGCAGCTGCACTGGTTGCCCGTAAAATTCCGCTGCTAGTACAAAATTGCAATTATCGCCTATCGGCATTTTGACGGATCTCTCCCGCCGTACCTTTCTGCCAAGCTGTCTGTTTATCAGACATCACGCACCCTCCGTTCCTCTAGTGTAAATTTTTTAAAAAATCCCAAAGCTTAACATGAAAACTGTCGGGGAGCGTTCTTTCACCTTTTTAGCCCCAAGTGTGTGGAACTCACTGCCAACTGACATGCGGAATCTGCCCACATTGTCACAGTTCAAAGCTCACTTAAAGACTTTTCTTTTCTGTCGGGCATTTAACACTTAGCTCATCTTTAGCTAACTGCTAAGGAAGTGAACGTATAGTGTTGGGAAGAGATGGGGTGGTTTAAAGTAGTGTATAATCGTGCGTGTGTCTGAGAGGGAGGGTGTGCTGATGTGCATGCGCAGTGAGTCCAGTGTTTTCCTGGAGAACAGCGCTATACAAGAACTATGTATTATTATTATTATTATATATGGCCTCAGTTTATTGCCGTTCCATGCAGTTTACAATCACAATGACCCTGATGTAGCGCTCTCCCTGTGGCTTGAGCTGTTCCGCGGAGTGCTAAATAAGCATGTCCCCGTAAAAAGGAGTTCGGTGCCGTGAGCCCCCCACGGGATTACTATCTATCTATCTATTTATCTATATCCCGTAGTCTTACCGACCGTTGGGGCACCACTGATGACTTGGCAACCAGCTCCCTCCTTTCCTCTCTGTTCTCTGCCATTCTCAGCGTATCGCCCAGCTACAGTCCTGTCCACTACGAGATATTTTCCTCCCATCTTTTCCTCTGTCTTCCTCTCCTTCGTCCTCCTTGCATAGTGCCTTGCAGGATTGTTTTGGCAAGCCCTGCTGAACGCGTGACATGCCCATACCACTTCAGTTTGCGTTTTCTCACAATGAGTCTTCATAGGGCACGATGGCTTGCCTGATTCTGCTTCCCACTTCCTCGTTTGTGATGTGATCTCTGTATGAGATGCCAAGATTAAACAAACCATGGAAGCCAGAAATCAAGCTAATCGGGACAGAGATTTTATTGAGTTCAAAAGGTTACGTAACAGAGTCAAATACCTTATCCGGGAGGCACAAAAAGCACTGGTAGAAAAAAAACATACCTGACGGGAATCCGTCTTCAATATGAACAGTTTTAAACTTACTAACCAACACTAGTATAAATCATTCTGCAAATACGACTGCCAACCTTACAGCTGATGCTTTTAACGACCATTTCATTTTAGCCCCGAAATCTTTACTACATGCTGAAGGCTTGGATCAGGTAGAACATGTCGCATCGCAGAAGCTTACTGACTTTTGTAAGAAAAGACTGTCCGCGGGCGATGCTTTCAATGTCCCCTTCATCGCTGTACATGAAGTGGGCAGATAATAGTCTCAAGAACAAAAAGTCAGCTGGCGTTGATGGTATCAATGGTTTTATCCTCGAACTTTCTTTTCCATATATTGTGGAAAGCTTAACCTATATTTACAACCTATGCATTCAAAATAATATTTTTTTTCCGGCGGCTTTCAAAAGATCTAAAGTGGTGCCTATTCCCAAAACAAAAGACACATCAGATACAAATAATTTTCGGCCCATATCCATATGATCTATTCTGTCGAAGCCTATTGAGAAGCATGTACACAAACATCTTCTCGAATTTGTGGAAGAAATGTCTCTCCTGAATAAATATCAGTCTGGTTTTTGCCCTAAACATTCGTGCCACACTGCCCTGGTTCATATGATTGACACTTGGGTGCTCAACATCAACAGAAACAAAATGTCTGGTGCTGTCTTTCTAGACTTGAAAAAAGCGTTCGACCTTATAAATCACGAAATTTTATTAGACAAACTAGACTGCTACATTTAACAGTAACAGCCCAGGGACACTCTCATTCTTTCATTCATATATCACAGAGAGAATTGAAACTGTGTACCTCAATGATACCTTTTTTTCTGAAACGCGTGTTGAGTATGGCGTGCCCCAGGGATCCATACTAGGACCGTTACTCTTCTGTTTGTTTATAAATGATCTTCCACTTCATATATTCAATCCAAATACTGAATGTGACATGTTTGCCGATGATTCAACTCTTCACGCGGGCGGGAAAACTGTACCTGAAATATCAAGCAATTTTCAGTTAGTCCTCTGGAGGTCTCACTGTGGTGCAAAAATAATAAAATGCTTGTTAATCCATCTAAAACAAAAAGCACGCTAATCATAACTCGCCAAAAGCATCAGCTCCGCCCCCATTCACTTAGCCTCTCTTTTGATTTAGTTCCCATTGAGCAAGTCAAGGAATATCGTCTCCTCGGGGTAATTGTTGACGAACAACTGTGCTGGTTCTAACACAATTAGGAAAAACATTATCAAAGAAGCTATTTTTACTATCAAGATTAAAATCTATCATTGATACTAAGACACGTAAGCTATTTTTCAACTCCTACATACAACCTCACATTGACTACGCATCTAATATTTGGGACGGCTGTAGTGAGGCTAGTCTTAAGAGGATTAATTCTCTATACAAGCGCGCAGTTAAACTGATCCTCCCAATCCCCTCTCTAACTTTGGAGGAAAAGGCTTCAGGCAACAGGGCTCCTTCCTTTACATCAACACCTTCAGTTATATAAGTGCGTACTTACGCACAAAGCACTGAACGGGAAAGCCCCACTCTACCTGACTAGCTTTTCACTGAGAGCGAAAGGGTTTACAGCACTTCGAGGAACAGTCTCGCCATTAAACGGACCCGAATTGACTTGTTTAAATCCAGCCTTTAAATAATAATAATAATAATACCGTTATTATATAGGCGCTTTTTCTCAATTTTTTGGGGGAAATCGACTCAAAGCGCCGCGCCTGAAACCCAACACACACACTCACGAAACAGACACGGATTTACGCCATTTAAGACAAACACAGTACAAACACTACTTGCTACTTGGCTTGACTTCGCGAACGAAGATTTTATAGGAGTTGCCCACGACGTCTGCAGGCTTGTTCGTGGCTGCGGAGGCCAATCCGAGACAGGCAGGTTCGACCGCAGTGGCTGCAGGGGAAGGTATGGCCAGGGTTCTGAGCTGCGGCATCTCTGTTTTTTCTCCTGAGCCGCTTGTCCTTAAGGCTAGCTCTGCGAGAGTCCTCAAAGGAGACAGCTGCCTTTACAGACAGTACAAACACAGTACAAGACAAACGAAGGGCCAGTCAGCTACTGAAGTTACAGAGATTTTTGATCGCTTGTATTTGAAATTTGTAAAGTGGCCTGAGACCGGTACCAAAGTGTGGGGGTTGGGGGGTGGGGGGGGGGGGGGTGGAAGAACCAGAGTACCCGGAGAAAGAACCCCCGACGGTCCGCCCGAATTAACGGTGACACTTACCAGAGGAGAAAAGTCCAACGCCGGAACCCGGTATCGAACCTCGCACCTTTGGCATTGGTGGCAGGCGCCTTAACCACTGCGCCACGGACCGCCCCTTTCGTACGCGGGTGCCTATTTATGGAACTCACTTCCTCCACATATATAGCAAACGAAACATCTTCCATTGTTTAGAACGAAAGCTTTTAAATACACCTCAGAGCAAAAGAAACGTAGATAATGTGTCCAAAAGTGCCATGTCAATGATTTCCTTTTTTAACGCATTGCTGTGGTCCTCCGTTTTGCACTTATTAGTTTTTATATATCTCTCTTCTTTCTAGTGTTTTGCCTGTTCACTATATTCCTACACAAGAGTAGCTGTATCTTAAGCGCGCAGTCGCTGTCTATAAACACTCACATTACATCCCCCCCCCCCCCCGACCCTGTCAATTTATGTGTGTGTGTGTGTGTGTGTGTGTGTGTGTGTGTGTGTGTGTGTGTGTGTGTGTGTGTGTGTGTGTGTGTGTGTGTGTGTGTAGCCTTCAGCGACTTGTGAACTTATATCGGAATGTAACACAAGTGACCTGTGGGTGTAGCCGCTTGTTTGTGCTGTTAACATGTTGTTTTAATGTTGTTTTAAATGTTGTAGTTTAGTAAGGACAAACACGAAAAGAGGCCTGTGCGCCTATTGTTTCCATCCTTGAGAAATAAAGTATCACTCACTCACTCACTCACTCACTCACTCACTCACTCACTCACTCACTCACTCACTCACTCACTCACTCACTCACTCACTCACTCACTCACTCACTCACTCACTCACTCACTCACTCACTCACTCAGACACTCACACAGACACTCTCACACTCTCACAGACACTCTCACAGACACTCTCACACTCTCACAGACACTCTCACAGACACTCTCACTCACTCACTCACTCACTCACTCACTCACTCACTCACTCACTCACTCACTCACTCACTCACTCACCCAACCCAACCCCACCCCACCCCACCCCACCCCACCCCACCCCACCCCACTCTCTCCACAAACACACGCCACTTTAGCTTAATCGTGCTGAAATAGTTTATTATCGTTTTGGGTGTGTGTATGTGTGTACATGTTGTATTTCTACGGTATGCACTCTTTATGTATTCTTGTTACTATTTTTTTACCGTCAATATATCTTGGTGGTGCATAATAAAGTTTAATAACTGTATTTAGCAAGCATGCTTTGTCACTTTTGCTAGTAGTAATAAAATATGAATATTGGGGCAGCTCCTCCGGGAAAAAACAACAACAAACAAACAAACAAAACCATGTAGCTGTATGGCGGTAAAAAGCATTTCATATGCACAGCTAAAATTAATTACTGACGTTGATTGATCTGTTTTTGTAAAGCCGTTCCAAGCCACTTCAGTTGTCCGGATTTGTTAAGTCGTGGTCTGCTATGAAGCGAGCTCAGTTCAAAAGTTTAATCATCAAAAACCAGTTTTACAAGGTGCAGTCTTAATCTTGAATATCATCGTTTCTGAAATTGTTTAGGTTGGATAGGGTGGACACTCTGTAGTACTGAGGTGCTAATGCACTCTATAGTATAAGTGTGCTGATCAGTTTGTAAACACACACACACACACACACACACACACACACACACACACACACACACACACACACACACACACACACACGCACACGCACACGCAAACACACACACACGCACACACGCACACACACACACACACGCACGCACGCACGCGCGCACCCACACACAAAAAACAGTACATTCTAACTGCATTTGGCCAACACAGTGTCAAAAGTACATGCGTTCTCCTCAAATAAAAAAAAGTCTTTCTAAATTGGTCCCTTTTAATCTTGTGATTTTTTTTGCAGCCTGACAAATAATTGCTACATGCGTGCGGAACAGCGCCTAAACCACACGATGACCCTTCACATCCGTCTGCTCAAGCGAAATACCGCCATTACCTGACATAAACAAAGGTGTGCTGGAACTTGAGTAGAACGCTCGGTTCTCAAGTCGAAAATGAGGATGATCGTTGCAGGCAAGAGGCATAGATTCTCATGAGCCCCTGCATCGCAGGAGCTCATGGGAATCTATGCCTCTTGTAGAAGCCGGGGCTCATGAGAATCTATGCCTGTTGCAGATGTTAGGAAAGGCATTACCCGAGGTAAACAAAGGTAGACTCCGGGTAGAAATCGATTTATATTCTGGCGATGGGCATGCAGATAGAATGGCTTAGCTGCTGATGTCTCTGTTATGCACGTTCACGGCCATTCATTTTCTTTCATACTCAGTCCTCCCTGTACATGCACTTGTATGCAGTCAAGCAAAGTTAAACTGCCGTCAACAACTTAACCCTTTCTTTCTCTGCCACTGAACGCGCTTTTTTGTTTCTAAAATCTTTAGTTCACTGCATTCAACGACCACTGCAAAGCCAAACCGCCCAAGAAACGCGGATACAAATTGGTCTCAGCAAGAGACAATTATCCTCATGAGCCCCCGCAGTCGAGGGCTCTCATGAAGATCTATGTCTCTAGCAGTTGGACTGTGTTTCACTAGTATTTTTCGGAAGTGAGGGGTTAAAAGGTGAAAGAGATGTCTAGATGGATGGACGGACGGACGGCTGGCTGACTGGCTGGATGGATGGATGCAAAGTTTGGATTTACTGAAACCAAGTCTGCTACAATGTGCGTCAGACGCACGAAAACGCACACGCACGCGCGCACGCACACACACACACACACACCACACACACACACACACACACCACACACACACACACACACACACACACACACACGCACGCACGCACACATACACACACTTTGTTGGCTAAAAACACCAAAAATAATAATAATATAAACAATATTCATGGTCATCAACACCATGCCTTTACACCTGTAAGCACATAACATAGATACCAAACACACATCCCACGTTTACTCAAACCGGAGAATGTTAGCGGCTACAAGATCTCTTGCATACGTTTGCCAAATGTATTTATTTATTTTTTCTAGCCGAGAAATTTTAGAAGCCAGACGTTCATTCAACTCAACAGTGCTCTTGCAATGCTTTTTTTGTTGTACGAATGATAAGTATCTGCAGCTACATTCTAATGTAAACCACGTCTCTTGCCGCGTAGAAGACTGCTTCAGACAGTAGCCTGGGGTTTTACAGACATTTCATCCACCGAAGAAGCGCTGGAGAGTTTTCTGGATGTTCCCAGCCCGCCACATGTCGTAGACTGAACGCCACTCTCCTCCGCTGAGGAAGACAAACTCGCATACAGTCCAGCAAGAGGCTTAGGTCTGCGGGGAATCAGGAGCATCTGTGCCTCTTGCAGAGGGAAGGCTCGTTGCTGCCTAATTGTTAATGACTGTCTAATTGTGTTGCTGTTCGTGTTCAGGTGTAATTCCGTAGCCAGGGACGACTATAACGATCCCCCGGTTCCTCTGGGGATTTTCACGTGGGTGTGGGGCCGGGCGTTTTTCTCAGAAGAAACAGTGCCACACAGAGGCTTCATTTGGGGCTCCGAGGAACAAAAACAGATTGCAGATAGACCCAGTAAGCTAAGGTCCTCGGGCC
This sequence comes from Semisulcospira habei, assembly GCA_036245525.1. Classification (NCBI taxonomy): domain Eukaryota; kingdom Metazoa; phylum Mollusca; class Gastropoda; family Semisulcospiridae; genus Semisulcospira; species Semisulcospira habei. The sequence continues at coordinate 24,118,204 of BTPG01000001.1, read as the reverse complement.
GACGTCGACTGCAGTGGACGTGCGCGGGAGCACTGCGGCCAACATCGGCCAGATGGTCTCTTACTGGGCAGGGCTTGGAGAGAGAGAGAGAGAGAGAGAGAGAGAGAGAGAGAGAGGAGAGAGAGAGAGAGAGAGAGAGAGGAGAGAGAGAGAGAGAAATGAAATGAAATGAGGAGAGAGGAGAGAGAGAGAGAGGAGAGAGAGAGAGAGAGAGAGAGAGAGAAAGAGAGAGAAATGAAATGAAATGAAGAGAGAGAGAGAGAGAGAGAGAGAGAGAGAGAGAGAGAGAGAGAGAGAGAGAGAGAGAGAGAGAGATAATGAATGAATGAAACTTTATTTCTCAACGGATAAAGTAATTAGCACGTGTGCCATTTTTCATACTTGCCGTTGCTACTCTACAAACACAGGATAATAATTGTAATACTAATAGTACCAAATTACACAAAGAAAAATTAGGAAACATTAAACATGAAGAGACATTAAACAAAATTCATTCATTCATTCGGTCATACAAAAAACAAACGAAAAATAGAAAGTACACGCAACGCGCGCACACTGACACATACACGCTCGCGCGCACACACAAACACGCGCTAATGATAACTTGACCTATATACGAAGCAAATCATTTGGATCATAGTGAAAATTCACTTCAGACAGCAAAAATTATTTGGATTATAATAGAAAGTTGAATTATGTAATTAGGCGATTATTATTAGTATGCGCAAACCATACGGCAGCATGCACTGATTATACGATAAGCACATGTTTGATACGAATACTTGTGGTAGATTATGTATCAGCAGACAAGTACTTGAGGAGGCATTCCTTGAAAGAGGAGAGGGAGCTAGCGTGTGTTATACATGTTGGCAGTGTGTTCCAGAAAGATGCGCCTGAGAAAGATACACTGGTTTTAAAGAGATCTATCCTGGGGCGAGGTGTAATAAAGTTTCGCCTTGAAGTAGAATAACCTGAACTTGCCTTGGTAAAGAGCTTACAAAGATATTCTGGGTGAATCTCATTCCAGATTTTATACATAACCACACCCTTGTTTAAGAGGTGATGCTTGCTAAGAGGTAGCATTTTCAGTTTTTCAAGTCTTTCATCAGTTGTTAGGGCTGAATCAGGCAGGATATGTTTCGCTGCTCTCCGATGCAGGGAGTTAAGCCTCTTCAAGTGTATGTCACCGCTGCCATCCCATATCGTGGACGCATAATCGATGTGGAATTTGACATGTGCATTGTAAAATAACTTGCGAGCATCAACATCGATAAAGTACTTCAACTTTGAAAGCATAAAAACATTTCTAGCAACAGTTTTACATACAGCATTTATGTGTGATTGCCACTTCATCTGGTCATCAACAATTACACCAAGTAATCGGTGTTCCGTGACCTGATTAACGATGTCATTATCGATAGTCAGGCTGAGTGTAAGTGGCTTGAGCTGGTGCTTCTGACGGGTTGCTATCGTCATGCATTCCGTTTTGGAAGGATTTAAAATCATTTCATTGTTTGCGCACCAAGTGGAAATTTCGCTCAAACCCTGCTGCAAACGGCCATTTAAAGAATCAATACTCTTGTCCGGGGTGTGAATTGTGGCGTCATCAGCGAATAAATCACATGAAATTTTGTCGCTAGTCAAATGTAGCGGCAGGTCATTTATAAAGAGGCAAAACAGAAGATGCCCTAGGACTGAACCCTGGGGAACTCCCCGTGTTACTAATCCGCTTGAGGAGTATGATCCATTGACCATGACGCGCTGCTGTCTGTCGCTAAGATATGAGGCAAAAAGTGGAGTTGTGCCATGGTGGTAAAGAGATTTCTGGCTGTAGTTAATTGAGGAAGAAATGCATTTATTGCCAAACAAACTACCGAAGTACACATTTAGCTTGGAAAGTAGAAGTTTATGGTCCACAAGATCAAAGGCTTTTCGTAAGTCAATAAATACAGCGCCGGTAAATTCGCCCTGATTTATTGAGCGTAGCCACACATCAGTTAGACGTGCTAGGGCCGTGTGACAGCTGTGCTTTGGTCTGAATCCCGACTGAAGGGGGTGGATTAATGTATGATTTTCTAAATATTCCAAGAGATGTTTATGGATATGCCGTTCAAGTGGTTTACTAAGGATGGACAATAGTGATATGGGGCGATAGTTATTAACATCAGTCATAACTCTTGTTTTCGGGAGGGGTATAACCTTGGCTTTTTTAAGTTCCTTTGGGAAAATATTTGTTTGAATGCACAAGTTATAAATAAAGGTTATTGTTTCAATAACATAATGAATAGCTAATTTAAGTATTTTGGGGCTGATTTCATCTGGCCCGGACGCTTTCTTATTCTTCATTGAACTAATTGTCCTACCGACTTCGTGCACTGCCAGTGGTGGAATCACGAAAGGATCAGATCCTGCAGTTCGCGTTCTACAAAAGTCAACTAGTCTGTCTGAGCAAGAGTAGGGATGAAAACTTGCTTCTGAAGGGACAAGAGACTCGGCAACTGAGAGAAAATGGTCGTTAAACATGTCTGCAGTCAGATCAGAAGGGATTAAAGGAGATTTATTACGCTTGCCTCCAGTCACTACGGCCATAGCGCGCCAGAGCGTGGACATGTCTTTGTCTTGTTTAATCAAGCGATCAATGAAAGATTTTTTAGCCTGTCGCACAAGAGATTTTACGCGATTGCGCTCACGCTTAAATTCAGTGAAGCACTTCTGCTGTCTCAGATCATCTCTCACCCTCATGGCTTGAATGATGTCTTGAGTAAGACACGGCGGGAGTGATGCGTGTTTGACGCGTCTCCTCCGCCGCCGCAGGGGCGCATGTTTTTTAAGATCTTAAGAAAGATGGTATACCAAACAGACAGAGCGCTGTCAGGGTCAGATTTACTAAATACTTCATCAAAAGGTGCGCTGTTAAGATCAAACAGAAACTCGCTTTCATTAAAACTTTTAAAGGAGCGATAGGTGATATACGTATGGCATCCTTTCTTTGCTTTAGGGAGTTTTGTAGACCACGTACAGCGGATGGGAAAGTGGTCGCTGATACTAAGGTTACCGACAGATACATTATGAACAGACTCTGTCTTGGTTGTGTATATATGATCTATGAGTGTGGATGTTGTTTGTGTGATCCGTGTGGGTGAAGTGATTAACTGTTGCAGACCCAACAACGTTAACGTAGAGTACCACGCATGGTGAGGCTTTAGCATGTCTATGTTAAAGTCTCCCATGAGGATGACATTGGAGTTGGGATTACAAGCTTTATCACACATACTAAGGAAATCATCATACCACTCAAAGTTCGCAGCAGGGTTGCGGTACAGAAGGCCAATAAGAAATGATGGAGATTGGGGGGCCTTCAGTTCAAGCCACATACACTCAATATCTTTGGTTTCTAAATCATGTCGTCTACGTATAAAATCTTGAATAGACGAGTGAAGAAGCAGCTAATCCTGTCTGTCCATGGGCCGTAGGATCACGTCTCATGACAGTAAATCCAGGAACTTGGATGGATATATCTGATACATTTGAATTGAGACTGTTTCAGACAGTCCAAAAATATGAAACGGGTCTGCTCCATTTAGATAAACACATATGTCAGGCAACTTATTGCAAAGATGGTAAATATTGAGATGACCAATGCGGAGATCTTTCGTCTTGAGTTTTACGCCACTCATTTCACGCAAAGTCAATGTGTTTGTGGAAAAACAAAAAAGAAGAAAATCAACAGAATGTATCCGTAACACGTGCCAAATAGAAAATAATAATAATGATACAAATAAAAAGTATAAAATCACTAACTAAACTATTCTAAGTGCAATAAACACAATAAACAAAGACTAGAGGCGTAATCACTGTACGCAGGGGAATAGGCCTCCAGAAGGCTTACACACGTCCGTGGGGACTAAAATATCCCAGGTACTCTTCAATGTCTCACACCCCAAATCAACAAAAGATTAAAATCCGGAGAAAATTAGTTTTCAGCAATTGTCACAAGTAACAGTGAGAGTCTGTGTGGCTGCGATTCGTGCAACTAATGAATATTAACACAGACAGACAGTAGCATTGAAAACTACAGTCCACACTTTTGACGGAAATATCGTCAATGAGACTGCAGAGCTTGCTAGAGAAAGTTCTTCAAGCGACTCCGTATACAGTGTAATTACTCTTTCTGGTGAAGAACAACACTGGACGTCGTAAGCACTCGCTCTAAACACACGATGCTAGGCCTGTAATGTTTGGTTGTTGTTTTTTCTCATCAACAATGAAGGTCAAGTCACTGACGTCTTTGTGTCACGAAAGAAAATGACACACAATCTTATTATTTCCTGATAGAGAATGCAAATGAGAAAAATAGCACACAACCTAAAAGAAAAGAAAATTCAAATGACGCAGAAACTCTGTCCACCCGAGCAGTCACGAACACTGTTTCAAACGACAGTTTTATATATTCATATATAATATGTGAACGGCACTTGGCACTGAATTTACAAATGTCCACGTTCAGCTTGCAGTGTCCTACAACGCGAACCAACAAAATGATGCAGTCTGCGCTACAACAAACATCCCTAACTTCCCTAATTACACCGGGGGAGGGGGGTAGGGGCGGAAAGGGGAGAGGGCGGAGGGGGGCGTGCGGCGAGGTGGAGGGTAATGGGGTGCGGTGGGGATTACTGCTGTGAGTAGAATTGCAATATGGCTTGTGTAATGCTAACACTTAGCGCCTGAACTTGATGTGAATCAAGAGGGGAGGCAGTGAGGGCAAATCCCCTCTTCTCCCATCCTCTGGTATTAGGCGCTGAAAGATGGCTCGCTGTCATAGTAGATGGTAAGGGAGGGTACTCCGTAGCAGCGGACAGTTGTAGCGGCCGACTATGCCTCTGTTCCTGAGAGAGAGAGAGAGAGAGAGAGAGAGAGAGAGAGAGAGAGAGAGAGAGAGAGAGAGAGAGAGAGAGAGAGAGAGAGAGAGAGAGAGAGATGATGATGATGATGAAACTTTATTTATCAACGGTAAAACGTTTTGACAGAAACAAATCGTCATTTTACAAACTTGCCGTTGCTAACATCTACAACATAAAATAGATTACAAGATAATAATATAATAAAGAATTATATTTACACATATTATTTCATGCAACAATAAAATTTAAAAAAAAATGACACAAAATAATAATAACACTTAACATTCATCTTATACCATACCGCACACACACACACACACACACACACACACACACACACACACACACACA
>BTPG01000001.1:23976002-24112722 GCA_036245525.1 Semisulcospira habei | reverse complement strand
TTAAAAAAAAATGACACAAAATAATAATAACACTTAACATTCATCTTATACCATACCGCACACACACACACACACACACACACACACACACACACACACACACACACACACACACACACACACACACACACACACACACACACACCAACAATATAGATAAATGCATAATTATATTACATAAAAGCATTAACCATCAGGGTTTGTTTAAATGCCCAGTGTTGTTATGTTTGGCTCATCAGGTAATCGAAAAGTTTTGTTTTAAAGATTCCAAGTGAGGCTATAGTCTTCAAATGTGCAGGAATAGTGTTCCATACAAACGGTCCAGAAAAGGATAAACTAATTTTAAAGAGGTCAATTCTAGGCAGAGGTACGGGTGAAGTATTGTTCCTTGAGGACCGTTCGCGTTCTTGCTGTGGCACAAATTTGGTGGTTAGATACTGCGGTGTCATGTTATTTAATATCTTGTGCATGAGGATGCATTTGTTGAAATTAAGTCATATGTTGTTGACGCAGGCCGAGAATGTTTAGATGTCTAAATTTGTCTATGGTAGGAATGGGCCGCGTATCTATCATTTTGACAGCTCTTTTATATATAGAGTTTAACCTGTTCATGTGAACATCACTACAACCGTCCCACACTGTGGAGACATAATCAACGTGAGACTTGATATGGGCATGAAAAAACAGTTTACGAGTATGTGTATCCGTTACTTGTCTAAGCTGCGACAACAGGAAAGTGTTTTTAGCAATGGTTTTACAGACTGTATTTATATGCGTCTCCCAACATAATTGTTCGTCAACGTGTATTCCGAAGAATTTACGCTCTGTGACTTGTTCTATCAGTTTAGCGTTCAGTTGTAAATGTAACGGCTGTGGTCGGCGTTGGTGTTTTTGTCGTGTAGTGATTAAAATACTCTTTGTTTTTCCTGGATGAAGAACCATATGATTCTCTCTACACCAGTCGGAAACCTCGCTGAGACTATTTTGTAAGCTAATGTTAATGTCAGCTGTTTTTTTTTTACCCGAAAACATGGAGGCTCGTATCGTCCGCAAACAGGTTGCAATTAACATCAGTGTTAGTAATATGCAAAGGCAAATCATTAATGAATATTATAAATAGAAGAGGTCCCAAGATCGACCCCTGGGGGACACTGTAGTTAACTTGTCCTTGTTTAGAGTATTTTCCATGAGTATATACCTTTTGTTTTCTGTCTTTTAGGTATGATCTAAAAAATGCTATGGCAGTTTCACTTATATGGTATGCTGTTTCACTTATATGGTATGCTGCTAGCTTCTTTAAGAGAATGTCATGGTCGACAAGATCAAGAGAGAGAGAGAGAGAGAGAGAGAGGAGAGAGAGAGGAGAGAGAGAGAGAGAGAGAGAGAGAGAGAGAGGAGGAGAGAGAGAGGAGAGAGAGAGAGAGAGAGAGAGAGAGAGAGAGAGAGAGAGAGAGATGATGATGATGAAACGTTTTTATTCAGGATAAAAATTTTAGGCATAGCAATGCCTATCTTCCAAACTGTCCTGCTACTCTACACATATAAAAATACATCAGACGATACAGCAAAAGGTAAAACATATATAAGTAAAAAAACAACAAAAAAAAAAAAAAAAAAAACAAACCCCCCCCCCCCCCCCCCGCCATCAGGGGAAAAAAAATTAATAATAATAAAAAAATAAAATACGAAAAAAACAACAATATATATACTGGTATGAACCTGACATGTTAATGCAGACTGTCGAACTATTACATAATCTGGAGCAATCTGATGTGCTGGAGCAACATACCAAGCAGAAAGATAGAACATTCACATCGACAGCAGATATTTATGGACGCGATCTCTGAAAATAGATAACTTTGAAATAGACTTTAAATGAGAGGGCAAATTATTCCACGAATTAGCACCGGAAAATGATATGCTAGATTTGAAGATGTCGATTCTCGGTTTTGGGAGATGGAGTAAGCTGTTCCTTGTGTTCTCTCTATTCGTGTGGGAAAACAGCTCACGGAGATAGGGAGGGGCGGCATCGTTTAGATTTTTTTGCACAAGTAAGCATCTATTAAGTTCCAATTGTTTACTAAGTGGTGGGATATTAAGGGCCTTCAGTCTTTCATCAGTAGGGGACGAACCAGGAAGAATAAGCTTAATACCTCGCCGGTAAAGGGAATTAATTTTGTTCAAATGAATGTCTCCACAGCCGTCCCAGATATTGGAAGCATAAGTACAATGTGTCTTGATGTGAGCGTTAAAGAATAGTTTTCGAGCATCAATGTCAACTATCCGATTTTATTTAATAATAATAATAATAAGCGCATTAAATAGGCGCTTTATCCCAATTGAAAATCGGCTCAAAGCGCCGCCGCGAACTGAACCCAACAAGCACGCTCACGTGAATCACGCGCACTCACTCACACACTGCACATAAACACAGAACATTCACGTTGTGCTAAGGGCAAGCTCAAGCGAGCTACTGAAGTTTTTGGAAATTTAAAATCGTTTGTATTTGAAATTTTGATTAAGTGGGCTAAAGCTGATACCAAAGCTGATACCAAATTTGGATAATAAAAAGAGATTCTTCGAAATAGTTTTACAGGCAGTTTCTATGTGAGGCTCCCAGATGAGCTGTTCGTTGACTGTCACTCCTAACAAACGATGTTTTGACACTTGCTCTATGGGCTGAGGGACAGCTCAAGGGGTTGCAAACCACGTTGATGCTTTTGGCGTGTCGTCACCAACATACTTTTCGTTTTAGGAATACTAATAATCATATGATTTTCTTCACACCAAGTTGACACTTCATCTAAACTATGTTGGAGGACAGCGCTCACGGTTGAAACATTTTTATCAGATACATGTAATGATGTATTATCAGCAAATAGTTCACAGTTTGTGTCAAGGTGTGATATTGACAGTGGAAGGTCATTTATAAAGATGTTGAATAATAACGGCCCTAGGGTGGATCCCTGAGGAACACCATGGGTCACCAGTCCTTCCGCTGAGTATTTACCATTCAAGAACACTTTCTGCGTTCTGTCTAAGAGTAGGACGAGAGAAAAGTGATATAAAGGTAACTTCTTTAGTAAGATTGAGTGGTTAATGGGATCAAAGTCTTTTTTAAGATCCAGAAATACTACACCTGAAAGTTTGGACTCATTTATGGCAGTAGAGAGAGAGAGAGAGAGAGAGAGAGAGAGAGAGAGAGAGAGAGAGAGAGAGAGAGAGAGAGAGAGAGAGAGAGAGAGAGAGAGAGAGAGAGAGAGAGAGAGAAAATGAATAATACTTTATTTCTCAAAGATGGTAACAATAGGCGCACAGGCCTCTTTTTCGTGTTTGTCCTTGCTAAACCACAACATTAAAAGCAACATTAAAACAACATGTTAACAGCACAAACAAGCGCCTACACCCACAGGTCACTTGTGTTGCATTCAGATATAAGTTCACACGTCGCTGAAGGTTACAGTCGCGCACGCACGCACACACTCACGCTCACACACACAAACACACACACACACACACACACACACACACACACACACACACACACACACACACACACACACACACACACATACATACATCAATTGACAGGGTTTTGGGGGCGGGGGTGCGATGTGAAGTGAGTGTTTATAGACAGCGACTACCAATCCAGGAGAGAGAGAGAGAGAGAGAGAGAGAGAGAGAGAGAGAGAGAGAGAGAGAGAGAGAGAGAGAGAGAGAGAGAGAGAGAGAGAGAGAGAGAGAGAGAGAGAGAGAGAGAATGACAATGACAATGACAATGACAATGATTCTTTATTTTACAACGGTGAAAGTTTTGGCTGGCACAACCATTTTTCGAACTTGCCGTTGCTAATCTAATCTACAAATAATGCACAAAGTGTGAAAATATTATATGGAAAAAAAAAAAAAAAAAAAATGAGAAAAAAGAAAAAAAGAAGAAGAAGAAGAATAAATGATATAAAAACAAAACAAAACCAGCAACAACAACAACAACAACAAAAACGTGCATACACACACACACACACACACACACACACACACACACACACACACACACACACACACACACACACACACACACACACACACACACACACTGAGTATTATAGGGTCGCAGTGAAAGTATTAAGATAATGACGTGAGGTAATTGAAAATACTGGCTCTAAAATACGAAAGGGTCGTTGATGTTGTAACTTTCCTAGGCAAATTGTTCCACAGGCTATGGCCTGAGAACGCTAAACTTGTCTTGTAGAGATCGATTCTAGGTCGTGGTACAATAATGAATTGCCTTGATCTTGAGTACGTTGGTGATGGAAAGGAAAATAGTTTCTTAATATAATCAGGCATTTTGCTATTCAATGTTTTGAACATAATTATTCCCTTATTGTACATTAAGTGATTTTTCAGGGGAAGAATCTCCAAGGTTTTCAGTTTATTATCGGTAGTTGAGTTAGGATCAGGTAGGATAAGTTTTGCGGCTCTACGATAAAGAGAGTTCAGTCTCTTCAATTGGACCTCGCTTGCTCCATCCCACACTGTAGAAGCATAGTCGATATGTGACCTGATGTGGGCGTTAAAGAACAGTTTACGTGTTTCTACATCAGTGATATATTTTAATTTGGCTAAAATGTAAAGTTTCTTTGATATTATGTTGCATATGTTAGTAATATGACACTGCCATTTAAACTGGTTATCTACAGTAACACCGAGAAGACGATGTTCTGCTACTTGACTGATGGGTTTTCCTTGAAGAGACAAGCTGAGTGAGAGAGAGCCTAGCTGGTGCTTTTGACGGGTACTTAATACCATACATTCAGTCTTCGCTGGGTTTAGGATCATGGAGTTGTTACTACACCAGCTGTCAATGTCTTGTAGTGCGCTTTGTAGGCGTGTATCAATAATAGATAAATCCTCGTCGGGCATGTGTATTGCAGCATCATCCGCGAACATATCGCATGAAACATTATGATCGTTAATTGTGAGCGGAAGGTCGTTAATGAACAAACAAAATAAAAGAGGGCCTAAAATAGAGCCCTGGGGCACGCCATGCTTGACTAAGCGGTGATTAGAATATGTACCATTAAGAAGGACTTTTTGTCTTCTGTCATCCAAGTAGGATTTGAAGAACGTGGCAGCGCTGTTGGTGTACAACGAAATTTTCTTTATCAATATATCATAGTTTACTAAATCAAAAGCTTTACGGAAGTCTAAAAAGACTACACCTGTTAGTTTGGATTCATTGATAGATGCTAACCAGGTGTCTGTCATCCTAATCAGCGCGGTATGGCAGGAATGGTTTGGTCTGAAACCTGACTGCAATGGATGGATAAGATTTCGGTTTTCTAAATATTTAGATAGATGTTTATGAATATGCCTCTCTAAAGGCTTTGACAAAACTGGTAGTAATGAAATGGGACGAAAATTATTAATTTCACTTAGATCTTTTGATTTTGGTAGTGGGATTACTTTTGCATCTTTAAATACATCCGGAAAACAGTTTTGTTTTATACAGAGATTGTAGATGTACGTGAGACTCTCAACGATATATGGAAGAGAGAGAGATGGAGAGAGAGAGAGAGAGAGAGAGAGAGAGAGAGAGAGAGAGAGAGAGAGAGAGAGAGAGAGAGAGAGAGAGAGAGAGAGAGAGAGAGAGAGAGAGAGAGAGAGAGAGAGAGAGATTAACACTTTATTGGAGGTTTTTATTTAAAGCATAGACATTCTTCTTCAAACACACGTGTGCTCTAGCAGTCTTATAAATGTACGTTAACCTGAATATATGACATGGATAATATAGAAACAGAACAGAACATTACGAGATCGGAGAAGAACCCCACGGAGAAAGAAACATACTTAGAAAAGACAGTTACAACACTATTAATATTTGAAGCACAAGCAGAAGACAGATTTGGCTGGCGTGCCGCCACCAGAAAAGCCTGCACGCTCTTTGAACACAATCAGCGTGAACGGATCACCAGTGCCAGAGCTCGCAGAAAGACAGCGTCGACTTTCTCCACAGCTACGTTCCAGTGCCCCCATTGCCCTCGCAGGTGTAGCTCCAGGATTGGCTTGGCCAGCCACACCCGCACCCACAAATAGAAGTCATGCACAATGACGACATCATCGGTTTTCGATGGTCTACCCATTATTATTATTATTATTATTAATATTTTAAAACAGGTAGAGAAACAAGTAAACAATTCAGTCGCTACTTATCCTATCAGTGTGGAGAAACAAAGTGGTCACGCAAAGCCGGTAAAGACATGAAGGTAACTTGAACATCCAGCTACACATACACATAGAACTTGACATGTTCTGTACTAAAAAAAAGGTAACACCAATAAAAAGTTGTGAATTTCAAACTCTGGTCTTTCTACTATAAATAACTTCAGTCGTACATTACTTTGTTTCGGTGACTGAGAGCTCTTGAAATCCGGATTTAAAAGGTCACTGCCGCGCGAGAGAGCACGCGCACGCGCGCGCGCGCGCACACACACACACACACACACACACGCACGCACACACACACACGCACGCACGCACGCACACACACACATACACGCACGCTCACACACACACACACACACACACGCACGCTCACACACATACACATACGCGCACGCACACACACACACACACACGCGCACGCACGCACGCTCGCGCACACGCACGCACGCACACACACACACACACACACACACACACACACACACACACACACACACACACACACACACATCTTAACGAAGCATAAAACACGCTTAGGAGAGACAGATACATGTTTGCTTCTTCCAAGCGATTTTTTTTTTCTTCTTTGGGATTTTCTTTGAGAACTCTGGTATAATCGGTTTATGCAGCAAGCAAGCCTCTGTCGAGGTGAAAGTCAGTTTTGCAGCTACATAGAGTTCTGAACACATACGTACCATTTGTATAAATCGTGATATCAAATTACAAGATTGAATCAGGAGAAGTTAGCACAGGCACGGGATGCTCGTTCTCCTCTGTAACACAGGTAGTGCCGGGAAAAAGTCTTCCAACTACACGTTAGGTTCAGTCCAGTGCGCAAAAGGCCATCCGGCCGACGTCAGCCGCAGTTGGCCAGCGCATGGCCGTGCGCCGGCCAAAGGCGGCCCACGTCGGCCGGATGGCCTTTTGCGCATTGGGAGAGGTCTTACGCCTCGATCAGCCCATATCTGTGGAACGAACAGTAAACCACTTCCCTGCCAGTGATCAGGAATTTCGCGTCTGAAACCACTGCACACAGTCCGACTGATTCGCGTGAAGTTTACACATTATCTGGGACAAACATAAGCGTAAAGAGCATAGGACTAACAAGAGACATAAATCCTCATGAGCCCCCGCGACTGCGGGGGCTCATGATGGTTTATGTCTCTTGCAGTCGGCCAGTAATGATTGCCTTGCTCCGGTTGTGAAAGGGTTAAAATCGCTGTCTTGGTTGTGAGTCCGTCAAATCGAATGAAAAGTAAGCATATTATGCGTCTTTGAATACTCGAGTGTTAATGATAGGTTACAGACCACTCCGGAATGAATGTTTCCGGGTTCTCACCTTAGGCTTAAGGTGTTAATGGCCAGGCGAGTGGCTGCCCTAAACATTATACTCGTATTGGGAACGTTGCAAAAGAGACTGTAGTACCGGGTAGGGGAGGAGACCCATGTGTGAAACACTTAAGCACAAACATCTCGTGCGACCGTCCAAAGAAAAAGGTAGAATAGAGATTATATTGATGCATCTTTGGACAAAGTCAAATTTCAAAACTCTAATCGATGCAGAAGCAGTTCCAGTTTGAAAAAAGTGGCACATTGTTTCAAATTAGGCACCATTTGCCTAATATGAAACACCAGGTCGCCTATTAAGAAACGGTGTGAATATGTCCTTTTTTACACGTTTCACTTACATTTTGTTGGAAAATTAAGGTATGAGAGATAGTTAGCACATATTCTAGGCTCATTTAACATTAAAAGTGAGTTAAATAAAATTAGTCATCTGCCAATGGTCCATACATCCATCATCCCCTGTATATCCAATTGTGGCAGATTTTATTATTTTGAATTTCTGACAGACCATCAAAGCCACAGACTTCTAATTTGGCACAGTGATCCTATTTGACAATAGGTTTGATTGTCATTTGCGCTGACCTCCATGAAGGTCAAGTTTCAGAGGTGAATAAACGGACAATTTTTGTAAAGAAACTTGTTATAATTTTATTTCATGTCTTGCCAAAGAGAAAACTGATGATTGTGATGAAGCTCTATGCTCGTACATAGTGCTCACACATTAGGTTAAATACGGTACGGTTTTTGTTAACGGTTTGTTTGTGCCGATAGTCCGTGTGGCCCGTTGCTCACGTGAAATCTTTAAGACATGGTTAGCATGGGAGTTTTAGTGAGTACTGTTATAGCGAGTTCTAGGCAGAAGTTTAGGCTGTCAGAGCAGAAATACGTTAATACGGGCTTTCTTGTCAGAGGAATCAGATGTGTTTGAGATACCTAGCCCGTATTCCAAGACTCTGAAGCCTAGAATTCAGGTATGTTTCTATATATGTAGTATTGATAGTTGTTTAGTTAAAGACAGTATGCGTTGGTAAGAATAATGTGGTTGTATAGCGTTGTCTGGTTTGGTTCAGCTATGTTGGGTTTCGTATACAGTTATTTACCGAGTTGAATAACTAAAGACGTGAGATGTGTATGCTTAAGTCGCTATGAAGATAGTACGTGGTTGGTTAAGCATAGTCTTTTCCAGTGTATAGAGTAGTGTATAGCAAGAGTGTTAGGCTATAGACTGTTTCAAGATAGTGACAGAGATATGGGGGTGTTACGGAAGTAGACAGTTATGAAGCACGTGTGTGTGTGTGTGAATGAACGTGTGAGTTATTTGTATCAGCCAGGTTTCGTGAACTTTTCTCATTGATCCAATATGTTGTATGTTTAGCAAGTGTTCCGTTGAGACTTTTGTTGTCGTATTCAGAGTGCTTGTAAAGAGTGGAACGACGGACGCCGAGACGTCAGTCACAGGTGGGACCTAACGTGAGGTCATCCCTCCAGCTCTTCACTCAGAGTGAGTCTGATCGGGACCAAGATACCCGGATCACAGCGAGAACTGCGCTGCGGTGCGAGTACACGGACGTCCGTGTTACAGACAGGACGACAGGAAAGAGCATACAACGGACTTGCACGCCTAGACGTGAGAAGGACCAACGTAACCAGGCAATAACATCAAGCAGGTTGGAGACTGAGAACTAACACCTAGCCTGGCAAGATCTTGTGAATTGTGTGTGTGTGATGTTCGGATGTTAGTAGAGAAGTGTATATAGTTTATAATCTTTTTGAACCTTTTAGTGTATAAAAGTTACTTTAGAAAGGGAGCCCGTGTGTTGAGTTTTACCGCATGAATGCGCCCGTCTGAGTCAGTGGCGGTGTATGCGTCTGTTGTGCGAGAGTCTGTGCGTACGGCTGTGGGCAAGTCTGCGTGCGTGCAAAACTTTTGTTTGCAGCTCTACTAAGTTAACCTCTCCTAAAGGTCAAAGGTCACGGGAAGTATGAAGGCTATTTATGTTATGTTATGTTGCTGTTAAAGGTAGTTCCTATGTAAACTTTGCAGTAAGACCCCAGTAGAAATGTGTTGCTAAGGGTTACACTGTCTATGAATATCGATTTTATTGGTTCCTTCGAAAGGTCAAAGGTCAGGCATGGTCAGCAAGTATGTGGACAAATGTTCTATGTATGGTGGAATAAAAGATACTCTATTTAGTTTTTCCACCTCAGAAGTAAAACTTGATAAAAGCTAGCATTATCGACACAGGTTTATGTACATGTTCAGAAGCCAATCGCCCCCCCCCCCCCCCCCCCACACACACACACACACACACGCGCACCCTACCGCGCCTCTTATTGGAAATTGTAAACGATCCTTGAGAATGTGGGCCCCCTCCCGTCGTTTGATTTTTCGGACAGTGGTGAAAAGGTTTCCAGACCACTCTCCCCCTACCCTCGACCGCCCACTCTCAATAACACCAGCACCAAGCACCCCTCGTTTAATAGTCAACAAGTGGTGCATTTGTAGGTACTCACCCTCTTCACATTCTCAGCAACTGTGACACCGCCGACATGAAGAGTTCCCATGAGTTCCTACGAAATCTCCCGCACGTTTTAACTGCCCTCTACCTTAAAGATAGGTCATTTGGAATAGTATTTGTGATATAAAATGCATACTTAGGTACTTTCAAACTTTTGCGCCTGAAGTTAACTTTTTAAAAATGTGTGTGCGATAAATGACTAATCTGTACAAACACATCGACCTATGATGACCTTGACCTTTTCTACAGATGAAATTCTACAGATGTAGATACAATTATTGTTCTTGTAAACTACAGTTGTGTCGAGATTAAAGTCTGTGGATGTTGTAGCTCCTAAGAAATTGCCTTAGACAAACGCACGCATACACACACTCGACGGCTGAAGAGCGGATGCATGGACGATAGGTGACTACATTTATACTGTTTCACATTTGCTGTCACACCTAAGACAACAAGGTTTGCTATTGGAACAACCCCTTCCCGGCAGACAGTAATGCGCCATTTTGTCTGTCTGAAAGCATTCCCAACAAATGTGCGCGTCATCTTGAAGTGATGTAGCGACACAAACTATGATACTCACAAACCAGATAGGTGAGGCTAGCGCTGGCAGAATTGTACAACAAACCAAGGGGATCTAACTGTTGTCCAGCGCTGAGTAATTCCCCTTGGTTTGTTGGACACAAACTATGTTTTTTGACATGTCTGTCTTATTCTCATCGCTGTCACTGGACGCAAATATTGCTCTGAAATCTTTCGTAATTCAGTTCCAAGGAACCCCAACCGCCAAATAAATATATGTCAGTTGTGTCAGTAAGAGCCAAAATCGCCATGAGCCACACACCCGCGGGACTCATGAGGATCTATGTGTCTTGCAGATGGACTCTATTGAGAGTTTATCGGCTGTGAAGTGGTTAAGTCAAAATATCATCAAGCAAAATTTGGAAAAAAATCGGGCCTGCGGTTGCAGAGATATTGCCAGCACAAAGGCTCACACAAATAATTTTTATTTATGACCTTTGCGACCTTCACCTTACAGATCGTGAATTCATTATGTTAAAGACATCACATATGAGGATAAGGCATCATTTCCTAAAAAAAAATAAGAGCAAATCAATACAGCGGTTTCAGAGGTATTTTCTACTCAATAATCTGCAACAACAGATATACCAACTATGACCTTGACCTTGAGATAGAGGCACAGTTAAGAGTGATTGCAATGTGTGATGTGGTAAAATACTATTATCTAAAATTGGGATTGAATAGGCCCAATGGTTTTTGAGATACTTCCTAGCACACAAATCTGCACAAAACAAATATAGCCACTGTGACCTTTGCCTTTAAGGCAGTGAAAAGATTCTGTATCTTCACACACAATATCACAATTTGCCATTTGGATCGAACCGTTTCGGCGTTTAGAGCAACATTGCTCGGAAATGGCATACATAGTAAATGTAGCCGTTGTGACCTTGACCTTGCTGAAAGTGACATGATCCTGGTGTGTGCTGTTTTGAGAAAAAGTATCAACATCTGACATTTGGAACTGACTGAATGATTTCCGATATGTACGCTAGACAAACACTGCTCCTTATATGAAACACTATTCTAAATATGAAACACGTTTCATATTAAATGCTCTTTGTGTTTCATAATAGGAACAAGATACATCTCCAGGAAAATGCGTGTCTCCAAAACAATAAAAAGAAAACCAAACGAATGCCGCTGGTTATCTGATCTCCGAAGACTGCTTTTCATGACAAGAGTAATTTTTTAAAATAATAATAATAATAATAATAATAATAATAATACATAGTATTTATATGGCACATTTCTCATATTTATAATATAACTCAATGCGCAGGACATAGCCGCGAACTGAACCCAACAAGCACGCTCACGTGAAACACGCGCATTCCCTCACACACTGTACATAAACACAGAACATTCACGTGGTGCTAAGGGCAAGCTCAAGCGAGCTACTGAAATTTTTGGAAATTTAAATCGTTTTTTTATATTTTTGAAATTTGATTAAGTGGGACTGAAATTAATACCAAATTCGTGGGGGAGGATAGAGCCGGAGTACCCGGAGAAAGAAACCCAGACGGTCCGCCCGAATTAATGGTGACACTTACTAGAGGAGAAAAGTCCGACGCCGGAACCGGGTATCGAACTCGCACCTCTTGCATTGGTGGCAGGCGCTTTTACCGCTGCGCCACGGACCGCCGCACAAAACTCAATACTGATGTAGCTGTTACAAAATGGCAAAAAAAAAAAAAAAAAAAAAAAGCAGAAGGGTCAAAAATAACTTTCTTTCGGCGTGTTTTCGTTTTCATCACACCTGACATTCATGTACCGGAAGTAATGCTCAGTAAAGTAGCTCTATATTACTGCACAGACATAATTTGGAAAAGTTATTACGTTTCGACGGAAGCAGGGTGTTTCATAATAGGCACTGTTTCATAATCGGGGCTCCTCCCCTACATGCATAATGTTAACCGTTACAGCAAATGTCAATGGTTTTTGTCTCTGACGCCAATGCAGTGTGACTAGCAAGAGGCATATTAGATCAAAGGGCATTGTTTTATGTGTAAGGCACACGACCAGTTCCGTCGCTGTCGTTATTGACAACGGCGGGGGTTACAAAAAAGACTTGTACACCCAACGGCGAGGTTACACGAAACACGCCGGAAAGAACCGAGCAGGATGCTTCGGCAATTTCAGTCCGGCACAGCGATTCAGTCTTTAGTCGCGAAATGAACAAATTCAGCTACATTCTCGACAAAGGTGGACTGACCAAATAACGCAGTGCATGAACCTACATAAGCGTTTCAATTCTCTGGAAAAAAAAAATTCCACTTTATGTCAGTCCGGGTCGGGTTTGGCATTCCACAAAATAAAATCGTGCGTTAATACATTGCAGACGTGCTGCATCCGGATACGCGGCTTTAGCCGCGTATCCGGATGCTGCACGTCTCCAATGGGTTAACCTGAAAATAATTTTCAACGCAATTTTGCATAGCAATTGACATAGATTGTCATGACGGACATCGTCTGTCTCAAGTGACAGGGACTGGGTAGGACTTGGTCAACGTAGATAACTACATTGGTCTATCGCGGGTTTAACTTCGACCTTCGGGGTGCAAAGGTTACTTTGAGCTCCAGAAGGCCTACAAGGGTCCGTGTAGCAAAACCATGCTACCAATAACGTATAATGCTTGATGTTTCTTGGCAGTACAGCGGCTATTTCTCTTGCTGTCTTCATACATGAGCGTCAGCCCAAGGTAGTTTCTTTGGCAGTGAATGTTTCTATGTTGTGATTTTAAAGACAAATTCTAGCTGCTTTCAATGAATGGGTAAATATATGTATGTAATTCCATCTGTGTCGTCGAGGTGTGTTTCGACTGACAATGAAGCCATCTGAAGACAGTGTACGTCCGCTTAATTGCAGAATGCAAGTATAATACGAACACTGAAGCACCTGCGCTTGGAACACTAACTATTAATCCATAGAGCTGTTCTTAATTGGACGAACTCTTGATCGGCAAACCTAGATCGGAGAAGATCGGCAATCTTTTGGTTTGTTCTTAATTGAGTTTGAATGAACCTAGGCAAACTTCAGCAAACCAGGTTTGCCATGGTTCTCTTTCTTAACTGAAGTGCTTGATTCGGCGTACTTACTGTCTGCGAAGGTGTTCAAAATGGCTGCCGCTATGCCGCTTCGCGATTTGAACGATTCTTGTTTTTGTACTCCTTGCAGTAGCGATCCCACAAACAGCGTTGCGCCTCCCACAAATCAATAAAAAAAATAGATCTTGTTCTTCGCACGAGTGAAATATCGCTGTCGGCCATAGTTGTTTGTATCGGTGACTATCTTCTTATCTCCAACGCAGAAGAGGGTAAACGTTTTGACCAATCAGAGAAAAGGTTCGCCTTGGATCGCTCGACATGTCGAGCGAACGTTTTCCGACAGCAACTATGATTTGCCGAGGCTCATGAACTACTTCGAATTAGGTTCGCCGTATCTTTAGATCGTCCAATTAAGAACCAACCTGGTTCGCCCGAGATCGTGAACTCTAGATCGTCAGAGTTCGCGAACTAAGGTTCGTTTAATTAAGAACAGCCTTTACCCTGCCACTGAAGGTACACTGTGCCAAAGAGTATGGTGGCTACGCGAAGCCTCTATACTCTTCGACTGTACGTGGAATCTTTGTTCATTCAACGACCAATAGCCAACACCGTCCAAGAAACAATGGGTACAGATTGGTCTCAGCTAGAGACATAGATCCTAACGAGCCCCCGCAACTGCGGGGCTCATGGGGATCTATGCCTCTTGCAGTTGGATTGTGATCACTGTTTAATCTATAATGAAGGGCTTAAAACACCATCATTTGTGACAAAATTGGATCTGTGTGACAGTCATGACAACTAGCATTTTCGCAAGTGGTACGCATTTGGAACACATAATATGAATATTGTATATATAATAAGTTATTGGTCGAAGGGGTTTGCTACACGGATCCTTGTAGGCCTGAGGAAGGTCGAAGGAACCATTGTACCCCGAAGGCCTGCGGGGTACAATGGTTCCTTTGGCCTCCCGAAGGCCTACAAGGGTCCGTGCGGCAAGCCCCTGCTACCAATAGCGTATTTGTTTTCATTCTTCAACTATTTACGTAAAAGAAATCAAGACGAAATCTTCCGACCTGGATCACTCCAGACATGACTGACCTCAATGGAATGTACATTTATACATAATAGACTTATGACGTAATTTCAAATCGTTCATGACGTTTCCGTCTCCAATAGTGTGCCTGATGTTTCGAACAAAGCTAAGTAACTTCATGTACTTTAAAACGTTTTGGTGATCTTTTATAGAACAAAACTGGCATCCAAGACGCATCAGAAAGAGGGCTACAAAAAGTCCGCCATTTGTCGCTACAAGAGTTTTTGTAGCTCGGTCACGTGGTACGGTTTGCGCTAGAGAGATTGGTCGTGTGACGTAGGGATGAAAACAGTATAATATGTATATTACAATAACACGTATGCATGACTCCGTGTTTTTTTTTTTTTTTTTTTGGTATGCGTCCTGATTGACATTTGCTTTGCAAAATTACAGTGTTGTAATGTCGGTACATCAGTTAAAGTATCGATCGTTCATAGCACGTGAAACTTCTTATTATTGAAGTTTGGTCTTGCTGGCACGCTGCAAATCTATGGAAGATGTTATATATGATTGTGTCTGCTCGCATTCAGACACAAAACACGAACTCGTCTCCTTTGCTAGTCGCAGATTTAACACCGAATGAAGACTGAGTGTCGTAGATATACGGCTAGACCTTCATTTGGCACCAGCAAGAGGCATAGATCCTCATGAGCCCCCGCGACTCTTGCATTTGTGTGTTGTTTCTTGTGTTTCGACAGTGAAAGTGTCGAAGCGAGTTTATAAATCTCTTCTGTCTCAGCGCAATCGATTTTGTTTTCACTGAAAATACAGAATGGCTACACGCCTGCGTATTTGGCGGCTACGACCAAAGAGACAATTTGTAGTCATTAATTAAGTAACTATAACGTGCCGTTAAAAGTAAGGTGTGCTGTTCAGCGTTAATTACTTTCTGTTTAATCAGGGAAGTATGAAAAACCTTGTGCGTTTGTGAATACACGTGCAGATTATCATGGTACCATTCACCAACCTTTCTCAGCGTGACCAAAAACATTGGTTCTCTCAATAGACCAGATAGAATTTGCAGAGCTTAATTTACATTCTAATAAATTTAGCACCGTCTGCCCAGCCAAAACGCTCTGGTCCGAGTTCGAAAATGTCAACGTGTCAGTACCGTGAAATTGCTTTCTGATCTGAATCATGGCTGAATCACATGCTCCCGTTTAGCCCATTTCAGCCCCGGACTCCAAATTCTGGAGGGGTCACTCAACCATTATGTACCAGCTGCAGCAGATGAATTGACCATGATAATTCAAGGGTAGTGCCAGATTAGCTTGGCGCCTGATGGCGCCAAACTAATCTGGCACTACCCTTGAATTATCATGGTCAGTTCATCTCCTGTGGTAGTGCATCGTGACTAAATGAGTTAAGGACAGCATCTTGAGCTATTCTGTCTTTGGAGACTGTATAGTGGTGTACTGAGGATGACATTCGTTTTTCTTTTCCGAGACTGAATTGCTTTATGTGTTTTTGTAACCGATCGATGAAAGACTGGTGATTTCATTTTACCTTGCTTTTAGAGGGAATTAGGTCTAGACAGTGTATCGGATTGTGATATTCCGCAGAATCTGTTTTGAAACGACCACCCTTATGATGATCACACATTAAAGAAAATCATTTTTGTGGCATCATATATATATTAATATAGTGATTGTCTTTAATGACAGACGACACCTATTGCCTTACAAGACTTCTTTTTCAGACAGCACTTGTCTCGTAAGGCCACTTTTGGGGGGAAAGGTGGTCATGTCGTCTTGCCAGCGGGGGCTCATAAGCATCTATGCCGTTTGATGGCGTAATTCTACGTATGCGTTCCATAAAAGATGGAGGTCTGGCGTGCTGACGGTCTTGTGCAATCTTAGCCCATTTAGCCCCAGCGCCCTGTAGCAGGAGATGGATTGATCATGATAATTCAAGGGTAGTGCCAAATGAGCTAGGCGCCTGAAGGCGCCAAGCTCATCTGGCATTACCCTTGAACTATCATGATCAATCCATCTCCTACAACTAGCAAATAATCGTTCGATATAACACCTCCAAACATTGGGAAAGCGGCCGTGGGGTAATATATTTTACTCAGCAGCAGTTCACTTTATTGAAACTTGAAGCCCGCACAATGCCAAGCCATCGGATGCCAGCCGTACCACTGTGAACACGAGAACAAAAGAGTGGTGTTATTCTGTTGTTTGCGGGCATCCTGTCTGCTGCACTGCCTCCTGTTTCTTTAGAATGCTCCAGAACAAAAGCCTGCAACGAAAGATGGCCTGTAGGTCACGTTTCATCAGAGTGTGTGTATTCTACAGAGCTAAACATATCACTCCGTGTGAAAAAGGACTCGAAGTGCTCGCTGTAACCCTTTGACTGGCGGGGCAAGGCGAACGCTACCCGGCTGCAAGAGATATAAATCCGCATTAACCCCCGCTGTCGCGGGGGCTCATGAGAATTTATATCTCTTGTTAGCCTTATGTTCTTTACGCCTATTTTGGGTCTTTTACATCTGTTTCTTCAGGTCAATGTCAGTCAACGTGCAGTGGTTTCGGCCGCGAATTTCGTGATCACTGGCAGTGGTCGCCGCGACACCCTTGCGAAGAGAAATGTCGTGGGCGGTCTTGATTTTATCGCCATGTTAAATCAAGATGATGATTTTGTCCAAAAGTCTACCGTATTGTTTGGAGCTCAGATGCCTTTATCTTTTAGGAACATTCATGCTTGTTCGTATTTTTAGGGTTATCATGCTGATCCATTTCCCTCCTCTCTAAGCCAACCGCTGATCAACACAAACGTCGGCGCACACAAATAAAGACGGACACACGGCATCTTCCCGCCATTTGTACGCTCTGTGGGCTCGTGCAGCGACAGGAATTCATCTCCTTTTACTCTAACCCACCCTCTGATCCACACACACTGGCACACAAAAATAAAGACGGACACACGGCGATTTCCGCCATTCGTAAGCTCCGTGGTCTGGTGTAGCATAGCTATTTTGAAGAAGAATAATAGCACGAGCAGCTAAATGACGTCACTTCAAGCTTCACGTCATGGCATCATTAGTCCCACGACGCTGTGTTCATAGTGACGACTCGATGTTATACGTCACTCATCGCAGTACTAACATTTGACGTATCAGAGAATCAACTTTGCAATTTCCTTGCTAGTTTTCACGCCTATGGTTTACAGGTCACAATTTGACCTAATCCTACCCCATGGCCGGGACAAACAGCAGGCTTATGCAAACACTGTGTATGAAAAATCATTAATGAGAAGATAGGTTTTTTTTTCGTAAAAGAAAAATTAAAGTTATGGTTGCTGTTTTACAAATGACTCCTAAAACGTTGTGCAGAACATTGCAGGCCCGGATCAGGTGGGGGGTATGGGGGGTCCACCCCCCCTCCGACCCCAAATTTGTTAAAATGCTATAATAAAGTCCCTTTTTTGGGGTGTTTGCCCTCCCCTCCCCCTACTGTCAATTAGTTGGGCCCTACCTCCTTGAGCTAAGTGATCCGGCCCTGCATTGTCTGATTTTCACACCCAGAGCATACAGGTCACAATTGATCTAATCGTACCCGACAGCCGAGACAAACTGTAGGCTTATGTAAATACCGTATACAAAAAAATCATGCAATTTTTATTGAGAAGACTGGTTTTTTTCGTACAAAAATTCAATTGTTTTAAGATTAACCCATATAATTCGTGAAATTAATCCCAAAAACGTGAAAATATATTTTTAAAAAAAATTTAATTATCACCCAAAACGTTCTAGAGGTACAATGCTGGTTAACGAACTCATTCAATATTTCCTTTTTATCTAGCTATACACAAAAAATCTAGTAAACATAAGAAACATTACGGACTCCAGTGTAGATCAACCGGTTTTTGTGAAACGGCCATTTTCTCGCCAATGAGCATCTTAATCAAAAAGTTTAAAAAAGGTCTCGAGATAATTCTTATAGGGACAATAGCCTAAAATTTCAAGCTTATCCGTCCTCAAACCCGGGCTCTAGTCGCTGTCACATACACACACACGCACACACATACACACACACACACACACACACACACACACACACACACAGACACACACACACATACACACACACATACACACACACACACACACACGCGCGCGCGCGCGCGCAGTTTGGCGCTAAAAAGACATTATCTAGCAAGGTTTGCGTAGCTAGACGTGACGTCATTTTTATCTTGTTACCTTAATGCCAGAATTTCTGCGCCGCACGCCAAAAACGTCATGTGCATGCTCCGGAATGCGCTCCGACCACAACATTTCAAAGTCTACCGTACTTTTTTAAAAAGTAGGCTAGACTCTCCAAAACAGAGCATGGATTTCGAAGAAGATTGTTTGCGTGTGGATTAACCCCTTCGCTGCCGGCGATCACGAATTTCGCCTCTGAAACCGGAATGCACGCTGACCGACGTCCGCGCGAAGAACACAAATGAAATAGATCCAAATAAAGGGGCGCGGAGAACGTAGGACAAACAAGAGACCCAAATCCTGCGGGGCTCATGAGGATTTATGTCTCTTGCAGATGGGTAGCCTTCGTCTTGCCCCGGCAGTTAAGGGGTTAAGTCCCAAGGGAAAGCAGACGCGGCATGGCACCAAAACATACTAAGAAGAAAATTACATTCGCGCGTCGTTGTGAATTCATTCCTTGCAGTTCGTGTTGAGACTGCGCGCCCTGAACTGCTGGTGTACGTTCCACAAAAATAAAATCGTGCTTTCACATTGGCTCCAATGAGTTAACCCGAAAATAATTTTCATCGCAAACGTGATCGATCTTTCATAGCAATTGACATAGATTTCCATAACGGTCATCGTCTATTGATGATGATGATGATGATGTCCACTTGCAATGCGCATCCGCTCCGTGCTAGCAGCATAAACAGGTGGGTCTTGAGGTGCCTCCTGAAGGTGCCAATACAATCAATGTCCCTCAAGGATTGTGGTAGTTCATTCCACAGCCTAGGTCCGCATTGTGAGAATGCCTGGGAACCAAGTCGCTTTTTTGTGTGGCTTTCAACGCTTGGGGTGCAGATTTTGGACCGGACAGCAGAAAGGAGATGCCTCGGAGAGTTATGACGTGGGACTATTTCCCGGAGGTACTCTGGTGCAGTGAGGCTGGGTGAGAATCTTGTGACCAGTTCTGTGCTTGACTGGAAGCCAGTGCAAATGAAAGGGACTGACCACACATTATATCAAGACAACTGAATAGAGGGTCAGCGACTTACTCATATATATCTTTAAATTCGAAAATAATCGTCACGTGATCATTTTGCACAGCAATTTACGTAGATTGCCATGACGGGCATCGTCTGTCGCAAATGAAAGGACTGACCACACATTATATAAAGACACCTGAATAGTGGTTCGGTCAGTGACCTGCTTCTATGTTGATACATTTTATCACGTGAGATGACAGGCCCCAGACCGAGGCCGGCGCAAAGATGACAGACCCTGTCATCTCACGTGACAGAATCGCAGCACGTGCCGACTGAAGTGTGGCTAAAGGAAGCCCTGAGATGCGCGGCCGTGTCGCAATTCTGGTCCTGATAATGAGCTAGTCACACAAGTTCGAATACCACAGACAGTATAGTCTGTATATATTAACCCCTTCCCTGCCACTGTACATACATTTTAGTTTCTGAAATCCTCTTTGGTTCATTCAACGACCAAAAGCCAACATCGTCCAAGAAACATGGATACAAACTGGTGTCAGCAAGAGGCATAGATCCGCATCAGCCCCCGCAGTCGCGGGGGCTCATGAGGATCGGCTATGTCTCTTGCAGTTGGATCGTGTTCACTTATTTTTCTCGGCAGCGAAGGCGTTAACCCTCTTGTGCTTACAGCTACTGGTAGTGTTGACAGTACCGGTGGCTAATTGCGGAAGGGATACTTTTTTTGTCTGAAGAGTGAAGCGAAGCAAAATCATGCAGATCCGTCCTAGCAAAATGCATAGTCTGTTTTGTTTTAGTCACTAAAAATACGCTGTTTCCCAAGACAATGTACCCAATGCGCAAAAGGCCATGGGGTTGACGGCGGCCGACGTCGGCCCCATAGCCTTTTGCGCATATGTTCCTAAAAAAATAAGTGAGATGGGAAATAGGGCATATCTGTTTTACTTGTTCTTTCAAGATTTCAATAGACGTGGATTTGCTGTCTACGGAATTCGTCTCCAGTCTTTTTGGTGAATATGAGAAGAGAAGTTACAGACGTGCTAATATCGATTGTTGTCCTGTTACGAAAGCTTTGTTGATACAAAATAATATCAAAGTAAAAAAAAAAACCCACAACAAAACCATAACTTATATAAAGGATCTTTTACTTCACAATATCGTGTTTCACTAGTTAATATAATGTCATCCCCCGGCTGGAAAACTTGTCATAATGTTTACTTAGTTATTAATTGACGTTTGTCCTGATAATAGTGCGCGTATTTTTTTGTGATCTCATATCACCAGTGAGTGAAGAGACAATAAATAAGATTCTGAAATTCTGAATTATCGATCGTGTAAGAAAAAAGTCGACCAACCATCTAACCAACTAAACAAACAAAGTGCCATGTCATAATTACGCCTGATATGTGCGTCATCGATGACCCGCTGATCATTGCATATGAATGAACACGTGCGATATTGCGTGCTGTCGTTATGGTGATTGGGCAATAAACATTCACCACACGTACACACACTGTCTATTGCCCTAGCACCGGGACACTAATACTTGTTCAGCAAATGCCAGAACCGAGATTTTTGCCTCCCGGTTTGTACTTAACCCCCTGAGAGTCAAGAAGGAGTGAACGTGAGCCAACCACAAGAGACATAGATCCTCATGAGCCCCCGCGACAGCGGGGGCTCATAAGGATCTATGTCTCTTGCTGAGACTGAGACCAATTTGTATCTATCTTCCTTAATAGGCCGCTTGTGATGATTTGTCGGTGAATGAACAACGATTTCAGAAACAATATATGCGTCCAGCGACAGGAAAGGGGTTAAATGAATTATTCTGCAAGAGGCAAAGATCTTCATCATCCCTTGTATACTTGCTGGGGCTTATAAAAATCCTTGGCTCTCGCTACCAATTTAGGTCTATATTAGACTCTTCCTAGCAATGATATTAATAGTTTGCATCTATGTTCCATAGCCAAAATCAACATTTCACACCGAGCTCAATCCTTATGCACGACGCAATGATACCGAAGAGCAAAAGAAATGCGACATTTCTGGAATCATCGGAAACACTTTAGTGTTTGCGATGATCCCAAAAATGTTGCATTTCTTTTGCTCGTAAGTAGATCTTCATAATTACCTGCAGGTATGAATTGTTGTGTCAGCAAGAGGCATAGATTTTCATGAGCCCCCGCAACTCCAGAGGCTCATAAGGATCTGTGTCTCCTGCATTTGGATCATGCTGACTTTCCTCCGCAATAAAGGGTTAGGTCCATTTTACATTTACCGTGTTCTAAAGCCTAAGCAGGTGATCATAGTTAATAATAATAATAATAATAATAATAATAATAATAATAATAAGGAAGATTTATAAGGCGCCAATACATGGTAAGATGCTCTAGGCGCCGTACATATGAACAAAACATACAAATATTACACAAAAAGTGACAAAGCCACATGTACAATTACACAAAAGAACAGAATTATGACTAAATACATGAACACTGATAATCAAAGTGGGAAAAGATGGGTTTAAGACTGTGTTATGAGAATATTATCATGAATTATTCAATTGCTATCTAATACTGAATTTAGTGCTTGTTTCTAAACCCGAGCAGGTACTCCGAGTTTCAGTCTATGACCTCCACATAATTTAATTCTGGCACGCGCCATCTTGCTTTGGGTTAAAAAGTCGCACGGCAAAGTTAGTGGACCGAACGAGATGACATCATGCGTGACTGTCTAGTTGTCATATTGACATTTATAGACTGAATACTCCAGGACCTGTCTGTCTGATCGAAAAAAACACACGTAAATGAATCGAAAGATCTGTGTAATGCTAGTGAACCAATGCAGTTCATAACTCAACGGACACAGAGATTACTCCGAACTGAGGTAGTCGCTACAGCTCCAAAAACACATGGCCCCACGAGGTCCTTAGCATCCGCGTTATCGCGGAATTGTTTATATTACAGCGGACGGCAGGCGAAGCCGTCCCGTTTCTCACTTTCCTTTTTTTGTCCCTTGTCTCCTTGACTGCGTGCGCAAAATAAGGTGAACTTGTGTGAACTCATTGAAAATTCACATCAACTTCATTTAAAAACAAATGAACTCTAGCATTTTTTAGTGCGTGTACGGGTTAGCGCATTTTTTGGGGAAACAATAGGCGCACAGGCCTCTTTTCGTGTTTGTCCTTGCTAAACTACAACATTCTTAGAGAGAGAAAGAGAGATGAAATGAAACTTTATTAAGAGAGAGAAAAAACAACAACAACAGCCTAGTGATAATAAAGTGTAAAAAATGGTTATAACTAAATAGTGTATACACGGTCTAAGTGAAGACACAGTCGTACTATCCGTGACTGAACTGAAAAATTCGAAAAGCTTTTGGTCAGGCATGGAGCCGCAGGAGCCAAAGGGAGGGGAGGAAATACGGTCGCAGCGGGTTTGATATGTGCCAGGTATCTCTCACGACAGCTTGATGATAACTGACTCGCACCCACACTTGCCGGAATTCAGGGACCTTTTTTTCTCTGTCCGTTGAGTTATAGACTGAATGGAACTTTCAGCAGCTCATGAAACTTGCACAAAACCTGACGCCGGTTCTGCAACACATGGAGATGGAACTAAAAGACAATCTTTGGTAAAATATAATGCAGTTATGTGCTCATGACTTCATACAGCCTTCACGAGGGCGAGGAACCACTGTCTAAAGTTGTCTTGCAGATAGAAGGAGTTCGCGGATGGTGTGGATGACATTTGGTGAAATCACATTGGGATCGCTTTCATGCAGCGCCAGCTCAAAATCCATCAAATTTTCCTTTATGATAAATACTTCTGCGCAGACAGCCAGACGTGTCAGGCGTAAGCCCTTCAAGTCCACAACAACATGAAACGACTCACAGTACTGAATGATCTGCTAAGCAATCTGTATTAGGTACTTTGCGATAGACGGACAGTGATTGTTCAAGGGTAGTGTATGAATAGCCTGGGCCTTGTCAGGCGCCAAGCTAATCATACACTACCCTTGAGTTATCACGGTGGCATCTCCCTCGACTGATTGTAATAATAATAATAATAATAATAATAATAATAATAATAATAATAATAATAATAATAATAATAATAATAATAATAAATTTATTTCAGTTTTTGCAGGCCATCAGGCCCATATGAACACAAAATACAATTTACAACCAGAAAATACAGGAAGGTGGTTGTAAAAACACACTCATATAGCATTACATCAGCGCACATAAATAAACAAAAAACAAGAAAAGTTCAAAGCAAATCCCTCTAATTCCTTAATTTAAGGCAACCTGAAATATACATAGCAACTTTAAAGACCAGTTTATCATGTAGGTTTCCACACAGCAGCTGAACTTTAAGATCGGATGGGAATCTGTAGTAAAACAGTGGAATGTACTTTTTACGTAAAGGGGCATATTTTGGACACTCGAACAGAAAATGACACAAATCTTCAGTCTTATGCCAATCACATGAATTACATTCTGGATTAGTGATGGGTTTTCCAAATCTGGATACTCCGTTTAAAGGTAAACGGTTACATCTAAGTAAACATATTGCCCGCCTGAGTTCACAAGAGTTCAGCTGCCCTATGTAACTGGCTCTAAGTATTTCTGGGTGGTAATGGCAGTATTCTGTGTTTGAGGTAAGGGATGCATGCCAGTCCTGTCGGAAACAATCCATCAGCCGATCTTTGAATATCTGAATGAACAGAGGAGTGTTTCCAACTGACTGCATTTCCCATACATACCCAAACCCGTGCATACACAATAGAGTCTTAATTTGAGTAGCCCAGTTCGATCTACCCGAAGCATCATGCATATATAACATCGTGTAACACTGTCTTGGGTATCTGTTTTCTGACATGGTAAGAAGTCTGCACCAGTACTTCACCATTCGAACATAGGCATCAATATACATAGGGAATCTTCCACACTCACCCAGCGCAATATTGTTTTTTACATCTCTTCCAACACCAAGGACCATTTTACAAACCTTTATATGAACCTGCTCAATTACATCATGTCTCTGGAAACCCCAGACCTCTGACCCGTATAGCACAATGGGTTTAATCTTGACATCAAAAATGTGAAAAACAGTGTCAGCTGGCAAGTTTTGTAATTTGAAGTATAGTCTTTTGATGCCTGCAACTGCTCTCCTGGCTTTTCCAGCTAAGTTTTCTACACATCTAGCCCAGTTCAGAGTAGAGGAAAATATCACACCAAGGTAAGTATAACTGGATTCGACTTGAATCTGCTTGTCAGCATAAAACCATTTTTCACAATTTTTCACAAAACCTCCATTTTTGAAGACCACCACTTTTGTCTTGTCCATGTTCACAGTGAGACCCCATTTTTTACAGTATTTTTCTAAACAATTAATTTTCTTTTGGAGATCTGCTACAGAGTCAGAGACAATGGCTATATCATCAGCATACATAAGAAGGAAAATACCCAGTGGGTCTGCAAAAATATCAATGCCACGTGCACCGCACGATGATATTTCTGTCTCAAATTCTGAAAGAAAGATAGAAAACAGCAGTGGGCTCAACACACAACCTTGTCGCACCCCTGACATGCAATCAAAGTAGTCGGTAACTTTGGTTCCAACCCTTACAGCAGCTTTTACATGTTTGTACATACTCTCAAGTGTCTGAAGCAACTTTCCATGAACTCCTTTACGTAGCAAGAGATACAACAGTTTTGTCCTGTGCACACTGTCGTAAGCTTTAGAAAAATCTACGTACATGGTGTAAAAACGGCCACCCTGCTTGCTAAGATACTTTTGCACTAGTGCCTGTAAGCAAAAAATGTTGTCTATAGTACTGTATCCTTTACGGAAGCCAGCTTGGGCCTCAGGAATACAATCGTTCTCTTCACAAAAACGAACCAACCTGTTGTTAATGACAAAACTGTACAACTTACTGATAACGTTCAGAAGAGAAATTCCTCTGTAGTTGTCAACATTTCTAGGGTTACCCTTTTTGTGTAGTGGAAATATCACAGCCATGGTCCAGCTTTCAGGGTATTCCGCACTTTGAAACACACGATTAAACAAAGGATGCAGAAATTTCACAAGGATCTCACCTGCATGATGAAAAAGGTCAGTGGGCAAGCCATCAGGGCCTGATGCTTTCCCTTTCTTCATGTTATTAATAGCACTGCGAATTTCATCCTGCGTGATTTCCTCGTCAAATTTTGCATTATGACAACCATCACAATCATCAGATATATGGTCATTCAAAACACCCTCGGCCTGTCTGCTGAAACCTGAATCATCAACATTCTGATCCACATTTAGCAAATTACGAAAATAATCATACCACACGCGTGGTGAAACGACATCAGAACACAACTTTTTAACGCCAGTCAGAGACTTTATTTTTTGCCAAAATGTTCTTGAGTTTGCATCATTACATGCATCGTTGAGCTCATTCAAAACCCGTGCGTTGTACTCTACTTGTTTTGTTTTACACAACTTCTTAAATTCTTTCTTCATGTCAAGATACTTCCCTAAGTCGTCATGTGTGTTTGTGTGTCTGAACTGCTTCAACTGTAGGTACTTGTTTTGTTTTGCTAACTCGCAGTCCGAGTCCCACCACGGCGGCTGTGCACGGGATTCACCTATCTTCTTACCTGACCTCATTTTGTCAGCCGCCTTCTGAATGAATGCTACAAAACAGGCCGACCCTTCTTCTACACTCGAGTCAAGCGCTGACGAAAAGTGTTGAAACTGAGTCTCCTGATTATCTTCAATGTATGCCCAAAAGGATTCAGCGTAGTTTTCTTTCCAAACAAATTTAACCCCTTCCTCTAGTATTATATCATCATTTAAATCATCATCGTCACATGAATAAACAGACTGAATAGAAGTAAACGTGGTTACAATGGGGAAATGGTCTGACTCGCACCTGTCTGCAACAAACATATCGGTCACTAGGTCAAACACGGATTTAGAGCAAATACAGTAGTCCACCACACTTTTGCCTCTGTTGGCCACGCACGTAATTTCTCCCTCACTGTCACCTTTCGTTCTGCCATTGACAATAAACAAACAGTACTCTTGACATAGTTCTATCAGTTTCCGACCAAAACTGTTTACGCCAATATCTTTTGACCTCCGTGGACTTTGTGGTACATCCTCTAGCAGATCTGTTAATTCCTGTAGAGGCTGCACGTGTGAATTGCCATCAATAAAATCAGTATCAGACAGCCCGGCAGTGCGGGCGTTAAAATCGCCACATAATAGCCAAGGCAGCTCAGGGTGAGCACGTAAAACTTGAGACATGTAGTTTTCTAACACTTCAAAACCATCAACGTTATCTTCACCATATACAACAGAACGCTCTGGAGCCACATACACAAATGCTGCCAGAACATCAGATGCAGAGTTCAAAACAGACTTACCGATCTTTAGAAACACAATATCCTCAGCTGCCTGCATTAAACGCAACACATGACAGGCTATAGATTTATGTACACACACGGCCACGCCCCCTTTTAACTTTTGTGTACGTGGTGAAAAAAACACCTGATACTCTGGAAAGGTATCCTCTATAACATTTTGCTTACACGACCAGATCTCTGAAAATGCAAAAATTTGACACTTTTCACAGAACTGCCTAAAAGAAACACTTTTCAGCTTATTTACAAGACCTTGGATATTCCATGCCATGATGCGAAACACAGAGCTACCACTTTCATCACTACCACTTTCATCAACACAGTGTGCGGGTGTGGGTTTGAGTATGGGCACTTGAGTGTGTGTGTGTGCAGGTAAGTCGTCCTTTGAAGACACATGGTGGGGGCCCTGGGGGTCTGAATGAGGGACGGGCTGTCTTCTCCTGGTTGCTGGGTCAACATGCCGGCCTGCCCCTCATTTCTGCCCCCTGCGCTCCACTGGCCTCTGGGTAGCAGCGTCGTATGCGTGGGGACTGATTGTGAAAGTACAAGTGTGTGAGGTGCGGTTGTATACGATACTGCTTCCAGAGGTTGACAGCCAGAATTGTAGGTCTGACGAACGGGATTATGAACATATAGTCCAAAAGGCCAGCACGGCGCAAGAATCGAGCCAGAGAGTTGTCTCACAGATTAATGATTTCACACAGGATGTTAAGGAAATGAGCGACATTGATGTCAGTCATAACGACCTACAGGAAAATATCATGACAAGCACGCGACTGATGGTCCCGTCAACCAAACGTTCATATCGAAGACAATCTTGTCCACAAGATAATCAACGCATTCAACGCCTTCTACTTAGACGTATTTTTCGTGTAGTTGAAAGAAAATTGTCCTGACTATGCACGTACAGAGCAAGTTGGTGTAGAGAGTGACTGATTGATGGATTGTTTTTGATTAACTCATTGTGCCCGAGGTAAGAAATACCCACATTTTGGAATTATCCTCTGAGGACTGCACTACATTCAGGAGACAGAGCGACGATGATAGTTCAAGGGTGGTGACAGAATAGCTTGTCGCTAGGCCAAGCTATCTGCCACCCTTAAACTCAGGCGAGCATACTGCTGCAGTGTGTCGCGGGGAAATGAGTTAAAGCCGCACAATCAGGAAAATCGAACTGATGTAATGGAAGATACGTCTGATTCATACTTTATTGTATAGGCTGCACAAGTAGCTACTTTCAACACGTACAAT
Organism: Semisulcospira habei; assembly: GCA_036245525.1. Lineage (NCBI taxonomy): Eukaryota > Metazoa > Mollusca > Gastropoda > Semisulcospiridae > Semisulcospira > Semisulcospira habei. The sequence continues at coordinate 24,084,059 of BTPG01000001.1, read as the reverse complement.
ACTTAACTCCTTCTACCCCAGACACCCGACAGCAAGATATGGATCGACCATGATAGTTCAAGGGTGATGCCAGAATAGCTTGGCGCCTATGGGCGCCAAGCTATTCTGGCATCACCCTTGAACTATCAGGGTCGATCTGTGTCCTGCACTAGAGTGCAGTCTTCAGAAGACAACGGCAAAATTTGGGGATTTCGGTGTTGGGGTAGAATGAGTTAAGCTAATTTGCTCACACGGTCCAAGGGCCAACGAACGGGGTGTGAAACCCTTCTTAATCAGTACGCTGTACCGACCGATACCCCCGTACCCAGTTCGTATCAACGATTAAGTTATCGCCGGCAGGGACAGTAATTGCTCTTTTACTCGGCCTTACCCTCTAATCAGAACCTCTTTACGTCCTGCTTATCTGCCCTTACGCCGATGTAGGCCGATGTTGTGCGCGGGCCAACAGCGGTCGACATCGGCCCGACTGACTGTACTGACGTTTCTCTTGCTGGGTCCGCTGTGAGGATTTTACAACATGGCCGTTAACTAGAAACAACGCTATCATCGGTATCCTCATCTCGAGTCTGGCGCACATGGAATTTTAGTACTGGTTCCTCGGATGTCTGTTAAAACTCATTCTACCCCAAGACCGAAATCCCCAAATGTTGCCGTTGCCGTTCTCTGAAGACTGCATTGCAATGCAGGACGCAGATCGACCATGATAGTTCAAGGGTGATGTCAGAATAGCTTGGCGCCCGTAGGCGCCAAGCTATTCTGGCATCACCCTTGAACTATCATGGTCGATCCATATCTTGCTGTGGTGTGTCTGGGGTTGAATGAATTACTAAGTAGTTGCTGTTGATGGCGTTGCTGCTGCTGCTACTACTGTTGTTGCTGTCGATGAAGATGATGCTATTGATGATGACAACTGCGAAATTATTATTTTGTTGCCGTATGATACGGCGTGACATCATGACGTCAATTAAAAAAAAAAAAACAAACATGCTCAGTTACATTGCGTCGATATTTTGCGCTTGGAGTCTGTGCGTGTTTTTGAAACCGACATGATGAAATGGCAGTTATGAATATACGAATTACATATTTAAAATTATGATGGATAACGTACAATGGGCAAACGTTAAACAGGGGAGTGTCTTTCACTGCCTGCTAACACGCACAACGCATTAACTGATTCCAAACGTAAGGCATACGGATACGCGTATGCCTTACGTCTGGAATGAGTTAATCATCTAATTATCAACGCAGACATGCACTGTACGCAAGCTTGCGTGTCAGCCGTAAGGTTAAAAAAAAACAACCTCACACAACGTTGTTGATATAACATGCCCTTTCAGTCGTATAATATGGTTTATTATTTTTTCGAATAAACTGCACCATCAGTCCTGATAGCAGGACGTGAAAGGTTGACATTTCTGTGACAATTATGTTCGTCTGGAATTACCTTACAGACTCCTGCACTCCTGTGCATCCCGGGTCGGTTCTTATCGAGCAAAAGGTGATGGGACCGACGAAGGCCACGGCTGCCCCGTGCACATTCGTGTCGAATTCGGCCCGACGGTATGTTTCCGCACTGCGGGCGGCTCGCTCCGCACAATTCCACAATAATACCTCTTTCACCGTTAAAAAAGCGAAAGTATGTCCCTGCATATGCTGGGGCTCGTGACGTTATTTGCCTCTTGCTGGCCCCATTAACCCCTTCAGTGCCAGAAAAATGTGTACACCACCCATCTGCAAGAGGTGTAGATCATCATGAGCCCCCGCAGTTGCGGGGGCGCATGAGGATCTATACCTTTTGTTGACACCACTTTGTATCCATGTTCATCTAGGGTATTTTTGTGTTGAATGAACGAGGATTGCTGAAACACAGTCTGCGCAAAATTGGCACTTATCGGGTTAATATATGCGTTCTTTGGATGGAATCGGTTATTTTGGCGTTGTATTTGCTACAGCTTCCAATCAACGACATGATTTGTGTCCACTGGCACTGAAGGGGCTAATCCCTCCTTATGTGCCCATGGATTGTCACAGTATTGGCAACTTCATCAACACCGACTTCTTCTCTCACTAGGTGTAAGAAATGGATCGACCGTGATTAATCAAGGGCAGTGCCTGATTAGCTTGGCGCCTTTCCAGGCGACAAGCTAATTAGGCACTACCCTTGAGCAGTCACAGTCGATCCATCGATACCCTGAAGCTACTCCGAGAACGATTTTGACAATTTGAGGAACAAGGTTGAAGAGTAATACAGATTCTCAGTTTGTTACATTATATCCGCTTAAATTAGATTCTTCTGCGTTCTATGTTCGATGGCCGTCTTTGGAATCAGCTCTTGCTGGTCTACACTTCCAGAATGACAGTCAGTTGAAATATGTTTTTACTCTGATAGCTTGTATCCCTCTGTAAACGTCCCAAAATGTTAATAATTTGGGTTCTGTGAGTGAACCAACCAACTTGATCATCTTCAGATTATTAGAGAGTTTTCTTGCTGCACTGACGCGCTTCCGTCGGTGGAGGTTCAAAAGGACACAAAACCAGGACACTTTATGAGCTATATGCTCCTTGCTTGACCCATACATTTTGCTGCCCGTACGTAATACTTGCATGTGCATTTGGATGTGTGTTCTTCGAATGCAGGAGGTAATGGGTGTTGGGACACGAGATGGCCGGACTGAACGTGGGAACAATCCATAACTCTCGAACACACGTGACCAGACTGGCGAGAACTGGCAGTTTCCATTCTGAACCCCAGACTAATTCACGCAGGACAAGCCAGACGTCTTTCTCCCTCTGAAGACCATATATGTATAATGCGATCAGCAAGAGTCATCGATTCTCATGAGTCCCTGCGGCCGCAGGGACTCATAAGAATCGATGCCTCTTGCAGTTGGTGGAGGGTCTGGCTGAGGGACTTGCAGAAGGATCAGGAGTTGCCGTTTTCAAGACCAGTCGATAGAAAATGGGGGCGTTACACTAAGGTTGACGCGGATTGCAGGCGACAGCGTTGCCTGTGTAGCGTTTTCTCTCCAAATTAACCTCTTTACTACCGAAAAAAGTAAACAACTGCAACAGACATAGATCCTCGTGAGCCCCCGCAGTTGCGGGGGCTCATGAGGAGCTATGCCTCTTGCTGACACTGAGCTCTATGTATCCAGTTGGGACAGCTGGGGCTCTTTCGCGTTGCATTAGCACAGATTTCAGGGCCACAGTCTGCGAGTGGTGGTAGTGACGGGTTGGCACATGTGCAGTTATAAACTTAGTCGGTAAAATAAAATGTATTCCAGTGTCAAGACACCCCCCTCCCCCTCCCACAAACACACACACACAAACACATACACATCAGTGGTATCTCACACACCCGTTTCTAATAATATTGCCATGGGAAAAAAAGAATATGTGCAACACTGACACACACACACACACACACACACACACACACACACACACACACACACACACACACATACACACATACACACACACACACACACACACACACACACACACACACACACAAACACAACAGACGGAAAACACATAATGGTCAAATGTTTGTATTTACCAAAGGCAAATAGAAGCATGCTGCCAAGGATGCCAGTAACACGCCTACAGATATCGGCTCTACGTATGTATTGGACATCAAAATCTGCATCATATAATAATTTCCTCTAACGCTTTGAAAGGCAAACGAAATACTAAAAGATCTTCCGATCAAAGTGACGGAAGACAGGGAAAGAAAGGGACAAAAACGCAAAAAATAGGAAATTGTTACGATGGGGACAACTGCGTAAAACAACCGCCAATTTCCTTTTCAACCAGCTTTTGTCGTTTCAGAAATAATGTTGTGATTTGTTGTAAAAGAATTGAAGTGTAAAATAAGGCAAAGACAAAAAAGTTCAGATAATTATTACATTGAATACCCAATAACAAACCGCTTCGTGTGGCTTTTTTGCTCTCTTGGAGCCCCAGCCATCCATGGAACATGGATTTAAAGCGGTGTCAGAAAGAGGCACAGAACCTCATGAGCCCCTGCGACTGCGGGGGCGCATGAGGATCTGTGCCTCTTGCAGTTGGATCATGTTAACTTTTTTTCGGTAGTTAAGGGGTTGGTGCAGGTACTGACAGCAAAACTCGAGTGTACCATTCGCTCAGACAATAATGAAAACCGTCTGATCTCTCGCCGGAGAAAAAGGGGGATAAGAAAGGTTCAATTTGAGAAATGACAAACAGTTGTACAAGAAAACATCAGACACAATAGACAATTTCAGAAGTAGGTCAAAATTGCACGTCAGTGTTTCGACAAAGAAGTACCCAACGGAGAAAGAAACACGCTTAGAAAAAACGGTACAACACAATTTATTAATATTTCGGGTAAATACCCTTTGTCAAAATAGACAAACAAACAGAGACATTATTTGCTACTTATCTTCAGATGCAGAAGGAATGTGGCAACTGAAGGTGACGTAAAAAGATAAGATAGAAGAAGAAAAAAAAAGGAAATGCCCGACAAAGGACAACGGGTATAACAGATAAGGGTGGTGACAAACTGTGCTGTATGTGTTTTTCTGAAGATAAGTAGCAAATAATGTCTCTGTTTGTTTGTCTATTTTGACAAAGGGTATTTACCCGAAATATTAATAAATTGTGTTGTACCGTTTTTTTCTAAGCGTGTTTCTTTCTCCGTTGGGTACTTCTTTGCATTTCACACGCTTGGCAGTCACCTTTTTGGTCTGGAGTGTTTCGACAAAAACAGTGGATTAAAAAGCCCGGACAAGCAAGAGATTGCATGTCTGTCCGAGCTTTTAACCCACTGTTTTTGTTGTTGTTGTTGTTGTTGTTGTTGTTGTCAAAACACGTGCAATTTTGGCATACTTCTGAGTACCGCAAATCGTCTATTATTCAAACATTCATACGTTTGCATTGGACCTTAGAGTTAAAAAAACATTAGTTCACGAGGATCTATGCTTCAAGCTGCTCCAGGTTTAACATTGCTTTTTAGTTGACAATTCTTTGTCATACTACTACATTGTTTGCTTTTATTTTCTAAAATTTATACACAGAAAAGATTGTCAAGCGTGTAAAATGCAAAGAAATACCAAACAAGGAGAGAAACACGATTAGAAAAACACATACAGCACAGTTTGTCACCACCCTTATCTGTTATACCCGTTGTCCTTTGTCGGGCATTTCATTTTTTTTTCTTCTTCTAATTGGGCTCCAGAAAAGAAACCAAAAAGATGCGATTGTAATAACACACATGATCAGTACACCTAGAGCACTTTGATTGGACAAGACGCGGGCTACAAGCTACACAAGTGGAAATGCTTTTGATCTTATCTGTATGAGAAAATCCTGTAAGGCACTGTGCAAGGAGGACGAAGGAGAGGAAGACAGAGGAAAAGATGGGAGGACAATATCTCAGAGTGGACAGGACTGAGGCTGGGCGATACGCGAAGAATGGCAGAGAACAGCGAGGAATGGAGGGAACTGGTTGCCAAGTCATCAGTGGTGCCCCAACGGTCGGGAAGACTACGGGATATCAAGACAGATAGTATGAAAAAAACATGTGTAAATTAAATTAACCACTGCGCAGTAAGCAAAGGTCCTTGTTCCCAAGACGGCCGCAGTGGGCCCGCTCACGACTGTTTCGCGGGCCCATTTCGGCCGTCGTGGGCCCAAGGACGTTTTGCTACTGGGGTAATTGCTACTGGCGATACCGCTAGGAGGAAAAGACGCGGTATTGTGAGTAGCAGACAAGGGGTTACCCCATGCTGTAGCAATAGGCAGATTCATTTCTATAGACTTCTTTCATTTTTCAACGGCAAATCATCATGCCTGGAACGAACTGAAGCGTTGGGTTGTTCCTTGTCAGCAAGGCATACCGTAATGCTCTGCAGCCTTTCAAGAGCTCATGCGGAACTAAGTTGCCTTTAATTAACTCCCTTTGTGCATGCAGCCACCGGTGGCTGCCTGCGCTAGGGTTTAACCCCTTTCCTGCCACTGTGCGTACATTTTTACTTTCTGACTTTTTTGTTCATTCAACAACCAAAATCCAAAACCGTCCAGCAAGAAACATGGATACAAATAGGTCTCAGCATGAGGAATAGATCCTCCAGAGCCCCCAGATCTATGTCTCCTGTAGTTGGATGGTGTTTGTTCTCGGCAGTGAAGGGGTTACGAAAATGAATGTGTGTGTGTGTGTGTGTGTATGTGTGTGTGTGTGTGTGTGTGTGTGTGTGTGTGTGTGTGTGTGTGTGTGTATGTGTGTAGAAGGGAGGGGGTGGGAGGGAAGGGTTTCCGGCAGAACGCAATTCACAAGAGATCGATATTGTTAGAAACCTGTCATTCAGCGCGCCGTTCATGCCACAAACACCTAAACAATCATTGACCGAGCAATCAACGCTGTGCAAATGCTACAGTCAGAAAATTTATCGTCAAGAGACATAGATCCTCACATGCCCCTACAATTGCAGGGGCTCATGATAAGCTATCCCTAGTAACAAAACGTCATCGGGCCCACGACGGCCGCAGTGGGCTCACTGCGGCTGTCGTGGGCCCAATGACTTTACTCACTGACATGCTTCTTGCCGTTAGAGACAGGTTTAGTGGACTTAAACCCCCGCCTCTCAGACGAAGGGCATCGACAGGAAAACAGAAAATAGAGGTATATATCTGGGTATATGGAAACTACGTTGTTTCCATATCACCCAGAAGAAGGATCTTTGATCCGAAACGTCATCATGTATCTCATTTAAAGGGTTTTCAACCTCTATTTTCTGTTTTCCTTTCACATGAAACACTTGCGGCAACAGTTTTACTATAGAAGGGCATTGACGTCATAACCCTGCGCAGCCAGAAATCAGGAAGTCAGAAGCCACCCACTGAACAAAAGGTCATCGCGCCGACATCCGCCGCACGGCTGTGCGAGGGCCAACTGTGGCTGACGAAAGCGGCCCGAGATCTTTTTGTTTGCCGGCGAGAGGCCAGCGTCTTCTGTGGGTTTTGAAACACGCCCTCACTGTGAGGGTGCCTATTGACACGTCTGACCTTTGACGAAATCTTGTTTATCTTTATTTGTAATTCTGGCGGAGAGGAGAAGACGTGTATGGCGGGGTTCCATTCACCCATGCAGATATTGCTGAGGACATTTCAGAGATTTGATTCACCACTGACCGTAGAGAGTGAGCATAGATAATTAACCCCTTCGATGCCAGTGATCACGAACTTCGCGTCCGAAAGCGATGCACACTGATCTATGCTCGCGTGAAGATTACAATGACATAAAGACCAAAACTAGGCATAAGACTGCCATTGACAAGAGACATAAATCCTCATGGGCCCCTGCGCCTGCGGGGGCTCATGAGAGTTTATGTCTCTTGCAGCTGTGTAGGGTAGAGTTTGCCTTGCCCCGGCCGTTAAGAGGTTAATCACTAATCAACATATTTTCAAATTTACTTAGCCGCAAACTTGCAAAAAGAACGTTTACCGCAGAACACGGAAGAGGCTTATAAACATTATAAGAGGCTTAGCACCGCAAGGTCCAAATCCGACACATACACACATGATTGCCTTTGTCTAAGCGGTTCCGTAGGCATCTGTGGGTCTGACTTCCTCCCCACCCTTATACGCCCACCCGTTAGCTACAGCACGAACTGCGTCCAATACCACATATTCATTTTATTTACCATTATTTGTGCCTTCAGCGTGTAAATATAATACTTTTCTAGGCGTTTGCTCTAGCATGCTACTTTCTTTGGCAAGCTTGTTGTTCAGTTGTTCTCTTTTTAAAAATTGTATTTTAAATATTTAAAAAAAATTGTTTAATTATTTGTAAGCAAACAGTCTCACTCTCCTTGCCACACTAGGCATTCTGATCTCAAAATTTACGTGTTAGCGATGCAAAAGATGATTTTCAAATAGAGAGAATGTTGTCACCTCATCAGCACCGTTTTCACACAGCGCTTCGATCTAGTTTCGCCTTCAGGGGCTGTTACTGAAAAGAAATTACACAAAGAACGCCCTTTTTCTGAATTAAGGTCAGCTCCGGATACGGATCACGCGATAGCACAAAGCTTGGCGCATGAAAAAAGATAATCAAGCATACACTACCTTTTGATTTCACCACTCGGTGGATCCATCCACGGCCGTAAATTGCACGTAGCGCGTACTGAACATCTTACAATGTGATCACTGTAACACATACGAGACCTGGTTTCGGATAGGCGGCTTTAAGCCGCGTATCCAAAAGCAGTACGTCTCGAATGGGTTAACCTTTCCCTGTCAGCAGACAGAATTTATGTCTCTGAAACCAACGCACTTTCATTGCCGGAACACACTCTTGGCTTGAGAGACGTACGTATATAAATGAAGCGAGCAAGAGACGTCTTCATGAGCCCCCGCTAACGCGGAGGCTCATGAAGATCTATGTCTCTTGAGCTCGGGCGCTATTCGGAAAAATTCCCAGCACTTAACTCATTCTACACCAAGACCGAAATCCCCAAATTTTGAAGTCGTCCTTTGAAGACTGCGTTGCAGTGCAGGACACAGATCGACCATGATAGTTCAAGGGTGATGCCAGAATAGCTTGGCGCCCATAGGCGCCAAGCTATTCTGGCATCACCCTTGAACTATCATGGTCGATCTTTATCTTGCTGTGGTGTGTCTGGGGTAGAATGAGTTAAGCGGAAACGTTAAGAGGAAACGTTACAGTGATTTGAAATGAGACTGATATCATAAACTTAAAATCGATGAAGTCAGCGAGTGCCTGCTCTTGAAACGACCAGAAGGTTTACTTTTCCAAAGCACGGGTCTCATGTTTACTTTACATAAGTGCCTACACAAAACGAAAATACCTGACAATTGCTATGATTAATTTCTCTGCGTGAGGCAATGAAGCTCTAACGCCGTTTCATTTTACGTTTTTTAAAGTAATTAAACTTGATACCTGACACCCGACATTTTGTTGTTGTTGTTCCAGTTATTTCTTTGGCCAGTGCATTCAGTCTATTTAGACTAAGCCTAATCACGAGCGACTGATAAAAAAAAAAAAAAAAAAAAAAAATGGTGCTTAACCAGTTCAGTGCCGAGAAAATGTGAACACCACCCAACTGCAAGAGGCATAGATCCTCATGAGTCCCCGCAGTTGCGTGGGCTCGTGAGGATCTATGCCTCTTGCTGACACCACTTTGAATCCATGTCCCTGGGACAGCTATTTTTTTTTTTGTGGTGTTGAATTAACGAAGATTTCAGAAACACAGTCTGCCGCAACTGGCACTGAACTGGTTAAAGCACTGAAACTGTCGTAGGCACTGAACTCGCTTGAAGGAGGATGAGCATTGCCATACTAGGGGTTTACGATCAAATCAGTATTCGTATCATTGAGAAAACCGGAGGGCGAATCTGGGAGGACCATTTATATTGAACATAGTAGGTTGAATCCCCAGCGGAATATCTATCAAAGAAACACAGGCCATTTGAAATGAAAAGCGGCAGCCACTGAAAAGGCAAACGCTGAAATAGTTATAACAACTTCAGTTTGAGGAATCTCTGGAGCATGGCTTTTCAGCAAGAGGCTTAGATTCTCATGAGCCCCTGCAGCTGCAGGGGCTCATGGGAATCTATGCTACTCACAAATGGAATGAATGGAACGAAGGAATGTATTATAACAACCACTGCGACTGACCCACAAGGGCGTTGACGACGAACAATGTTTGCCTGCTGAGTATGAAAAGGTCTTGTATCTAACTGATTCGCATAGCGACTGACATCTGCGCCAAACTAGGAACACGGGAAGGGTTGTACCATAGACAATATAACGTGAACCCTGGAAAGGAGTCCTCGGCATGCATGGCGTGGGGAGCTGCAATGACAATGGCCGCCTACTGTTGGAGTTCTGTGCGGAGCAGCAACTGGTCATCACCAACACTACTTTTCAGCAAAAGGACAGTCGAAAGACCACCTGGATGCATCATCGCTCCAAACACTGGCACCTTATCGACTATGTCCTAGTGCGTCAGAGGGACCGCAGTGACGTCCTCCTCACCAGAGTGATGCCCAGCGCAGAGTGCCACACTGACCACCGCCTTGTCCGCTGCAAACTCAGGCTCCACTTCAAGCCAAAACCCAAGAAATGGGGGCCCCCCAAGTAAAAGCTTGATGTTGCCAGCCTTCAGCGTGACGATGTGAAAGCTGCCTTTCAGACAGATTTACAGCGCAGGCTCAAAGACACAGCGGACCCAGTAGACTCCTCCCCTGAAACACTTTGGGAACAACTGAAAACTGCTATTGCAAAATCCTCTGCAGAAGTCTTGGGTTTCGCCAGAAAGAAGAACAAAGACTGGTTTGACGAAAACGATGTAGAGATCCAGGAACACCTAGCAAAAAAAAAGAGCCGCCCATCAGGCCCACCTAGCCCAGCCTTCCTGCCCTGTGAAGAAGTCTGCCTTCCGCCTCGTCTGCAGCAGTCTCCAGCGCAAGCTCAGAGATCTCCAGAATGAGTGGTGGATCAGACTTGCACAGAGGACCCAGCTTTGCGCTGACAATGGTGACTACAGGGGCTTCTACGAAGCACTGAAAGCAGTGTATGGCCCCAGGCACCTGGTACAAAGTCCCCTGCGAAGCGCGAATGGCCAGGCACTCCTCACAGATAATACCTCCATCTTGAACCGCTGGTCGGAATACTTTCAGAGCCTCTTCAGCGCTGAGCGCACTGTTCAAGAAGCAGTCGTCCTACAAATCCCACACCTCCCAGTAAAGGTTGAATTGGACGAACCGCCCACCGCTGAAGAGACCCTCACAGCCATCCACCAGCTCAAGAGTGGCAAAGCAGCAGGCATTGATGGAATACCGCCAGAGATCTGGAAACATGGAGGCACAGCACTGCACAACAAGCTCCATGACCTCTTTCTCTGCTGCTGGGAGGAAGGAACACTACCAAAAGATCTCCGTGATGCAGTCGTTATCACCCTGTACAAGAACAAAGGCGAGAAGTCTGACTATTCCAACTATCGGGGAATTACCCTGCTGTCCATTGCTGGGAAAATCCTTGCAAGGCTGCTCCTGAATCGGCTGGTACCTGCCATCGCTGAAGACCAACTCCCAGAGGGCCAGTGTGGCTTCAGAGCAAACAGGAGCACCACCGATATGGTCTTTGTGCTGAGACAGCTACAGGAGAAGTGCCGCGAGCAGAACAAAGGGCTGTACGTAACATTTGTCGACCTAACAAAAGCGTTCGACACTGTGAGCAGGCAAGGCATGTGGCAGATCCTGGAGCGACTTGGCTGTCCCCCAAAGTTCCTCAACATGATTGTCCAGCTACACGAGGACCAGCAAGGCCAGGTCAGACTCAACAATGACCTCTCAGAACCATTCCCTATTCTCAACGGCGTAAAGCAGGGCTGCGTGCTGGCACCGACCCTCTTCACCATCTTTTTTAGCATGATGTTGAAGCAGGCCACAGTGGACCTCGATGATGACGATGTACACTGGCACATCAGGTATCGTCTCGATGGCAGCCTGTTCAACCTCAGACGACTGCAGGCCCACACGAAAACCCTAGACCAACTGATTCGTGAGCTGCTTTTTGCTGATGATGCTGCCCTCGTTGCACACACAGAGAGAGCCCTGCAGCGCATCACGTCTTGCTTCGCAGATGCTGCCCAGCTCTTTGGACTCGAGGTCAGTCTGAAAAAGACAGAGGTCCTCCATCAGCCGGCACCCAAGACAGTGTATCACCCTCCTCACATCACCATTGGCGAGTCTGAACTAAAGTCAGTGCACCAGTTTACTTACCTTGGCTGCATTATCACTTCGGACGCCAAGCTGGACAAGGAGCTTGACAGCAGGCTGGCAAAAGCGAACAGCGCTTTCAAGCGGGTGTGGCACAATCAACAGCTGAAAACAGGCACCAAGATCAGCGTGTACAGAGCTGTGGTCCTCACCACCCTGCTGTATGGTTCCGAGTCCTGGGCCCTCTACCGCAGCCAACTACGACTCCTCGAACGCTTCCACCAGCGCTGCCTGCGTACCATCCTGGGCATTCACTGGAGTGACTATGTCACCAACGTCGAGGTCCTTGAACAGGCTGAAACTGTGAGCATCGAGGCTTTGCTGCTGCGGACACAGCTCCGCTGGGCGGGGCATGTCTCCAGGATGGAGGATCATCGCCTACCAAAGATCACCCTGTTCGGCGAGCTTGCTACTGGACACCGTGACAGAGGGGCACCAAAGAAGAGATACAAAGACTGTCTCAAGAAGTCACTTAGTGCCTGCCAAATCGACCACCACCAGTGGTCTTCGCTTGCTGCGGACCGTGACACCTGGCGCTCCACCATTTACAAGGCAGCTGTCTCCTTTGAGGACTCTCACAGAGCTAGCCTTAAGGACAAGCGGCTCAGGAGAAAAAACAGAGATGCCGCAGCTCAGAACCCTGGCCATACCTTCCCCTGCAGCCACTGCGGTCGAACCTGCCTGTCTCGGATTGGCCTCCGCAGCCACGAACAAGCCTGCAGACGTCGTGGGCAACTCCTATAAAATCTTCGTTCGCGAAGTCAAGCCAAGAAGAGAAGAAGAAGAAGAAGAAGAAGATAACGTGAACGTACAGTATAATATATTATATATTATAATGCGTGGACTGTCTATGGTTGTACGTAGACCTCGATAGTCTGAGAGGTATGATAAATATAGAGTTGCAGACTTCACCCACATGAGTTCCCTCTGTCCTAGGATGTGAAGTTCCAGTTCCCAGTTCCAGTTTCTCCCCAAAAGAGCCATGCACCTTGCAGTCTGCATGTGAATCTATGTTTCTTGTTAGATCTAAAGGGTTTAATGGTTAACCGTACAGGAAATCCAGGACACGATGCAGACGGACCTTGGATTCAGATGTCACTTATTTGTTGACGTGCCAATACAACACAAGATCATGTAGCTTCAGGTTTCAGTCGCACGAGTGGATGTAACTCCTGCGAAAACCACTACATTGACAAGGTGCTCCGCTATAGCTATACAACTAACGCGAAGAATCTTGCGTAGTGACTTGCGCATTATTTAAGCACACTCATGCAAATAACTGCACGAGCGCAGCTCCAATCTCCTGCATGTTTCATGGCTTAGGCTCTGGCAGATACCGATCTCACAAATGCATGTCAACCATCTCCAAGAGGTACAGATCCTCATGTGCCCCGGAAAACTGCCGGGGCGCATGAGGATCTATGTCTCTTTTGGACGCTGGTTCAGCATGAGGATCATTAGGATCTAAGGAGCTTTTGTACCCGATACCTTCAGGCTTCCAGTCAGAGGTAGAGAGGTCAGATGCCACTTCTTGATAGCGTCGTATATTCTTTGGCAGCGTCAAGAAATCTGAAACCCTTCCAGAAAACATCCGGCAGTTTTGACATATTTTTGTTTTGCTTTTCTGGATTATGGATAACGGTCGCTCCTCTGCTTGCGACTTGAATTAATTTGATGTGACTTGCAAACAAACAACAACCACAACAGCAACAATAACAGCAGCAACTACTACATAATTAAACTTTCGCTATGCCACTGAAACTCAGATAGCAGCAGCAACAACAACAACCACTACTACATAATTATAAACTTTCGTTATGCCACTGAAACTCAGACAGCAACAACAACAACAGCCACTACTACATAATTAAACGTTCGTTATGCCACTGAAACTCAGACAGCAACGACAACAACAACAACAACCACTACTATATAATTAAACTTTCGTTATGCCACTGAAACTCAGACAGCAACGACAACAACAACCACTACTACATAATTAAACTTTCGTTATGCCATTGAAACTCAAACAGCAACAACAACAACAGCAACTACTACATAGTTAAACTTTCGTTATGCCACTGAAACTCAAACAGCACCAACAACAGCAACAACAACAGCATAATCAAACTTTCGTTATGAAAAGGGTGACGGGCGAATATTTCTGCACTGTTAGAAAGTACTTCGCTTCCATTGGTTCGCCTTTAACCCTTTGCGTGTCGGTAGCGGTTTTTTGTCGCGATGATTCCTGGTGGAATCATCGCGACAAAAACCGCTACCGACACGCAAAGGGTTAACTTTTCATCTTCCATGCGATCGTCCCCACCGTTCTTTTACAACAGGCCCATGCTTATTTTTGCCCCAACAAACCTGACCCAACTTTCAAGGGCAAAAATGAAACCAGAATGCGTTGGAGAAAGGAGGCGATCTGTGTTATTGAAAACGTTCCTGGTCCAATTCCTCGCATCTTGAGGCCAGAATACTGGGTTCCGAGTTGATTGTGGCCTGCACGAAGCAGTTTCTTCCAGACAGCTTGTAAACCCCTTTCCATCTTGCTGAGGCATAGGTCCTCACGAGCTCCTGCAAGTCGCAAACATATTGCTCTCCCAAAGGCCTGTTGTTAAAGCTTGCAGTGTAAATGGTTAATAATCTATATTGACCCCCGTAGAAACATAAATGCCAGAAGCATAGATCCTCATGACCCCCCGCAGTTGGGGGGCTCATGAGGATCTATGCTTCTTGCTGCCTTCATGTATGTCCGTGTGCTTTAGGCAGACTGGGCTATCTGGCAGCTAATCTGTGCTGGTTTCGGAAAGTTCTTTTCTTGACGTAGGCAGCTAAGGCGCTAAACGCGTGCTTCTCAAAATGAAGCAGGTCTTGTGGGTCTTGCTACTTTCGGCCTAGGTGCCCTCCTTGACAACATTGGACAAGCTGTACAGTCCTTTGCCGAAATGTGAAAGACGTCCTCACTGTGAGCAAATGAGTATATTTTGTTAACTTTGCAAAAGAGACCAAAGGGTTGACTGCCAGTGCTTATAATTTAGAAGAAACTACCAGGTAACTAAGAAAAACAAATGTCAGGGGAGATAATTGTGCATTATCGACCAATGATCATAGAATTTCTTTGTATTGAGCACACACACACACACACACACACACACACACACACACACACACACACACACACACACACACACACACACACACACACAAGGATAGGAAAGAGAGGTGCGCTAAGTATGTGACTGGAAGCAATGAATATGGAGCCTTCACCCAAGGGGGGGTGTATCATATATACACTGGATTTCCAGCCCCTTGACGCATGGACATCTAGATCTAGGCCGCCCAAGAGTTTAACGTCTTTTGTCAACTAAAAGGTCATTTCAAAGTTTAGTTCAAAGAAATTTCAAAATTTAAAGTCTAAACACATTTTGACCCCAGCTGGATTCAAACCTTCCACTTTCGGCAGGGAGTCGAACGTTTTATCGTCTGAGCCACGTAGCTCAACAGACTCACTCGAGCCGTACACGAAGGTGCAATACAGCCAAATCGTCTGAATGATGGGTCATCTTGGTTTGGACTGCATGCTGTCAAAACGATATCTTGTACAAATGATTCTGGAGACAATGAATGGGGCAGAAAACCGACGACTGAACAGGCAAGATGGTTATACAAATACCTGTGTAGCAACTTTGAGAACTTATAGGACTGTCTAGACCATGGACGCGCAGGAATGTCGTAGATGGCTTGTAGCGTGTTAGATTGTCTTGAGCAACGTTAAGAAGAAAAGTTCAATATAATCTTATCGTAGAGAGGAAGATCTTGTAGGCTATAAAAAAATATGCTTGTTTGTGATTTTGGACCTTACGGCCTATGGCCGTAAGATCCATAATCACAGCCCAGCACACAATTACGTAATGGCCTGACAGAAGTGCATTTCCGGTTCCTGTCTTGATCGCGTATTGATTGACTACGCATATTTAAAGGGACAACGTCGAATATGAACAGCGCACAGATCTGACGCGGCAATTGATGCTTGGCTGTCAACGTGTAAGCGTCGCTCTGCCAGCGCTGCATGTTTACCGGACAGTCGACTATTGGCGGTTGTGTCTTTAAAGCTCTGTGACTTTCCGGCCAGGCAACTTCGCTGCAGAACTTGCGTAGAATGAAAAGCAGCGGGGATTATTACCAAGAGGAACCCCTTACCGCAAGGGCCAATAGGCCCCATGAGGACTTAGTTCAAACATCTTACATTAGCTCACATTCTTTTTTCCTTTTTCCTTTTTTTTTTTTTTTTTTTTTTTTTGGAAAGGGGGGTGGGGGTGGGGGTGGGGGTGGGGGAGGGGGTGAGGGTGGGGCGCACAACTAAATCGATTCTCGGCTGATTGTAAGAAGATTTTTCTTGCTCACGATACTGCAGTCGACTATAAATAAACTACGTGTCAACGGGACTCATAGTGGGAATCGCGCTGACAAAGAAAACTACAGCATCCAAAGAGGATTTGAATAACAAGTCTTTTCACTGTCAGAACCAACTGAAGACGCCAAAATACATGCGTTTTAACCCCTTGACTACTACTGACGATACCGTGCGACGTAAAGGACGCGTTACTACGCGTCTTTTCCGCCAGACGGTATCGTCAGTAGTAGTCAAGGGTAGACAACTATTACCTTTGAATCATGCTCGATCAGACTACCTAGTTCAAATGTAAGGACACGTGCTTTGTGCCTGATCTGATTGGCGCATCACAACCAGATCAAACACTACCTTGAGTGATCGCGAACTTTCTTTCAATGAGCTTTAATCGTCAATGTCGATCGATCTGCTTCGTTCGTGGTAGTTCAGTGGATTTTTCGCAAATTTGTTTCTTAAGTGGTGCTGAAAATTCTTTTGAGCTGTCATCCTCAATGTTGACTGATCTTGTAGGGTTAGGTCTTAGGCCCCTGCAGCTTTCCAAGTTGGCACTGGAAGTGAGTTGATTTTTTTTTTCCAAAGCTGTATTGACGAGAGCATAAAAGTCAGCGAGCAAAAGCCATCGGGCCGATGTCGGCCGCTGTTGGACTGCGCACGGCCGTGCGCGGGCCAACGGCGTCCAACGTCGGTCCGATGACCTTTGGCGCGTCGGGGAAGTCATTTCCATTGACCCTCTTCAGCCCTTGCCCCAACCCCTCCAACAGCAGACCTTTGAATCAGCGTGAGCAAACAGATCCTGCCCTTGCTGACATTTCTAGCGCTGATGAAGGCACCTCAGGGACAGACAGCCGGGATGGCGCCTAACCCCAGTATGACACCCCCCAGTTTTAAGGAACAGGTGTGGAAGCAGTCGTCGTGCAGTCAACAAGAAGTAAGGATTTTCCAAGAGTCCCTACGACGGCAATGGTTAGTGTGAATCTTGTTCCCTCTTGTAATTTCTGGACCTGAATAACTGGAAGGTGCGCTGATGACGGTCGGACGTCTTGTCCTAAATAACGGGGCGAATGATGCCGAATTTTCAGCAAGAGTAAAAGATGCATATGAGACCCTGCAGCTGCAAAAGGTGATGTGATTCTATGTCTCCTGTTGGTGGAATGATAGTGATGAGATACTGTAGTGGCTTTTCTCTTCTGCGTCTCACAACTAAAACATGCGGACACTAGTTACGAGGAACAAGTGGTATATACCTAATTTGATCAGCAGGAGGCAAAGATTTACATGAGCCCCTGCTGTCGCAGGGGCTCATGTAAATCTTTGCCTCCTGTTGACGGATGGACATGGGTAAGGGGTTCTGGAGTCTTCTTTCTTTTTCGTTTCTCAAACAGGCTGGCATCCAGTTACGAGAAATTCAGCTCGATTGAGAACTTGCCTTAGGGAAGGTGGGAGACTCTAAGGCTTATCATCACCGAACTCAATTTAGATTTTTCCCCCGTGATTTTCTTTTTCCATTTTAGTGCATTTGCATCAGGGATTGTTTTGCTTTCTTTCTCGTTTCTTGTGAAGTGGCATCAGGGACTAATTTCTTTCTTTTCTTTTTTTTTTGAATGGAGAGATTGTCCTTTCTGCTCTGCTGTTTAAGTAGAATGACGAGTGTTGGCGGTTTAAAGTCTCATTTTGCAAGAAAAACGCTCAGACAAAAGTAAATTCGCCTATTTCCTTTCGTCCTTATCTCCATCCCTCTTGTTAGGTTACGGTTTTTTCTAAAGCTAGGATTTAAGAAAAGCTGTGTAAACGTCGATGTCTCCGCCTATATCCGTAACGTGCTGCTTCAGTGGTCTTGACCTATTCAATCCCGACACAACACAGCAAGACTGATAAACATCGACCGTAACAGTTGAAGGGTGGTGCCAGAATAGCTTGGTGCCCATACACATCGATCATGTTATGTAAATGGTAGTGCCATGCGTCAGCCATGAAATGGCGCCTATGTATCGACCATGATTCTTCAAGGGTGGTGGCAAAATAGCTTGGCGCCTGTATTTTGCCACCACCTTTGAAGTATCATGGTTGATTTGTGTTTTGAACTGAAGTCTTCACAGGATAACATTTTGGAATTTCCAATTCGACCATGATTCTTCAAGTGTGGTGGCAAAATAGCTTGGCGCCTGTAGGCGCCAAGCTATTTTGCCACCACCTTTAAAGTATCATGGTTGATTTGTGTTTTGAACTGTAGTCTTCACAGGATAACATTTTGGAATTTCCAAATCGACCATGATTCTTCAAGGGTGGTGGCAAAATATTTTGCCACCACCCTTGAAGTATCATGGTTGATTTGTGTTTTGAACTGTAGTCTTCACAGGATAACATTTTCCACCGTCGGACACAGCAAGTCTGTTAACTGAGCCGTAGAATGCTGTGGTTTGCAAATTGTTAACGATAGATAAGCTTGCCAGGTGTAGCCTGTCAGGCTCAGACTAGCGGATTGCACGTGCAAACTGATCCATCATAACGATTGGTAACGATGAAAACAAGTTAGTAGAAGGAAAACAACCGCTTAATGATTAACGTGATTACGGTGACAAATTCCCAACTCATTATTATGTCTGCAGTTTCTACAAATTACACGGGGTTTAGTTCTTCGTGTTATCTCGTGAAAAGAAAAGTGGAGACTGCCAGTGCTAATATTTTAGGAAGATTACAAAGTAAAGTAGGTAAAAGCACTGTCAGGGGAGATAAGTGTGCATGATCAACCAGTGATCATAGATCTACTTTGGTCAAAGCACAAAAAGTAAGAAAGAGGGGGTGCGCTAAAGCAATGCATATGGAAACTCCCCGAAAGGGAGGGGGGGGGGGGGCGTATCACATATCCCACTATTCTAACCACTCGGTGCATGGAAATTTAAATCTAGGTCCCCAAAAGAGGGTCCATATATTTAGCCGGTGTGGAGAGCTGTTTCGGTCTTGGCGACCTCGTCAGCACACCATTCGGCATACTAGTGGAAGGCAGGAACTATTGCCTTCCTGCAAAGACAGCCACATTTTACTGTGGTGTCTGCAGGGGCATACATTCCATGCCTCCACCTAGAGCTAAATTTTCATGCACCCTAAGAGAGAACCTACTAAAAGGGGGAAGGGGTTGCATTCGATATTGTAGTAATAAATGAAAAGAAAAGTGGAGACTGCCAGTGCTAATATTTTAGGAAGATTACAAAGTAAAGTAGGTAAAAGCACTGTCAGGGGAGAGAAGTGTTCCTGCCTTCCACCAGTATGCCGAATGGTGTGCTGACGAGGTCGCCAAGACCGAAACAGCTGTCCACACCGGCTAAATATCTAGAACCACCCCCCCCCCACTCCCCTGGGAGGACCTAGATTTAAATTTCTATGCACCGAGTGGCTGGAACAGTGGGATATGTGATACGCCCCCCACCTTGTGGGGTGGGGGTGGGGGGGGGGGGGCTTTCATATGCATTGCTTCCAATCACTTTCTTAGCGCACCCCCTCTTTCCTATCTTTTTTTGTGTGCTTTGACCAAAGTAGATCTATGATTACTGGTCGATCATGCACACTTCTCTCCACTGACAGTGCTTTTACCTACTTTACTTTGTAATCTTTCTTATCTCGTGTTTATTTCTTCAATTAATTAGGTAAATTTTGTTAAAATGATTCCATTCAATTAAAATGCGTTTTTATTATCTGACTAGACATTGCAAAATAACTAGATTTTGTTTTAATATGCCGGTTGTTAGATAAGGCACGGTTTACGTTCATTAAATTAATGACCTTGTTTTTGTATCATTACGACAGTATTTAAAAAAAATATATTTAGAGTTTGCAAACTTTCCGTCTGAAGACTTCAAAGTTCAATATACGTACTCTTTCCTGGACAGTAAATAAGTTTGCAGGACTTTTTCTCCCGACAGGCATTTCCTTTACTGTAATTAATCGTTTGGTTTTTTTTCCTTTCTACTTGTTGCGCAAAGGTCTTCAGGTCGACGACTGCCGCAATGGGCCCGCGCACAGCCGTGCGCGGGTCCACTGCGGCCGTCGGCCCCAAAGACCTTTTGCTACTTGGGTAATTGACTGGATCTTGTTTTAGCCCGTTCAAATGTCTGCCGAAGTGTCGTATGGCCTTGCCGCCGTCAACGCGATGTGCGACACTTTCTCGGCTGTTGATTCAGGGCAGCGTTGAGAAGTTAAGGATAATACAGGCGTTGGATAATAATCAGCTTTCTGTCTGCAACATTTAACTCATTCGCGGCCAGCGGCATCCGGATGCGGCTGGCCGCGAATGAGTTAACCCCTTTAATGCCGTAGGCCACAGATTGTGTTTTGTGGAATCTTCCTTGATTCAGCACCCAAAAGCCCTACCTGTTCCAAGAACGTGGATTCAAAGTGGTGTCAGCAATAGGTATAGATTCTCTTGAGCCCCCGCAACTGCGGGGCGTTCATGAGGATCTGTACCTATTGCAGCTGGGTGGATGTTCGGAATTTCTCGGCTCTGAACGGGTTATAGTTAGCACAGTTTAAAGTTCAAAGATTCTGCACGACATTACGTAACTGGTTTGTGATTTTTAGCCTGTTAACTGAGCCGTACAATGTTGTAGTTTGCAAATAGTTAACGATAGATTAGCTTGCCAAACACCACCACAAGGACTGGCTGTCGGCACAGACCTTGAAGAAGATAGAAGCGAGGAAGCAGAAGAAAGCAGCGGTCAACAACAGTCGCACGAGAGCAGCCAAAGTAAGGGCACAGGGGGAATACTGGGAAGCCAACCGCGAGGTGAAGAGGAGTATCAGGGCAGACAAGAGGGCCTACACAGACAGCCTGGCAGCAGAGGCAGAAAAGGCAGCAGGCAGCGGCAACATGAAACAGCTCTACGACATTACCAGAAGATTGTCGGGTAAGTATGGCCATACAGAAAGACCAGTAAAAGACAAAGACGGCAAGCCTATTGCAGACAGAGCAGACCAACTCGACAGATGGGCCGAGTATTTTGAAGAGTTACTGAACAGACCTAGCCCACCCGACCCCCCCGACATCCAGCCGGCAGAGACCGACCTACCCATCAGCTGTGACAGACCCAGCGGGGAAGAGATCAGAAAAGCAGTGGCATTTTTGAAGAATGGCAAAGCAGCAAGGCCAGATGGCATCCCAGCGGAGTCTCTGAAAGCAGACCTAGAGACAACAGTGGAGATGCTGTACCCACTGTTTGGAAAGATCTGGGAAGAGGAGGTGATGCCAGCTGACTGGAAGGAGGGGTACCTAATCAAGCTTCCCAAGAAAGGCGACCTCAGCAAGTGTTCCAACTACAGAGGAATCACCTTGCTGTCAGTACCAGGAAAGGTCTTCAACAGGATCATCCTAGAGAGAATGAAGAGCTCCGTTGACCCCCAGCTGAGAGACCAGCAAGCAGGATTCAGGAAGAACCGATCATGTACAGACCAGATCGCCACTCTCCGCATCATCGTGGAACAGTCTCTGGAGTGGAGCTCCCCGCTGTACGTCAACTTTGTGGATTATGAGAAAGCATTTGACAGCGTGGACCGAGAGACTCTGTGGAAACTCCTACGACACTACGGTGTACCCACAAAGCTCGTCCGCCTGATCAAGAGCAGCTATGATGGCATGACATGTCGCGTGATCCACGAAGGGCAGTTCACCAGAGAGCTCCAGGTCAGAACTGGTGTCAGGCAGGGGTGTCTGCTGTCTCCGTTCCTCTTCCTACTGGCCATAGACTGGGTCATGAAGATGACCACAGAGCACAGACGAAGTGGAATACAGTGGACACTGTGGACACAGCTTGACGACCTCGATTTTGCAGACGACTTGGCATTACTGTCCCACACTCATCAACAAATGCAGGACAAGACCACGAGGCTTGCTGACATCTCGTCCCAAGTGGGCCTCACCATTCACAAACAGAAAACAAAGACAATGAGGCTGAACGCAACCAGGGAAGAACCAGTCTTGCTTGCTGGCACCCCGTTGGAGGAGGTGGAGTCCTTCACCTATCTCGGGAGCATCTTAGACAAAAAAGGCGGCACTGATGCAGATGTCAGAGCACGAATCGGTAAAGCCAGAGCAGCCTTTCTCCAGTTGAAAAAAGTGTGGAGTTCCAGAGAGCTGTCACAACACACCAAAGTCCGGATTTTCAACTCCAATGTAAAAGCAGTTCTCCTATATGGAGCAGAGACATGGAGATTGACAAAAACCACAGTCAACAGAGTACAGACCTTCATGAACAGTTGCCTTAGAAGAATTTTGAAAATCCATTGGCCAGAGAAGATCAGCAACGTCAGACTCTGGGAGAGAACAGAGCAGATAACAGCAGAGAATGAAATTGGGCGAAGAAGATGGGGATGGATCGGTCACAGTCTGAGAAAGCCAGCTTCCAGTATCACTAGGCAGGCATTGTCATGGAACCCCCAGGGAAAGAGGAAAAGAGGTAGGCCGAGAAACTCCTGGCGTCGAGACCTCCAAGCAGACATCAAGAGACTGGGAACCACCTGGAGTAGAATCGAAGGAGAAGCACAGGACAGGAGTTGCTGGAGGTCTCTCGTCGACGGCCTATACCCGGGTAGGGGTGACAGGCGTAAGTAAGTAAGTAAGATTAGCTTGCCACGTGTAGCCTGCCAGTCTCCAACTAGCGGATTGAACGTGCAAACCGATCCAGCGTTGCGAATGGTAACAATGAAAACAAGTTACTAGAAGGAAAACAACCGCTTAATGATTAACTTGATTACGGTGACAAATCCCCAACTCATTATCATGCCTGCAGTTTCTACAAATGACAGCGGGGTTTTGTTTTTAAAAGTTTTCAGATTTTGTTATCTCGTGTTTATTTCTTCAATGAGGTAGAGTTTGTTTAAATGATTCCATTCAATTAAAATGTGTTTTTATTATCTGACTAGACTTTGCAAAATAACTAGATTTTGTTTTAATATGATGGCTGTTAGATAAGGCACGATTTACGTTCTTTTAATTGATGACCTTGTTTTTGTATCATTAAGACAATTTTTTTTAATTTTAAATTTATTTTGTTATTTATTTATTTATTTATTTTTATTTACAGTTTACAATTTTTTCTTTCTGAAGACTTCAAAGTTCAATAATAAGTTTGCAGGACTTTCTCCCGACAGTCATTTCCTTGTACTGTTTTATAAAAGATCAATAAAACGTTATAGAGTACAAAGTTATTTAGTGTTGTTTGAAACAACAGGCACACTACTGCAGACGGCAACGTCATAACAGATTTTAAATGACGTCATAGTATATTATGTATAAATGTATATTCCATTGACGTCAGTCATGTCTGGGGTGATCCAGGTCGGAAGATTTGTTCTTGATTTCTTTTACGAAAATAGTGGAGGAATTAAAACAAATACGTTATTGGTAGCAGGGGCTTGCTGCACGGACACTTGTAGGCCTAAATCCTTAAAGGCCTTCGGGGTACAATGGTTCGTTTGACCTCTCTCAGGCCTGCAAGGCTGCGTGTAGCAAACCCTTGCTACCAATAACTTATTTTAGGCGTCTCTGAAAGATTTAAACATCAACTCACATATTCACACCCACAAAGGCGCAGACACGCGCTGGTGTACACACGCGCATACATCTATACTGACAAGCAAATGAAATGCGACATTTTTGGAACCATCGGAAACACTGTCGCATTTCTTTTGCTCGTCAGTATACACTCATGCGCGCGTGCAAACAAACGCGGATACACTCACACACAGCCCTAAAGCACATTATCAGAAACTCTCCAACGAAAACTGAAACCTTCCTCCGGTTCCTACTTGTCATCTAGCAACCATAAGCCAACATTAATCCAGGCCTGCTACGCCATAAAGAAATATGAGCCACAGTAATGCATACTTTCCAGAGTGTTTTTCCAAGCCATTATTGCTCTTTCCAGTAAACAAAAGCTCCTCAGGCCGACTTTTGGCCGCTGTTGGCCCGCGCACGGCCGTGCGCGGGCCAACTGCAGCCAAGAGTCGGCCCGAGGTATTGATCTTTGTTATTTTGCGTAAATCCCCCTTTCATAGTAACCCGAGTTGGCGGCCTACGCAATTTTTCACACTTTTGACGTCATAATCCCCCCCCCCCCCCCCCAAATGTCTGGAGAAAAGCATCCAGATGCGGCGTGACAATGCTGCCGGTATTTGGCGAAAGGCGGTATGCCCATTTCTGAGAAAAGCAAGATATTCATTGTTAAACAATAAAAATATCGCTTTACTCAAAATGGACATTCTGGCTTTTGCAAAGTAATGGCAGCTAGAGAGTCATGCTTTATCATGTTATACAGTTTAAGAAGTAGCCCACCAAACTCAGCCTAAGGAGGCAAATGTAATGAAACCGCACGATTCTCTTGATAACAAGAAGATTTCAGAAGGAAAATAAGAAAGATGAAACACTTTTTAGTGAGGAAAATGACGGCACAACGTTAATTTTATTTTATTTTGTATATGTTTGAGTGAGCCATCAGTAACTCACGCGGTTTGAATGTCTCTTGCAGGCAAATCGGTCTGGATGATTGTTTACACGACTTTGGATGCATGTTTCCTGACATCATTCTACAAAAGACTGGTGGTTTTAAAATAATTATGTGGTCTCAAAAGCAGGATGATGATCTTAACTTATTGTGCCCGAGGTAGGAAATCCCCACATTTTGGAGTTATCCTCTGAGGACTGCATTACAATTCAGGAGACAGATCGACCCTGATAGTGCAAGGGTGGTGGCAGAATAGCTTGGCGCCTATAGGCGCCAAGCTATTCTGTCACCACTCTTGAACTATCATGGTCGAGGCATATCTTGCTGCAGTGTGTCGCGGACAGAATGATTTAACGTTTTTCAAATGACACAAAGAACAATACAAAAAGACAGGAGGCATACGAAGAAAAACTAAAATCAAGTTCCCATAAGATAACAAAATAATAACAAATGAGCTATTTATTTTAACCCATTCAACCCCGACACACCACAGCAAGACCTGGATCGAGCATGATAGTTCAAGGGTGATGCCAGAATAGCTTGGCGCCCATGGGCGTCAAGCTATTCTGACACCACTTTTGAACTACCATGCTCGATCTCTCTCTAGAATTGTAATACAGTTCTTCAGAGGGCAACTTCAAAATGTGGGGAATTCGCTCCCGGGGCAGAATGTGTTAACTAAACACTATAGCCCTAACAAGTTCTTGCACACAGGTTATAGGTAAGAAGCTATGATCGTTTGTAGAAAGGTGACTACATCAGTTGGGTTTTCAGTGTGGGCGGTTAGACCGCTTAACTCATTCAAAGGTCACGCATCAATGGCTGCGGAAGTGTCGCATAGCGTTGCCTGCGGCAACGCTATACGACACTTTCGCAGCTATTGATGCGGGGGGATACCTTCAATGAGTTAACCCCTTTACTGCATATGCTCTTGACGATACCGCTTGACGGAAAAGACGCGTAACTACACACGTCATTCACGCCCGGCAGCAATCAAGGGTTTAAAACATTTAATTTACCGTCCAGCACCCATTGGCGTCTGCCTTATGGTAGGGAAAACAAAAAAACAAAAAACAAACAAAAAAGCAGAGGAGGAGAAGAAGCAACTACTGCGCTTTTATGCGCATGTTCCTTGACATTCATGCACCGGAATGTATCGCCGTAAATAAACCACAAAAGACGGGGAGGATTGCTCCTTGGCGGCGGTAGGGCCCGCGTGGTGCACGCGGCCCAATAAACTGGAAAAATGGCGAAGGGAAATTAATAGTCATCCGATTACTGACGCAATATGAACATGAAGAAGAGCCATCACTGGGAAGATTACCCGCGACAAAAGAATCTCTATATAGCCACTCCAAGATACACTCCATCTGTAGGCCGCAGATTCGACGAACCTAATTACCGTGCAACATTGAGAACAAGTGCCTGAGGAAGTTGCTCCGCATCTCGTACCGCGAGCACAAGACCAACGAATATGTACGGAGCATCGTCACTTCCCTGGTGGGCCCACATGAACCCCTTCTGGCAACCGTGAAACGGCGCAAGCTTGCTTGGTTTGGCCACGTGACCCGACACAACACCTTGTCCAAGACTATCCTCCAAGGCACTCTCGAAGGAAGTCGTCGGCGAGGTCGTCAGAGAAAGAGTTGGGTCGCAAACATAAAAGAATGGACCGAACTCGAGATGCCAGACTTGCTTGCCACCGCCCAAAATAGAACTCAGTGGAGAGCACTGTCTGTTGCTGCTGCCTTTCAGTCCCCCCAACGCCCAGTTCGGGCAAGGGACTGATGATGATGATGATGATGAATTACCGTGCGGCCGTTTCAAACCTTTCGCGTCTGCTTGATCGAGGCACAGATTGTCAAAGGCATCAGGTCTGTGGAACGAATCGAGTGTGCTGGTCTGTGATTTTGGACCTTACGACCACAGGTCGTAAGGTCCAAAATCACAGACCTGCACACTCGATTCGATAAACAAATTCCTCTATAGCCCAATGGTCCAAAGTCAAGGACTAAGCACGGGTCTACAGCTTTTCGATGATGTGGTGGCTTTTCTGTACTTTGAAAGGACATCAATTTTCTCGTGGCTCTCTTAAACTACTCGTCGTTAAGTCCCCGATTCTTTCTGCTCCTTCTCGTGAGTGATGAAGAAAGTAAATGAGCTCACTCTTTAACCCTATTATTTGTCTGGGTCAGCTAACTGTGATAGTCGTGCGCAGGTCGAGTTCATCCGACAGGGAAGATCAGAAAACCACTTTATGGCAAGATGAAACATTTTCCTGATGTGTAAAATGTCATTCTCTTAGCAAGTCGCACCCTTCGGCAAAAGGCATATATTGTAATTCCTCAATCAGTGCTAAATAATCAGCTCTGACATATATGCCCATTCAATCGCCAGCATCATATATACCTATAGGCCTTTTGACGGTTATAGACGGTTGATGATTTTGTGGGTTGAGTGTATTAAGGGCCACTTTTTATCGCAGACGCACCGACAACACCAAACAAATAATGTAACAATACTTGGAGTCAGTACTTTGCTATATTTTTTCAGTAACAATTTCATGTAAGCTTTGAGTAAATCAAGCAATTGTAACAACAGCAGTACGTTAGAATGTTCACCCACCCCTTATTTGAAAAGTCACACAAGACTGGTCCAGTCAGTAGCGAGTGTACTCAACGTTTGCAGCCAAACATTCAATGCAGAATTGACGCATGAAGTTCACCAGGGTTCGGAGAATATGTTGTGGGATCGCTTCCCACTCTTGATGCAGGAACTGAGGCAGCTAGGGGACGCATTGAGGAGCGGGGTGGTTGCTGACTACACGTTGCCCCAGCACGTCTAAGAGGTGCTCGATGGGAGCCAGATCAGGTGAACGAGCTAGCCACTCCATCCTCATGATGCCCCGGCTTAAGGTATTCATCCACCACACGGGCGCGATGAGGTCGAGCGTTGTCGTCCTGCAAACAGCATTGTCGCCTATGGCTTGGAGAGCTGGCTGGATGAGGGGCTGCACAATCTCGTCCCGATAGCGCAGTCCAGTCAGGGCCCTCGGATGACATGGAGGGGGTCCTGCCTTCCCTGCTGAAGCCTGCCCAGATCATGACTGAGCCGCCTCCGTAGCGATCCACCTATTGGGCCCATCCATCCGTAAATCGCTCGCCCTGGCGTCTCCAGACCATCATCCCTCCGTCGTTGATGGACACAGTGAACCGTGACTCATCAGTAAACATAACCTGAGTCCACTGGAGTCTGTTCCACCTCACATGTTGACGACAACAGGCAACCCGGGCTCTGCGATAAGCTGGAGTGAGGGGTATTCTCATTGCTGCTCTGCATGAAGCCAGGCCAATTTCGCGCAGACGTCGGAAGACTGTGCTTCTGCTGACGTTAACGTTTGCAGCTTGCATCAGTTGACGTCGCAGAGTAGTTGACGTGACAGTTCGGTCGCGCAGAGCCGCCACACAGAGGTACCTGTCCTCCCTTCTGCTGGTGCAGCACGGGCGTCCTGAGCAGGTTCGTCGTTCTGCCCTTCCAGTTTCTTGGAATCGTGCCAGCAGCCTTTGTATCACTGAATGGGACACCCCAAGACTTCTTCCAACTTCTCGTCCGGAAATTCCATCCTGCAGCCGGCCTTGATCTACCGGCGTTATGCTTCGTCGTGGTGGCATGGTTAGGAAAGGGACAATTATGCCCCTACTGTACCGGTATTTGTAGCGAAACAGAAGTGCTCAGTATTTACGACTGACCCCTTTAGCACGTGCATTTCGACTTTACCGAGTTTTTCCACCTGCTTGCCTTTGGTACGCTTGCCAATATCGCACAGCTTTTCACAAAAACTGACGATGTTTCACGTGCATTTGACACGTTTGTGGAAATTGATGAATTGTTGTCTATTGTTCCCTGTACAGTGGACTGTCTAAGGTCAACGTTTAACCCATATCCATCGAAATAACATTGCATTTTATTAGCGTACTTGCGACGATCAACAATGACACACAAAAAGTGGGGTGGCCCTTAAGTTTTGACCATTAGTATATATTATCAGTGTCAGAAGGATGATCAGCATAATGTGAGAGCTAGACTGCATTCCTAAAACTACTTTACCCACATTATTAAATCAGTACCGTATACGTATCAACGTTAGACACACAATAGCTAGAGCCGTTTAACTCATTCAGCCCGACGGCCGTATTTCCCAAATTTTGGAGGCGTCATCTAATGACTATGCACCAGTTGCAGGAGATGGATCGACCATGATAATTCAAGGGCAGTGCCAGATTAGCTTGGCGACAGGCGTCAAGCTAATCTGGCACTACCCTTGAATTATCATGGTCGACTCATCTCCTGCTGTAATGCATCAGGCCTGAATGGGTTAATAACTCAAGGCGCCACGCATCAATAGCTTCGGCCCCATCTTTATGGCATCAATTCGTCATCCCATTTAGAAGCTGCAATATAGATAGCAAGTCTATACCACTTTTACCAGTAACACATACTATACCTCCGTGGGAACATATTAATGCTACTTTCGATACAGATTTGAAAAAAAGATGAGGATGTAAAATTTAGCAAATTAGTGAAAGAAAATTACATGGGTCTGTCTTAGATTCTACAGACTGTGGAGCAGGCTTTGTTATTCCGGATCTCAAAGTGAAGAAATCTTTTTATCTCGGTAAAGGATTTTTTTTATATTTACGTCTGAACTGTATGCGATTCTCATGGCACTAAATTATATTCAACTTATACCTTCTAACATTTTGATTTGTATCGATTCTAAATCGTCCTATATAGTCTAAAAAGCTGGGATTGTAACCAAGAAAAGACTTAGTATATTAAATAAAACATATTTTAAGCTGTATTATGTCTAGAGGAATAGGGATATATTTTCTTTGGATACCCTCACACTGCGGAATTTATTGGAATGAAATTTGTGAAAGATAAGCACAAAAGGGAGCTATAAATAGAGAAAACTCAGCAGTTTGTAATAATATGCAATTATCTCTACATGAAATGTACTCTGTGTTTAACAGGGTTTTTTTTTCACAAAGACGACATGAAATATACTTATCATGCCTTGTTAAAAAAAAAAACAGCTTCGTTGATACACAAGTTAAGACTAAATTCTTGGAAAACAAAATTCTCAAAAGACATCTGTGAGTGCTTAAGCCCCATCTCTGTTAAACATATAATCTGTGAGTGTCGTATTACAACGAATCTTTTGACGCAAAATAACATAACAGTTGAAAAATTAGCAGAAAATATGTATGTCATCTTACATAGTAATATTGCAATTTAAATAGTTAATATCATAATTTATAGTCCAGTGGGTAAACTTTTATAATAAGTAATTTGTGTGTGTGTTTGGATGTTAATTATTGCTATTCTGTGATATTAACAAGTTGTGTGTTTGGTTGTTGATTTTGTTTTGTCTAATATCACCAATGTGTGAAAAGACGTTAATTAAAATCCTGATCCTGTTTCTGATCATTATCCCATGACAAAGACATAGTACAAAGTACAAGACGCTCTCCTGCTCTTCATTCTAGGGCCTGCTGTGGAGGGTTTTCTAATTTGTGATGTGTATGTTTCGTGGGCTTGTCATTAAAAAATCAATTCGTACCATAAAAAAACACCTCGGCAATAGATCTAACTGTTTGTTTGTGCTGTATTGGGTGATGTTCATTAGTACATATACTGTGTCTATCAATGCTTGCCTCATTTACCGTTTGTCGTTCAAGTGTATGTGTTTACTGTGTGACTTACTAATAATAATACATAGTATTTATATGGCTCATTTCTCATTTTTATAATATAACTCAATGCGCAGGACATAGCCGCGAACTGAACCCAACAAGCACGCTCACGTGAATCACGCGCATTCCCTCACACACTGTACATAAACACAGAACATTCACGTGGTGCTGAGGGCAAGCTCAAGCGAGCTACTGAAATTGTTGGAAATTTAAATCGTTTTTTTTATAATTTTGAAATTTGATTAAGTGGACTGAAATTAATACCAAATTAACACACATAGAAAGGAATACAGCTGCTTGTGTGCCTGCGTCAGTGTGGCTATGTGTTGGAGGGGGGGGGGGGGGAGCGGAAGAATGGGAGCACCTTGCACTTTGCCAATGTTCTGTACAGTGTGTAATGTGTAATTCCGTGCTGTTTGTTTTAGCTGTTTAGCCCTGCAGCGCATCACGTCTTGCTTCGCAGATGCTGCCCAGCTCTTTGGACTCGAGGTCAGTCTGAAAAAGACAGAGGTCCTCCATCAGCCGGCACCCAAGACAGTGTATCGCCCTCCTCACATCACCATTGGCGAGTCTGAACTAAAGTCAGTGCACCAGTTTACTTACCTTGGCTGCATTATCACGTCGGACGCCAAGCTGGACAAGGAGCTTGACAGCAGGCTGGCAAAAGCGAACAGCGCTTTCGGGCGACTTTTCAAGCGGGTGTGGCACAATCAACAGCTGAAAACAGGCACCAAGATCAGCGTGTACAGAGCTGTGGTCCTCACCACCCTGCTGTATGGTTCCGAGTCCTGGGCCCTCTACCGCAGCCAATTACGACTCCTCGAACGCTTCCACCAGCGCTGCCTGCGTACCATCCTGGGCATTCACTGGAGTGACTATGTCACCAACGTCGAGGTCCTTGAACAGGCTGAAACTGTGAGCATCGAGGCTTTGCTGCTGCGGACACAGCTCCGCTGGGCGGGGCATGTCTCCAGGATGGAGGATCATCGCCTACCAAAGATCACCCTGTTCGGCGAGCTTGCTACTGGACACCGTGACAGAGGGGCACCAAAGAAGAGATACAAAGACTGTCTCAAGAAGTCACTTAGTGCCTGCCAAATCGACCACCACCAGTGGTCTTCGCTTGCTGCGGACCGTGACACCTGGCGCTCCACCATTTACAAGGCAGCTGTCTCCTTTGAGGACTCTCACAGAGCTAGCCTTAAGGACAAGCGGCTCAGGAGAAAAAACAGAGATGCCGCAGCTCAGAACCCCGGCCATACCTTCCCCTGCAGCCACTGCGGTCGAACCTGCCTGTCTCGGATTGGCCTCCGCAGCCACGAACAAGCCTGCAGACGTCGTGGGCAACTCCTATAAAATCTTCGTTCGCGAAGTCAAGCCAAGAGAGAGGGTTTTAGCTGTTTAGCTATTTTAGCTGTTGCCAGGGAATGGGGTTAACACATTCTGCTCCAGGAAAGAAATCCGCAAATTTTGAAGTTGCCCCCTGAAGACTGTATTACACTTCTGGAAACATATCGAGCGTGATAGTTCAAGGGTTGTGCCAGAATAGGTTGGCGCCTACGGGCGCCAAGCTATTCGGGCACAACCCTTGAACTATCACGCCCAACCCATGTCTTGCTGTGGCGTGTCGAAGTTGAATGAGTTAAAGAAAGCTTGGTCAACTTACTCATTCTCGTGAAAACGGATCTTTCTCATACAGAATCTGATCATATTTGGGGAGGTAAAATTAGTTATTTCATGAAAAAAATCAATTTGTACGACTGTACAGCACACTGACAAGTACTGTTTCGAAAAAAAAACGGTTAATGGAAAGCTCGGACAAGCATGCGATATCGTCGAAACGTGTGAAACTTTGACCTACTTCTGATTACCAGAAAGCGTCTGTTGGGCCAATGGCTTTTGGTCACGTTATACATTTAAATTTAGAAGTTCAGGCAGTAAGAGGCCCCGTGTTTTTAAAAAATAATTTTTGCCTTGTTTGAAAATTTGCAGTTGGGCTGAATGTTGGAATTTGCTGGAAATTTGTGGTTAGCTGAGAGGAGACATGTTTGGTGCTTTGATTCATACCATCCTGAGCTTATTCAGTGGACAATTGTGGGCCTATGTTGAGTTGCCTTTGACGTAGTGATTTGAGGGGCACGCTGATTTCAGCTGTGCTTGGGTGTGGGGTTGGTAAGGAACCAGTTTCATAGCCAAGAAATGAGACGGGTGATGTGCTGTTTTTTTTTTGGGTATTTTGTGCATGGCAAATGTGCAGCTGGTGGGCAGTAGTGTTTTTTAGGTAATTGAAAAATTAGGGGATGACTGGGACTGACTAAGGCTAAGAGACTGGACAGTACGGAAACAGCACTGTGGTCGGTGGCCTTTTGTTTTATAGCTCAACTCTCATTACTTTCTGACCATCCCTCGTGTAAGATGCGCTACTGATTAGAGCTAAGGACGGCGGGGTTATTTTTTAGGCAGCAATTGCCTCGTTCACTGCGAGCAAGTGGTCATCAGTACGCCTTTGTTAACAGACAAGAGTTATTCATTATCATGTGGTCAGCCAGCCGCACGCCAGAAACACTCAGTCTGAGGAACCGCTGGTACCAGTCATGGTCAGCGAGAGACGCAGATTCACATGAGCCCCTGCAGCTGCAGGGGCTGACATGAATCTGTGTGTCTTGCAGATGTGCGTGAGACTTACTTGTTATCTACTCCGACTCTTCAATCCCTTCCTTGCCGAGAAAAATTTAACACAACCCGACTGCAAGAGACATAGATCCTCATGGGCCCCCGCAGTCGCGGGGGCTCATGAGGATCTACGTCTCTTGCTGAGACCAATTTGTATCCTTATTCCTTGGAGGGCTGTGGCTTTGGGGTGTTGAAAGAACAAGGATTTCAGAAACAGAACGTACGAACAGTGGCAGGGAAGGGGTTAATGCAAGACACGGTCTTCAGCATGAGGAACCGCTTGAGCGTACTCAAACCAAGGGGAATTACAGCGCTGGACAGACAAACAGTTAGATCCCCTGCCCCCGCCTATCAGGCACCCAATCGCCAGCCCACAGAGAAATACGCAGGTATAGAACTAGACGATTATTTCCATCCTCTTGAGCGTAGCCTCGACAAGCTAGGGGCACAGATTTACATAATTATTAGCTCCTATAGCAAACAAAGGTACTCGGGCCCTCGTCCGCCCTAGTGCGCCCGCTGCGGCCGTCGTTGACACGAAGACGTTTTGCTACTGGGGCTGCAGCTGCTAGGACGCGTGTAAAACTGTGTCACCTGCAAATAAACGGCGCTAGTATGCGCCTGAAACCAGATGACATCCTCAATCTAAGGAACAACTACAGCCAATAACAGTCAGCAAAAGGCAAAGATTCGCGCGAGCCAGTGCAGCTGCGGGGACCCTTACCAAACTGTGCCTCTCGTAGATGAAGGCTTTTACAGAGGGACTGGTAAGGTCATTTTGCTGAGGCCGGCTCCATTAATTGTACCCGTCTCAGTAAGAGCAGCAGGAGAGGAAGTTTCTCAAGAGGCGGAGACCTCAACAGGCCATTTTTGACGTCAGTATCAAATCAAGAGTTCTTAGATTTTTGGTGTAAGAAAAAATCTGATTTCGATGGATAATTTTTATGTTGCATAAAAGGGCGACTGACTTACTTATCCCACTTACTAGCCCCACAGCCGTACAGAGGAGATGGATTGACCATGATAATTTAAGGGTAGTACCAGATGAGCTTGGCGCCTAATGACGCCAAGCTCATCTGGCACTACCCTTGAATTATCATGGTCAATCCTTCTCCTGCAGCTGGTACATATTCGTTAGGTAACATATCCAAAATGTGGGTATAAGTGGGTTATTTGGCTTTGTGTTTGGTCTTAGATTTGCGTTTGGTCTTAGATTTCTCTTGGGCCGGCTTCAATTGTTAGAATTCGCCTCATTGTTGTCTTGCCTCAAGTACAAATTTTCAAGTCCATCTTTTCACAATCCACTATGATGTTATCAGGCACACGTAACAGAGGTGTCCTGCTGCCTCTTGTGCGCAGCGTGAGAACTCCCCTACGTAACAGAAGAGAAGAAGAGCGGTAAGGTCATTTATTTTACGACAATCCATCTACATAATAAGTTAAGAGGTAAGATGGTTCTTTTGTGCGGCACTTATGTAAGACACACCAAGAACTTGTACAAAATGTTGTATAAAGGAGATATTGCGAGTTATTAACCCTTATTTTCGTCGCTCTAACTCTTTAACTAATAATAATAATAATAATAATAATAATAATAATAATAATAATAATAATAATAATAAAATTTATAAAGCGCAAACTCCCTGCAGTGCAGGCTCTAAGCGCTGTACAATGCAAATCAAAGTTAAAAACTAAACACAAATCAATAGACAGCAGCAACACAAAATACAAATATTACAATACAAATTCAAAAATTAACAGCACATAAACACACCCAAAGCAAAAACAACCATCACAACAAGGACTGGCACAGGATCATCATGATGCTATTGTGAAACAGAAAAGAGACTGGAATTTGGTAAGACAGAGTAGTGGGATTGGAAAAGATGTTTTTCAGCTGACTTCTGAAAGAAATTACTGTGGGGGCATCACGAATGTGCTTCTGAAGCCAATTCCAAATGACTGGGGCCTGGAAACAAAAGGACCTTTGACCAAAGGACTTTGTATTTATTTTCGGTACTTTCAAATGTTTTTTTCACTGCTAGAAAGTAAGGTGCGGGAAGCTTGATAAGTAGTTAACATACTGGAAAGGTAGGGAGGCAGTACCAGTACCATCGAAATGACGGAAGGCGAAAGTAGCTACCTTGTCAGTACTCAATCCTAGCTTTGATTGGAAGCCGGCAAGAGAAGTTGATACAACAAGGATGACATGTGATCTTTTTTTATTTCTGAAAAATGACGCGAGCTGCACTGTTTACTATTCTGTGAAGTCGAGCCAGTTCTTCACATGGCAGGCCAGCAAACAAACAATTACAATAGTCAATGCGGCTCAAAATCAGTGAAGACACAAGCTGAGTGGTGGCAGACTGAGTCAGGAAAGATCTTACATAGCTGATTTTCTTCAGCTGCAAATAGGCGGCTGCTCTACAGATGGAAGTGATATGGTCATGCATAGACAAAGCAGAGTCCAAAAGAACGCCAAGGTCACGAACACATAGTTTGAAAAGTATGCAGGCTTCACCAACAGTCAAGCTGCTGCATGTGACCTGGGAAAGTGTGTGATATGACGGGGCACACACTGACTCAGTTTTGCCATCATTTGAGCTTGTTCATTAACATCACCTCGACCAAACACGCTACTGACAGCCAAAGGGTTAACTCCTTCAGCCCCGACACATCACGGCAAGACAGGAATAGAGCATGATAGTTCAAGAAATAGCTTGGCGCGTTAATAGGCGCCAAGCTATTCAGTCTGGCACCACCCTTGAAATATCATGCTCGATCTGTCTCTGGAATTGTAATACAGTTCTCCAGAGGGCAACTTCAATACAGTTTGGAGATTTGGGTCCTGGGGCAGAACGTGTTAAACATATTTTGGCTGTCCAATATACCCTCCACGCGAGACAAGTAAGTTACGATTCCCGTTGTTTACGAGCCTGACAGAAGTAATCCACTGAGTCTCGTTAAAGTCCTTAACCCCTTAACTGGCATTTGAAGTAGTTGTTATATCTGATATCCTTCATAACTCAAAACCGGAGATTCCCAGCCGATTCCAGTGCCGTCCAAAGAACATGGATACAAACTTGGGTCAGCAAGAGGCATATATCCTCATGAGGCCCCGCAACAGCGGGGGCTCATGTGGATCTATACCTCTTGCAGATGGACGTTGTTCACTTTTTCACGGCAGTGAAAGGGTGAACATTTTCACCCGATATTTATCAGTTCAACAAAACTATTACAAAACGCTGAAGACAATGTAACATATACTTTTACATCGAAAGATTTCCTCAACAGCAGCGAAAACAAATCCGTGCTGTACGCAGGTGTGGAACAATTTGGATCATGGAAAAATGTGACATCGATACTGTAAAAATCAATACCAAACCCAGACATTTATCATTTCCTTGCACACGACGCGTTGATTTTTTTTTTATTAACCCGTGCTGCTGTCAGGATCATGGGAATCAATACATTTTGCTGTCTGAGAGCGCTCGCTGACTATCGCTTTGAGTCCATAGCCTATATACCTACTGTGTCCAGTCTGTTAAACTTTGGCGAAAAGTCACCTAAGATGCGGGACTTTGAATTTTCACAGATATAAGGCGACGAGTGACACACACACACACACACACGTGTGTGTGTGTGTGTGTGTGTGTGTGTGAGTGTGTGTGTGTGTGTGCGTGTTGTTTGTGTGTGTGCGTGAGTGTGTGTGTGTGTGTATGTGTGTGCGTGTTGTTTGTGTGTGCGTTGTTTGTGTGTGCGTTGTTTGTGTGTGTGTGTGTGTGTGTGTGTGTGTGTGTGTGTGTGTTGTTTGTGTGTGTGCGATTGCGTGTGTGTGTGTGTGTATTGGTTGTGAATGCGTGTGTGTGTGGGTGCATGCGTGCGTGTGTGTGTGTGTATGTGTGTGTGTTGTTTGTCTGTGTGCGTGAGTGTGTGTATGAGTGTGTGTGTTGTTTGTGTGTGCGTTTGTTTGTGTGTGTGTGTGCGTTGTTTGTGTGTGTGTGTGTGTGTGTGTGTGTTGTTTGTGTGTATGCGATTGCGTGTGTGTGTGTGTGTGTGTGTTTTGGTTCTGTGTGCGTGTGTGTGTGGGTTCGTGCGTGTGTCTGTGTGTATGTGTGTGTGTATATATATGTGTGTGTGCGTGTGTGTGTATATACGTGTGTGTGTGTGTGTGTGTGTGTGTGTGTGTGTGTGTATGTGTGTGCATGAGTGCCAGTGCGCGCGTGCCTGTGTACATTAGGAATATAGAGATAAAAGAATAGATATGGCTTGGCTGGTTATTTCGTGGTTTAACCCATTTAACCCCACGGACTCGTTTGGAGGTGTTACCTAGCGACTTTGTACCAGCAGTAGGAGATGGTTCCATCATGATAATTCAAGGGTAGTGCCAGATGAGCTTGGCGCCTGAAGGCGCCAAACTCATCTAGCACTACTCTTGAATTATCATGGTCAATCCCTCTCCTGCTGTTGGGCGTTGGGTTTAAAAGGGTTAACGTCGACGGCACCGGAGTGAAGACGTCCCTGATGGGTGGGTTATGGGGGACAGGGACAGCCTATGCCTATGGCCGGAGTACGACCTGAACACTACTCGGATTAGGCACACTGCAATTGTACCACTTTCAACGGGCCTTCAGCGGAAATGCTACAGAATAAGCCCGCCTGTCTGTCTAGGGCTTACTTAATGTGTATGATATGATCTTTCGGGTCTTCTGAGATTTGAATTGCACGATAAACACAAAACCGAAACATGAGCTGAAGTTGCATTGAACCAAACATGCCGTTTGAGTGCTAGCATTTGCAAGATAATATTCGACACTTGAAATAATATCACGGCAGCTATAATTGAGTCCTTTTGTGCTTTATTAGAACATTTATAGAGAAGTCGTTATACAAAAAAAAAATGTACCCTTCATTACTTCTTCTATTTTCCTGCTTTATTCGAGTCGGTCACGTGCGCGTTTCCAACATGCCCAGTCTGGAACAGAAATACATGCACGGACGCACGTACACAACAGACGTCGAATGCATTAATTGAAATCTGAAACTAAGTTTCAAATCCCAATGCGCAAAAGGCCATCGGGCCGACGTCGACCGCCGTTGGCCCGCGCACGGTCGTGCGCGGGCCAACGGCGGCCGACGGCAGCCTGATGGCCTTTTGCGCATTCAGATGTCAAGTGATTCGGCGTCTGTGTATTGCGTCACATGGATTTTTTTTTCTTTCTGTATCCGGAAGGGTCAGACTAATCCTTTTAGTGGTATTATTTTTTCGTCCAATGGTGGCCTGATCGATAAGCCCACCGGTCTGAGTAAGCTGTGCTCCAGAAATGGATACCACGTTGGAAACACGTTCAGCAGGGTGAAACAAGGACAAATGGGTATAAAGCACTCTCAGATCGATACTTGATTGACTTCAACCCGTTCAGAGCCGAGAAAATCTGAACACCATCCATTTGCAAGAGGTATTGATCCTCATGAGCCCCCGCAAGTGCGGGGGCTCATGAGGATCTATACCTCTTGCTGACACCACTTTGAATCCATGTTCTTGGGACATCTAGGGTTTTGGGTGTTGAATTAAAAGAAGATTGCAGAAACACAATCTGCATCAGGTGGCACTGAACGCGTTAAACCCACTTCTGAATGCAGTCACCGGTTCATTCTGATTTTAACCCGCTTTTGAATTCCACAGGCACTGTAAAAGTAGTCAAAGTACTGGGGGCTGTATGCATAGGGCGGTTAAAACAGCACGTTGTTGTGATACCCAAGTTGCGTCATCGTATGCTCATTTTAACATTGTCATAACTAACATTACAACACAGCAACGCCATATAACAAACACACAATCTTGAACATTTCGCAATAGCTATTTCGGAGTATTGATTAGAAGAGTTGTTTTACCCTTAGTACGGTCGCAAGACCCCTCCCCCCAAAAAAAAAAAAAAAATAAAAAAAAAAAAACAAAAAGAAAAAAAAATAGACTAAGATTAAAAAGAAAGAAAAAATAAAACAATAAACAAACGAACAACAACAACAACAACAACAACAGCAGCAACAGCAACAGCAGCAACAGAAAGTATACCTGAACAGTCAAAACAACCACAAGAGCATAATGACGTAATTCCATTTTACCACGACGAAATTTTGCAAGTACAGAGACTACCTCGTGGTCCTATTACATGTATAACTATATTATATAAAAGCAATATACCTTTACCAGGCATAGAGGGTCGATCGGGTAGCCAGTGTACGTGGATCAAAGTAACCAGTGTGGTGTTCAATGTATCATCTTGCACTGAGTCTGCCTGGGAGCCATACCGTTACCTGACAGCCGCTAGAAATGACGTCTAACACTAAAAATTATTCCGGTCTGAGGCACTCACGTATAATAAAGCCAGCTAGTGACATATATTCTCATGAGCCCCCGCTTAAGCGGGGGCTCATGAGAATATATGCCACTTGCACTTGGATCAGTGTCGCACACCGGGATACGTCAGTGGTGGGTTAATCTACACTTAACTGAACGCTAATGGTGTTGAGGGGGGGTGTGGGGTGTGTGGTGGAGGTGGTTTTTTTTTTTTTTTTTTTTTTTTTTTTTTTTTTTTTTGGGGGGGGGGGGGGGAGGGGCTTTGGAAGAACCTCGATTGTGTTTGTCTAATTGC
The DNA here is from genome assembly GCA_036245525.1 of Semisulcospira habei. Taxonomy (NCBI): domain Eukaryota; kingdom Metazoa; phylum Mollusca; class Gastropoda; family Semisulcospiridae; genus Semisulcospira; species Semisulcospira habei. The sequence continues at coordinate 24,044,281 of BTPG01000001.1, read as the reverse complement.
AAACGCTAGCACTAGCCAGCAGGATGTGTCTGCTGCTTGTTTTGCTTGTCCCGGTACTCTGATAATTAAGTTCATCCAACTCTGACATCAAGCCTGGCTCCAGTCCGCCAACGTGTTTGTGACAGTTCAAGGCTAGTGTCAGATTTTAGATTGCCTTGGCGCTATCCTGTACTTTCTGAGACGTAGCCACTTCAGTTCAGGATACAATTTGCAGCATATTGGGTTTTTTTCGAAGTCACAAAAGCAGCTCCGCATGAAATTGCGTTAGAAAATTCCCCGCCATATCATCTGTGTGCTGGTCAGTGACTTTGACCTCTACCCCTCCCCCCCTCCCCCCCCTCCCCCACCCACAGCCGTAAGATCCAGAATCAGACACTCACAGAGCTCACGCGAGGCGCGTTGCATCCGGATACCCGGCGTTAACCCGCGTATCCGGATGCGGCACGTCTCAAATTAGTTAATCACAACGTAACGTAGAAGTATAGTCCAAAATATAACGACTGTGGTATTCACAATTCGCTGCATTCTCTCCAACAACAAAAAACCAAACAACAAAAAAAAAAAAAAACCCAAACAACCAACAAAACAACTTCCCGATCGTTAGCTGATGCATTCAAACTCATCGATCATCTCGCAAATAAAATAAAAGCTTTATGTTCCGTCGAAATTGGCATTCGGACAAACACGAGTAAGAAGAAAGGATGCTGCCTATGTGTATTGCCATAGCTATTGATTGGACTCTGAGGTCATTGTTCTTAGGATAATTCTTTCATCGCTACCCGTCTGATTTACAATTTCTAAAGAGAATGGAGCGAAGCAATTTCATTCGGGAAATGTGAGCAAAACCCAAGAGCAAGAGGCACGGAACCTCATGAGCCCCCGCAATATGGGGGGGGGGGGGGGGGGGGGGGCTCGTGAGGTTCTTTGTCTCTTGCCAGCCCATTTATATGCGTGTTCCGTGGAAGGAGGGGGTTCTTTGGCGTTGAATTTGCCAAGATATCAAAGACGTGGACGTGACATGTTTTCTATGACCGGGACTAGAAAAGGTTAATGTGATATTTTAGATGATTCATTATTTAGATTTTTCAGTTCATTTTCTATCTTTATAGTGTTTACTAAAGCCAAGACATGAACCGTTAAAGCGACCAGGTAATAAAGGATGAATAGTTCACAATATTTCATTGATAAATGTTATTGGTATGTTCTACATATAAAACGTAAAAAGACGAAATCAATTATGAAATCTGATTATCATCAAACGCAAGATGCTTTCTCCTTTTCTTCTCATTTGTACGTAGGAGAGTTCCGAGGACATGACCCAGGGGCAGCAGAACATTTATGTTATATGCGCCTACTCACACGGATTGTAAAATCAAGGGTAAAAAAAGTATTATTTGAGGCAAAACAACTCTGAGAAACCGTCATTTTGTGTTTTTTTTTTTTTTGCAAATTTTAACAATCAAAGCCCACCTTGTACAGGCAACACGTTTCAGCAATAAAAGCCCACACATCGCCATAATGAAACTTCTAAAAATAATAAAATGTGTATGCTGCCTTGCAGACTTGTAAACAGACCTTTAAGTAAATATTTTTAACACACAAACTGCAAAACGTATTTATTTATTTATCCATTGTAAACGAAAGGCAAAACTGATTTGTTTAACCCCTTGCCACAGCCCGTGGACGCAGATTGTATTGCTGAAATCATAATAAATTCAGCGTCAAACATCATCAGCCTTCAAAGGAACAAAGTGGTCTCAGGAAGAGGCATAGATCCTCATGAGCCCGGCTCATGAGTATCTATGCCACTTGCGTTTGGGTGTTTTTAAGTTTTTCGTCAGTGAAGGGGTTAAATATCTACAGCTGTAAACTTTAAGTTTTATTTTTGTCAACAAACTTTTTTACTTTTAATGTCATACTTTCTCCAAGTCAGAAATGTCTTCCATCCAACCAAGTCTCTTCATTGTCCCCCCACTTTGGTACCGGTCTCAGGCCACTTTACAAATTTCAAATACAAGCGATCAAAAATTCTCTGTAACTTCAGTAGCTGACTGGCCCTTCGTTTGTCTTGTACTGTGTTTGTCTTAAATGGCGTAAATCCGTGTCTGTTTCGTGAGTGTGTGTGTTGGGTTTCAGGCGCGGCGCTTTGAGTCGATTTCCCCAAAATTGAGAAAAAGCGCCTATATAATAACGGTATTATTATTATTATTATTATTGTCGAAACACATTATTATGTATATGCATGTATAAACTATGAAGACGGATATGCACGAGTTTGATTTAGCTAATGCTACGCGTTTTCGTGAGTTTTGTTTCTGAACTAAGGGTGGTGTGGTGGTGGTGGCTGGTGGCGGAGGATGGTCCAGAGTCTGTTAACTCATCGAAGAGGCCCCACATCAATAGCTGCGAAAGTGTGGTATAGCGTTGCCGCCGGCAACGCTGTACGACACTTCCACAGCTATTGATGCGGGGAGCTTTGAATGAGTTCAGCCGTTGAAAGTGTGTGTGAGTGTGTGTATGTGTGTGTGTGTGTGTGTGTGTGTGTGTGTGTTTGAGTGTGTGTATGTGTGTGTGTGTATGTGTGTGTGTGTGTGTGTGTGTGTGTGTGTGTGCGCGCGCGCCGCGCGCGCGCGTGGGTGTGTGGAAGGCCTGCATTTGGTTTAAATGCATATCACCCAGAATTTCAGTTTTAGCTGTGAAGGAATACAGCCTACTACTAGCTGGGCTGTGTTTCCCGGATAGGCAAGCTAGATAGGTGAAGGCCGGGGCGATAATGTGTTTGATCACAGCTCGGGGCGACGTGCGTTTTCATATCTACAGTTTACATTTGATGGCTTCATGCATATTTCATGACTCAGCCGTCAAACCGACGTGCCCTTCGATGGTATCAGGTGTTTCTGTATTCTTGGGTTCAGTTTGAAAAATAAAAAAAATCCAAAAGCAGTTTGCATACGCTAGCTACACCGTCGTTGACATTAACTCATTCAACTCCGACAGGCCACGGCAAGACATGGATCGAGCGTGACAGTTCAAGGGTTGTGCCTGAATAGCTTGGCGCCCATAGGCGCCAAGCTATTCTGGCACAACCCTTGAACTATCACGCTCGATCTGTTTCCAGAAGCGTAATACAGTCATCAGGGCGGGGGCAACTTCAAATTTTGCTGATTTCGGTCCTGCAGCAGAACGCGGTGTTAACCCCAATCCCTGGCAGTGGACGTACATTGTTTTTTTTTCTGCAGTTTTCGTGAACTCAAACCCAGAGAGCCGCTGTCGTATCAGGAACATAGATGCAAAGTGGTGCCAGCAGGAGGCGTAGATCCTCATGAGCCCCCGCGACTGATAATCCGTTTCTCTTGCAGTTGGATCATGTTTATTTTTTGGTCCGGCAGTCCAGGGGTCATAAAGCAGAATCTTGACCAAAAAAGGGGACTGCCGAGAGTGTAAAATACCAGGAAATAACGGAGAAAGAAAGGAACACACGTTTTGAAAAAAGATGACACAAATTAGTTTATTGTATTGTGCTTGTCACGTTCTTTCAAAGCGTGTTTCTTTTTCTGTTGGCTATTTCTGTAAATAAAATAGTAGGCTTGTCGTATGTCTTGTATGATGAAAGCGCGGTTAATTCCATCTGTGCCTCTTTTTGTCCGTTAACACTTTCCCTGCCACTGGACGCATGTTTTGTTTCCCAAATCTTAGTTCATTCAACGACCCAAAGAACCACGATCCGAAGTCACAAGAGTGAAAGAAACACGGCTGCAAAGCGGTCTCAGCAAGAGACAAAGATCCTCATGAGCCCCCGCCATAGCGGGGGCTAATGAGAATCTTTGTCTCTTCCATTTGGATCGTGTCCAGTTTACCCCGACAGCGGCGAGGTTAATTTCAATCTGACTGACCCGACCCAAAGTCACAACCGTTAAACGATCGTGGCTACAAATTGGTCCCAGCAAGAAACATAGATCCTCATGAGCCCCCGTGACAGCGGGGGCTCATGAGGATCTGTGTCTCTTGCAGTTAGATCGTGTTCACTTTTTCTCGGCAGTGAAGGGGTTAATCTCAATCTGACTGCTCTTCGCGTATCAAAGACACACGAAGTTAAAAATCAGAAAGAAAGCGCTGTAGTTCTGCCCAGTAATTTGACAGTCCTGATTCTCTCTGCCAGAAATAACCATGGAAGAAGATTATGAAACTAGATCTAAATTCAGGAACGGAAATATTATACAAGTCATAATTATACAGATCTGTCAGTTGCATTGTGGGGGGAAAAGGGGAAGACAAAAAGTAGGGTATCTAGCCCTGCGTCACATGGGCGGCAGGCCCCGTGGGAGTTACTGTACATATTCCGGCGAGCAAAGCTGTTCCGACGGCCTCGGCCGGTCGATATCGGACTCGGTTGTCCCGCGTACAGGACAACTGAAGTAGACGTCGCCCGAAGACCGCTTGCCTGCTGGGTAGCAGATTAAATTTCCGGAGTCCGACAAATGGCTCACAATGCAATATCATCATGAGTTTTAGCACTAATTAAAAATCACAGAAAGTGAAGTGGACCGTTGCAAGCTCAAGGGTTGTTACCACTGATGAAGCTCCCGCACTACCTTTGAGCTGTCTGGTCATGGTCGCTAGACTTCTTTCCTCTCTGCGTTTTCGGCCATACACAGGCAGATGTTCAAAAAGCTGTTGCTTGAAATCAATTAAAGGTGCCAGGTGCAGTCAATATGGCGTTCATTAAAGCATTAAATCGTGAACAACGACAATAGGATAATGATCGACCCTGATAGTTCAAGGGTGGGGCCAAAATAGCTGGGCGCTTTTAAGCGCCCAGCTATTCTGGCACCACCCTTCAACAATCACGATCGATATGTCGACTGAACTAGTATACTGATGCAGTCTTGAGAGGACTACTTTAAACTGTACTACTATTTTTTACTTTAAAGAGATCTACTTCTTGGTTAATAGTTTGCAATATTTTCTTAATAACTGCTGTTATTGTGTCTTACCATAATGCTGAACTAAAGGGCTACCTTAATTTATAAAATTTGCATGTAGTAAAAGGAAATATTTTGCTGCTGTTTATCTCCTTTAGTAGAAGAGTGCTTCTGTTACTCACAAGGGTCAGAAGAAAACCTCTGTGTGCCTGCTCCCATGGATTGTGAAAATGTTGAGGCAAGACAGCCTTGATGACCCGTTGTATCGGCATATTTAAGCAAACCAAGCCCCTCCCATGGAGCACATCGCTTTGAAGAGTACAATGACAGAAAGTTATCCACGGCTTACTTAAAACGGAGGACTATGACTCAGTAAAATGTGCATCACTGGAGCTACAACAGAGAAATATGCGCCTGACTAGTTCATAGGGGCCTCAATGTGCGGAAATACGAGACAACCACTGCACCGGCCACTGCGCGCACAAGTCCAACACATTCCCCATTGGACAAAAGGCCATCGGGCCGACGTTGGCCCGATGGCCTTTTGCGCATTGGGTCAATAGTAATACCGACGGGTAGCAAGATATGTCACCCTGAAACTCAGAAATTCGAGCTGACAACAGTTTCAGTTCAGCCTTCAAAGCAACCATCCGCATAAAACCTGACTAGGAACAAACTCAGCAGACATTTGGCTGCCACTGAATCGACACCAATTCTTGTGGGTCAACAGGAAAATTAGGTTATGCCCCCTTTTCACACACTGTTTTCTATTCAGTAGCCTCTTGCAACATAAAGCAATGAACCTCCCACACAAAAATTCCACGTGGAGCACATCACCTGACAGGAGAAACATAATACAGTATATGTATACTGTGCAGCACTTTAGTGTTTCCGATGATTCCCAAAATGTCGCATTTCTTTTGCTCGTGAGTATACTGTGTGCGCCGAAGGCTCCCTCAGAGAAATCATCGTCACGGATGTTTGAGGTCGAGTTCACTTATCAAGAACGAGCCACTCATTGCGGCAGAGCACAAAATCGGGGTCCTAAAATAGATATTTAGCTGATGCTCAGTGAGAAATTATCACCAGTTGGAGACTCACTACTTTTACTGTAAAGTTGTTCCGTCATCATACCCCTTCCACTACCAGTGCGTTTGAAATCTTTCTTGGCCTCAGAATGTGTGTTTCAAATCTTCCTTAATTTAAAAGCCACTGAGTCACAACCGTGCAAGGAATCGGGGATGCAGAGACCACGGTGTCATATAGAGGCACACCGTCATCCTCGAGTTAAACTCAGAACTGAACACGACCCGATTGGAAGAGACATACTTCCTCATGAACCCCCGCAACTGCGGGGGATCCGATGAATCCGGGATGCATGTCTCGTTCAGTTGGTTCGTGTTCCGTTGTACCCCGTCAGTGATAGTGGTGTGCAGCATCTTCTCGTGTTCACAACCTGTGCGCGATCAAAGTCTGTGAACTCTGTTACTCCGTTGTGTTTGAACGTGTGTGTTTTGATCCTGCCTAAGATCCTTCTGCCTTTCAAGTCTTTGTCTCGTATCGAATTCTGCTCAACAGTTGCTGAGACTTGGTGTGTTGTCTCACGATAAATTGTCTACTTTAAAACCATGGTCTCTCCCCCCGTCCATAGCGATCAGACGTACAAAATCTAAAGATGTCACAGACAAGCAAGAGGTATACATTCTCATGAGTCCCTGCAATTGCAGGGGCTAATGAGAATCTATGCCTCTTTCAGTTGGGGGATAACTGACAGGAGAGACTGTTGACGGATTACGTTGGTGCTAGCAGGAGTTGAATCATCGATCAAGACATCATTCAACTTTCACAGACGAATCAAATGTAAATTTCAGTCCACATTCGCTCAGTTCAAAGTGCGGGCGAAAGAATGGCCGTGATAGCTCGAGTCAGTTTTGGGGAGGAGACAAGATGATTAGACACTGACTCTGGTCGACCTATCCTAATGGAATAATCTATAACATTTCGTGTTGTGATAAAGACACTGGTAGTTTGAAAAAACAAATTCGTCAGCGAAGGCGGTGTTACATTATTCACGGCTAAAATCTTGACATTAACCCCTGCACTGCTGAAACAAAACTGAACACGATTCCACTGCAAGAGACATAGATCTGTCCTCTGCAGGGGTTCATGAGGCTCTATGACTCTTGCTGACACCACTTGTTATTCATGTCACGTGTACAGCTAGAGTTCTTTGGCGCTAAAGTAGCGAAGATTTCAAAAACACAGCCTGCGACCAAAGCCAGTGAAGGGTTAATGATGTTTTTTGTATACATTCGTTCAATACATATTGAATATTTTCTAATGCTGATAAACAGTAGACGCCATATCATGTCGTAAATGGTTAAACAGATAAATCTTGACAATGTTTTATGTATGAATTATCTGACACACAGAAGGTGGAGGAAAGACCCTTGTTGTCAGCGACATTACCGGACGGGAAGTTTCTTTTTCCAACCGAGTTCCGTAACGCAAGTTCCAAGCACTATGTGTGGAACTTGCGTTAGGTTGGAAAAAAATATCGGCAAAACTATTCTTGAAGCTTGCGTTACGGAACTAGCTTTGGGAAGAGAAATTTCGCTTACAGGACATATTCGTTGGACTTCCTTTCGTATCATATGCACTATCACGTGTATAATGACTATTATCACGGATTGTGGAGAGTCAGAGTCTCGATCATTTATTACTTTGTGTTGATCTGTGAAGGTGGGCGGACCTTTTGGCTTAAGCATTACCGGAAGTTGCCGTTTTCCTTGCTTTCACGTACTTCACTTTATAAACAGCATTGATCTGGATCATAACCATGCACTGATTGTGTAGTCTTATTTCCTACCTGTGTCCTGTTCTGTTATTCTGGATCTTACGGCTGAAAGCATATATTCATTAACCGTTTAATTGCCAAGAGACAAGAGGCATAAATCCTCATGAGCCCCCGCGTTCGCGGGGGCTCATGACGGTTTATGTCTCTTGTTAGTCCCATGTTCGTGATTCATTTTTGGTCACATTTTCTTATGTGAAGTTCTTCACGCGAATGTCACTCAGCGTGCTATGGTTTACGAGTCGAAATCCGTGATCACGGCCGCGAAGGAGTTAATGTGCCCTGAAGCTGTATCTGAAATGTGCTACCTTTTGGGTTTTAACGCATTATGCCTGTGGGACTGCTAATGCACAGTCACGCCGCGTTGACCACCTGCCTTGACTGACGGCTATTAAGCAGCAACGAGCTGCTACCACCTGTATTAAATTGCACCTCTGGGACGATCGGATGTGTAAGTATTGTGACTGACGCTAGGCAGCAATGATAGAATATTCAATGTTTGTGCGATAGCAGAGAGGGGTCTTTTGTTCATTTAGCGTACAACAGAAATAGCACGTACAGCTGTTGCGTCCAAAACCACGTATAAACACACTGGTTCTTATTGATGAGCTGAGTTGCTCAGTTGACTGAGCGTTCGAATCTCGTCCGGAACTGAGTTTGAGGGTTCGAAATAAGTTGGACGTCAAAATTTGTTCCGCAATAATCAGTGCCCCGCCTTTGTAACACCTTTGTCGTGGAAAAAAAAGACGTTAACCCCTAAAGTTTAACATTGGACTCCGTAAGTGTTGTTGTCTCTAAACGAGCGGTTGCCTTGTATTGCTGTACATGTATATTGACAAGCAAAAGGAATGCTACATCATTCGAGTGATCGGATCAGTGTTTCCGATGACTCGAATGATGTCGCAGTCAATATACTTACTAACCTAGATCAGCTAACAAATCTGGTGACTCGGACTTTGGACACCGTCTGCTTTTAAAGTCAGAGTCATTCGAGTTAACTCACTCTACCCCAGACACACCACAGCAAGATATGGGTCGACCGTGATAGTTCAAGGGTGATGCCAGAATAGCTTGGCGCCTATGGGCGCCAAGCTATTCTGGCATCACCCTTGAACTATCACGGTCGATCTGTGTCCTGCACTGCAAAAGCAGTCTTCAGAGGGCAACGGCGAAATTTGGGGATTTCGGTGATGGGTTAGAATGAGTTAACCTATTCAGTGCCAGCTGACGCAGACTGTGTTTCTGCAGTCTTCATTAATTCACCACCAAAAAAGAAAACTTAGCTGTTCCAGGAACATGGATTCAAAGTGGTGTCAGCAAGAGGCGTAGATCCAGGAACATGGATTCAAAGTGGTGTCAGCAAGAGGCGTAGATCCAGGAACATGGATTCAAAGTGGTGTCCAGACGGATCAGTGGTGTCAGCAAGAGGCGTAGATCCAGGAACATGGATTCAAAGTGGTGTCAGCAAGAGGCGTAGATCCAGGAACATGGATTCAAAGTGGTGTCAGCAAGAGGCGTAGATCCAGGAACATGGATTCAAAGTGGTGTCAGCAAGAGGCGTAGATCCCCATAAGCCCCCCCGCAACTGCGCGGGCCTCCTGAGGATCTATGCCTCATGCAGTTGGATGGCGTTCACATTTTCTAGGCACTGAAAGCCGGGGTTAAATGACACAGATCCTCATGTTCCCTTACAGCTCGCGGCGGCTTCCATAGACTATGCAACATGATGACACAGAGAACTATTATGACAAACAAACTGAGTAACTCTTTCGAGAAGTGCCGCATCCGGATTCGCGGTGTAAAGCCGCGAATCGGATGCGACACGTCTCGAAAGCGTTAACCACGGGCACTAATTCAAGATCTCCAACAGCTTGGCACCTGTGGGCTTCAAGCTATTCTGGCGCCACTCTTTGAAATAGCGTGGTCGGTCGGTCCATATTTTCTGGTCTGAACTATCATGATGGTTCGTCTATTTATATTCAGGGCTGAGCGAGTTAACCCCTTCCCCGCCAATGTACGTGAAATCTTTGTTTATTCAACGATCAAAAGCTGCAACCGTCCAAGAAACATGGATACAAATTGGTCTCGGTAAAAGGCATAGATCCTCATGAGTTGACTGAGCCCCCGCAGTCGCGGGGAGCTCATGAGGATCTATATCTCTTGCTGTTGGATCGTGTTAACTTTATCTCGGCAGTGAAGGGGTTGATGCGTAATGGTGGATGGGTGACTGCGACAGTAGCCTGTGACAGCGTGTTGGGAACTGGCGCGCGGCCAAGACGCCGAAACCCCTATGCTCTTCAGACCAATCCGTGAACAACGAGAGAACCATTGATCCGAGCCACCGAGGATACCAGGCGCGCGCGTGCGTGCACGTGCGTGCATGTGTGCGTGAGCGCGTGAGCGGTGTGGCATGCAATGCGAAGAGAATGAGTGAGTGAGTGATTCAGTGAGAGAAAGAGTGAGGAAAAGACAGAGAGAAAGAGTAATAGATAGAGCTAGTTGCTGTTCCAGGCGGCATGCGGCGCGGGTAGCCTGGCAAGGTGGTGTGACGCGAATTTTGTCAGTCGAGTCGGCCTAGGTGAGCAAAAAGTCCTTGGGCCGACGTCGGCCGCAGGTGGTCCGCGCACTGAAAGTGTGCGGGCCACCTGCGGCCCACATCGGCCCGAGGACCTATCGCTTATCGCGAAATTATCAATTCGTCACGGCAATAATTAATGCGGGCCCATACCTTCAGGGTAGCTTGGTCCACGCGTTATAGCAGAAAGCGCTCAGTCAGTCAGCGCAGGACAGTGAGCTTGTAGGCGCTGGGGAAGGTACCACGCGGTGTGGCACAGGCGCTGTAATGATCTCAGACTGTCACACAGTTATCTGCTGCATCTCTCACTGATGCCGCTGTCTTGACTCTCTCCTGAGAGTTTACCGTGTGTTCTTGAGAGAAGCCTATCATTGTGCGTGAAATCATCACCCTTTGTTCGATCCGGCAAAAAGCCTGCAGGCCAGTAGACTCTTTGAGGAACTTTACAATATCGTGGTGATTGTCACTTGTGCCGGAACTGACGTGCAACTTTTTTTTCTGTATAAAAAGTGAAAAACAGTATTGTCCTTTTGTAGTAGTTTCTTCAAAACAAACAAAACGTATTTGAAAAAGGACAGTAAAGAAACCAGCATCAGTAAGTGTAAAAAGGCCTCACCAGGCACAAACTATATTTCATTTGTATTATGTTTTTAACTTTTGCAGTTTGGAGGATAGAGATACATCATCACAGAGACTGCTAGGAAGTTGTACAAATGATTGTTCATGTGCTACGTACTTGTTGACTGTGACTATTGATGAATGATTCATGCACCGGGGATTTGCAAGGACGCTGTTCGCTATCGACATTAAATAACTGCGTGCTATCAATTTTAACTGTGTCTAGGAAAGCCCGACGTCAGGTTTTGGAGGTGAGTTTTTTTTTTTTTTTTTATTTCCTTTGCTGATTATGTACTAAATTAATTCGTGACTTCGTCTCTTTCTCCTTGTCCATAGAACCTAGATTCAGTGAGTCATGCGCTATCTTTGCTATGCAGAAACTCGGGCCTTCTCCAGCAAATTAGTGAGGTTTCGTTTGCAAAGAACGAGAACGAGAACGAAGTCCTGGTGAATAACTACCTTGTACCATGAACAAAGACAGCACTCCAAGCATCTTTAAGAGGCATAGATCCTCATGAGCCCTCCGGGCTCATGAGGATCTATGCCTCTTGGAGATGCGCGGAGTGTTGTCTGTGCTAAAGCTAGACTACCTCTTTACCCGTCATGACTTTGCTCTCGTTTGTTGTTGGGATTTGTTCGGCGTAAACTTAACCTCACTGTAAGTTCGCTGCAGAGCTAAATCAAATGAAATACAACAGAACCTGTTTTCAGCAACAACTGTTTTTTTTTTTTTTTACAAGAAAAGATAGTGGTGAAGGACATGTGTTCTCTCAAGAAAAGCATGGACGGGTAGAAAGTTTTACTTGTCATTAAAATCCCATTTGTAAGTGACTACAGTCACCTAGATGATGGTCTTTAACAACAGGGTGATCTGTCATCAGGATGGTCGCCTGTGACAAGTTCTGATGCAGTATCCATTTATCTCATTCGCACCTGATTGTGACCTGGCAACTTTATGACTTGAATAGGAGGCGTCTGTAAAGATTGCGCGTATCACCTGTGCGAGGGAAGTAGATCTGTCATGAGAGTTCAAGGGTAGTGTCAGATTAGCTTGGCGCCTTGGAAGGCGCCAAGCTAATCTGACACTACCCTTGATCTCTCGGTCGAACCATCGCCCACATTGATGGATGGGCATCCCGCATTGATGGGTATTTTCCTTTTCTGGAATATATTATAAAGTTATCTGAATCTGAATCTGAACGCACGTACACACGTCAAGTTGAGTGGTTGTAAATGCGATCTTCGTTCGGCTTCTTTGTGCGTGCATTAGTTGTATGCACACACTGACTAAGAGAAACTGGATCGTTGCCGCCCTAAGTTAACGTTTACTTTTTATTTCCCTATTACACTTTCGATCGACAGTATGCGTTTCTAAGCGATGTGCAATTATTTGCATTCACCTCGCATTTGCTCGTCTTTGTTTCTGCATGACATTTTCCGTGGATGGAAGATTCGATCTGTTTTCTCTCTCGTTACCGGCGTGTGTCGCCAATTGCGGATTGTAGATGGACCGAACGTGACTTGTGATCACGAATTTCGCGTCTGAAGCGAATGCATACTGACCGATATTCGCGTGAAGAGCACCGCAAATGACATGGGACCAAAGATGGGCACACAGAACACAGAACTAACATGAGATATAAATCCTCATGAGCCTTAACCCCGGTCTTAGTTATTTTGGGGAGCTCTAGAACCGAGGCCCCGAATCCAACCGCAAAGAATCCTTGACGCGTTAACTCATTCGAGACGTGCCGACTACGGATACGCGGCGAACCGCCGCGTATCCGTAGGCGGCACGTCTCGAATTATTTAACTTACCGGATGATCTGTTGGTGACGCATAACATAATTATTATGGATCCTCACGCTATCGGAACGCCTAAGTTGCCGTTAGATATCATGGCGGACAATGTGAGCTGAGCGGATCCGTTGCTTGGGGTAGATGCAGTGTTTTTGTCGTTAGACCGGAAAAAAATCTCCATATTTGAACACGTGATGCATTTATCTCCGCACGCAGATTTGTTTTTGCTGATGGTGCAGAATTACTTAGTATTTTTCTTTTTCCTCCCGTGAAGAGCCTTATCAAGAATCACACGTACTGCAAGAATGAGGCGTCAAAGAAATTGTGAACTATACGAATATGACGTCATCTGGCTGTCGAGTGACGTAAATGTTTTCTTGTTACCATCATTATATACGAACGACTTAGAATCTCTTTATCCAAAATTCAGTTCCAATTTCTTTTGGACAAAATGGCTTGTGGTCTCAGGCTAAAATCGTTCGCATCGCAGTAACTGACAGTGGCTTGTGCATTGACTAGAACCTTCTGCATGGGGTTATGGTGGCATAGGAGCTCCAGGTAGTTAGATTTTCTGTTCCCTTCCTTTAAAAAAAAAAAAAAAAAAATTTCTGTCCTTTAGCGCCGCGCCACGACTTCTACGCGTTTAAACATGTCAGGGACTCCAAGCGCTGTTCCTTGGTATGCGCTTGGTCTTCGAGCTACATGAGCCCGGCAACTGCGGAGCTCATGAGGATTTATGTCTCTTGCAGATGGGTAGCGTTCGCCTTGCCCCGGCAGTTAAGGGGTTAACCCTCTTCACTGCCAAGAAAACGTCAACAGGATCCAACTGCAAGAGACTGAGAACATTCAGTTGCGTGGGCTCATAAGGACGTACTACGCCTCTTGCTGAAACCACTTCAGTTGACGTCGGCCCGATGACTTTTGCGCACTGGGAAGGGCTGTTCGGCGTTGAACGAACGAAGTTTTCAGAAACACAGACTGCGTCCAGTGCATAACTTTAAAACTTCAGGCGCCACTGAAACCATCACCCAACCTTACGCTCTTTCAGCGCACGTGCTCTTCCATATTCCGCGGCATGTCGTGCGTTTTCAGATTTAAAAAAAAAATCAGTTTTTGACTCGTTTTTCGTCTGGATGTTTAAATCTGTGTTTATTTACACGCGGCGTTGCCTCGCTGTTCAAGAAAAGGTTAATGGCACACAAAATTATCTCCCTCGACGAAAGGTGTCCATGCACGAAAGCAGAAGCCGATGTTTTGAAACCCCTAAAATCTACAAGAGACATTGATTCTCATGAGCCCCTGCAGCTGCAGGTGCTCAATTAGAATCTATGCCTTTTGCAGCTGCATGGGTTCATCAATGTGTATACATGGGGGAATTTACACATCTTGATCCCTAGTGAAGAAAAGAAAAGCCGCTGTCTTCAATATCCGTCCCTTCATCTGCAGGAGGCATTGAGGTTCATCAGTCCCGTGCAGTTGCAAGGACCCATATGAATCTATGCCACTTGCTTGATGAGGCAATTAACCTGTTCAGTGCCTTTTGACGCAGACTGTGTTTCTGCAATGTTCGCGTTAATTCAACGCCAGAAAACCCTCGCTGTCCCGGGGACATGGATTCAAAGTGGTGTCAACAAGAAACATAGACCCGTTCAGTGCAGAGAAAATCTGACCTCTACACAACTGCAAGAGGTATAGATCCTCATGAGCCCCCGCATCCGCGGGGGCTCATGAGGATCTATACCTCTTGCAATCGGGTGGTGTCTCAGATTTTCACGGCACTGAACGGGTTAGACTCTTGAATTCCTAGATCGGAGAGGGCCATCATGATTCAGCGGATAATATACTCCGGTCTTAGCACGGAGCGGTTCAACACGCCTGAATTAACGTGGACTTTCTGTGACGGGATGACAAGCGAACACTGACAGCGTATGATGAATTAATTGTCACAGCGGAAGACAGCCGATTTTCCAGTGATGAATTAAATGACATTGCCGTGTTTTTGTGTGTGTAGACGATTTGACATTGACAGTGTCCGCAGGGAGGGCTCTTACAGGAAACAGCCACAGCACAGCCCCTGGCTGTTCCATCAGTTATGTCTGATCCTTTTTGATCTGTTGAAGGTCAGCTTGTGTTATGATCAACAGTCTTCCACGACCTATACAGTAAGCTTAATGCTTTCCCCCTGATCGGCCAAGAACATGACATGCTCGTATTAAATTGCATAATATTATACTTTTTGGGAGGTCCCCGAACCAGCTCTGGTAACTGGACTAGCAATCCAGGGAAAATACTTTTGTTTGTTTGTTTGTTTGTTTTTTTAATAGTCAGCTGACAGGTCCTGGTAAACCAAAGTGGCACAGTTGCAGTGCTCCTGAACTGATCAGTGTTCAGGTCGTACTCCATAGGCAATAAGTGTCTTTGTCCCCCATAACGCGCCTGTTAGGGCCGTCCAACATCACCCCTTGCCGTGGACGTTAAACCCCGAACTAATCAACGTTTGGGTGACCTGAATCCAAAACAATGTCTTTAGATTGTAGGAAATGTGTGATGTGAGTGGGCGGGGTGGGGGAGGGGTGGTATGTGGGAATACCGTCGCGAACTGAAGACGATTTCTCTGCGATTCACTAATCACGGATTCATAATAATCGCACTGATGAAGGAACACACAGAGAAAAGGCATCGCTTTCACAACCTCATGACTTTCACTGGCTGAAAACTCAAGCAACTGGCGGGAGGCATAAGCATTTTTTTCATCGGGCCGACGTCGGCCGCTGTCGGCCCGCGCACAACTGTGCGCGGGCCGACAGCGGCCGACGTCGGCTCGGTGTACTGGAAAAAATCTTCTGTGAAAATAAATGGTTTTGGGACATGCTTGTGTAGATTTCATTCTGCATATAGCTACGATCACGACACGGCTGTAGGCAATGTCTGTCCGCTTTAACGACTTGCAAATTAGCATCGTTTCAGGGTACAGAGTAGTAGTAGACCGGAATTGTCGCTAACCCAAGAAGCACATGACCTTCGGGCCCACCTCGGCCGCAGTTGGTACCGGGGCCAACACCAGCCAAAGTCGGCCCGAGAACTACGAATACCCTGCAGGGACTGTACGCATTATCTAGTATCTTTTGTTTAGCTGCGCATGTTACAGCCTGTGTGCCCCATATCACATGTAGTCCGCGCAAACTACAGCAGGAGATGGATCGACCATGATTTTCAAGGGTAATGCCAGATTAGCTTGGCACCTGATGGCGCCAAACTAATCTGGCACTACCCTTGAATTATCATGGACGATCCATTTCCTTGAACTGGTACACACATTTGCGGAATTTGGGCTAAATATAATATTCTGTAAAATCCGTTCACGCTTGCGTGTCTATGATTATTGTAGATTGTCGAGTGGGCCTAACTGTGCCTTGGAGGGTAAAATACTACAGTTCAATAATAAAGTAGTATACTTAAGAAATTAAAATTCACAAGAGAGAGAGAGAGAGAGAGAGAGAGAGAGAGAGAGAGAGAGAGAGAGAGAGAGAGAGAGAGGGAGAGAGAGAGACAGAGAGACAGAGAGAGAGAGAGAGCTCCGCCTGGGTTTAATTTAGTCAAACCAACCCAGACTTCGTACCTTTTGAAGTGAGAGACTTAAGTCTGCACGTGTGAACACCCGGCGCTTGTAGCTATCATTACCACGGAAAACTGGTTCGGGCTCGGCTCTCAGTACCTTAGAGAATTAGGGATCGTAAATCCAGACTATAAAAAAGAAGTTAGGTTTCCCCGTGGCTAAAGCCTTTCACCCCTTCGCTCCCAGTGATCACGAATTGCGCGTCTGAAGCGACTGCACACTGACTGACATTCGTGTGAAGAACACAGATGTAAATGAGACACAATTAGGCATAATGAACTGCGACTGCGGGGGCTGATGAGGGTTTATGTCTCTTGCAGCTGTGTAACGTTCTGCTTGCCCCGGCAGTTAAGTGGCTGAGTTTGAAGAGGTTTAGACTCCAGTAAACCCAAATTTGTCATCAAAGCGAATCTACGTACCTCTTGTTGGTAGGACCGAGACGTACTGGTAACCCTGTGTGCATAAGGTCATCGGGACGACGTCGGTCGCTGTTGCGGAGATGTGCCGACTGCGGCCGACCGTCGGTGGCCTTGTGCTTACTGGGTATCTGCTCTATGACAGATAAAACGGAGAGAAAAAAACGGAGAGAAAAAATCACGTTGAAAGTGCTAACTGTGATGAACGAGCCACTGGTACTCGCAGTACCCTCAGTAGGCTGCAGAACAGAAGCTGTTCAGTGTTAAGCAGTGCTTATTGTCAGATTGATGGCCAGATGCAGCCATCTGGGTTGGTCCATCGTCTGGAATGAGGAAGAGCCAGATTTTGGGCCCATCTTCATCGTTGCCTCTTAACTCCTTCGCTGAGGAGAAAATGTGGTCACTGTTTCAACTTCAAGAGAAACGGATCCTCATGAGCCCCTGCAGTTGCGGGGGCCCATGAGTATCTATGCCTTTTGCTGACACCAATGTGTATCCATGCTCTTTGTACGGCTGGGGCTATTTGGCGTTGAATTAACAAAGCTTTCAGAAACGCAATCTGTGTCGACTGGCGGTGAAGAGGTGAAGGTCTATCGTCCGTTCTCTTGCAAGTGAAATAGATTCACGTAACTCCTTCGCTGCCAGTGATCGCGAATATCGCGTCTGAGACGATAACACACTGACCGACAGTCGCGTGGAAAACACAGATGTAATGGGGACAAAAGCATACATAAAGAAGACAGTACTAAACAAGAGACATAAATCCTCATGAGCCCCCGCAACTGCGGGAGCTCATGAGGGTTTATGTCTCTTGCAGCTGGGTAGCGTTCGTCTTTCTACAGCAGTGAAATGGTTAATATTAAAATCTGTTGTTTTGGCTGTCAAAAATCGGCTCTTTAACCAGCTTTTTCTAAGGTTTAGTTGTTTACATCGCTCGGGTGTCTAACAAATGTATGCAGCATCGCCAATTTCTTTTGCGGTGTTAGTGTAGAGGCACGATGCCTCGCGTGGGATCGTCATGTGTGGGTTAATTGTCTTCCCACTTCGATAGCGGGAGATTCCGTGAATAATTTACGTAGACCCTTTTCGAAGTGTTTGCTGTCCCGTCCGACGCTCTGACAGTTCCGTGCCGGACAGAAACGCTAGTGATAAGACATTAAGAAACCCTGATGACGTTTATGTCACTCTTGATCAAATTTTCATACGCGGGTGCTAAAAGCCTCGCACGGAGGCAATGACCAATGCATATCTGAGGAAGGTCAGTGGGGAAAACAGATACGACCCAAAAAGCTTTTTTTTCAATTAGTTAACCGTTTGACTGTCATAGCAAAAAAATGACACCCAAAGGCAAGAGGCATAGAGAATCAATTCCTCTTGCTGACCTCTTTAACCCATTCAGCCTTGACGCACTACAGCAGGAGATAGATCTACCATGATAATTCAAGGGTAGTGCCAGATTAGCTTGGCGCCTGTCGGCGCCAAGCTAATCTGGCCCTACCCTTGAATTATCATGGTCGATCCATCTCCTGCAATAGGTGCATAGTCGTTAGATGACGCCTCCCAAATTTGGGAAATACCTGCGTCGGGCTGAATGAGTTAATATCCGTGTGTCTCAGGAAAACGGGTTTATTTGTCAGTGAATATGTTATAGTTTCAGGTGCATCAAATTGAATTGAATTGAACTGAATCCTATACACTTTAGTGTCCATTAAACAATAAGCATAAAATGGATTTTTTTCTTTGGTTTACATAATTTCTATCCCCCTGGATAGTTAAGGGACTAGGGGCAGAAATAAACTTCAATATATTCATGGTATCATCCTGCATGTAAACTAATTACGATTTTTTAAAAATCAATATACTTCATGATTGGGGAGCTAAAAACAAAAAACTCACTGGGACTGCGAGCACTGGGCTACTGAAAGACGGGTAAAAACCAAATGGAGAAAGAGACACGCTGAGAAATGACAGTTACAACACAATTTATTAATATTCGTCCACTTAGCTTTTTCACACTGACAAGATAAGTAGCGAATTGTATACTCGTTTGTTTGTCTAGTTGGCAAAAAGGGTTTCCCCCAAATATGAATAAATTGTGTAGTAATTGTCATTTCCAAGCGTGTTTCTTTCTCCGTTGGGTTCTTCGCTGCATTTTGCACGCTTGGAAGTTATCTCTCGTCTGGATTTTTATGTACTGAAAGACAGGCCTAACCACTTCCTCATAGATTCCACTCAAGACCGCACGAAACAGGATATAGCCTGCTGGTCACGTACACCAGGACGCAAACAGGCATCACACGTTGTGAGACACAGGTGTAATTTTAACCAACAAGATGCATGGATCCTCATAAGCCCACGCAAACGCGTGGGCTCATGAGGATCTATGCATCTTGCAGATGTGTGGGTGCATGAATCTGGAACATCTTCTGAGCTATTGTCTTTCGCCTTTCCGTTTGGCGAGTCACCTGCGGGTAATGGTTACGTAGATCGATATCTCTGCATGCAGGTATTCTGCCGCTCATGCATAGCCCAGTAAGGAAACGGTCTTCGGACCGATGTCGACCGTCGGCCTTGCGCAGGCCAGCTACGGCAGACTTCGACCACGAGCGCGAGTTTGCCAGAGACAGACTGACTTGCAGTGCACGGGTACAGGTTAAAATTCTGTCCAAGATGGCGTGATATGTTAATATGTTGCCTCTGTCGTTGACATTTGCAAGGAAATGATGATGTTATTGATGAGGGTGACACATGCACGTATCAGTCTTTGATGTGGTTGCAGACATGATCCATGAGCCGTGCAGTATGTTAGTTAATAACAATGACAATGCTATCAGTTCAGTAGGGTGACATTTGCTATACAATGGCTGCCTGCGACGTGTTAGCTCATAACATCCTGACGATGAAATTATCAATTTTGTTTGTGATATCCTTTGGGGTTTATGTCACAGTTCAAGGGACAGATCGACTACGATAGTTCAAGGGTGGTGTCAGAATAGCTTGGCGCCTACAGGCGCCAAGCTGTTCCGACACCACCCTTGAACTATCATGGTCGATCCACATCCTGTCACAGCAGGTCAGGGCTTTATGGGTTATTGGCTTGGTGTCGAAGGTATCATATTTTATTAGTATATAAATAAGACTATGGCAGGAACATGATCTAGCCCGTCGTCCAATATGCACAGCACTGTGCACAATGTACAGGTATCATCGTGCATTCTTTACTGGCCAATATGCCCCTGATTCCAGCGCAACAGAGGTAAATGCTACCCTACGAAGGCAGAAAACGGCCTTTTAAGTCCATATTTTTGGGGGTTAGAGTGTCGTTAAAATTAACCCCTTCACTGCCCAGAGGACGGAGATTGCGTTTCTGGAATGATTGTTAATGGAAGGTCAGAGAGCGCCAGCCGCCCACGAAACATGGATACAAAGTGGTTTCAGAAAGAGGTATGGATCCTCAGGAGCCCCCGTGACTGCGGGGGTTCCTGAGGATCTATGTCTTTTGCCGTTGGATTGGATTCACCTTTTCTCGGGCAGTGAAGAGCTTACAATCTTGCTTTTCACAAAAATGGACCTCCTGAATATTTGACCAACTGAGAAGAAGAATTAGAAGAAGAAAGATGTGTCCAAAACAAAATAGAAAACTGCAGACCGCCAGCTACCCAGTGCGCAAAGGCCATCGGGCTGATATCGGCCACGCGGCCTTTTGAGCTTTGGCTAAGCACTGGAGGCTGTGAGAAGCATGCTATTTTCACGAGACGCCTGCGGAGATTTTCAGCTTCATTCACACCCGTCCTCATCAGTTTTGAAAGAGTCACCACCCGGCCAGAAATAACCCACTCAGCAAAAGGCCATCGCGGTGACGTCGACCCGATGACATTTTGCATACAGGAAAATATGCGTGTATATTTTTTTCCCCGCACGACGATATGTTCGTATAGACACACCGGACGTGACTTGAAATGACCATGCTATGATCCATAAAACAGCATGCTTTCCATTACGACCGCAATCTCATTGTAAAACGGCATTCAAGTGCAACGTGTGCACGTGCATGCAATCAAGAGTATGACCCATTTAACACGTGCGAAACGTGCCGTATAATCATGCGAAGCTTTCTACCGGGCATCATTGCATGACCCACGACTCGAATAAGCTAACCTCCGTTAACCCGCAGCCAGTGATCACGAGATGCGCGTCTGAAACGATGGCACGTTGACCGACATTCGCGTGAAGAACACAGATGTAATTGGAACCAGAAATAAGCGTAAAGAACACAGAACTAACAAGAGACATAAACCTTCATGAGCCCCAGCGACAGCGGCCCCAAGTGTGTGGAACTCGCTGCCAATTGAAATGCGGAATCTGCCCACATTGTCACAGTTCAAAGCTTCACTTAAAGACTTTTCTTTTCTGTCGGGTATTTTTTACATTTAACTCACCGCGCTTTAGCTAACTGTTGGCTGACTTTCTTTTATTCTGATTCTAAGAGGGAAGTGGATGTAAGGTGTTGGGAATGGATGGGGTGGTTTAAGGTAGTGTATAATTGTGCGTGTGTCTGAGAGAGGGTGTGCTGTTGTTCACGTGCAGCGAGTCCAGTGTTTTCCTGGAGAACAGCGCTATAAAGAACTATTTATTATTATTATTATTATTATTATTATTATTATTATTATTATTATTATTATTATTATTATTATTATTATATGAGGGTTTATGGCTCTCACTTGCAGCCAGGTGAGCGTTCGCCTTGCCCCGGCAGTTGAAAAGTAAATACAAAAGTATACAGCACATGCCCAAACCAAGTGCAAGAAACATAAAACTTCAACAGCCCCTGCAGGTGCGGGGAGCTAATGAGACCTATACCTCTTACTGGCACAATGTGACAATTCGTATCCTCGTTTCATCGACGTCTTAGTTTTTTGTCAGTCGCCGCCTCTACAATTCAGTATTTCACTGAAAATCAAATCCCGTGGCCCCTAGCAGTGAAGGGGTGAAGATAACAAAATACACGGTGAAGACTATGAGCCCTTACTGATCTATAATTAAACCAGGCAATCTACAACAAGCCGCTGGTGTCTCCCGCCCACACGCATGTTTAAAATTGATGTAATGGACTTGGCTGTTTGATCAAAGCAGGTGCAGAATTTCATGATCGCACTCACCACCCCCGGTATTGTTCTTTCGCTTCCCTAGTCGCAGATGCTGGAGATGGTTTGACTCAGTTTAACCCGTTCAGAGCCAAGAAAATGTGCACACGACCCAACCACAAGAAGTATAGATCCCCATGAGCCCCCTTAGCCCCCGGCCGATCTATACATCTTGCTGACACCAATCTGAATCCATGTTCATGGGATATCTATGTGCTTGTGTTTTTTTTTTTGTTTTTGTTTTTTTTGGGGGGGCGGGAGGGGGGGGGGGGGGCTTGAATTGACGAATATTGCAGAAGCATGGTCTGCGTCTGCTGGCACCGTTGAGGGTTAACTTGACTGGTTCGAGACGTGCCGCATCCATAAAGCCGCGTATCCGAATGCGGCGCGTCTCGCATGAATCACGAGTTCAGCGGTCGTATTTTTTTTAAACTGGTACCTTTAAACGGGAGACAATTGGATCGTGTAAGTACACCGAGTGTAACTCTTGAGGCATTACAAATATGTAGTGCAGCTAAAGCGAACGCCACCCATCTGCAAGAAACATAAATCCTCATGAGCCCCCGCGGTCGCGGGGGCTCATGAGGATTTATGTTTCTTGTTAGTGCTTTGTTTTTTATACCTATGTTTGGTCCCATTTACATCTGTGTTTCTCTCGCGAATGTCAGTCAGTGTACAGTGGTTTGAGGCGAACAATTTGTGATCGCTGGGGTTAATTGTAAACGATTCTGATGGTGAAGTGTTTGGTTCTGAAAGAAACAACGACTAGAACGAACAGAAATTTTAATACAATCTACTTCGCTTATAACATGGTCCGATATAACAAAAGTCGCATAT
Organism: Semisulcospira habei; assembly: GCA_036245525.1. Classification (NCBI taxonomy): domain Eukaryota; kingdom Metazoa; phylum Mollusca; class Gastropoda; family Semisulcospiridae; genus Semisulcospira; species Semisulcospira habei. Next base: position 24,021,499 of record BTPG01000001.1, on the reverse strand, counting down.
AACAACACTTTCTCAGATGTCCCTCTTCATTACTCTTTCTGTGTAAATGACATCGCTTATAATAAACTTATAACAACAAGAACAAAGTTTACGGTATTTGCAGTGGTATGTAATGTGTGGAAGGAGGTGAGGGGCGGGGGGGGGGGGGGGGGTGGCGGTGGCGGGCGGGGGTATGGAGTGCGGATTTGGGATGATGGCAGGTGGGTCGTTGCGGTGCTGGCACGGCTTCACGTTTACTTCATTCGCTTTATAGATCACCAATCACGACACTGATCAAATATTTAACTCTGAATTGCATTTTCATTCCATTTTCCGCTAATAACGCACCGCCAGAATGTTCCGTCACGATTCAGGAAACCAAAGGCACATCTCCACGATTTGACCCATGGGTGCACGCCCTATGTCCGTGCATTCTCTGGCCGAGATTATCGCGATGCTTGGTGTGAACACGGCGCAGCTGAACATCTTCCATCACGGCCTGAGTACCATCCGCGTGATATTTCTCGGTAACAGCTTATCTCTTCCACAAACAGTCGTTCAGTCCATCAGCCACCGGCCACGTCAGCTGCAAAAGACATAGATTCTCATGGGCTCTCGCAACTGCGGGGGCTCATAAGGATCTATGCCTCTTGCAGTTAGGTTGCAATTTTGTTTTCTCGTCACTGAGGGATTGAATTTACGGATGTTTTTGTCTTCGAGCTTAATGATTACAGCGTATATGATTTTGTTTGAAGTGTTTTCTTTCTGTACATGTTTGGCCTGACTGCGCATCTGAGTTGGATTTAACTCATTCTGCCCGCGACACACCACAGTAAAATATGGCTCGACCATGATAGTTCAAGGGTGGTGGCAGAATAGCTTGGCGCCTATAGGCGCCAAGCTATTTTGCCACCACCCTTGAACTATCATGGTCGATCTGTCTCCTGAATTGTAATGCAGTCCTCAGAGGATAGCTCCAAAATGTGGGTATTTCGTACCTCGAGCACACTGAGTTAAGGTGACAGTTTTAGTGGCGGTTTATTGTGGTTATTGTTGTTGTTGGTGGTGGTGGGGTGTTGGTTTTGTTGCTGTGGTTTATAGACTTGACTATATTTTCTGTTTTAAATCAGGCAAATCTGACATACCTAAACTAATATTGCCGCTTATCCTAGACCTATTTTGGTATCTGGACGCACACGCAATCGATTCTGTGCCAGTGTTTTGAAGATTGGTGCTAAGGACGCTTAGCTGGGCGCCACTGGCCAGCAGACCTATTGTGCCACTCTCCGCTCATCCATCGATCTTTTCTTCCCTCCCACGCTTAACCCCTTCACTGTCGAGGATCAGTGAACACGATCCAAATGCAAGAGACATAGATCGTCATGAGCCCCCGCGGGGGCTCATGAGGATCTGTGCCTCTTGCTGAGACCAGTCTGTATCACATTTCTTGAACGGTTTTGGCTTTTGGTGGTTGAGTGAACAGACTTCAGAAGCAATAATGCACGTACAGTGGCAGGGAAGGGGTTAAAGCCCTAATGACCATCTACCGGCGTCTCGAACCCACGACCCGACTGTTCCCTTCGCTCTTATTCGCTCTGGCGCTTAACTCATTAAACCCCCAAGACCGCATTTCCCCAAATCTGGGGGTTTCAACTAACGAATAATAATACTGATAATAATAATGATGATAATAGGAATAATAATAATAATAATAATAATAATAATACTATGACTACTACTACTACTACTAATATAAACTTGGTAGTAGCGCCTAACCTCAAAAGAGCCCTAAGCGCTTCACATTTGACTAACATTGCATTAAACTAAGTGGGTCAAATGGTTGTTGTGATGCGTCTAGTGTGGTAGTGTAGCGTCTGTGCTTGTCGCTCTCGCTTTCAGCTCCCACCGCTGGCTAGCAGTTTTGCGAAAAGGGGAGCAGAACATGTCAGTCTCTCCCTGCCAGTACACAGCCTCTCCAACAACAAGCCTCATGTAGTGCCTCCTCGTGGTGACTCATGGTAACCGAGCACCTTACGGACTCGGGCTGAACTACAGAGGACTCGGAGGAGATCTGGCCCCCAGACATGCGGCATGCAGGCCCATCGATGTGTGGACAAGCCCTGATGCCCATGAACCAGATCCCCAGCTATGGGTAAGTAGCCCCACTGCCTTGTGGGTGTCTTGGGAGAGGCAAAGGCTAGGGGAGTAAACCCTATACAAATCCGGGCAGGGATGCTCGATAGCCTTGGTTGGCAGATCTCCTTCGAGAAGGAAAACTCCGAGGAAAAACCTGAGTAGATGGGACCCATAAGCCTTGGTCGGCAATCCATCTAGGAGAAGGATACTCCAAAACTAAACCATCCTGTGCTCCCAGGAAAGGCCTTTTGACCAGGAGCTAAGGGTGAGGTAACCCCGACAGAAACCCCGAGTGCTGAAGACGGAGGTACTGGGCTGCACAGCGCACTCTAATAAACCACAGTACCATGCATATACAGCCATAAACAGCACTGTGAGCAAGAAAGCCCTGACACTGGCCATGCTCGAAGAAAAGTATCCCCAGGAAGCATGGATACGGGCATACACCGATGGATCAGCCACAGATGCAGTTCAGGATGGAGGGGCTGGGGTGTACATTCAGTACCCAAACGGAAAATGGCAGGCAGAGGCAGTACCAACAGGCCTTCACTGCACAAATTACAGAGCTGAGGTGGAAGCCCCAGTCCGCGCAGCTAACACCCTTAGTGGCACTGCAGACCCTGATGCCCAGATTGTCTTCCTTACTGATGCCATGTCTGTCCTTGAGGCAGCAACAGCAAGCAAACTGCCACGTCTACAAGAGGCACTGCTAAACATCAAGTGCACCAGACTGGTGCTGCAGTGGATCCCTTCACACTGTGGCATCTTCGGCAATGAAGAAGCTGACAGAATGGCAAAAGTGGGCGCAGAGAAAGAACAAGATGAAAATGGAGTCAGCTTCACAGAGATGAAGACCATCATTAAGTCTGTGTACAGACCACCACAACGGCCCCTAGACAGTTACCATCAGCTGTCCAGACAAGAGCAGGTGACCATCTTTCGTCTGAGGACCGGGCACAACCGACTCAATTTCCACCTGCACAGACGCTTCCACCTCGTGCCATCTCCCCTGTGCCCTTGTGGAGAAGCAGAGCAGACCGCAGAGCACATCCTCCAGGACTGTGGGAACCACCAGCCGCTGAGGGAGGAGATATGGCCGAAGCCCGCCACTCTACAAGAGAAACTGTACGGGCCTGTGGAGGCGCTACAGAAGACCACAGATTTCATTTTGAGAGCCAAACTCCAAGTGTGACGGCGTTCGAGAAGAAGAAGAAGCATTAAACTAATATTAACAAAATTAACGAATGTACCATGTGCAGGAGATGGATCGACCATGATAATTAAAGGGTAGTGCCAGATTAGCTTGGCGCCATCAGGCGCCAAGCTAATTTGGTACTACCCTTGAATTATCATGGTCGATCCATCTCCTGCTGTAGGACGTTGGGGCTAAATGCGCTAACCCCCTGAGCTGTTTCGGACTGGAGCTATAGAACACATGAAGGTCAGCAAGTGACGTGGATGCTCATGCGGCTAGCAGGGGTTAATGAGCGTCTATGCCACCTGAAAGAGCTGGACAAGGAACCCCAGAAGCAAAACGTCTTGGGGCCCACGGCGGCCTCAGTGGGCCCGCGCACAGTCGTGCGCAGGCCCACTGCGACCACCGTGAGCACAAGGACCTTAGCTTACATGGTAAGAGACTGACGCCGCCCACGCCGCTGCACGTCTCCCTCTATTGGCTAGCGCTCTTTGGCAAACGGCTGTTATGTCTTCTTTTTTCTTTTTTTGTTTTTTTTTGTTTAGAAGAGTGAGATTTCCATTGTTATACTAATGAGAATCTCGCTTTTCTTTTTAAAAAAATTAAGAAATGGACATGCTGGCTTTTGCCTAATATCAAGGGAGACAACCAGTGTGTCCTCCCAGCCTTATCTTGCCTGGAATGGTCTTGGCAATTTGGGACCTAATTTCTCTAGCGAGGCAATTATTTGAAATTCATTGGACACTTACCGACTGTAAAGACTTATAGACACTGGCAATCCAGACCAAAAAGGTGACTGCCAAGCGTGTAATATGCAAAGAAGTATCCAACGGAGAAAGAAACACGCTTAGAAAAGACGGGTACAACACAATTTATTAATATTTCGGGTAAATACCCTTTGTCAAAATAGACAAACAAACAAACAGAGAGATTAGCCGCTACTTATCTTCATTGGCAGAAGGAATGTGGCAACTCCTAAGCGTGTTTCTTTCTCCGTTGGGTACTTCTTTTTATAGACATTGACTTTGCCAGGGCTGCTAATGCTGTAAAATCTACACTTCTTGCACACTGTACAGTCTAGGTGAGAGACCCATATGCCTGATGGAGTCTGCTGGAATCCGCATGGCTATTATGCACTGAGAGTGAAAGCTGACACATTTCTCTGGTGCGTGGACAATTATATGAAAATTACTATAACCCCGTCACTGCCACAGTACGCAAGCTGTACGCACATGTTTGTTTCTGAAATATTGGTTCATTCAGCGACCAAAAGCCAACCGGCCGTCCAAGAAACATGGATACAAATTGGTCTCAGCAAAAGGCATAGATCAAGATCGAATAAGAAAGAATTGACTCATAAAGGTTATTGTAATGTTCATTGTGTTAGCCGCCCTCACAGAAAAAACCCTCAAACAAACCGCACCAAAGAACACCCACAAAAAGACTGAAACTAAAGTCAAATCCCTTTCTGTTTTATGAAAGTAGAATGATAAGCAAAAATGCTGCAAAATGTTATGACGTTGACCACAAGAGCCGGCTGTCCGTGATTGCACTTTGACGTTGCCTGTCAGTCAGCCAATAAGCTGATTTGTGTGCAGGTCTGTGATTTTGGACTTTACGGCCGTAGGCCGTAGAATTAAAAATCACGGACCTGCACACAGCAAATTACAAGGACACTGAAGTGCCTTGAACGCCTCCAGTAGCTAGAGGCACATGGCTTCATTGTGCAGAACGGCAAACTTCAAGAGGCACAGACTTCCAGAGGGATATTTGCCTTAGAAGAAGCTGAACCAGAATTACGTCTGTGTAGTTTATTCGAAGGAGGACAAACGTGGTTTAACATTTGAGTGTTTGAGTGGCCTGTATCTGTCGATGACGAGATTGGCAGAGAATGCTCAGACGTCAGAGAGGCTTTTTACATCACCTCTCTGCTTTTCAGCTTCCGTCGTCAACTGTCGTACGCAGGTCGACCCTAAAGAATCGTCGGCAATCTTAACCTATTGGAGACGTGCTGCTTTCGGATAGTCCACATGAGGCACGTCTCGAATGAGTTAATTAAGCCCCTTAACTGACTCCGACACTGTCTCTGACACCATCTCAGATTTATTGCCGGATAACCTTGACTGAGGCACACGCTTATGCGGGGGCTCATGAGGATCTATGACTCTTGCATTTGGGTTTTGTTCATTGTGTACCGGCAGTGGAGAAGTTGATAACACTGTCGACGTCGCCGGTAGCAACTTCGGTTATATCAAACGCCAAACATGACAACGTTTTTTTCAGACATGTCCAGATCACACTCCTCTCCTTTCTGTGGAAATCATGCTATGTAACAAGCCCTGATTATAGCAACACATGCAGTTTAGGCTCCCTGGCTTTTTGGTACGGCCGAAAATACCTAAAACCGGTTCTGACAATGTCTGGCACAAGGCAGCATGCCTATTTCTGAGAAAAGATATATTTTCATCGTTACACAATGAAAAAAAAAATGTCTCACTTTTCTTTTAAAAAAAAAAGGGTTTCTGCCTTTTGCAAAATAACGGCATGGCTGTTTTCATTCCCCCCCCCCCCCCTTCCCGACAATCCGCCTGTAGAGCTTGATTGATTAGGCTGAGCTCTGTCACTGAGATGTGTTGGCCGATCCATCACCTGGACTTTCCTCCACTGGTCAGAGGACGGGTTTTACTCTGGACGGAAAGGTCTGCAGCATCCTGTAATCCGCCCACTGTCAACACTGGGTGCCAAGTGGTTTTAGCGCGTCATCAGCGCTGCCCTTATCTCCGTTGATGGCTTGCACAGGTTATCCGGACAGTCTTGGCAAAAGGCCATTCAGATACCAGGACAATTTATAGAGATTGTCAGTGGCAGGTAAAAATCTGATGCGATAACTTTTTTTCTTCATTTATGTTGCGAAGGTTTTGTAAACAGAATTTAGCCCATTTTAGCCACGCCGCACCACAGCGAGATATGCCTCGACCATGATAATTCAAAGGTAGTGCCAGATTAGCTTGGCGTCATCAGACGTCGTTTTTTTCAGGGTATATGCAAATGTAGAAAGACGGTCTAGGCTTGCATTTTAACCCATTTAGCCTCGATGCACTACAGCAGGAGATGAGTCGACCATGGTAATTCAAGGGTAGGACCAGATTAGCTTGGCGCCTCATCAGGCGCAAAGCTAATCTAGCCCTACCCTTGAATTATCATGGTCGATCCACCTCCTGCAGCCGATACATGGACGTTAGGTGACAACTGCGAAATGTGGGAAATGTGACCGTGGTGTTGAATGGGTCGTCGTGTCTGAGTAAACATTTTTTTTGTGACACGTCATCCGCTCAGTGCAATACAATGTTTGACACTGACAGTGAAAGTACCTGAAGCATCATGCTGCTTTAGCTGACATTTTTTTCCTGCTGTTTACTGGATATAAATCATATCTTTTCAACTGAATAAAAAGTAAGCTTAACTTCTGTATGTTCGTTCCTGTAGAAGTACATGTACACGTTGAATCAATATCCCGTTCAGTGCCAGTGAGCTGACATGGACTGTTTCGGTAATCTTCGTTTATTCAACACCAAAAAGGCCTAGCTGTCCCCGGAAGATGGATTCAAAGTGGTGTCAGCAAGAGGTATAAATCCGCATGAGCTCCCGCGACTGCGGGGACTCATGAGGATCTACACCTCTTCAGTTGGGTTTTGTTCACATTTTCTCAGCACTGAAAATTCTCGTGATAAAACCAAATGCCAAAGAGCGATCGTTACAACTAATATTATTTCGAACTTTTTCTTTCGTTGCCAAACTTTCATGAAATGCATCCATGCAAACTGCAGGTTCCTGCTCTTCAATGTCCAGAACTTACAAATATTATCATCATTAAATCAAAGGTCATCATTCTGGGTGACACGTCAATAGACGCATTAGCTTGTCATGAACATATTACTGGAGGAGACGGTAACTTTTAGTTTGAATGCCAAGTAGCCTGCCCGCAAGCGTCAGTTCCCAAATATTATCAATGTGTATACTACGATGCATAGATGCATTATCTGGACATCAGCAAAGATACAAGATGGGATGCGAGGCGAGACATATTTCACGGCTGGGACCGACATAGTTTGTCACTGTCACGAGCGCTTTTACACATCACCAGCAAAAACTTTTCATTTGAAAGAGACATTCAACCTCATGAACCTCTGCAGCTTGCAGGGGCCTCCTAAGGATGTGTGTTTCTTAGATCTGTGTTTCTTCGATTAAGGACGGTTTGGAAGAAGCACTGTAGAGCAGATTTTCAACTGCCGCGTCCTGATCGAGAAACATCTGCAGCATCAGCGCGAACTCTACCACAACTTCATTGATTTCAGGAAAGCATTTGATCGCGTCTGGCACGACGGACTCTGGCAAGTCATGAGATCGTTCAACATAGAGGAGGGACTGATCCAAATGATAGAAGCGCTTTACAAGAACGCCTGCAGCGCGGTTCTACTTAACAATCAGTCAGGCGAGTTCTTCAGGACGACGATCGGTGTCCGTCAAGGATGCCTGCTCTCTCCTGTCCTTTTCAACATATTCCTGGAGAAGATCATGCAGGAAACCCTCCACGACCACCATACTTCAATCTCTATTGGTGGCAGATCCCTGTGCAATCTTCGATTCGCAGACGACATTGACCTCATGGCAGGCAGCAATAGTGAGCTCCAAAACCTGACAGACAAACTTTCAAGTAGCGCAGGGTCTTATGGCATGGAGATCAGTACGGATAAAAGCAAAGTGATGATCAACACCACAAGCGACAGCAGCAGCAATATTCACATGAATGGCCAGAAGCTAGAAGAGGTCAATAGCTTCAAGTACTTGGGAGCCACCCTGTCCAAAGACGGTAGTTGCACAGCAGAGATCCGTATCAGGATAGGTACAGCAACATCCGCAATGGCCAGGCTGGACAGGATATGGCGAAGTAACTCCATCAGCTTCACCATCAAGTACAGGCTTTACAAGTCCCTCGTAGTGTCTATTCTACTCTACGGCTGTGAGACTTGGACACTGCTTGCAGACTCAGAAAAGAAAATCCAGGCCTTTGAGAACAAGTGCCTGAGGAAGTTGCTCCGCATCTCGTACCGCGAGCACAAGACCAACGAATATGTACGGAGCATCGTCACTTCCCTGGTGGGCCCACATGAACCCCTTCTGGCAACTGTGAAACGGCGCAAGCTTGCTTGGTTTGGCCACGTGACCCGACACAACACCTTGTCCAAGACTATCCTCCAAGGCACTCTCGAAGGAAGTCGTCGGCGAGGTCGTCAGAGAAAGAGTTGGGTCGCAAACATAAAAGAATGGACCGAACTCGAGATGCCAGACTTGCTTGCCACCGCCCAAAATAGAACTCAGTGGAGAGCACTGTCTGTTGCTGCTGCCTTTCAGTCCCCCCAACGCCCAGTTCGGGCAAGGGACTGATGATGATGATGAATGACTGGCCAGTGCCAGGATCGCTTTGACAACCACCTATGGAAGCTATTCCGTCCGCATGAGACATGTACTGTATTCTCCTGAGCCCCTGCAGATTGCACAGAATCATGGGGAAGTACCCAGTAAGCGATGGTGCTCGGGCCGACGTCGGCCGCAGTGGGCCCGCGCGGGACCCACTGCCGCCGAGGTCGGACCGAAGGTCTTTTGCTACGGGGGTATGCTTCTCGCGTCTCTGGTATCTACGGCCTTCAGGCTCAGAAATGTTTCATCACTGTCAGGAGGTTTTCATGGAAAGTGCCAGACTAGTCGATGGAAGGTTGTAAACTGTGACTCGAGCAAATTGAAAACTCGTTCCCTGGGACCTCTGGGTAGGCAGGTCAGTTTATAGTACCATTACACGTAAATTTGAAGACACATTACAGCACCATTTATGTTTATTATGCCTTGTCGACACATCTAATGAACGTTAACAGCTGTTAGGACACGCAGCAAAAGCACACGCGTAATCGCACTTATTTATTCTGCTCAACCGTTAGCGAGTCAATCTATTTTTAACTGTTTCTCGTACTTATACCTTTGTTTTTCTAGAACGGAGTGAAGTCATTGTCAGGTTAACTAGATCTGTGTGTAGCGTTTTGTGACTATCTGTGACAGAAGTGTATCTTTGAGCAGTTACAGCGGTAGTGGACCTGCAAAGCTGGAAGGTTGAATTCTGAAAAGGGAATACTTGTCAACGGGTCGTCTACTAACGATACACGAGTTTTTTTTTCCGCCAAACAGCGTAGTAAGTAACAGTGAAGTGGTCAAAAAGGAAGGCAAATAAAGAACTGAGTGAAATTATGTAGGTATGCCACACAAAATAGCCTTTTTTGACGAGAGATATGGCACGCTTTAAAGTTGTAAAGTTTACTTGGCTAAATAAATTGATTTCGGTTTCCTATAATCCGCAGACATTTTTAACGATCTCGGGTTTTCTCAAACCCGATTTGAAGACAAAGTTAGATGATAACCTCTTGTAATGCACATTACAATGCTATTATTTAACTCATTTCATGCTGGTGCTGATTTTTTAAAATTTGTTGTTGTCCTATGACGGCTACATTACAGATTATGTATGAGACAGATCCACCATTTTAGTTCAAGGTGGTGCCAGAATAGCTTGGCGCCTTAGGCGCCAAGCTATTGACGTGTAAAGAAGTACCCAACGGAGAAAGAAACACGCTTAGAAAAGACGGGTACAACACAATTTATTAATATTTCGGGTAAATACCCTTTGTCAAAATAGACAAACAAACAAACAGAGAGATTAGCCGCTACTTATCTTCATTGGCAGAAAGAATGTGGCAACTGAAGGAGGTGACGTAAAAGAAAGAAAAGGAAGAACAAAAGTGCGGAAAAAGTAAAAATGACGTCAACGAAAAATCGTAAGAGAGAGACTCGGAAAGAACCTGAACACGAGAGACAAGAGTGTGTGCAAGCATATGCAGGAGCGAGCGAAAGAAAAGGCGTGTAGATGAGGCCAGAGAGAGAGAGAGAGAGAGAGAGAGAGAGAGAGAGAGAGAGAGAGAGAGAGAGAGAGAGAGAGAGAGAGAGAGAGAGAGAGAGAGAGAGAGAGAGAGAGAGAGAGAGAGAGAGAGAGAGAAGGAAAACGAACGGGGAGTACCCTTGGGCACGAAGTAGGCGGAGTGTCTAATACACAAAGCCTGCTAAACACCAACCCGAAGGCAAACTTTATATCACCCTCAAGTTGAGGACTACCTCGGGGAAAAACGGGAGGACCCCGGGAAAAAAAACCCCAGCATTTAGCACGGTACACAACAAGTAATAAGTCATGAAAACAAAGCAAATAATCAGATTCAGTAAGAAAATATTGGTATAAGTGGAGAGTAGGTAGTTGTGAAACCGTCTTCAAGGGTAACTCAAAAAATAGGGGGGGGGAGAGAGTGAGAGAGAGAGAGAGAGAGAGAGAGAGAGAGAGAGAGAGAGAGAGAGAGAGAAGGGGGCGGGGGGAAAGGAGGAAGGGGAATAAGAGAAAAGGAAAAAGCGTAAAGAGAGAAAGAGGGCTAGAGAGAAGTGGTAAAGGGGGTAGGGGGGGGGGGGGAGAAAGAGGGAGAGAGAGAGAGAGAAAAAAAAAAAAAAAAGCCAGAGCCACCAACCCCACCCAACAGGCACCCACCAGCACACCGAAAAACACACAGGCACGCAACAAGTCGACCACGTACATCCCCAAGGGATGCACACGATCGCCCCGCCCCAAAACCGCGTATCAAACCGTGAGCCGGAGACCCGGCGCCCGACAGGGAAGGGCAAGGGATCCAACTAAACGTACGGCCAGCGCTGAGAAAGTCCCCAAGGGAAATGTACATATCAACCAGCGCCAACCTCCCCTAACTGGTTAGTGAGTAGTAAAACAGTGAGGTAAAGTAGCAGACACAAGCAAGGTAAAAAATGTTAATCTTTCATATTCATCCCGAGTGGCGCCACAGTGCCCAGTTTATTAATCAGAAATTTTTCACGGTCTTTCCTGGCCCAGACATTACTGGCTTGCATAAGCCAAAGGCCTTTAACCCGAATGTCCGAGACGGAGTGGTCGGCCTGATTGAAATGTCGTCCGACCGGTCTGTTGTATTGGTACTTGACCGACTGAAGATGTTCTTTGAAACGGTCGTTGATGGTTCTTTCCGTCTCTCCAACATAGAGTTGGCCGCATTTCACACAGGAGATGACATAAATCACGTTGGTGGTTTGACACGTGAAGTATCTGTCTATGTTGAATTTGTAACGTGGACCATTCACCACGGTGGAAGGGCAAATAAAAAGACACGTCTTGCAATTAGGAACATTGCACGGAGTGGAGCCGGAGGGTCTGGTGGTATGACGAGGCTTGAGAGTTGAGCGAACAAGCATGTCCCGCAAATTAATATCCCTCTTGAAAGCTACCAACGGAGGTTCAGAAAAGATAGCAGCAGATTCTTGACTGGATGACAAAAGACCCCAGTTAGAAAGAAGGATTTTACGCACCAGATTGGTGTGGGGATGGTAGATCATGGTTACGATAGGCCTGTCACTATCAGCGGTAGGTTTAGTCTGCATTGTACTCGCGCGACTAAGTTTTTGAACCGTTTGGAGAGATCCTTGAACAACAGTATGTGGGTAATGTCTGTCGATGAAAAATCCTGCCATTTCTTTGGATTGAACATCGAAATCTGATTCTTCGGAACATATTCTTTTTAGCCGAAGAAACTGGGAATAAGGGATGCTGTTTTTAGTTCATTGGGTTGTGAGAAGATCGGTAGTCGAGGTAGGAATGTGAGTCGGTAGGTTTGTAATGTATTGAAGTTTTCAACATTCCGCAGTCAATCCTGATATTCATGTCCAGAAAGTCGACTGAATTAGCTGATATAGTGTATGTGAACTTGATGGATGGGTGGAAGTCCTGCACGAAGTGAATGAAGTCTAAAAGTGCAGCTTGGGTCATGTGTGTAGCTCCTAAACCGTCATCGATGTAGCGTTTATACATCTCAGGGACAGGCCCGGTGTATTGCTGAAGAATCTGTTGCTCAAGGAAACCCATGAAAAGGCAAGCATAACTGGGTCCCATTTTTGTGCCCATCGCTACGCCACTGAAGTGCACTGAGCGAAGGTGACGCCATCAAAGGTGAAACTGTTAAGAGAGAGAACCAATTCAGCCAGACGTAGAAGTGTATGAGTAGGAGGTTGTTTATGACTTCTTTGGTTGAGGAAGTATGCAAGTGCATTGAGGCCGTCATTGTGCGGTATAACAGTATATAGTGAAGTGACATCAAGGGAAAACAACAGTTCAGGTTTGAAAAGTTGTTCAGTTCTGGTTGACTTGGTCTATGATCTCTAGAGCATGGTTGGTGTCTTTAATGTAGGTAGGTAGCGACTGGACAAAGGGTTGGAAGATGATGTCCAGGTATTCGGAGATGTGTTCAGTGGGACAGCTGCAAGCTGACACTATGGGGCGGCCGTGTAGCCCGCTCAGAGATAACTCCGCCCACTGACCCAGAGTTCGACCTTGACCCGCAGCTCCGACAAACACGCCACAGCAGAAAGCGAAAACGGCTGCATCCATGTGTGTAAGTGCGCGCTTGTCAGACATTCCCGACGATATTTCGGAGCAATACTTGCCATACCCTATCACCCTTAGGCAGAGACAACGTGCAGACTTGTTTAGCTGTGAGCAGTACATTCAAAGCGTCCGAATTTTGTGTGATTCATCTGGCTTTGACGTGCACGGAACAATTTTCCGCAGTCAACTGAGCGGCCAAGTGACGGAAAGCCACACTCTGTGCACCTGTCCATTGACCCAACAAAGAAGATGGTTACGGATGCTTTCTGCACATGCAAAGCAGGGTATGTATCAATTCTACATTATGCATTAAAAGTATAGACTGTGCTTGTCATAGTTTTAGCCGTTGACAGTTTGTTATACTGTGAGATGCTGTGTGTTCCATTGACGAAGGAGAGTTTGTGTTATCGTTTGTGCAAGAATTTTGATAAAGCCTGCGAATGTACTAAAACTGAGCACAATGCTGCTTATGGCATGGTTTGCTTACAAACTTCCTAAGCTTGTGTGTTGCCGTGCTTTAAGTTTTAGCTGGGTTTTTTTTTTTCAGACTCGCTCATGTGCTTGCCACCCGGCGACAGCAATGGGACAGACCCCATGAAAAAATTCCACTCCTGAGCCAGTTTCCATCATGATTCAGATTATTTCACGGAAACGTCAACAAGAAAAGGAAGCCCATCATTGCTATCTTTGATGACAACAGGTAAGTTTTACTTCAGTGTGCATATTCTAGTTGAAACTGTGTAATTTGAAGATACTGTTATTAGAATTGTATGTTCACACAATTGTGTATGTAAGCAATATACCTGTATGCATACTTGTGTACAGTTCGTGTGTGTGTGTGCGTGTTGTCCCTGTGCATTAGCACGGTGAACAGTGAGTGTGGAAAGTAAATCTGCATGCACATAATTAATTTACACACACTCTTTCTCTCTCTCTCTCTCTCTCTGTCTGCATGTGCAAAAATGACTGCTGATGACATGTAGAAGCTTTATTTATAACAGCACATTTAAAAGTATGGAAAACATGTCATCCTAGAACTGTCCCAAAAGAGCACATTATGTGAGTCCTTGCAGTTGTAGGAGCTCATGAGTCATTCTTCAGCATGGATGATAAGTTAACTAAGAGTGATAAGTTAACTAAGAAGGCAGTACTCTATTCTTAATATTTAAATGAATAAGAACTAATGGTTTCAAACACCCCACAGGTTAATTTTTATTGAGATAATTGGTAGACCATCAAAACCGATTATGTCGTCATTGTACATGACTTCTATTTGTGGGTGCGGGTGTGGCTGGCCAAGCCAATCCTGGAGCCACATCTGCGAGGGCAATGGGGGCACTGGAATTAAACTATGACATAAATATAACTAAATGTGGATATGCAGTTGTCAGAGCAGTTATTGAGATAAATGCTCAGACAACTGCATATCCACATTTAGTTATATTTATGTCTCATAGTTTAATGCTATGTAAACATGGGCCAAAGGGGGCGTGAGAGGTCAGTGGGTTAAAATGATTATCTAAATTCTGCTCAAAATCCTGCAGTCATATATGGCTTGGCTGGCACACAGCTGTTCAAGTTTCTGCACATGATCGCGAGTTGCCTCAAGCTGCACCCCGAGATGCTTCTTCTCTGCAACTAGAAGGATCAAATCTGAAACAAATGAAATCAGTACGGCAGTGTAATGACACAGTTAGAAAGCAGTCGTCAACTGTGATATAAATACAGAATGTTCGATTTTATTTATTCTGTGTTACAGGTACCACTTATGGAACAGGAGCTGTTGCCTTTGACTACATCACTTGATTGTGGAGATGTCATATTAAATCAGATTGAGCAGACCAGATTATCTTGTGGTGCTGAGGAACTTTAAATGTCTTCACTGCTTTTCTGTGTGCTAGTTCAGTAGAGACTCTGCATCTGTAGCTGCACTTGTACTGTTGACAACAACAGCAAAACCTTTGTTACAAACAGTGCCTGAATTGAACAGCATTTAAAACGAGAAAGGCAAAGCTAAAAGGGGGAGGACAAACTTGTTGCACAGACATGAATGACACTGTATTCTTCCTGGTCACACTTGGCATCTGTAGCTGCACTTGTACAGTGATAATATTATTAAAAATGTATTAGTTAAATGATTTTTGAAAATTCTTTTTTTAATACATAATTTTCATATTGTATGTACACCCTTTGTCAAAGTTTACATCAACAAACATGAAGTTAATTATGATATGTAGTAAATCACATTGTGTTTGTTGCTGTAAACTCAAAGGGTGTTGCCACCATAGGAGCTTGTTTCGTGGCATCTTACATACTTGTGTGCAGCCACGTCTTTTGCCTAAAATAAACTATGCAGATTGTTTGCATCCTAGAAACTGCTGTTTGTGTTCCTGTAGTGTGTGCATGTGTAAAATGTATATTTTTGTGTACGAGAGAGTGCTAGCGTGTATGAAAGAGTGTGTGAAGGAACCGTGAGTATGCTTAGACATAAAGAGATTGTGAAATGCAAATCGGTGCATACCTTGGAGCAACCAGTGTTTTGCGTGAACGTTTTTGATGCAGCTGTCGACAGTCGCTTTTTGGGAGGTGGTCGCTGGTGTGTGTGACTTGTCCCACTGCTGGGCAAAGCAGGGCATGCTGGCAGCGGGTCTGGAAACGCTTCCGACGGTTCGCCATTGACAAAATGCTGTAAATAAAATTAATCCATATCATACCGAGGCTAAAAGCTTCAAATTTGTACACTGCCATATGCAAGCTACATTGAGTACTTGCAGATAAAGATGACTAGGGTGGTTGCACTATATTAGACATTTCACACACTGGTTGTATTCCAAATGATGAGGGTTAAGAAACATTCAACAGAGCTATCTCTCGCACTCGTACACTGTGCCGCTTTCACCATAGTAGCTACTGAGAAACGCCGGACTTGGTGTTTGAGTGATCTTACCACCTTCGGCCTTCACAACAGATATTTACATGGGCAAACTGACATTACCCGTTTCATTTTTATAATGAACAAATTCAGGAGAAATGAATATGAACTGACCTTTGTGCAAACGAAGAGATGTCAGTTTCCATCCCGGTACTTGACGTTCACTGACTGCAGGCTGCTCGACTCATCAGCGGCGGTCTACAGACTACACAATTTGATACATCGCATGGCTACGATGGGGTTTTGGGAATGGTATGCCCGAACCTTACACCACATTCTAGACGCTCAGGATATATGAAATCGCTGTTGCAAAGACCCCCACGCACACGTTTTCGCCATTTCTTTTCTCTCTCCGTTAACTTCCTCACCAGCCTCAATGTCGGACCAACATAGCCGACTTCTCGCATCACGCGGGTGTGTCTCATTCGCGCATTTTGATTGGTTAGCGCTGACCCGTCAGTCAGGAACCGGCTACACGTCAATTCTGGCACCACCCTTGAACCGTCAAATTAATTTCAAATAGTAGTGTATCAGAATGAAAAGGGTTAAGTTGCAGTGGCAAAAGATCGACCATTTGAGTAGATCGGTACGGAACGTTGTAGTGCCTGCCTATCTCAGTCTCTCCAAGGTTATGTATGCTGAACATTGCATTAAAGATTAATGCTAAATGCCGCACGGCAGACATTTCGTTCCTTTTATAGCCCGCTGAACCATTAGTAGGTTCAATTCGCCATCACTGAAGTCAATGGAGCTCTTACATTTTTAATCACCTAGGAGATCGTGAAATGGCTCTTACGGAAATGTTATAAAGATACAGCCCGTCACTGTACACGGAAATAGCCAACACGGACTGACCGAAAGACAATTTGGCGGGGCGAACCAGTGTTCTTAACCCCTCCTTTGTCACTGTATGTACATTTTTGTTTCTGCAATCTAGTGGTTCTTTGAACGACCAAAAGCCGAACCAGTCCAAGAAACATTATACAAATTGGTCTCGGCAAGAGGCATAAATCCTCATGAGCCCCCGCAGTCGCGGGGGTTCACTGATAAGGATCAATGTATCTTGCAGTTGCATCGTGTTCGCTTTTTTTTCTTTCTCGGCAGTGAAGGGTTTAATCCTTCAGTGAACACACGGCTCCAACTGCAAGGGGCATAGATGCTCGTGACCCCGCAGTCGCGTTTTTCCAACGCGTGTTTCTTTCTTTAATGGCTATTTCTTTACATTGTACACGTTTTTGGTCTGGGTGTTTTTCATTGTAATATCCCTAACGGATTATGTCTCTCGACTTCTAAACCGAAATGCAGGCAATTCCCATTGGCTTGATTGTGTGTATAGGGCAAGCGTTATTTATCTATACGATACTACCTGTGAGCTTTTCTGATCAAACACTGTCAGATACCGCTGCTTTGAAATGATTCTGAACTTTGGAGTTATTTGCTGTGGAGATGAAAGGCTAGGGTTAACACACCAGAAAAACAACTGATTAGCGAGTAATTGTCTTTAACGACGCCACGCGGTTTTTTTGGTCAATGTTCCCGAGGTCTGGGACGTCTTCTGCAGTCTGGTGTCTGCAGGTTTCCGTTTTTCAAATCATTGGTAGTTTGAGTACAGGTAATGTCAGAGAGGGTAATATCCTTTTAGCAAAAGGCATAGATCCTCATGAGCCCCCGCAATTGCGGGGGCTCATGAGGATCTATGCCTCTTGCTGAATCACAAAAGCACTCCGACAGACAATACATGGTGTAAAATCAAAATGGTCAGGATTGGCAGTTCTGGTGCCTCACGTTCAAGGAAATTGTTACTCAGCCTGCAAGAAGCATAGATCCTCATGAGCCACCGCAGATGCCGGAGCTCATGTGGATCTAAGCCTCTCAGTGAATTATTTTCTTTTAAAAATCACCGCAACAGACAGACAGAGGGTGCAAAATCAAAATGCCCAGTGGAATCAAGACCGGCAAAACAGCAGAAATAGCTTTCGTGATCTTTTAAAAATAGTTGTTTGTGTGTGTGAGATGCGTCACCGTTTCTTTTTTTGATGGTCTCCCGCCCTCTTTCCTTCATCCCCCCTAGCACGCAACACCCCAGTAGCAAAACGTCTTCGGACCCATGCCGAACGCTGTGGGCCCGCGCACAGCCGTGCGCGGACCCACTGCGGCCGGCTTAGGCCCGAGGACATTTGCGGCTTACTGGTTAGACAGATCAGCCATGTGGGGGCAAAAGACAGCATGTCCATGATTGTGAAAGGCGAGATTTTCATTGTATTAGCGTGAACATCTAGCTTACTGGCTTACTAGCAGGAAGTATCTATGTGATTATTTCGCCAACATTTTGGGCGGCTGATACGCTTATACTGCTCACTGTCCGAATTTAGTTTTCGATTTCGTTACGTTCATTCTCTCTTTTGTTTTCTTTAAAAAAACTGGGTTAGGAACGATACCTTTGCATTTTCCTGTTGTCTCATTGTTAATTTTATTTTTTGTATTTTGTATTTATTTTTTTTTGTTAAATATTTTTCTAAATTATTCCAGATACAGCGCTATACACTAACACTCACGGCGTATTGCGTTTGATTTATGTTTTTATTATTTTTCTTCATAATTTTTTAACAGGTTTGTTTAAAGTTTATTTATTTTCTCTTAAATCTCTAAAGGAATGTTTCAGGCTTTAACTCATAGTGTCCCAGGTACGAAATACCCACATTTTGGAGTTATCCTATGAGGACTGCATTACAATTCAGGAGACAGATCGACCATGATAGTTCAAGGGTGATGGCAAAATAGTTCAAGGGTGGTGGCAGACTAGCTTGGCGCCTATAGGCGCCAAGCTATTCTGCCACCACCCTTGAACTATCATGGTCCAGCCATATCTTGCTGTAGTGTGTCGCGGGCAGAACGAGTTAACAATTCTCTATAATTATGGCGCCTATCACGTCAAGATGCTTAGGAAGTAATATTATATTGGTTGTTTTGTTTATGAAAAGCACGGTCTCCAATTCATTTTTCTCCTCGCCTTTACCCCTGAACTGCCCTTTATCGCAGACCCAGTCGTTCAATGAATGACAAAGTGCGGTCAGCAAGATACAAAGTGTGATCAGCAAGAGGCATAGATCCTCATGAGCCCCCGCTATTGCGGGGGTTCATGAGGATCTATGACTCTTGCAATTGGGTGGTTTTCACCTTTTCTCAGCAATGAAATGATTGGAGTGTCGCAAATCGCAATGCATGTTGAAACTGCCTTTAAATGTCTTTTCCTTGAAAATGAAATAAAGTCCACAGATACTATTTTCATATTTAGCCACTCTAATTCATTTCATTTCTTTTTTCATTTTCTTTTGTTTCTCTCTAATAATAGTGTATACAAGGAATACCTCATTGCCGAGTGAGCGAAAACCCTATGCAAACCACTACGCAAGGGTCTCCTCTATATCGGAGTACTCTGCGTAGTGGCGAGTGCATGGATTACGCTCTTTTCATGCAACTCATTCTGTACATTTAGTTTGGCTAAACGAGTCGTATTGTATGCATGGCTACCCAGACCGCCTACACGTTACGCTGTCGACTGAGCTTCCCAGATCCGCACAGCCGTAAACAAAACATCCCCGCCATCATCTTAAAAAAAAAAAAAAAAAAAAAAAAAAAAAAAAAAAAAAAAAACTTTTCAACTGCGTCGAAATCTTACTCCCTCAGCCTGCCCCTTCACCACTGAATGTGCAAGAGGCATAGATTCTCATAAGCAGAGACATGAGAATCTGTGCCTCTTGCTGACTAAGAAAAAAGGCTCCAGTCAGACGTTTCTGAGCTTGAGGATGTCCCATGGATTATGAAGTGAAGCTGTGCTTTGAAATATTGCTTTGCGTAGCCCGGGGACCAGCTATTTTAACTTGAATACATCGATCGTTCGCGCTCAGAATTCTATTTTCTCTTTTTTGTGTGTGTTGGATCTTCCTTCCTCGGTCCTTTTTGTGGCGAACAGATCTCATTAGAAATTGGATGGCATAGATTGGCATTAATTTCAACGCAGCGAGAGTTTAATCGCTTGATACACACCTGCAGGCTGCCTTCATTTTATGAACGTAATTTTTGGAATAGCAAGCTAGTGTCGTGGAAAAAAACAAAAACAAAAAAACACTTTTTGGAATAGCAAGCTAGTGTCATGAAAAAACAAACAAACAAAACAAAACAAAACAAAAAACAACAACAACAACAACAAAAACTTAGACAAGTTCTACGAATGTCATTTGTCCTGACAGTTTCTTGTCTAACTGCCTCCAAATATAAAGTTTAAAGAACATGCTAGTGTCATGAAAATAATCTTAGACAATTTCTCCGAATGTCGTTTGTCTTAACAGTTCCTGTCTAATTGATTCCATCTGCAAAAGACACAGATTCACGTGAGCCCATGCTGCCACAGGAGTCCATGACAATCTATGCCTGTTCCTGATTGAGGTCGGCTGTTTTAGGTCGGTTAAAACAGTCTTACAAAGAAGGTGTTTATTTATTGAATTTAACCATTCAGCTTCTACACACTACAGCAAATTACTGGTCGACTATGACGGTTCAAGGATGGTGTCAGAACAGCTAGGCGCCAAGAGGCGCCGAGCCATTCTGGCACCATCCTTGAACTGTCATGGTCAAGCGTTTTTTTTTCAGTCGTCAAGGAGTTTTTTCGACTTTAGGGCTTTAAGTGTTAACTCATTCGAGATGCGATACATCCTGATTCGCGGCATGAAGCCGTCTCGAATGTGTTAAATGGGTTGTGTTCACTTTTTCTCTGCACACACCTATCACATCGTTTGATTTCCATCTATTTCATAGTGAAATGAATCTGAGCTGTCGGACGCACTCTTTTCCTTCAAGCATCGCAGTACCTCGCATCGTAATCGGAATCCGCGCCAAGGGCAATCTTCTATACAATTTCTAGACATTGCGCAAGAGCTCCAGTTGCAGGATTGTACAACCTTCCATCGATCTGCCCTGGCCTGATTCCTATTATTTTGCAAAAGACACCCCTCAGCGGGTCACTGGGTACTATACAAGATCAATATCGCCACGGTGTTATATCAAAAATTATATTTTTCTCTCGCTCGTGCAAATGCTGTCAGTCTCGGAGGACACCAGTTCCCAGTAAAAAAAAAAACCGTCCTCGGGCCTTCGACGGCCGCAGTGGGCCTGCGCACGGCTGTGCGCAGGCCCACTGTGGCCGTCGTAGGCCGGAAGGCGTTTTGATACTGGGGATAAGCCTACGACAAACGTTTGCATACCATGAATAACTTAGAGCTCTATTTCTGCTGTGCGCAGGCCCACTGTGGTCGCCGTAGGCCCGAAGGCATTTTGATACTGGGGATAAGCCTACGACAAACGTTTGCATACCATGAATAACTTAGAGCTCTATTTGTGTCGAATGCGTTTATTTGATTAACACATCCCAGACGTTTTTGTCAGAATAATGCGGCTTTCTGCCGCGTAAGTGTTTGCGGTTTGTCTCGAGTGAACTAAGACTTATTCACTGCCAGCCGCATAAAGTTGATCTGCTATGGTTGGTGAGACCTCATTTATTTCGGTAAACATGAGGTTGCAGAAACCATATCAGATTCACTGCAATACAACCCTCTCTTTCTAAAGCACGGTGACACGGGAACGTATCAATCCTTATTAGCCCCTCTGCGTCTGAGGATCTATGCATCTTACATTTGTTTGTGCATTGTTTGATGTATTCCAGCAGTGAAGGGGTTCACCAAGTCTTTTCCGGTTCCGGTCAGAAGACTAAATAAGAAATTTACGGAGAGGGTTTTGGTTGTGTTGGGTCCCAACCTCGGCGTCGACCCAACCTCGGTCAAAGTGACATATACTGCTCACAAATAGTAAGGTATATTCACTTTTTAGATTGAATTACTAAAAGTCTTCAGAATCGGTATAATCACAGGTATATCAGTGATTAGCCATCCCACTGACCTACACTTTCACAACATTGGTGTGACATATACTGCTCACAAAAAGTAAAGGACATATTACTTTTTGGCTTGAATTATTAAAATGTCCCCAAAAGTTTAAACATTAATCAGACCAAAAAGGTGACTGCAGTTTGCAGATGTAAGATGCTTAACGACATTTTAGTAATTCAAGCTAAAATTATGACGTCCCTTACTTTTTGTGTGAGAATTATACATGTATGTTACACCAGTTATGTGAAATGGTAGGCCAATGGGATGGCTAATTACTGATATAACCGTTTTACTTATTCTGAGAACTTTTTGTAATTCCAGCTAAAATGTTAGTATATCTTACCATTTTTGCGCATTATATGTCATGTCACTCTGACCGAGGTTGGGACCCAACAGGTTGTCTAGGTAGTATAGTACAGTCGTGCGTCCTTTATGAAAAGTGTTAAACTGCATAAACTCACTGTTTACCTTATTTTAATATCTTAGTGTTTTACGAACAGTTTTATCACTGTTTACCTTATTTTAATATCTTAGTGTTTTACGAACAGTTTTATATCATTAACCACTTCACTTGCCACTGGACGCAGATTGTGGTTTTTGAAATCTTCCTTAACGCCAAAAAAACTCATCCATCCAAGGAACATGGATACAAATTGGAGCCAGCAAGAGGCATAGATCCACATGAACCCCCGCAAAGGCGGGGGATCATGAGGATATGTGCCCCTTGCATTTGGGTTCTGCTAGTTGTGAAGGGGTTAAGCCGTGAGGCAGCTGTCCCTGCATTCGATATATGTCCCCAAAAGACTGCAATACAGCTAAGGCGACAGATCGACCGCAATTCAAGGGTGGTGTCAGAATAGCTTGGCGCCTACTGGCGCCAAGCTATTCTGACACCACCCTTGAACTATCATAGTCGCTTTATGTCTTTTGTGGTGTGACGGGGCTGAACGGGATAAATAAATCTCCCGTTTTTGGAAACATTTCGTCACAACTCACTTTGGACAGAACGTACGTCTTTGGTTATTTTGAGCGCTGATCTAACTATTCTACGATGATCAACCATTAACATTTAACATTTGCCTTTCGTTTGCATCCTAGATTCTACTTTTTATCTGGTACAGTCGTGGTTATTTTCAAAGAAACATGAATGAATAACATCATCCGTAGAACATGAATCAAACGCCGCTGTTTGCCAAGGATAGGGTATTTCAAGAAATGTCAGCCTCATTCATGGTTAAGTTTAAACTTCTTCTGTCAAGTAACGTATCGATCATTTCATGAACCTTGAACAGACTTACTTTAGTATCGAATTTGGGTTTTGTTACAGCATTGTTATGCATCATCCTACTTGACAGTGTATGGTGCTGTAAAAACAAGGCGCTCATGTCATTTCCAGTCAATCAGAATGACATCTAGCAAAGTGCGTTTTTCGTCTTCTCACTAGTCCTGCCCAAAAGAACCAGTAAGTAGGGAGGGGGGGGGGGGTCTTCGGGCTGACGTCAACCTTAGTTGGCCCAAGGAAACGCTTAACTTACTTCGTTGTCACTGAACGAACATTTATGTTCCTGAAGTCTTGTGTTCATTCAAAAACCAAAAGCCAACACCGTCCAAGAAACATGGGTACAAATTGATCTCAGCAAGAGGCATAGATCCTCATGAGCCCCCGCAGTCGCAGGGGCTCATGAGGATCTATGTCTCTTGCAGTTGTATCGTGTTCAGTCTTTCTTGGCGGTGAAGGGGTTACTGGAGAGTGGTTGCCAAGCCCGTAAAATGCAATGAATAAATACATGTCTGCACGTCGCTTATTCTTGTTGATTACAATTAACCCCTTAACTGCAGAGGAAAAAGGTTAACGTGATTCAATTTTAAGAGACATTGATCCTCATGAGCCCCCGCGACTGCGGGGGCTCATGAGGATCTATGCCTCTTGCTGAGACCATGTAGTTTGTATTCATGTTTCTTGGACGGTGTCATGGGTCGTTGAATGAACCAAGATTTGAGAAACAAACATGTACGTACAGTGTACGTAGAGTGACAGGGAAGGGGTTAACGCATTCGTGGTGCATTTGGATTTGCGGTTTTACGCGGATGCAGCACGTCTCGAATGAGTTAACGGCTGTGTTTTTTCAGGCTGGGGATTCACTGGGCTTTCAGGCTACTTTGAGAAATTATTGAAGGGCCCTGGAGTGAACCGAAACCGGCTTTGTATTATTCCAGATCCCCGGCTCCCTGTGGAGATCGTAAGCTGCAGTTCGATGCACAAACACACCAGAGCCATTCCGAGGGACCAATCACAGACTAAACTACCCAGGACCTCCGCCGGCTTATGGCACAAACTTACATAGAGAAGAGCAGAGGTATTTGTAGGCCGAGCTCTTCCTGGATGAGGTCTAGACACGCATTGTTGTAATTTTTTCCACGCGCTGATAAGATAAGTAGCAAAGTGTATTCTTGTTTGTTTGTCTATTTTGAAAAAGGGGTATTACCCGAAATATTAACCCATGCATCCCTGACGCACTACAGCAGGAGATGGGTCGACCAAGATAATTCAAGGGTGGTGCCAGATTAGCTTGGCGCTTGTCGGCGCCAAGCTAATCTGGTACTACCCTTGAATTATCATGGTCGACCCATCTCCTGCAACTGGTGCATAGCCATTAGATGACGCCTCCAAAATTTGGGAAATACGGCCGTCGGGTTAAATGAGTTGTGGTGTAACTGTCTTTTTTTTAGCGCGCGTGCTTTTTCTTCGTTGGGGTTTTTCTCTGCTTTCTACTCTCTTGTCAGTCACCAGTTTTTGGTCTAGATCTATACAGACATGCGCCCGTGGCATCCAGGAAAAAGCATATAATTATTCTCATGAGCCCAGGCTGCGCAGCGACGTATATGACTCTATATCTCTTGTTGATGGAGTAAACTGATTCATAGGGCAATATGCAAAACTGGACAAAAAGGCTCATTATTGTGTAATACTTCTTGCAGGTGAAAAAATTATGGTTGGCTGTTAACCCCTTCACTGCCGAGAAAAGGTGAACACAATCCAACTGCAAGAGACATGATCCTCGTGAGCCCCCGCGACCGCGGGGGCTCATGAGGATCTATGCCTCTTGCTGAGACCAATTTGTACCTAAGTTTCTTGCACGGTTTTGGCTTTTGCTCGTTGAATAATCAACTCTTTCAGAAACAAAAATGTACTTACAGTGGCAGGGAAGGAGTTCAATCTAATAAGGCTCAAGAGAATAAGTTCGTCTTGCAGATGGAAAGAATTTCTGCCATGAACGCAACACCAGTTTGGGTAAAAGGCGAGATTTTAATTGTACTGAAAAAATGAAAAAATAAAAAAGCTTTTGACAAAATGAACTTTACAGTGCAGATTTCATAGGAAAGATACAGATCTCGGACCGCCGAAGACCTTGACAATCGATGCCTCCTGCCGCTGGAAACGTCGGTAGGGTTTGATACAGAACTAATGCCGGGCGTTCTTTATGAGGCAGGTGCGTAAGATTAGCGCTCTTGGGCCTCCACCCAGGAGAATCGTTAAACCCCGAGACCCTAGCTGCCTTGCTGCCACAGCCAACATGGTTCTACCACAATCGTGCGCTGGTCTGCGTTGCTGGACCTTACGGCTTTCAGCCGTAAGGTAAAGCAACGCAGGCCAGCAGGCAATACTTGGTATGCAATTAGGGGTCTTATAATTCAGAACCATAGGGTCCAAATCACACACCATCTGACGCCTTACAGTCGTGACGGTGATATGTGTCCTTCATGAGCTGAAGGAGAATGGTCTTTGGCGCCAGGAACGTAAATAGAAATGAAAATAATTTGCTTTGGCAAGAGACATAGACCATCAGGGGCTCACGAAGGTCTGTGTCTCTTGCACTTTGAAGAGATCCAGTGTTGCTGGTTGTTCAAGATCTGAATGTCGCAGAAGATGGATTGAACACGAGACCTCAAAGGCAGTGACCAACACAGAAATCATGCTCGATTTCATTATTCATCAATTATTCATCAATCAAGCAAACCGAACTTCATAGAACTAGCTAATCAGACCCTTCGAGCTATCACTATCGATCAATCTTTCTTGTTGGCACTTGAAGGCAAAGAAATAACAGCAAAATCTGTCTTTTTCTGGTGTTCTGGAATCAAAAAAATCAAGTAGATTAGTTCAGGACCATAAAGCACAGAGATAACATTGCTTTTTGTGCTCTCAGGACAAACGAACCATGTGGCTGTCTATGTAGATTAATAAGACATTGAACAATTCACCGTTGGAATTCTCGGTTATTCAAAGCACAGAGATAAAAAGGGTTTAATGATCTTTGAATGTGGGAGACACACAAATGTATTGACTCACCTCACAGAAAGCACGGAAACGAGGATGTTTGTCTCAGATGGAGAGGCAGGAACGATATACTGCTAAGTTCACACCCTAGTAGTAAAACGTCTATTGGCCCACGATGGCCGCAGTGGGCCCGCGCACAGCCATGCGGATTCGACTAGGCTGTGCTATCTTTTGGACAGCGATCAATGTGGATTGTTCTCTGTTTCATTTTTCATTCTGGAGCCCATGAAACTTTTAATGCACTGTGATCTAATATTAGAGATAACGAGCTCTGTGAGGTTCCATGTTCCTCTAACTCACTCGAGACGTGCCCTATTCGGATAAGCGGCTTCCCCCCCCCCCCCCCCCCCCCCCGTATCCAGACGCAGCACGTCTCGACTAAGTTAACCCTCTGGCTGTTGGTAGCGGTTTTTGTTCAGATGTACCTTGTCCTTGTTATCGCAGAACAGATCAGACGCGGAATTTCATTAAGTCTGTCACAAGTGCTTTGGATTATCTAGGACTGCAGCGTTAAGAACTGAAGTGTGAGGTATCCAGGTGAACCTGTTTGTATCTTACAAGCCCCATACAGCTTGCTTTCATGGGTGCTGATCTGTCATTTGGACCTTACGGACTGGAGCCACAAGGTTCAAAACAACAGATCAACGCACAATATACGTAATAGTGTACACAAATATTTGCTCAAAGCATCCCAATCTGTTGCTTAAACTGAAAACGTGTTTGTAAGACTT
This sequence comes from Semisulcospira habei, assembly GCA_036245525.1. Taxonomy (NCBI): domain Eukaryota; kingdom Metazoa; phylum Mollusca; class Gastropoda; family Semisulcospiridae; genus Semisulcospira; species Semisulcospira habei. Next base: position 23,994,695 of record BTPG01000001.1, on the reverse strand, counting down.
GATTCACACTCCTTGATTTTTCTGAGAATTAACGGTCTTACGTTTTCTTTGAGCTTTTGGTATCATATTTGAATCAGATTTAACACATTCTGCCCCAGGACCGAAATCCCCAGATTGTGAAGTTGCCCTCTGACAATTCTAGAGACAGATCGAGCATGATAGTTCAAGGGTGGTGCTAGAATAGTTTGGCGCCTAAAGGCGCCAAGCTATTCTGGCATCACCCTTGAACTATCATGCTCGATCCATGTCATGTTGCGGTGTGTCGAGGCTGAATGAGTTTATTGTATTTTCTTTGTATGATATAGAGCACGTTTTGCATTACTTTAATTAGATTTGTGCCTGCCTACGTGATTCTGGCCATATGTGTAGGTTCTGGATTGTGTTCGCGATGCAGCCTTTGTCCACTACTGGACAGATCAATATGTGTGGACTGTTACTGAAATACTGACGCCGCGGTGACTACAATAGAAGTGTTTTGGCGTACCTCCTTTCCCTTAGTCGCCACTCTATCGACCAAACAATCGTAAATCAATTTATTCTGGACAGTGTCGAGCTGAAGGAGAATTGTTTTCTTCTTCTTTTTTGAAACACAGAAGAAAACGGAAATGATGCCTTCTAGCAAGAGACATAGACCATCATGAGCCCCTGCATCCTGCAGGGACTCACGGGGGTCTATGTCTCTTGCGGATGGCAGGGTTCTATTGTTGCAGGCTTTTGTAGTTGGACGCTGAAACCAGACTCTCAGTCTCCCAACCTCCTCCTTACCGCTCCTTATTTTCAACAGGATGCAAAATTCTTTTGCTGACTGTTTCTAATAATACTTTGCTTTGGTGCTCGATAATCTACACCGCTACACTTGAAAGGGCTTCTCGTTTAGACTGTTTAATCATCACTTTGTATCGAACACACAAGTACTGCGTCTCACAAGGGAAAAGCAACTCAGACAATTTCTTGGACACGTCCAGCAACACAGTCAGCTGTATTTTCATTGTCAACGCGCCGCTGAATTCTGCAAATACCCCAGAGAGGACTTGGCGACTTTATATTCATAGAAGGCCTGCTTAGGAGGCGCTCTAATATTATTGAGTAGGAAAACAATACTGGTCAGTGGACTCCCAGACTTGCGGTCTCATTTTTGACATAGTCTGTTTTGATTGGCTGTCTCTCGAGAAAGGGTATTTTGTTTGGCTGGCTTGGTATTACGTCTCCCGTGAATATAATTGTGTCAATGGTGAGTGGATGTTTGTCGCGCATTGAACGTTTTTTATTGGTCCCGAAAGATAAGACATTTTCATTATAGAGTATGCCCTAACGGTCATTCGTAACTGTCATTCTTGGTATATTTGCTGGTCTGTGAATTTGTATCTGACGGCTTGAAGCTGTAAGGTTCAAAATCGTAGACCAACGCACACATGATGAAATATCTGACCATTAGTATATTGATAAAAGCAGACAGTGTCGATACTTGTGTTTGTCGTAAAAGAAGATACCGTCTTTTGATAATGCGCCCGGAAATAGATCTTGTAAGCACCAATTTGAACAGCCATATAGACCTAATGTAGTCTGTGACCTAACTTATGATAGCGCATACTTCTCATCATTTCGCAACAGGTTTGCCCGAAACCGAGGAAGTCATCGCCATTGTGTGACTTTGTCTGACATTGTCTGGTATTTTTAAAATGTCAACAGTAGGAGGCATTAATTTATTTATTTATTACCTGAGACAAGCACATTAGGCCATGCGCAGTTGTAAACATCTAAAGCCACACGAATTATCGTTATGAGTTACGGTTCTGACATTATCTCTCCATTAACGTGTTCAGTGCTGAGAAAATTGGAACACCCCCCAATTGCAAGAGGTATAGATCCTCATGAGCCCCCGCAGTTGCGGGGGCTCATGTGGATCTATGCCTCTTGCTGACACCACTTTGAGTCCGTATTCTTGGGATAACTCGGGCTTTGTGGTGTTGAATTAACAAAGATTGCAGGAACACAGTCTCCGTCAGCAGGCAATAAACGGGTTAACTCATTCAGCCCGACGCAAGTATTTCCCACATTTTGGAGGCGTCATCTAATGACTATGCATCAGTTGCAGGAGATGGATCGACCATGATAATTCAAGGGCAGTGCCAGATTAGCTTGGCGCCTGTCGGCGCCAAGCTAATCTGGCACTACCCTTGAATTATCATGATCGACCCATCTCCTGCTGTAGTGCGTCACAGCTGAATGGGTTAATTATTTTCAGACGTGAATGGTCTCGCTCAACTATGCCACAGCAAGCACAGATACATGTTCTCTCTCTTGCAAAAAGTAATGACATCGTGATTTCCGTCTTGGAGCTAAAATTGTGCTGCTGGATTTGACCGTCTGGGGGCTTGAAAGGGAAAACTTGAAATAGCTTCCAGATGCGCGCAATGTCCACGTGCCAAAGCCGGCACGGCCGTGCGCGGAAGAATGGGCAGCCGACGTCGGCTTGTTGTCGGCCTGTAATCTGTTGCGCACTGGATTGCCTTTAATCGCCGGGAATGTTATAAAACCGCTCTTCATTTCTGAAATAGCCGACGTGATGCTATCTGTCACACTACATGACTTTGCCATTGGCCTCCTCCATTCAGAATGAAGGGGACACTGACGTTTTCCTTCTGGTTGCATTCGTTGGCTGAACCTCTTGTATCTGTTCGCTGGTTTTGAAGCGATCCAGGTAACGGCGTAGATCTTCATTGCTCTGCTCAGCGTACAGTAAAATCGCAATCATCCGTGTTGCTTCTTGCAGATGTTAACCCCTTAACTGTCATGGTAAGGCGAAAGCTACCCAGCTTGCAAGAGACATAAATCCTCATAAAATCTACCTGTAGCCTGCAGCCCATGCACGTGAAATCGTCTCCTTTTGAGAAAAAGATAAATGAGGTCGATCGTAGCCAGCAAGAGGCGCAGATCTTCATGAGCCCCTGCCTTCGGCAGGGGTTCATGAAAATCTGTGCTTCTTGAAGAGGGGCTCACTTTAGCTGTTTGACTGTTACGTGTAGCGTGTGCAATCTCCATTGATTTGCCTGGTGACATTTCCTGAGGACTCTTTTCATTATGGAGCCCGTTACTGTGGTCCTTTTTCATTATATTGGCTGGATAGGCCAAAGGCATTTCTCAAAGTCGGGGCGGTCCGTGGCGCAGTGGGGCGGTCCGTGGCGCAGTGGTTAAGGCGCCTGCCACCAATGCCAAAGGTGCATGGTTCGATACCGGGTTCCGGCGTTGGACTTTTCTCCTTTTCTTCACCGTTAATTCGGGCGGACTGTCGGGGGTTCTTTCTCCGGGTACTCCGGTTCTTCCACCCCGCCCCCCCCCCACCCCCCACACTTTGGTACCGGTCTCAGGCCACTTTACAAATTTCAAATACAAGCGATCAAAATTCTCTGTAACTTCAGTAGCTGACTGGCCCTTCGTTTGTCTTGTACTGTGTTTGTCTTAAATGGCGTAAATCCGTGTCTGTTTCGTGAGTGTGTGTGTTGGGTTTCAGGCGCGGCGCTTTGAGTCGATTCAGTCCCCCCCAAAAAATTGAGAAAAAGCGCCTATATAATAACGGTATTATTATTATTATAAAGTGGTTCAACGGTATCGAATGGCGTTTTGAAGAGTTAATGGTAGAGTTTGTCGACCTTAATCTTAAGAAACCTTAAAGGAACTACCATATTAAAGCAAAACCGTTTCTACTAGTGGCCAAAAAGACGACAATGGCAGACGTAGACAAAACCAAATGCCGTTCAAACAAGCCCCCCACCCCCCCACCCCCTCACGTCCCCCCCCTAACCCCCTCCCCTTACCCGTGCATGCAGCCACCCGTACTATTTACAGTACCGGTGGTTGCATCCACAAGAGAGTGAAACACTGAATATTGATTGGTTAAGAGCTAGAGTTTATTCGTCCTAAATAATGTACATGGCCGTTTCATTGGTAAACCAACCAGTTGAAATATTTTGTTCCTGTCCTTAGTACATTATTTCATTGTTGCGCGTATGTAAACGCACAGTCATTTTCTAAGTGTCAGCAAGATAGAATGATACAATAAAGACTATGAATGATTAACCCATTCAGTGCGAGCTGACAAAGGCTGTGTTTTTTTGTTGTTGCAATTTTAGTTAATTCAAACACCAAAAATCCCAAGCTGTCAAAGGAACGTAGATTCAAAGTAGAGTCAGCAAGAGGCATAGATCCTCATGAGCCCCCGCAACTGCGGGGGCTCATGAGGATCTAAGCCTCTTGCAGTCGGGTGCTGTTCACGTCATTCTCGGCACTTAACGGGTTAAGCGTTATAACCTTTGCTTGTTGGTGCTACCGTAAGGGATTCACAACGCATTGTATAACTGCGACGGTTTCATTAGATTACCTTTAATTAAGGTTTATGCTTACGGATGTACTTTTACTGCCAGTCTGTTTTTTTTTTTGTGTGTCATTAGAATGTTATCTAAGACACGCAAACTGTCACAGACTTGCACTGCCACTTTGCATCCATTTTCCTGGAACGACTTTGGCAATAAATTAAAACGAAGACTGTAGAAACACAGTCTGCGTCAGCCGGCGGTGAAGGGGTTATTAGCTGTACTGCACATGATGTAGTCTGATGTATTTTGCCACTACTTTGTGGAAACGTTGACAATGCGCTGAAAACAACAAACAAGCAAACCAAAAGAAAAACACCAACCAACCTACAAACCAACCAAGGAAGCAGCCATGCAGCCAACCAACCAACCAACCATCCAACCAACCAACCAGCCAGCCAGCCAGCCAACCAACCAACAAACAAACAAACAAGAACCAACCAACCAAAATCCAACAAACAAACTGCAACATCTCAAACAAACAAACAAACTAACAAACAAACAAACAAACAAACAAAACAGCAGCATCCCCCGGGCCAAATGTGAGCGAAAGGTCGACATGATATTCATGGGTGTTGCCTGATTACGTTTAGGTGTGAATTGCTGCGCTCAACTATGCCATCAAGTTCGTTATTTCGTGGAGCTAAAATCTTGCTGCGGAGTCTCACCGTCCGGACAATAAAGAACGCGAGAACCTGAAATAAGTCCCTATAGCACAACAGATCCACGCTGGCCTGCATTCAGCACCATCAATTTATATGTCCTGCTCTATGTGTGAGGTTGTGGACCTTTCAGCCTGGAGATGAAAGGTTCAAAATCACAAACCACAAACACTTGTATCCTGCATATTGTATGATGATTAACGCATTCCAGACGTAATACATACGGATACATGTATCTCGATTGGAAGGAGTTAATTGACTCGACCCTATACGACACTTCCGCAGCTGTTGATGCGGGCGCGTTAAAAAAGTTATAAACGCTTTGGACACGACTGCAAGGTGAGCCTTTCTCTTACGTAATATAAGATAATCACAAAAGGAAACGACAACGCCCATAGTGTGGACAAAAAAGGGTCATTCATACAGCCATACAGTCATTATACAGAGAATGAAAGATATGCATGTAGAGTCGTAGCGTCTGGAAGTACCGGCACAAGGAAACAAGCTTTCAATATGAGAGACACGCAAGTGAAGAAAGGGCGCGCTATCAGAGATCAATAACCATCAAGGTATTAGGGACCGGGAAATAGAGAGAGAGAGAGAGAGAGAGAGAGAGAGAGAGAGAGAGAGAGAGAGAGAGAGAGAGAGAGAGAGAGAGAGAGAGAGAGAGAGAGAGAGATTTATGCATTTGTTGTGGCATCCACCTGGAAATATACTGACAATCAACAACAACAAAAAAGCGACATTTTTGGAATCATCGGAAACACTTTAGATGTGATCCTAGAAATGTCACATTTCTTTTGCTCGTCTGTATAACTACAACCAAGACGATGCCTATCGTAGAATGAACAGGCGATCTGCTAGTGAGAATTAGACGTCTTTTTGCACGCTCATGCCATTTTCTATCGGACATTAAATATAGACATTTGTGACAGCACTTTTGATGATCTCAAGAGGCAAAAATATTTGTTTTGCCTCTTGGTGCTTGGGGTTACCAGAAGGGCAGACAATTAACCCCTTGGCTGCCACAGGACGCAGATTTCACGTCTGAAACCACTGCACACTGACCGACATTCGGTTCACACAAGTAAAATGGGACCACACGTGGAACAAAGAACACAGGACTAAAAAGAGAGATAAAGCGGGGGCTCATGAGAATTTATGTCTCTTGCAGATGAGTGTAGCGTTCGCCTTGCCCCGGCTGGTAAGGGGTTAAATGACGACCAACCGTTCATTAAGCCAAAGAGTGGTCACGAGTACGTACATCTGCATCAGAATTTCACCCTTTCCTTACTCGATGCGATATGCATTTTAGCTGCGTTGCCTCTGTCGGCATGCACGTAAGCATATCGTGACCAGGCCTACATGATGATTGATACCCTTGCACGATGTCACGAGATCGATACAGGGTTGTGCCATCACAGTTGGTATGCAGGCATATACTAATTTGTGACTGGTGATGTTAGGTTGGGGCAATTTGTGATGAGACTCCTGGTTCTGCTGTCACTTTCGTGATGAAAAACGAGTTTGCACTCAGCGAACCTGGCAAACAGCTTTTTCTCCATTAACATATCTTTAATTTGAGGTTTCACTGTTCTTCCCTTGTAAGCTTAGATGGACAGCATTCATTTCCTTTCTGTCGTCAGACAATAGTGAGGTTTTGTTTGCAACAAACGACTCCCAACAACGAACAAGAGCGAAGTCACGGCGGGTACCCAGCGTGCACCAGAAGCATAGACAACACTCCAAACATCTCCAAGAGGCATTGATCCTCATGAGCCCTCCGGGCTCATGAGGATCTATGCCTCTTGGAGATGTTTGGAATATTGTCTATGCTTATTGTGCAAGCGTGTCATCCGACCATTGACTTCGTTGCTGGGAGTCGCTCGTTGCAGACGAAGCCTCACCATTGCCTTTCCATAAGTGTGAGGCTAAGGTCGCTTGACTGCTAAAGACGATACCTTTATGTGCGGAACAGACGCGTCTCTTTTCGGCTGCGCGGTATCGTCATAAGCATTCAAAGGTTTTAGGACAAGTAGTATACTCGGAAAAGCGGTATGAAGGATCAAAGAACACTCCCACTAGGACTGATAACTGCACTAATACAGAGGTCGTTCACCAAGAGACAGAAAGTTCACGATATTAATTGTTGTTCCAAAACAACATGTATGAAACCCATTTGCTTCTATGTTTAGCCCGTTCAGTGCCATTTGTAGGTGTGTTTCTGCAATCTTTGTCAATTCGACACCAAAGAACCCCAGCTGTCCCAGGAACAAGGATTCGAAGTGGTGTAGGCAAGAGGCATAGATCCTTATGAGCCCCCGCAATCTGGTGTTCAGATTTTATCGGCACTGAACAGGTTAAAAAAATGTCCTTCTCTTACACACCGTGCTCACTTCAAATCAATGCCTGCCTCTCCAACATAATTGTTAGGCCACTCCAGGTATGCGAGAACGTTTGCACAAAATGCACAAGTACAAAAGTTCCAAGCTTGACAGGCGAAGTTTTTCCCCCGAAGTTTTTCCTTTTCGTGCAAAGTGGATTGATCGGTGAGTGTTGAGCACTGGCAATGCAGATCCACCTCTCACAAACAAGCGCGCGGCACAAGCACCAATTATCTCTCATTATGGAGCGGCCCAAATGACAAGTACTCATCCCGCAACAATTAGTCACAGGCTAAAACTCCCGTTGTTGATTCGTCTGAGTGGCTGGAACGGAAACATTGATTGCGCTACCTAAACTGGCAAAGCAAAAGGTATAGAGCCTCCGCAGCAGCGGCTCATGAGAATCTACGCCTCTTGTAGATCTGTAAAAGAGGGACTGGCCGGCACGGTTGAATAGCTATGTTCGATGTTAAACGTTGACAGCTTACTCCAGCGAAGGTGCATAGATGAAGTTGGACTGATCCCGACACGACAAGAGGCATAGTAGCATTTTAGCACGGTTGCGGCTGCACGGGCTCTTGAGAATGTGTACCTCTTGCAGATGCTGAGAGCTGAGTGAGGAATGAATATAAATGAGTGCTGTTCGATGCCAATCATAGTGCATTAGGGCTTCGTTACCATAGGTTTTGAGTATCACTATCAGGAGCTTCATACCTGGACTTTCGTCTTGCGCTGAATCGATGGAGGGTGGTCTTGCGGTTTTCATTGGTTTGATATTATACTGACGAGCAAACGAAATGCGACATTTTTAGAATCATCGGAAACACTTTAGTGTTTCCGATGATTCCAAGAATGTCGCATTTCTTTTGCTCCTCAGCATACATAAAAGGGGTAGGGGATCTTATGGCTGATACATGTGGGCTAGTGCACGGCTAATTATTATTTTAAAATGTGTGTAACAATTGCTTTAAAAATGTCTGTACCAGTAGAGGGGATACAAACTTGTTATGACTGACACTTGTTGGTTCATGAACTGGGCGAGCCAATGTTTCTTTCGAGAATTGTGAAAAAGAAAAGCGCTTTTCATCCGCGAGAAACTAATCCATGGCCAATTCCACTTGCATTGTGAACAACATTCCATATTATATGCTCTTAAGGTAAGTGCGGGCTCATATGGACTGATGACATTTGTTGCTGCATTATTAAGTTTGCCATTATGAGGAATCTGACCGGGTTGCATCGATCCTGTAGAGTGCTGTGCAACTCAGATCTCTAAAACCTAGCACGCCGGCCGTTCACTGCATGCTTAAACCGTGCAGTGTCGAGAAACTTTGAACACCGCCCAACTGCAAGAGGTATAGATCCTCATGAGTCCCCGCTGTCGCGGGGGCTCATGCGGATCTATACCTTTTGCTGACACTACTTTGAATCCATGTTCCTGAGACAGCTAGGGCTTGTTGGTGCTGAGCTGACGAAGATTGCAGAAACACAGTTTGTGTCAAATGGCAGCCGAACGCTGCAACAGTGGCTGCACGCACAGTGGGTTTGATTTCTCTATTCGCCGCCTTGAGATGGAACTAGCAGCCTGCAGTCCTTCCCTGCCACTGGACGCAAATTTATTTTTTAAATCCTCCTTCATTCAGACACCAAAGGCCACAACTGTCCAACGGTCCCAGCAAGACATAGATCCTCATAGGCCCCCGCCGGCAGGGGCTATGTGATTCTATGTCTCTTGCAACTGGATCGTGTGTACTTTTTTTTCTCGGCAGTGAAAGGCTTAACTTCTTCACAGCCAGTGGTCGCTATTTAAAAAAAAAACCCAACAACTCTCCTTCATTTAACACCGGAGAGCACGAGCCGTCCAAAGCACTCGGACACAAAGTGGTGCCAGCACGAGGTAAAGAACCTTTACAACCCCCGAATCTGCGGGGTTCACGAGGTTCTTTTCCTCTTGCAGACGGGTGTTGTTCACAAGTACCCATCAGTTAAGGGGTTAAACACAAATAACTAACTAAATCCTTGTCCTGTAGGGACATGAACTATTTCCAATCAACACATATACCGCGCCTAGGTGGAAATTCCGAAAGTCTACAGTTGCTCTCGTAGCTCTTCATACGAATTCAGGAGATAGACGAATGATAATTCACTTTCGGTGCAAGCAAACCGTGCCGCCTCTAAGGTGGAAATTGTCCCGTGAAGACCTGTACGCAAGTTTAGGAGATAGAACGACAATGGCAGATCATGGCTGGTACCAGCATCACTTAACTCATTCTGCCCGTGACACACCACAGCAAGGTATGGCTCGACCATGATAGTTCAAGGGTGGTGCCAGAATAGCTTGGCGCCTATAGGCGCCAAGCAATTCTGCCACCACGCTAAAACTATCATGGTAGGCGCCAAGCTATTCTGCCACCACCCTTGAACTATCATGGTCGAGCTGTCTCCTGGATTGTAATGCAGTCCTCAGGCGATAACTCCAAAATTTGGGTATTTCGTACCTCGGGCACAATGAGTTAACCACTCATGTAATATTATGACATAATTTATGCTCGTCCAACTGCAAGAGGCGTAGATTCTCATGAGCCCCCGAGATCTTTACTGCTTCTCTCCACCGACTCGGGCAACATCTCCCTTCTTACGCTACTCGACCTCTCTGCCGCCTTCGACACTATAGACCACTCTATCCTCCTCCACCGCCTTCACCACTCCTTTGGCATCACTGACTCTGCTCACTCCTGGTTTCTCTCCAACCTCTCCGACAGACAGCAGTCCGTCACCATCGACGGCGTCTCCTCCAACCTAGTCACGCTCTCCTGTGGAGTTCCACAGGGGTCCGTCCTGGGCCCGGTCCTTTTCACACTCTACACCTCTCCCCTGTCCAACATCATCCAGTCTCACCACATACACCACCACCTCTACGCTGACGACTCACAACTACTAGACAAAGACAAACTCGACAACACTCAGTCACTACTGACTCGCACGGCTGACTGCTACGAAGATGTGAAAAACTGGATGACAGCAAACAAGCTTAAACTGAATGACGACAAAACAGAAGCCATGCTGGTAGGCACTCGCCAGAAACTTTCCCAGCTCCCTCCCTCCCTCCACCTTCAACTCGACAGCACCTCCATCTCCCTCTCCGACTCGGCCAGAAACCTCGGCGTTATCCTCGATTTCTCTCTTTCCATGACCAGCTTCGTTTTCGCCACGGCCCAAGCATGCTACTTCCACCTCCGCCGCATCAGTCAGATCAGAAAATACCTCTCTACCGAAGCCGCCACCAAACTTGCTGTCTCTCTCATCCTGTCTCGCATCGACTACTGCAACTCTCTCCTTTCCGGACTCCCTCACTCCACCACTTTTACTCTCCAGCGCGTCCAGAACAATGCTGCCCGCCTCGTCCTCAGAAAGAAAATATCCGACCACATCACTCCCCTGCTCAAACTCCGTCACTGGCTTCCCATCCACCAACGCATCCAATACAAGATTCTGTCTCTCTGCTACAAATCCCTGAACAACTGCGCTCCCGCCTATTTCTCAAACTTACTTCACCCCTACACTCCTCCCCGCTCCGCCTCCGACCCTCTCCGCCTCCACATCCCCCGAACCAAACTCAGCACTTTCGGCCCCCGCTCCTTCTCAGTATACGGTCCATCCACCTGGAACACTCTCCCACTCTCTATCCGTCAGAAACACACTCTCTCTCTCCTCCTTCCAGTCCGCCCTCAAAACTCATCTCTTTCAACAGTTCTAGCACTATACCACCACACTCCCCACCCCAAGCAGACTGTCGTAATGTTTTTCACTATTTGTGGTACGTGAGTCGTTGTCTAAAGCTTGCGCATGCGTGCTCGAGTTGTGAGTGCGCGCTTAGAGTTATAATTATTATAAGATATGCGCATTATAAATACCGTAATTATTATTTTATTTAGAGTTCAGAAACAAAAATGTACGTACAGTGGCTGGGAAGGGGTTGAAGGCCCACAACCGCAGTAACTGTTCAAAGATGGATACACTTCTGTAACAGATGATAAAAAAAAAACCCACTACATACATGCCTGGCTATGGTTCATTTAAACACAGGAGAATCCAGTTCAGCACACGTCGTCTTTATATCAAGTAACCTGACAATGATTCCAATCCGTTCTAGAAATACAACGCTATCAGTGCGAGAAACAGCTACAAAATAAGTGTGATTACGTGTGATTAAGCGTGTGCTTTTGCTGCGTGTCCAAACTGCTGTTAAAGTTCATTAGGTGTGTCGGCAAGGCATAACAAACACAAGTGGTGCTGAAATGTATCTTCAGATTTATGATAATGATACTTTAAGCCGCGTATCAGGATGCGGCATGTCTCGAAAAATGTATCATAAAATGGCATATTTTATCCGTAGGCGCCGAGCTGTTTTAGCACTACACTTTATTTATAATGCTCGTTCTATCTCACGTTACACTATAGTGTACCAGCTAGGGCTGAACACGAGTTCAGTTTACAGTTCTTTATTTCATGTGATATTCGACAATAGAGCTTCCGTGCCCGTTATTGACATGTATTGATCTCTTAATTTATTTCCTATTTCGGTACTTCAGTGTTCAGCGTAACAGATACCCCTTGCCGTGAGTCACGTTATATCGGGCTAATTCACAGCCAGATTTTACAGATTATGTCTATTGTTACGCTGTACAGTGAAGGATTACTGACTGCACGCTTCATTGACTGTTTATGGCGATATGTCGATGACATACTCTGGGTTTTATACACTCGAGTATTAATGCTTTTGAAGTTATGTGAGGAAAAACTATATTTGTAAATGAGAGAGATAATGCATATACTATTAACTCATTTGATACGTTCTCGAATGTGTCAAAAGGAGCCAGAAATGAATGAGTCAACATCACAAGCCAGCAAATCGCATTGATCTACACAGGCTCATCGCCACACCTAATGCTACACATTTTACCACGATATACTGAGAACAACAGACAAATCAAAGTTTGTTGACGGGCTATGAAGGCTGAAAACTTTTGAAAGCAGCTCTACTCATTCGAGACGTACTGCATTCGGATACGCGGCTTCATGCCGCGTATCCGAATGCAGCACGTCTCAAATGTATTAATCTGACCCACAGTTTTCTGCAGCTGGAGTTGAAAAAAATAGCTTAAGTTTAACCCGTTCAGTGCCGTGAACGCCACCCAACTGCAAGAGATATGGATCCTCATGAGCCCCGGCAGTTGCGGGGACTTATGAGGATCTATGCCTCTTGCTGACACCACTTTGAACCCATGTTCCATGATTTTGGTCTAGAACCAACAAAGCCTGCAGAAACAGTCTCCGTCAGCCGGCACTGAACGGGTTTGGACATTGTCATATCTTGTAGAAAATACTGCAAGAGGTATAGATCCGCATAAACCCCCGCAACTGCGAGTGCTCATGAGGATCTATGCCTCTTGCTGACACCACTTTGAATCCACGTTCCTGGAACATCTAGTTATTTTGGTCTTGAACTAACAAAGCCTGCAGAATTGTCTGCCGTTAGCTGGCACAGTACCGGTTTAGACATGGAACAAAACGTACAATTAATTCCATATTTTGTATAAAAGGTACGAGAAGCAAACAGTCATTGATTTATGTTTCAATTTTTATAGAACACTTTCGGAAGCGCGGCAGAGTTGTGCGCAAATGTATCCGATCTATTGGTTGAAAAAAAAATATCAATTTTGCCCTTCCGGAAGCCCGCCGTGAGATGGCCTTAGTTGCCTGCTCGTAAACTCAACTAACTAACTAACCTTCCGGAAGCCTGTATAGTGGTTTTTCTTCTATGACACGTGATGTATTATGAAAGCGTCATGTTACGTGCCGCGCGAGTGCGCAATTATTGTTGCCACATTGAGTGCCATTTGGCGTGTTAACGCATTAACCTTAAGCTAAAGCCCGGGCAGTCAAGTTCGTCGGCCTGACCTCGCGCCGCTGCTGGAGGGCCAGCCGCAGTCGGTCACGGCCCGAGGATCTTTAACGCACTGGGTCACCGCTCTGGGACAGCGATCGATCATGAAGTGAAATAAAATGCAACTTTGACCCCTTCACTGCTGAGAAAAGTGAACACTATCCAACTGCGAAAAACATAGTTGAATGCAAATTGGTCTCACCAAGAGGCATAGATCCTCATAAGCCCCCGCGACTGCGGGGGCTCATGAGGATCAATGCCTCTTGCCCAGACCGATTCGTATCCATGTTTCTTGGACTGGTTGTGCCTTTTGGGGTCGTTGAATGCACAAAGATTTCAGAAACAAAAAATGTACGTACAGTGGAGGGGAAGGGGTTAAGTTAATTTCCAACGGACGAAGTATTGGCCGGTATATAATGTGGGTCGGTTTCCTTTACCTGCTAAAGCTTATCGACCACGATAGTACAAGAGCAGTATCTGATTACCTTGGCGCCCGTGATGACGCCTAGATGATCAGGAACTACCCTTGGAACTACCGTTGCCGATCTATTCCTGTAGAACGGCTGCGCAGGATTACGTTTCCTCATGAATGACATTTGACGACTGAATTGACCCTTAATGCCGGGTCAAGGCGAACGCTACACCCATCTGCAAGAGACATAAATCCTCATGAGCCCCCGCAGTCGCGGGGGCTCATGAGGATTTTTGTCTCTTGTTAGTCCTGCGTTCTTTGTGCCCGCGTTTGGTCCCATATTATTTGTGTTCTTCACGCGAACTGTGTCAGTGTGCAGTGGTTTCAGACGCGAAATCCGCTGGCAGTTAAAGGGTTAATAACGCAGTTATACTTTCTGAAATGCCACAGTAAATTCGATCGAGCCTCCATTAATAGTGCAGTGATTTCATTGTGCATGGGTTGTTACTTCCTGAATGGCTTCTGTGAGCTGATTTACTCCAGGACAGGCATCTCCAAACGACAAAATAAAGGTCACAGCAGGATAAACTATGTACTGACTTACAATATAGAGTATAGACCCACAACCGGCTTGTAGAAATAAAAAAAGAAAATTGTCACAAACTCGAGGTTTAACTCATTCTGCCCGCGACACACCACAGTAAGATATGGCTCTACCATGATAGTTCAAGGGTGGTGGCAGAATAGCTTGGCGCCTATAGGCGCCACGCTATTCTGCCACCACTCTTGAACAATCATGGCCGATCTGTCTCCTTAATTGTAATCCAGTCCTCAGAGGATAATTCCAAACTGTGGGTATTTCTTACCTCGGGCACAATGAGTTAATAATTAAATGCAGTCGAACCTAAGTACAACATACCCAGGAGACCAAAGTTTTACTAGCGCTCATCAATCAGCTGATTTACAGCTTCAATTTGGGGCCGAGTTTCTTGATTAGCAGCTAACTGATGCAGTGAAGTAATAGTTATGTGGCCGTGTAGCGTGCAGCCCATGACATGTGCCTCTGGCAGACGGGGGTCAGTCATTCATCTGTGTAGATCTAGCAAGGTTTCCGAAGGGTTTCTATGTTTTTATTTTATTTTTTTATTTTTTAGGTTAGTTTAGAGTGTAGATGAACAGAAGAGTATAGGAGAATATAGCAGAAGAAAACGTCTTTTGCAATTTTGTTGTTGTTGTGACTGACTGTTTGTAACAATTAAGCCCTTTAACTGAAAAACAACAACAACAACAACAACAACAAAAGAAACACGACCCAACTGCAAGGGACATAGATCGTCATGATTTTTTAAAGAAAATATACTTACAGTTGCAAGGAGGGGGTTAACCCATTCACTGCTACTGACGATAACGCTCGGCGGAAAGACGCGGTAGCGTCTTTCCGCCGAGCGGTATCGTCAGAAACAAACAATGGGTTAAATTTTTCCGTTTCTAAACTCCAGGCAGTGCTCACTGGCACTTTCATCCATGTGGGTCTTTGTTGATTGGGAGGCCGAAGGACTTCAGGTACTTAGCTCGAATCCTTGACACAGTGTCGACTCGACTCGACAAGACTCGAAATAGAATTGCCTTAGTGTGTTGTTAACCCCTTCAGCCCCGATGCACTACAGCAGGACATGGAACGATCATGATAATTTAAGGGTACTGTCAGATTAGCTTGGCTCCTGAAGGCGCCAAGCTAATCTGACACTACCCTTGAATTATCATGCTCGGTCAGTGGGCGGCATCTGGTGCATATAGTCGTTAAATGACACCTCCCAAACATTGGGAAAGGCGGCCTTGGGGTTAAATAGGTTAACCTTAGGTAACAAGCTTGAAACCCGACAGGTTCTAGTAAAACTAAATACTGACGCAAATTCGTTTTCAGTCTTTTCCTCACATTCGCGGCGGGGGGGGGGGGGGGGGGGGGGGGGGGGGGGGGAGGAGACCAACGTGGTAGAAAAACTCGTCGACTCCTCACCTCAATCAGCTCACAGCACCGTCAGTAGATTGGACGTAAAGAGAGCGTGCTTCGTGTTTATCATGCAGACCTCACCGGATTTCACGGGGCGTTACTCCATCCTTACTCAGGCGTGAGTTACCGTCCCTGTCCCTCACACTTCCGGCCATGCGCAAAGAAACGGTCTGCAGCTCCCTCAAGCGGAAGTGAATATAGTTTAGATGGTTGGATTGTGTCACTAACGGTTTTTTTTTTCTTCTGTCCTGCGGGGAAGTAGAATTAAGTCCAGCGGACCCCGTTTGGATTTGCCACAGACAATCATTAAACCTCACAGCTTCGAGGGGAGCATCGACTTATCTCTGTTCATCAATCCCATGTCACCGCATACCTAAGGGCTACCGTTGCCGCCGACTACCCGGCCTTAGCTCCAGGGGCCAGTTGCATGAGCGAGCTTAGTCCTGCACCACCCACTAAGCAAGGTGCGCCGCTACTCGCTCATGCAACCGGCCCCAGCACGCCAAACCCGGCCACTACATTCTTGACCGGTGCTTGCCGGGTTCATCGAGTTCACCAGACCTGCCCGAGAAAAAGTAACTGTACAAGAAGTAGACTTGCAACTTCATTATAAGTCTAGGAGTTCCAAGTTTCTATCTGTTTCATTCGTTAATGCCTGGACGGTAAAGCTAAGTCAGCCGCTTCCAGACTTTAACCCCTTCGCTTTCAGTAATCACGGATTCCGCGTCACAGTCTGAAACATAGGGGCCCGATGATAGTAGAGCTGTTCTTAATTGGACGAACTTTTGATCGGCAAATCTAGATCGGAGAAGATCGGCGATCTTTTGGTTTGTTTCTTAATTTGAGGTTGTGCGAACCTAGGCGAACTTCAGCAAACCAGGTTTGCCATGGTTCTCTTTCTTAACTGAAGTACTTGATTCGGCGTACTTACTGTCTGCGAAGTTGTTCAAAATGGCTGCCGCTATGCCGCTTCGCGATTTGAACGATGTTTGTTTTTGTACTCCTTGCAGTAGCGACCCCACAAACAGCGTTGCGTCTCCCACAAATCAATAAAAATAGATCTTGTCGGTGACTATCTTCTTATCTCCAAAGCAGAAGAGGGTAAAAGTGTTGACAAATAAGAGAAAAGGTTCGCCTTGGTTTGCTCAACACGTTGAACGAACTTTCCGACAGCGAACTATGGTTTGCCGATGTTCGTGAACCACTTCGAACTAGGTTCGCCGTATCTTTAGATCGTTCAATTAAAAACCAACCTGGTTCGCCCGAGATCGTGAACACTAGATCGTCAGAGTTCGCGAACTAAAGTTCGTTTAATTAAGAACATGCTGTAGCTTTGACTAATATATAATGCAAATCCACTGCGCCACCGCGTGCGCGCCAGCGCCTACTAAGCTCAAGACAGAATATAAGGGAAGAAACGAAGACACCCGCGAAATTTTAGTTGTGCCCGGAAGTATCTCAGCATGCACGGACCTCTTTCTCAACATCTAGAGTTCAACGTTAAACCCTTTAGTAGAGTGCCGTGAAAGAGGCCACTATGCACTGCAGTGCCAACATTGTTTTCTGCCGTGTTTATTCTAAAGTCGAAGAGAATTACTCGAAAAGATATTGACAACTGAGCAGTGTTTAAAGCAGGCGCCATTGAAAGTAAACCTTTTCGGGCTGGGGGAAATAATACGCCATAAGCCAGTTCTGGCTACCGTGCACGCCCCCCCCTCTCCCCCCAGTACTCCAGTACTCAAAAAGATGGGTTTCAAAGTGTATCTTAGTATGTCCTGAGATGTTAAGCCATGTTCCCCTAAAATCCTTAGGAACAGACCAGAGATATAACCGATTGCGCAAGGGTACCCCCAATCACGCTCTTTGCAGATCCTAAAATAAGCTTGAGAAACATTTTCCTCTAAATAAATCAGAATTCATTCCAGAAGCCCAAATCAGGCAATATTACGTTAAGGCACACCTTCTGCGTCCTCTTTAAAAAAAAATAATATATTGAACCTGTGACTCACACAGAAGGTATTTGTGCACCCAGTAAACGGCCATTTCCGCAAAATCGCAAAAAAAGACAAAAATAATATGTCAGATGCCTTCAGACATTTTCTATAGCACTGGTGTCCATTTTCAGGCTTACGTTATTAAAACAGGATATCACAATTATTATAAACTTGACTAGATGATGCTGTGATCACTGTGAGTGCCACAGTGGTTGATTTTGTATCCATACCCCCAGGTTGTGAAAATACACAAAATTAATTAGAAACAATTACTAAAGTTATTCCATTTCATTTTGACCTCTCTTTACCTATTAAGTTTCAATAATGTGAGCATAAAGTGTAAGAAAATGAGGAAAGTCAGCATCCTTTACGATGCGTTCGTGGTGAATGATAGCTTTTTCCTATTTGAAACTGCCTAATTGGGAAAACATAAGTTGTTTCCGATGCCCTCAGAAATATTGTATACAACTGATGGGTCGTTTTAGCTTTTATTGGTTAGGACAGAGTACCACAGTTACTCCCAACCTGATTTTATGATACTGTGATGCATTTAGGGGCCACAGTGGCTGAATCATACTTTGTTAGGAAAACTGGCAACAATAATATTTAAACAGAGGAGTATGACGTAAGCATTTTTTATGATCGTTTTGTGTTCCTTTGCGTTCAGGGAAAATGGGGGTAGGGCAGCAGATTCAGCCACTGTGGCCCCTAAATGAATCACAGCGTAATAAAATCAGGTTGGGAGTAACTGTGGTACTCTATCCTAACTATTAAAACCTAAAAAAAAGACCTATCAGTTGAATACAATATTTCCGAGGGCATCGGAGACAATGTACGTTGTCCAATTTGGCAATTTTAAATAGGAAAAGCTATCATTCACCACGAACGTAAAGGATGCCGACGTTCCGCATTT
>BTPG01000001.1:23936002-23971002 GCA_036245525.1 Semisulcospira habei | reverse complement strand
GTATAGTTAGTGACAAGTTTCCTATTACCTAATACTCTTCTACTGTTGCTGCAGATTATGTAATAGCTCGACTGTCTGCATTAACATGTCAGGTTCATACCTGTGTATATAATTATATATTTTTTAATTTTTTTATTTTTTTATTTATTTTTTTTTTCTGAGTGGTGGTGGTGGTGGTGGGGGGGGGGGAATGGGTCTTTTTACTTACATATGTTTTATCTTTTGATGTATCGTCTGATGTATTTTTATATGTGTAGAGTAGCAGGACAGTTTGGCAGATAGGCATTGCTATGCCTAAAACTTTTTATCCTGAATAAAAACGTTTCATCATCATGTATGATATATTCTTACACTTGCTGATGCTCAAAATACGCAAAATTGTAGGGTCTCGACGTTCTGCACTTTCACTCGCCATGTTGCTGTCGCGCGTCTAGCCCCAGATAGCCTCGTTTTCGCGCACGAGACCTTTTGACCTCAAGCTCATTAAGAATAGTCAATGTCGACAGTAAGACGCACTCTTATTTTAATTTCATCGGATATAAAACCAATGAAAAATGAGCACGCCGACGGGGCGTATTTCCGGCCGCATCTAAACCCCTACAACTCGATCGTCTGCCGCTATAATGATGGTTGATTGCAAAAAGCCGCGATACTAAACTATCAGTTTAGTGGATCGGAGGTTGGTATAGATTTGTGGCAAAATATATACCGAGTTTGTTCAGTTCGAGGTTTTAGGCGGATGGTTGCTTTGAGGGTTGAAAACTGCTCTGGCAGTGGAATCACAGTGCTTCGCCGCTTTGTGTGATTTCGTTTCCTCCCTTGTATTCTGTCTTGAGCATAGTAGGCGCTGGCGCGCAGTGTATTTGCAGTAGTCAAAGCTACTATCATCAGGCCCCTATTGTCTGAAACCGCCACTGTCGCACACTGATCGACATTCGCGTGAAGAACACAAATTAAACTGGACCAAAATTGGGCACGAAGAATATAGGACTAACCGCAAGAGACATGAATCCTCATGAGCCCCCGCGACTGCGGGGGCTCATGAAGATTTGTGTCTCTTGCAGATGGGTAGCCGGCGTTCGCCTTTGCCCGGCAGTGAAACTGTTAAAACCTGGATGGGGAAAAAGTTCAGGCAGCCACTTTCCAGACTTAAATGCCTCATAACCTCGGCTAAAATTGATAGGAAAACCCTTCTTCCCTGACGCACGCATGTTAAAGCGTCATCATTGATTAAAAACTCCATATGAACTCTTTCAGTCGCGAGGCACAGGTGTTGACTGAACAGAGCTAGCAAGAGAGGCAGCATATATCGTCATGGCTGAGCTCCTCCTGGGACTGAGCCTACGAGGGCTCATGAGGATCAGTTCCTCTTTTGCAGACGACTCCAGATCCCCAAGCAGCAGACAGCACCGGCCTTGAGGCATTTCACTTTACCGCTTTACCCTCAATTCTAAATCGTCTTCAGTGGAATGCGTAAACTTTCTCTTCTCAGAGTCCCTCTCGTGCAGCAGCGTCCATCTGCAAAGAGGCATAGGTCCTCATGAGCCCCATACAGTAAAGCAGCAAAGCCCGGCACATAAGCATCTGCGTTCCTTGTTCCCCGAGACTCGGCACAGGGCTGTTGCCGGATATTCCAGTCACTCACGATGCCCGGAGAGAATTTACGCCTCTTTGCTGGCACTGACGGAGCGATCGACCTTCCCTAGTGCGTAAACCCGCCCGGGCCGGTGTCAGCCGCCGTTGGCCCGCGCACTGAAGTGCGCGGGCCAACGGCGGCTGACATCGGCCCGAGGGCCGTTGGCGCGCTGGGTTAAGATTTTAGGCAGTCTGGGGGTGCGTTAGGTAGGCGACCGTTTTAGGCTAATGTCTCTCTCTCCCTGCAGTCACCTTCTATTTTTTCCTTCCTCGTCCGCAGCTAATTCAGACCGAAGAGTAAATCTCGCGAGAATTGGGAAAAATCAGACATCGTTTGTGGGACAGTGTCCCGAGATGGGAGGGATGGTAATCGGCGGTAGATGCAAAGCGGAGTTAGCGGCCGGGAGACGGGACCTGGATTGGGAGACTGGACCTGGATTGGGAGACTGGATTGCATTGACCCTTTCGCTGCCAGTAATCACGAATTTCTCGTCTGAAACTACCACCTCTGCACATGTACAATGACCGACGTTCGCGTGAAGAACGCAGATTAAGTGAGACCAAAAATAGGTGTAAACAACATAGAAAACTAACAAGAGACATAAACCCTCATGAGCCCCCGCGACTGCGGGGGCTCATGAAGGTTTCTGTCTCTTGCAACTCAATCCAGACCAAAAAGGTGACTGCCAAGCGTGTAAAATGCAAAGAAGTACCCAGCGGAAAAAGAAACACGCTTAAAAAAGACGGATACAACACAATTTATTAATATTTCGGGTAAATACCCTTTGTCAAAATAGACAAACAAACAGAGAGATTAGCCGCTACTTATCTTCATTCGCAGAAGGAATGTGGAAACTCTTGCAACTCAGTAACGTTCCCTTTTGCCCCGTCAGTTAAGGGGTTAAAGGTCGAATGCGTTCTACATATCTACGATTTATGTCTATCTAGACACATCAAGCCATCACATAGACACCTTTTAACCAAAAATGCATAGAACCTGTTTTGAGCAAGTTGTTTTGACGGGTGCTCTTTCAAGGGAGGTCGACTGAAGGACAAAAAGTGTCACCTGTCATTAAAGATCATCATTTAGGTGGCCACAGCCAACACCTGAATGATGCTCTTTAATGCCAGGTGATCTCTCACGAATGACAGGTTATTGCCTATTCTTGACGCAGGCCTGAACGTTGGTTATTCGTGTTGAACTCTATAACGCCTGTCTGTACTAGTGCTGACCTTTTTGGTGCTTTGTCTTTCAAACGAAGGATCAATGAACTCACGCATGTTCCTTTATCATGTGTACACAACATGGCGTATGTGAGATTTCTCCGGCAACATAATCGTCTTTGCTTCTGTCTGATTTTGGATCCTACGACCGGAAGCCGCAAGGCCCAAATTCACAGACCGGCTCCCATGCATTTCTGTGGGCTAGTTTTTCTTCTGAGCTAGACGCGAGACAGAAATTCCCTTGGACGTGATACACCACGTCAGTCTGTAGCAAGATAAGCAACAAATGATAAATCATGCGCGAATAAAATAAAATAAAATAAAATAAAATAATTTTTTTTTTTAATGACGAAACTGTGCATAGAAAGACCAGACTGCGACTATTTAACCCTTGAGTGTCATGAAAAGCGAACACAATCCATTTGCAAGAGGTATTGATCCTCATGAGCCCCAGTGACTGCGGGGGCTCATGAAGATCTATGACTCTTACTAAGACCCATTTGTATCCATGCTTTTTGGACGGTTTTGGCTTTTTGGTCGTTGAATGAACGAAGATCATGATTACAAAAAACAACAGGGCGGCGTACTACGCACAGTGGCAGGGAAGGGGTTAACTGCTATATGTTTCAAACAGAAACGCTTATGAGGGAATGCGTGAAGCGACCAAAGGTGACAATCACGCGTGTTTGACGTACAGGGAAATTTCACTCGCTCTCCACAGATACAGAAAAACGTGAGTTCATCCAAAGGTGAGTGTTTGTTCAAGCGATTTTAGTCGGCTTCCTTTTGTCGGATGACTAATCGGGCAGCACTCAGGCTAAACACCCAGTCAGCAAAAGGTCCTCAGGCGGAATTCGGTCGCAGTTGGCCCGCGCACAGCCGTGCGCGGGCCACCTGCGACCAAATTCTACCTGAGGACATTTTGCTTACTGATTGTTATTTAATTAAAAAAAAATTATTATTCATTTTTTTGTGGCTGGTGCGAGAGTGTACTGGTACAAACAGTGGAGGGAGGGACCCGATCTACATGCAACTACCTGCATGCAAGACCCTTTTGTCTGCATAGATCCTGCAAACTTCAGGGACGCATGAAGATCGACGTTTATTGCTGGCCTGTATCCGGTACTTTTGCATCTAAAACTTCACCAGTTCGTTTCGCGAAAGCGGTATTATTATTATACGTACGTATACCTACATCGTGAGAAAAATGCCGCGTGGTTTTAATAGGTTTTCAGGATGCGATCTCCTCTGAATTTTAGTGACGATCTATGTCTGTTGCTCAGTTAAGGGATCATTGCCATCTACACCTGTGTTACACTGATAATACTTGTCATAAGAGTATTAAATACGCCAATGGCGTGCATTTTTTGTCTTTTACGGGTAGAATTTAGTGCCAGTTTCACACTTAGCACAAAAGAGTTCACTCTCTGGTCAAGTTACGTAAGCGATCGATTTCAGTGTTGCATATTAACCACCCCGTATAAACGCAGAGATACCCTTTCTGACAAAACACAAATGTAAAATCAAACCAGCAAAAGGTATAGATCCTCATGAGCCCCCGCACAATGCGGGGGTTCATGAGGATCTATGCCTTTTGCAAAAGAGCCCGGGTAGGTTGAAGCGGCATGCATGAAACCCACCTCTCTTGCTGTAATCCATATCATACTTCGAATTTGTACACTGCCAAAATTATGCAAGCTACATTATAGTACTTACAGATAATGATATAGACCAATGGCTTTAGTTCAAGGGTGGTGCCAGAATAGCTTGGCGCCAAGAGGCGCCAAGCTATTCTGGCACTACCCTTGAACTACTTTAGTCAAACTGATTTCACACACTGGTGTATTCCGAATGATAAGGGTTAATTCACAAACTGTTCCACAGTTTTCGAGATACCGGGTCACCTTTGAGTGTCGAGTTAAAGTTCTTAGGGGGTTAGTGTCAGACGTGAGTAGACTTGTTTGATTGATGCAGGAAAACGCTGCTATGTTTTGCAGGTGCCACCTCCGTCAGACACACGCGGAGTTAGAGATACAACTCACTGCCGAGAAAAAAAATGAACACCACACCACACTACTGCAAGCGGCATAGATCCTCGTGAGCCCCCGCAATTGCGGGGGCTCACGAGGATCTATGCCTCTTGCTGAAACCACTTTGTATCCATTGTTCGTGGGACGGCTGGAGCCCCTTTCGCGTTGATGAATTGACGCCGATTTGAGCCGTACACTTCTTACGATCAGTGACAGTGGAGGAATTACTATCGACGAATGGGATTCTTTCAGAGGTCAGTCTATAGGTTGGTTGGTTGGTTAGTTCGGGTTAAACGTCCACAGCACCGAGGTGATTATGGACGGCCCTGACGGGCGGGTTATGGGGGACAGGGCAATCTATTGCCTATAGAGTACGACCTGAACACTGATCAACTCAGGCGCACTCCAACTGTGCCACTTTGATTTACCAGGACCTTTCAACGGACATGCTATTGAACAAATCCGTTGTTTTTTCCCCTGGATTGTGAGTCCAGCTACCGGGGCCGGGACGGGATTCGAACTATCATGGTCGATCTGTGTCCTGCACTGCAATGCAGTCTTCGGAGGACACCGGCAAAATTGATGGATTTCGGTGTTGGGGTAGAATGAGTTAAGTAGACTAATCGCATTAAGCCAAAGACCCCCGGGCCGATGTAGGTCGACCCGGCGAGTCAGTCTATAATTTACACAGACTGATTTTTTTTAAACATGTCGGCGATCTATTACTGACGTGTAGTCCTATCTAACCTACAGAAAGGCGCTTTAGAAAAGGTCGGTATATTAAACTCGTCACGCCTTTTTATTGCATTCATTCGACTGTGACCAAATGAACTGGAAGCGACACACGGTTCTTCTATACATGTATGCAAGCCAGTAGTGTCTGTCGGTTCATTCGAACGCCAGATTTGGCAGACATCGACATGCAGCTGAGCAAGCGGGTAAGTAAACAGCGTTGAGAAACGGGTCTAACACGCAGGTGGTTGCTTGACAGACTTGGCAGACATACGCTAAGCGCTCACACAATATCGATAGAACATTAGCCCTTTTCGTCCTGATATACTATTGCTTGTAATAACTTTGTCTGTGATAGTTCAAGGGTCGTGCCACAATTGCTTGGCGCCTGAGGCGCCAAGCTATTATGGCACCACCCTTGAACTAAAATCGTTGACCTATTTCCTAATCTGTAATGTAATCTGTAATGTAATGTAGGACGATGAGCAAAAAAAAAAAAAAAAAAAAAAATCATAATCTGCCTCAGGATGTAATGGGTTAGAGGGGCTCTGTGAACAGTTTACAAAATATGTAGGAGCCTTAAGTTGCAAAACGCAGTAGTTGGAGTCGTGTGCATGTAGAAGCAAAAGGTTCTCGGGCCGACGTCGGCCGCAATTGGCCCGCGCGGAACGCCTGTGCCGCACGGGCCTACTACGGGAGACCGTCGTCCGGCCGATGGCTTTCATTTTTAGTTACTGGTTGGGCCGGAGGTGGTTACGCAGTACATAACATGTATTTTGTGAAAGCTTGAAGATGTTTTTCATCACCACCTTGTAGATTTATAACTTGAAGGAGCCAGTTCACCCTGTAACCCGGTGCTGTTGAAGATGTTGATTTTCCGCAGATCAATTGTCTGGCCGGTAGCCAAGGAACGCGGCAAGAGGCTTATGCTTATCGCCAGGCTGCTTTCACTCGTCCTGTCCGTTTTTTTTTGTGTTTTTTATTTTTTTTGGTTTGTTTATTTTTGTAACACTCTTGTCACGTACAGGAGCCTAGTTAGCAAAGAACCCTCGGGCCGACGTCGGACGCAGTGGGCCCACGCACAGTAGTGCGCGGGCTCACTGCGACCTACATCGGCCCGGGGGTCTTTGGCTTAATGCGAGTAGTCTACTTAAGGTCGAAGTACTCGCATGCACTGCGGTTTCAACCCCATGAAAATGCTTTAGGAATGACTTCTTTACGTTCCCTAGGGTCCCAGCCCATCACTAGACAGAATGCCTACCCTGCTCAAGCTCTTAACGTTCCCTAGGGTCCCAGCCCATCACTAGACAGAATGCCTACCCTGCCCAAGCTCTTTACGTTCCCTAGGGTCCCAGCCCATCACTAGACAGAATGCCTACCCTGCTCAAGCTCTCCTAACATGCGTTATTATCGTGTCTAGTGAAGGGCTGGGACACTAGGGAACGTAAAGAAGTCGTTCCTAAAGTATTTTAATGGTTTTGAAATCACAGTGCATGTGAGTACTTCAACCTCAATTCCCCCTCCCCCCTCCCCCCTTTGGAAGAATAATGCTAATAGCCCAGCAAACAAATAGCTCTCAGGCTGGTGGTGCTGCGTGCAAGTCAGTTCTGACCGACATCAATACGAAGACGTTTTGCTATCTGGAGAATACCTGCCAGTACCTGGGTCGGCCGGAAATGAGTCGACTATTGCTCTGAATTCCCACGTCTGTTATTATGTTAACACCGGCCGCGCCATGGGCAGATGGTTTAATTTGCTTTTAGCATTTACCCTACGAATTTGGTCACGTCGCCTGAGATGATCGCCCAAACCTCTTGGCTTGACTTCGCGAACGAAGATTCTATAGGGCTTGCCCACGTCGTCTGCAGGCATTTTCGTGGCTGCGGAGGCCAATCCGGGACAGGCAGGTTCGACCGCAGTGGCTGCAGGGGAAGGTCTGGTCAGGGTTCTGAGTTATGGCAACTCGGTTTTTTCTCCTGAGCCGTTTGTCCTTAAGGTTAGCTCTGCGAGAGTCCTCAAAGGAGACGGCTGCCTTGTAGATGGTGGAGCGCCAGGTGTCACGGTCCGCAGCAAGCGAAGACCACTGGCGGTGGTCGATTTGGCAGGCACTAAGTGACTTCTTGAGACCGTCTTTGTATCTCTTCTTTGGTGCCCCTCTGTCACGGTGTCCAGTAGCAAGCTCGCCGAACAGAGTGATCTTGGGTAGGCGATGATCCTCCATCCTGGAGACGTGCCCCGCCCAGCGAAGCTGTGTCCGCAGCAACAAAGCCTCGATGCTCATAGTTTCTGCCTGTTCAAGGACCTCGACGTTGGTGACATAGTCACTCCAGTGAATGCCCAGGATGGTACGCAGGCAGCGCTGGTGAAAGCGTTCGAGGAGTCGTAGTTGGTTGCGGTAGAGGGCCCAGGACTCGGAACCGTACAGCAGGGTGGTGAGGACGACAGCTCTGTACACACTGATCTTGGTGCCCGTTTTCAGCTGTTGATTGTGCCATACCCGCTTGAAAAGTCGCCCAAAAGCGCTGTTCGCTTTTGCCAGCCTGCTGTCAAGCTCCTTGTCCAGCTTGGCATCTGACGTGATGATGCAGCCAAGGTAGGTAAACTGGTGTACTGACTTCAGTTCAGACTCGCCGATGGTGATGTGGGGAGGGCGATGCTCTACCTTGGGTGCCGGCTGATGTAGTACCTCTGTCTTTTTCAGACTGACCTCGAGTCCAAAGAGCTGGGCAGCATCTGCAAAGCAGGATGTGATGCGCTGCAAGGCTCTCTCTGTGTGTGCAACAAGGGCAGCGTCATCAGCAAAGAGCAGCTCACGAATCAGTTGGTCTAGGGTTTTCGTGTGGGCCTGCAGTCGTCTGAGGTTGAACAGGCTGCCATCGAGACGATACCTGATGTACACTGCATCGTCATCGTCGAGGTCTACTGTGGCCTGCTTCAACATCATGCTAAAGAAGATGGTGAAGAGGGTTGGTGCCAGCACGCAGCCCTGTTTCACGCCGTTGATAATGGGGAATGGTTCTGAGAGGTTACTGTTGAGTCTAACCTGGCCTTGCTGGTCCTCGTGGAGCTGGACGATCATGCTTAGGAACTTTGGGGGACAGCCAAGTCGCTCCAGGATCTGCCACATGCCTTGCCTGCTCACAGTGTCGAATGCTTTTGTTAGGTCGACAAACGTTACGTACAGCCCTTTGTTCTGCTCGCGGCACTTCTCCTGAAGCTGTCTCAGCACAAAGACCATGTCGGTGGTACTCCTGTTGGCTCTGAAGCCACACTGGCCCTCTGGGAGGTGGTCTTCAGCGATGGCAGGTACCAGCCGATTCAGGAGCAGCCTTGCGAGAATTTTCCCGGCAATGGACAGCAGGGTAATTCCACGATAATTAGAGCATTCAGATTTCTCTCCTTTGTTCTTGTATAGGGTGATGATGACTGCATCACGGAGATCCTTTGGTAGTGTTCCTTTCTCCCAGCAGCAGAGAAAGAGGTCATGGAGCTTGTTGTGCAGTGCTGGGCCTCCATGTTTCCAGATCTCTGGCGGGATTCCGTCAATGCCTGCTGCTTTGCCACTCTTGAGCTGGTGGATGGCTGTGTGGGTCTCTTCGGCGGTGGGCGGTTCGTCCAATTCAACCTTTAGTGGGAGCTGTGGGATTTGGAGGATGACTGTTTCTTGAACAGTGCGCTCAGCGCCGAAGAGGTCCTGAAAGTATTCTGACCAGCGGTTCAAGATGGAGGTATTATCTGTGAGGAGTGCCTGTCCATCGGCGCTTCGCAGGGGACTTTGTACCAGGTGCCTAGGGCCATACACTGCTTTCAGTGCTTCATAGAAGCCCCTGTAGTCACCGTTGTCAGCGCAAAGCTGGGTCCTCTGTGCCAGTCTCGACCACCACTCGTTCTGGAGCTCTCTAAGCTTGAGCTGGAGACTGCTGCAGATGAGGCGAAAGGCAGATTTCTTCACAGGGCAGGAAGGCTGGGCTAGGTGGGCCTGGTGGGCGGCTCTTTTGTTTGCTAGAAGTTCCTGGATCTCCACGTCGTTTTCGTCAAACCAGTCTTTGTTCCTCTTTCTAACAAAGCCCAAGACTTCCACAGAAGATTTTACAATAGCAGTTTTCAGTTGCTCCCAGAGTGTTTCAGGGGAGGAGTCTGCTGGATCAACTGTGTCTTTGAGCATGCGCTGTAAATCTGTCTGAAGGGCAGCTTTCTTGTCATCACGCTGAAGGCTGGCGACATCAAGCTTTTTCTTGAGGGGGCCTCTTTTCTTGGGTTTCAGCTTGAGGTGGAGCCTGAGTTTGCAGCGGACAAGGCGGTGGTCAGTGTGGCACTCTGCACTGGGCATCACTCTGGTGAGGAGGACGTCACTGCGGTCCCTCTGACGCACAAGGACATAGTCGATAAGGTGCCAGTGCTTGGAGCGAGGATGCATCCAGGTGGTCTTTCGACTGTCCTTTTGCTGGAAAGTAGTGTTGGTGATGACAAGTTGCTGTTCTGCACAGAACTCCAACAGCTGGCGGCCATTGTCATTGCAGTTCCCAACGCCATGCTTGCCAAGGACTCCTTTCCAGGCTTCAGAGTCTTGGCCCACTCTGGCGTTGAAGTCGCCAAGGATGATGACTTTGTCGTCTGCGGGGGTGCTCTGCAGGAGGCTGCGCAGGTCAGAGTAGAACTTGTCTTTTTCTGCAGGCTCTGCCAGGAGGGTTGGGGAGTACACACTGAGAAGGGTGACGTATTGCTGGTGTCTCAGTGGGAGGCGCATGGACATGATGCGGTCGGAGTGACCCATTGGTAGGTTTTCCAACTTAGTCGCAATGGGGGTCTTGACCATGAAGCCCACGCCTGAGAGCCGTCTTTCTGATGCAGGCCTGCCTGACCAGTAGAGGGTGTAGCCAGCGCCAAGTTCTTGGAGGCTGCCTTCCTCCGGGAGGCGTACTTCGCTGAGCGCGGCGATGTCGATGTTTAACCTCCGCAGTTCATGGGCAATAAGGGCGGAGCGACGTTCGCCCAAACCACTCATGAGTTATCTCGGTTGAGTCATCTCCCGCTGTTTTTGTTTTTCCTCCGGTGTGTATTCTCTTAAAAAAATAATAAAAAAAAAATCACATGTCAAACGCGTGAAAACAGAAAATAAATTAAACTAAAAGAACAGAACATGAAAATAAAAACACAGCAACAAACGTTGAAGACAAAGAGAACTAAACACTTTTTGTTTTCAATCGACCAACAATCGAGCAACAATCCAAAGTTATAATGATGTACTCAAGAAGACATAACCGCAAACAAACGCACGTTCAAAATATAAGACAAAGACACTTCAAATAGACGTTTTTCTTCTATTCAGGGGAAAGGTTACAAGGGTGTTTATGCGAGAAGGAGCACTTTTGAAACAGACGTAAGTTGTTTGATTTTACGTCGGAATGCGTAATGAGTCCTGCCTGTTTCAAAAGGCCGCGTTGAACACACAAGAAAACCAATGACAAGTGCTGCGTTATCAAAGGAAGAAATCCGCTTTTGTTCGAGGATAAAGGGAAAAGCTTATGTTTCGCCGCCACATGTCCAGTCTTGACTACTGTACGCAGTACTGTAAACCAGTTGTTGTGCTGTCAATGCCTACGCTGTGCACTTCAACTCTTCAATGCGAAGGAAACATTGAACGCCACGCAACTGCAAGAGGTATAGATCCTCATGAATCCCCGCAGTTGCTTCTTGTTGAAATCACTTTGTGTCCATGGGCCAGTTGCATGAGTGAGCTTAGTCCTGTGTAGCACCTTGCTTAGTGGCTGGTGCAGGACTAAGCTCACTCATGCAATCACGCCAGGTTTCTCTGGGGCCGATCTTCGACGCTGAATTTACAGGCAAACGCAATAACATAAACGGCGGACATTATATTGAAGATTAGGGGAACAAAGCGAGTGAAGTGCCCAGTACTTAGCACTGAAAGCTGGAAAGTAAATACACAGTTCTGTCAGGTAAAAATAACAGTTTATTTTTCTTTCTTTTGTCCACTGCAGTAGTTTGAAACACGCGTGTGTGTTTTTCTGTCGCTGTGCGTAGGCCGCTACTGTGTCTTTTACCCGTTCAGTGCGAAGAAAATCTCAACAACACCCATCTGCAAAAGGTAAAGATCTTCATGAGCCCCCACAGTTGCGGGGGCTCATGAGGTTATATGCCTCTTGCTGACACCGCTTTGAATCCATGTTCCTAGAACTGCTAGAGCTAGAGTTTACTGGTGTTGAATTAACGAAGACTGTAGAAACACAGTCTGCGTCAAGTGGCCGCGCTGAATGGATTCAGTGTTCACGTTATTAAATTGTTGGTCGATTGAAGTTTTGTTGTTCAAGTAGTTTTCCGTTTTATTTCTCTGTCTAGTGATTTAACCCCTTGGCTGCTAATGACGATACCGAAAAGAAGACGCGTAAAGACAGAATACAATTCAAGATAGATCGACCATGCTACGTGACTTCAAGGGTGATGCCAGAATAGCTTGGCGCCGGCCTCGGTAGGCCTGCATGGCATCATTCACACTCTTTTTGTTGCCTAGTGCGGCAGGGCTGAAAGGGTTTTAACCATTCCTCTTCAGGCTCTTGATCTGACAAGGGAAAACGCTCCTTTTCATGCTGTCTAACTTGGATATGTCACGGTGGAGGATCCGTTCCGTTGTTTGCTTACAATCCTGCTGCCATGCCCGATGATCAATGACATCTATTTATCCAGTTTTGGGTACAATTTTGCAGATGTTCTCTTTTATTTCGGTAAGCACGGAGATACGTTGATTCAGCATGATGCATTGACCCTAGTGATATATCTATGCCAGCTTCGTGCAGATTTTCTTGTAGATTTAACCCGTTCAATGCCGAAAAAATCTAAACACCACCCAACTGCAAGAGGTATCGATCCTAATGAGCCCCCGCAGTTGCGGGGGTTCATGAGGATCTATGCCTCTTGCTCACACCACCTTGGACAGATAGGTTTTGTGTGTGTTGAATAAGCGAAGATTGCTGAAACACAGAACGGGTTAATGTATGACATCCAGAACGGGCCCGTGTGTCATGTGATGTCAGGTTTGGGGAGACACAGAGATATGTAGATACGACACAACTCCGTGTGAGCCCGTACGTGCTGAAGTGGTTCATGGGGATAAATGCTTCATGCATGTTGAAGAGTTTCACTGCTAGAATGTTCCAGACTGAAAAATGGCGGCTTGTGCTTTGTTCTGTCCCCTCCCCCCCCCCCCCCCCCCGTATCTTGAGTGGTCTCACAAATATGGAAGGTGAGACGTGACCCGTGCATATAAATCGATTGCCCTCAGTCTGAACCGCATAAATTCGCAAATACCAGCTTTTACATGCAGAGTAAAATCGTGGATCACTAGCTTTTTTATTCGTTTGCTTGGACCGACACCTCAAGGTATCTCAACTGCCTATAAAAACCGAACAATACTGACTGCAACACCTATTAGAAAAATCGACTAGTAATAGCTCAAACGTTAGTGTCTAATTAGCTTG
The DNA here is from genome assembly GCA_036245525.1 of Semisulcospira habei. NCBI lineage: Eukaryota > Metazoa > Mollusca > Gastropoda > Semisulcospiridae > Semisulcospira > Semisulcospira habei. The sequence continues at coordinate 23,957,888 of BTPG01000001.1, read as the reverse complement.
GATGAGCAAGCGCAGTACTGATCTTTTGAGCAATTATCGTCGATCAATGTCCAGCAACTGGCGTTGAAAGTGGAAGGGATAGGAGGCGATTTGTGTGCATGATAAAAGAGACAAGCCTTTGTTTGCCCAGTACCGTCGGTACACTTCCATATTCAAACTTCAACTTTCACTCACTCAGGTAAGATCGATCGAGAACAAAACGAACATTTGGAGGGTTACAAGTGTAAAGGTCACATCATTATCCCCTTTACGGCCGAGAAAAAAAGTAATTCGGCCGCAAGAGGGATAGATCCTCATGAGCACCCGCAACTGCGGGTGCTCATGAGGATCTATGCCTCTTGCTGAAACCACCTTGTATGGCATTTTCCTTGGAAGGCTGGGTCACGTGGGCGTTGCAGTAACGACTATTTTATATATACAATCTGCGCCCACTGGTCTTGAAGGGGTTATTCCGAAAGTGGCTAGTGATGATTCAGCGTGTATAGGCCCGCGGTACTTCTACAGCTTACAGTCAACCCGTGTGGCCAAGTGATGATTCAGCGTGTATAGGCCCGCGGTACTTCTACAGCTTACAGTCAACCCGTGTGGCCAAGTGATGATTCAGCGTGTATAGGCCCGCGGTACTTCTACAGCTTACAGTCAACCCGTGTGGCCAAGGGATGATCCAGCGTGTATAGGCCCGCGGTACTTCTACAGCTTACAGTCAACCCGTGTGGCCAAGTGATGATTCAGCGTGTATAGGCCCGCGGTACTTCTACAGCTTACAGTCAACCCGTGTGGCCAAGGGATGATCCAGCGTGTATAGGCCCGCGGTACTTCTACAGCTTACAGTCAACCCGTGTGGCCAAGTGATGATTCAGCGTGTATAGGCCCGCGGTACTTCTACAGCTTACAGTCAACCCGTGTGGCCAAGTGATGATTCAGCGTGTATAGGCCCGCGGTACTTCTACAGCTTACAGTCAATCCGTGTGGCCAAGTGATGATTCAGCGTGTATAGGCCCGCGGTACTTCTACAGCTTACAGTCAACCCGTGTGGCCAAGTGATGATTCAGCGTGTATAGGCCCGCGGTACTTCTACAGCTTACAGTCAAACCGTGTGGCCAAGTGATGATTCAGCGTGTATAGGCCCGCGGTACTTCTACAGCTTACAGTCAACCCGTGTGGCCAAGTGATGATTCAGCGTGTATAGGCCCGCGGTACTTCTACAGCTTACAGTCAACCCGTGTGGCCAAGCGATGATTCAGCGTGTATAGGCCCGCGGTACTTCTACAGCTTACAGGCCGTGTGGCCAAGTGATGATTCAGCGTGTATAGGCCCGCGGTACTTCTACAGCTTACAGTCAACCCGTGTGGCCAAGTGATGATTCAGCGTGTATAGGCCCGCGGTACTTCTACAGCTTACAGTCAACCCGTGTGGCCAAGTGATGATTCAGCGTGTATAGGCCCGCGGTACTTCTACAGCTTACAGTCAAACCGTGTGGCCAACGTGATGATTCAGCGTGTATAGGCCCGCGGTACTTCTACAGCTTATACAGTCAAACCGTGTGGCCAAGCGAACGTATGTATAGAGGCGAACATTCAATATGGAGGGGATTTTCTTTTTAGTATTCTTGGGTTTTTCAAATATTAAAGCGCGTTGTAGATCGATAATTTTAGGGTCTGTCAAAAGACGAGTTCTATGTGCTTAACCACTTCACTTCTACTAACATAATATAATAACAGTAACGCACGACAATATCGTCAGTAGCAGTCAAGGGGTTAAGTGTGTTTTTATTGCGTGCATCCCGCTCGAGGGAAGGGGTGGGTGGGGGGGGGGGGGGGAGGGGGTCCCAAGGTAGTTAACGTCTACGTGTAATACTGATAATAGTAACGTGTAATACTGATAATAGTATGGCCATTAAATTTAGTCGTGGACTAAAAGCAAATAGTCCATTGTTCAGAAGTCTCTGTTATTTATGGAAGGAAAAAAATCTTCATTTTTTTAAACATGATCGTCTTTTATATCTGCAAGAATGAACAAACATCTTCAACAAAACACATGCATAAATGCGAATGCCGTGCTTCGTTCGGTGTGTATTTTCAGTAAGCATGGGCAGAGTACAATTTAATCTTGTTTATGCATGTGTCGAGGAATTAAATGCGCACTTCTGTGCACCTGTTTTCTTAATACGGAAAACTAAGCTAGTTTATATGACACGTTTATTATTGTACCTAAGTGCATTTTAGCTTCTAGCTATTTGTGTAAGCAGATCTCTTGAACACTGAGGAGACTAGCGTCAAGTGTGTTTTACAAAACCAGGGCTATCGATACGTGATATAAAGGCTTGACGTTTTTTAACCCCGTTACTGCAGAGAGAAAAGGTAAACACGACCCAACTGCAAGAGGCATAGATCCTTATGAGCCCCCGCATTAGCGGGGGCTCATGAGGATCTATGCCTCTTGCTGACACCAATTTGTGTTTTACTTTTTATACGACGTTCATTTTTTTTAATTTTTTTTTTTCGGACGGGTTCGGCTCTTTGGCATCGGATTTCACTGCGATTTCAGAAACAGTCTGTGACCACTGACAGTGAAGGAGTTAACCCCTTAACTGCTGCTGCAAGGCGAACGCTGCCCAGCTGCAAGAGACATAAACCCTCATGAGCCCCCGCGACTGCGGGGGCTCATGAGGATTTATGTCTCTTGTTTAGTACTGTGTTCTTAATGTCTATCCTGGACCCATTCACATCTCGGTCAGTGTGCAGTCGTTTCAGTCGCGCAGTACGTGATCACTACTGGCAGCTATGGGATTAATAATCGAATTTTTATATTAAGTCAAGATCTCTCCAGTGCTATTCGGAGAAAAAAAAAAAGGTCCTAGTGCAGTTCAACACACGAAGCGGACACAGATATATTGTTTAACAATTTAAGTGCTTGCTAATATCTTCGGCCTGAACACTTCTTGCTGTCGAACACCAAACTGTTGTGAAAACGACTCTGTAATGTGCATCACGTGTAAGTGGTATTCGATGGATGATTAACCGTGGAAACGTAGGAATACATTATGTCGATCCACCGGCTCCTCATGTTCCCAAGATTGCAGGGGTCAACTTACATATAAGACAGTGACGCGATAAGCCTGTGTCCACTGGCATGCGGTGTCTCAGGCCCGCACATTAGAGCTGTGCTATGTATGCTCCAACCAGCAGGCGGCTTCTGAAATCACGAAAGACACTGGCAATCTGATGATGTCGCGCGCATCCTGTTAACCCTCCGTCTGTCGACAGCGGTTTTTGTCGCGATGATTCCTGCAGGAATCATCGCGACAAAAACCGCTACCGACAACCAAAGGGTTAAACTGGGTTACCACTCTTTCGATGAAGGAGTTATGGCCTCGCTTTAAGAGCGGCACGTTTCAAGCTCTGCTTCCTGGCCCGCCGCACCCCGTTAGAAAGCCGGCCGGGCTGCCAATATCTCGAGAGATGCACGCTGAAGTGTTCAGAAATCAGCCGCCTGAAATAAGGCAAGAAGACCTCTCGTGCATAGCTCATTGACTGTCACTGTCAGTGACCATTATGGAAAGTCGATTGGCTGTTTAGCTCAAGGGTAATTGTAGCAGGCTACATAGCTGTCATTATACGACTGAGTAGGCTGACAGAGCCGTCAAACACACTGAAGTTATCAGGTTCTAGTACGGCACTTCAGCCAGTCGGCATCGCGGTGGATCCAGGTCTCACCGGACTGGCTTAATTAGTGTCTAGCAGACGAGAAGGAAAACGGTATGCGTGTTTAAAGGTGCAGAAACGCTGATTAGGGCACAAACATGTATAAAACCATTTGACTGAATCTAAGCCGGAAGTGAAACGGATGTAGGCATACTTGAGAGGGACATATAGCAAGTCCGTCACTACAACCAATGCAGTCTGCAAGAGACATAGATTCACATGAGCCCCAGCATCCGCAGGGGCTCATGTGAATCTATGCCTCTTGTTGCCTACGACTGGCTCCTCATGTTCCCAAGATCGCAGGGGTTACATATAAGACAGTGACGCGATAAGCCTGTGTCCACTGGCATGCGGTGTCTCAGTCCCGCATATTAGAGCATCGGTAGTACACTTGTAGCCTGCCTGCTTACTTAGCCTTTGCCTTCATGTTGTATCTACAAGTGCACTCATTGTATTTGTCATGATTTCAGACTTGCACATACGGAAAGGCTTCGAGTCAGTCAGCCGGCGAGTTGTCAGCGCCGGGTTCGAGGACTGCAAATTACCGACTCCGTGTCGTCAATGACTGAGACTAACCTTCGGGGTGATGTGATGGTGAGTAACAGTCGGCTTTTATTTTTAACCCTTTTCATCCTGCTACACTACTACTGGACATAAAGATGACTATGATAATTCAAGGATAGTGCCAAAATAGCTTGTCGCCGGTGGCGCCAAGCTATTCTGGCACCACCCTTGAACTAAAATGGTTGATCTACCTACTAATTTGTAATGTAGCATTCATAGGACAATAAGCAATTTAAAAATTCAGCTTCAGGATGTAATGGGTTAAATGATAATAGGATGATTTCTTCTTAGTACTTATGTACCCTCCCCCCCCCCCCCACACACACACCTCCATATTTAGTAATTATGAGCGTGTATCATACAGCGACCTTCTCAAGGCAATATGTTTAAGCTTAATAGTTCATAGTATGTCCTTTATGAAGGTTCTTGGTGTACATCAGTGTTTACCGAATAATGCTTCACAAAAAGACTACCTTGCCGTTTGTTAATTGACAAACTGAATGTCGTAAAAATGTTTTAAAAGTTTGTCTGTTTTAGACTTTCTTGAGGGCAGACAGCATTTAGAACCCACTGTATTGACCAATTCAGTTTGTTTTTAGTACACTCTCAACACCCAACGGTTTCTGTATTAACTCATTCTACCCCAACACCGAAATCCTTACATTTTGCCGTTGTTCTCTGAAGACTGCATTGCAGTGCAGGACACAGATCGACCAAGATAGTTCAAGGGTGATGCCAGAATAGGCGCCAAGCTATTCTGGCATCACCCTTGGACTATCATGGTCGATCCTTATCTTGCTGTGGTGTGTCTGGGGTAGAACGAGTTAACCCATTTAATCCCACTGTCGCATTTCCCAAATTTTGGAGGTGTCACCTAACGACTATGCACCAGTTGCTGGAGATGGTGCAAAGCTAATCTGGCACTACCCTTGAATTATCGCGGTCGATTCATCTCCTGCTGTAGGGCGTCGGGGCTAAATGTGTTGTTAACGGCATATGGCTCGGGAAGCTGACATCATCACGCTAGTCGTGGCGCCATCTTGTGGGGATACGGGACTAAGGCGCTCATAGGGAAATCGCTGTCAGGACAATGTCATGAAAGTCCTGACGTGCTATAGGCAATAACAGCAAGTCTTGCCATCACCATAGGAAACCGCTAACCAGAATCTGTTTTTGTTTGTTTCCAAAAGAGGAAGAAACATGAAGAAAAACGTGTTGAAACACTACTTCGCTACTATCTCAAGCCATCCTATTCTCTTAAGATGGCGGCTGACCCGCCGATGCTCCTAGGCAACGCGGGGAACTTCCCGAGCCCTATACTGCAGTGCAACATCAGATGAGTATTGACTTCACAGCAGACGTCATGACAAAAACCAATCCACGCTGGCCAACAGGATATGGCCGCCTGGCACTGTCTTAAATTAACTTGATCGACCTTTGACACAGGCGCTACATGTCTGATACCCCTGTTGCAGTCGGGTTTTTTTGTGTGTGTGACTAAAATTCCAACAGAGAAAGAGTTAAGTTGACTGCTAATTTTTGTTGACCGCTGACAATGTACGTCGCCAATTTGCTACCTTATTGACAACACGTGCACGATTCAAGACACTACGGTTGGAAATGGAAAGGCCGGTCATGACTCAGTCAGTTCAAGGGTAGTACCAGATTAGCTTGTCGCCTAAAGGCGCCAAGCTAATCCGGTACTACCCTTGAACTTTCATGGTCCTTTCATCTACTACATATTATTATACACCGGCAGTCTTCAAGAACGCGTATATGATCGTCTTGTTCTTTACCTGTGTATTTTTCTGTGAGCTAGCGATTGGGTGCATAATTGGAGGGGGCAGGGGATCTAACTGTTTGCCTGTTCAGCGCTGAGTAATTCCCCTTGGTATGTGTACAAACATCCTAGTTTACAGACTCAGATATTCCGAAGATTCACCCACTGAGCCCTCTTCATCTGCACTGAAGAAGCGTATGTTTTCAGCCGCAGGGGGTCGCGCCTCTTGCTCGTAAATTGTCTCAGTTTGACGTACTTGTCCAGTATTAACCTCCTTTACTACCGAGACGAAGGTGAACTCAATCCAAATGCAAGAGACATAGATCCTCATGAGCCCCCGCAGTTGCGGAGCTCATGAGGATCTATGTCTCTTTCTGACAACACTTTGGATCCTTGTTCCTTGGACGGCTTGGTTTCTTTGGCGCTGAATTAACAGATTACAGAAATATAATCTGCGTCCACTGCTGGCAGCACGTAGCACGACCCAGTGATCGGGGCGACACTAGCGAAACTGTCCCTGTAATCCTTAATGTAAACTGACAGGCGCCCTACTGTCTTTTTAAGGCCTGCTATAAAGGGGCTCAACCTACTTTGCCCTGATTAGTGATTCTGATTTGGGAACAGTAAGTCCATGACTAATCAACACATCCGGCTGTGTGTTGGCGTAAACCATAGGCCCCTGAAGCCGGAGTGCGTGTTGAGGCGAAACCTCGAATCAGCCCTCTCGCGCGCACACGGCGCACATGTCCAGTAGCACAGTAACCGTGCTGTAGAATAGTATTGAGTACAAGGAATATAGCTGCTTGCTCTGTACTCGTTGATGTGCGCGGCCGTGCGAGAGTATGAGCGCCATACTCCGCGCAGAAAGCGTGCGGCGCATACTCATCGAGCAAAAGAAATGCGACATTTTTGGAATCATCGGAGATACTTTAGTGTTTCCGATGATTCAAAAAAATGTCGGCGCATTTATTTGCTCGTCAGCCTGCCAACGCTCACCGCGGGACAGGCGCATATGGCGTAAACTACACCGGTTTCTGATTACAACTCCGCATACCACCACGCGTACGTCTGCCTGTAACTCCCAAGATGTGCCTGCATTAATCTAACAGCAAGGAACACATCGCCTTGTTTGTTTGATACTTCATCCTTGCTCATAGCGTGTTGTGCTGTCTTTGGCTTGATCTCAACTTTTTAGCGGGCTATTTACGTTCGCGGGTCTTCATTAGTAAAGCGTCGGTGTCCGTGCCCAACCTTTTATGTCGCACTTTTTGTTTTAACGACTGCTATTTATGATCATCCTTTTATGGCATTCCATTAATGAAAAGTTCGCGATTTTTTAGCATGTGTTTTCTGGAAATTAACCCATTTAACCTTACGGTCCGTTTTCCCAAATTTTACAGGTGTCACCTAACGACTATACACCCGAGTTGCAGGTGATGGATCGACTATGATAATTCAAGCGTAGTGCCAGACCAGCTTGGCGCCTAATGGCGCCAATCTAATCTGACACTACCCTTGAAATATCATGTTCGATCCTTATCCTGCTGTAGTGCGTCTGGGCAAAGTGGGTTAAATAGGTATCTGTTAACGTTTAACGCTCTTTGGCATGAAGTCATCTCTGCTGTATCAGTACCGGTGGCTGCCATGCACACAGGCGTTAAACTTTTTATTACTTGTACTTTTAAAACACCCTGGGAGGGCGTATTTGATTGATCTGTGTGGCTCCAAGGTTGTTGGGTTGGTAAGCTCGACACCTGTATGTACTCCGTCTCACTTTCTATTTCACCGTGAAAGCTCAAAAGTCGCCCCAGGTCACTCAGGCGCTACCAGCTTTAAGTTCTCACGACCTATACTCCAAGTTTGAAACGCATCGATCATTAGCTCGAGATTGAGCTACGTGTATAATATAATATAATATAATATAATATAATATAATATAATATAATATAATATAATATAATATAATATAATATAATATAATATAATAATATAATATAATATAAACTTTTAGCCCTGTCACATTAACCCGTTCAGTGCAAGCTGACGCAGGAAGTGTTTCTGCAGTCTTCGTTGATTTAACACCAAAATGCCCCAGCTGTCACAGGAACATGGATCCAAATTGGTGTCAGGAAGAGGTACAGATCCTCGTGAGCCCCCGCAACTGCGGGGCCCATGAGGATCTATACATCTTGCAGCTGAGTGGTGTTCAAATTTTCTCGGCACTGAAATGGTGAAATAAATGGATTGAATATGATAATTCAAAGGTGGTGCCAGAACAGCTTGGCGCCTGTCTGGCACCACCTTTGAACTAAACAAGATGAGGATTTCATCCCAAAGTCTACCGAATCGTTTGGAGCTCAGATGCGTTTATCTTTTAGGAACATTCAGAGTTTTTCATATTTTAAGGCTTATTATGCTGATCCATTTCCCTCCTCTCTAAGCCAACCCCTGATCAACACACATGACGGCCACACAAATAAAGACGGACACACGGCGCTTCCCGCCATTACTACGCTCTGTTGGCTCTTGTAGCGACAGGAGTCCATCTCCTTCTACTCTAACCCACCCTCTGATCCACACACACTGGCACACAGAAATAAAGACGGACACACGGCGATTCCCGCCATTTGTAAGCTCTGTGGTCTGGCGTAGCATAGCTATTATGAAGAATAATAATAGCACGAGAAGCGAAATGACGTCACTTCAAGCTTCACGTCATGGCATCATTAGTCCCACGACGCTGTGTTCATAGTGACGACTCGATGATATACGTCACTCATCGCAGTACTAACATTTGATGTATCAGTCACAATTTGACCTAATCCTAACCCAGGGCCGGGACAAACAGCAGGCTTATGCAAACACTCGTTTATGAAAAATCATGCGGGTATTAATGAGAAGTTAGTTTTTTTCGTAAAAGAAAAAATAATGTTATGTTAGCTGTTTTACAAATGACTCCTAAAAAGTGGCGCAGAACATTGTCTGATTTTCACACCTAGGGCATACAGGTTACAATTGACCTAATCGTTCCCGACAACCGAGATAAACTGTAGGCTTATGTAAACACGATATACGAAAAATCATGCGATTATTAATGAGAAGATTGTTGTTGTTTTTTTGTAAAAAAGAAAAAGAAAAAAAGATTCAATTGTTTTGAGATTAACCCATATAATTCGCGAAATTAATCCCAAAAACGTGAATTTTTTTTAAAAATATTTAATTATCACTCAAAAAGTTCTAGAGGTACAATGCTGGTTAACTTATTCAATATGTCCCCTTTTATCTAGTTATGCGCACAATACCTCACACACACAAACAAACACACACACTCACACACACACACATACGCACGCACACACACACACACACACACAAACACACACACACACACACACACACACACACACACACACACACACACACACACACGCACATATAGCGCTTTGGCGCCAAACAGACGTTTTCTAGCAAGGTTTGCGTAGCTAGACGTGACGTCATTTTATCTTGTTACTTCTTTGGAAATTGCACCTCACTGTTGCTCTGGGGGAGAGGGGGTGGGGGTGGGGGGGGGGGGGGGGGAGGTGTTGTGCCGGTAGTGTGTGTGTGTGCGTTGGTCTCTGTGTGTGTATGTGTGTTTGCGTGTGTTGCAGTATGTGCGTGTGTGTCTGTGTGTATGTGTGTGGTCAGTGTAGAATGAATGTGTGTGTATGATGTAGAGAGTGTTTGTGCCTGTGAGCTTTTATTTACTTTCTTATGAAACTGTTGTTTTGTTTGTGATAGTGTTCAAATGTAGTTCTTAGCTTAATGGTAGTAACGGCAAGTTTGAAAATTGGTCATGTTACCAAATACTTTTATCGTTATAAAATAAAGGTTCATTGTTCATTGTTCATTTGCCAGAATTTCTGCCCGGCACGCCAAAACGTCATGTGCATGAATGCGCTCCGACCAGCGGTTAAATACGGTAGAGAAAACAAGATAGGATGAACATAACCCACAAAGTCTCTTCTATATGAGAGCTGTCTTCGTTGTCAAGGGTCTCTATCTTTTGTCTTTGACTTGATTCTGACGTTGAAATATCTCCTTCTGAAAAAAACCTCGCAGATGTGCCAATGCGTCATAGTGAACTCTAGAAGGGGCGCGCGCAGTGCATACGCGTCATTGGTTTGTCAAACGTCATTTGTCATGACGCATTTTTTTGTTTTTTGTTTTTAACGTAATTTTAGATTTAACGTGATATGAGATTCGCTTTCACATCAAGACTTGAGAAAATGGTGACAAAACTAGAATTTCACGGTACAATTTCAGTCTTGCTATAATTTGTGTGAAATCAGGTTGACTTTCCTAGCTACATGCTATACTAAGTACACCTACATGCTCTTCTGAAAGCGCGTCGATGTATGTGTATGCGTGTGCGTGCGCGAGTGCATGCACGCGCTGCAAACATCCTCAAGAGGCATAGATGTTCATGCGCCCTCCGGGCACTTGAGGATTTATGCTTCTTTGAGATGCGCGCATATGTGTCATTGGTTTGTCAAACGTCATTTGTCATGACGTATTTATTTTTGTTTTTACGTAACTTTATATTTAACGTGATATGAGTTTTGCTTTTGCTTCAAGACTTAAGAATATGGCGACAAAACTATAATTTCACAGTACAATTTCAGTCTTGCAATAATTTGTGTGAAATCAGGTTGACTTTATATAGCTACATGCTATACTAGGCACCTGCATGCTCTTCTGAAAGCGCATCGATGTGTGTGTATGCGTGTGCGTGAGTGCATGCGCGCGCTGCATACATCCTCAAGAGGCATAGATGATCATGTGCCATCCGGGCACATGAGGATCTATGCCTCTTGGAGATGCGCACATATGTGAGAGAGAGAGAGAGAGAGAGAGAGAGAGAGAGAGAGAGAGAGAGAGAGAGAGAGAGAGAGAGAGAGAGAGAGAGAGAGAGAGAGAATTACGTCATATTTAGAGATTTAGAGTATCGGTGTCTGCGTGGTGACGGAGTTGCTTCTTTTACGTCACCGCCACTGTCTGACGTTCTCTAGATGTGAAGTGTTTTTTCTTTATTTTATTTTTTAAATATTTTTTTACTGTTTTAATTATTTTCTGAAAAGAATTAATTTTTACTAAAGAAGTTGAAAGGATACAAATCTGACTAACGAACTTATCCAACGTCTTTCTTCAAACTTGCTATATTCAAAAGTTCCAGTAAATATGACAAAAATTACGGACTCTAATCTGGGTCAACCGACTTCCTATAACGGTTGTTTATGTCTTCAATGAGACATTCAATTACAATATGCTCTGAGGCTCTCTTAGCCACCCACTTAAAAAAGATTTTCGCCAACTTTGAAGCTTGTGTGTACAGAAATATCGGAGATTCTCTTGTTTACATACATACGCACACACATACATACATACATACATACGCACATACGGCGCTTTGAGGCAATGTACGTTCAGCAGCGAGGTTAGCGTAACTCAGTAGACATGACGTAATTTTTATCTTGTTACTTCAATTATTAGAGGTTTAGCCTGCCCGCCTTTGACATCATGGACATGCTATTAAATTCGCCCCACCGCGACCCGTCCTAAAAAGTCCCTTCTATAAACAGAAGGGACTTTACAAAGCTGTTTTGGCACCGCCGCATTTGAACTACAATTATCGATCTATCTAATGAACTCGTACGCGATGTCTTCAGATTTGGCAGTTGTTGACCATAGGGTTCAAATGTGTTAGCAGCCGACTTCAAAATGGATCGGTCTGTGACCTTGGACTTTTCGTCGTTAAGCCGGAATGACCAAATTCACAAGCCAATATCATGTTATTTTGTTTCTTTCACTCAAAACAGATCTAGGATACAGATCTAGGATACAGATCTAGGATACATTGGACTCCGCTTAAAGCAAGGTCGGATATAAAAAAAGTTGCACACAACAAAACTGTTTCAGAGGTCCCAGCAACACTTTTCTGATTACTTCGCTTATAACAAACTTCGGATATAACGATACATGTATTTGGGTTCCCAGGCGATTTGTTATATTTACTGTAGTAGAGACACTGAACTCACAGCTGATTTCAGTCACTACCTTTGAGCCAGCACAACTTCAATCTGTATCCAGCATCGTTTAAAGCAGACAATACTATACTGAGGAGCAAAAGAAATGCGACATTTTTGGTAATCATCGGAAACACTGCTCCTTGGTATAGAGTGTGTATGGTTGTGGCTGTAGAAGTGGTGGATTTATGGCGGAGACAGGTGACGTAAAAAACTGACCCGAAAATGAAACTAGCCGATTAAGATCAGACTGAAAGCCACAAGATGAGCATACAATGCAATCTAGGCCAAATGGTGAATGCATAAAAAGGAATTTTAACGAAAGGTGTTTTGTTTGTTCAAGTTAATGTCAAAATGATAAATGGCAAAAACTCAAAAGAATGTGTTGCTTTGATCTCATCTCAACTGTTCTTTTGTGGTTTTTTTTTTAAAAAGCAGAAAACACTTTAAATGGTGTTGTTTTTTTTTTTTAAAATCATTCCCAATCAAACATAGCGTCGTTTTTAAGTCAAGGGAGATAGATTAGGTGCCAAGCTGATCGATCCTATTCCCTTAGTTAAAACGGGAAGTGTTCAATCTTCAAGCCATTCTCACACTTCAGTGCAAATTTAGAACAAAACTGTACCGGCATGTATTATCTGCATGCAAAATGGACAGCAGCTGCAGCTGGTCCGCGCACAGCTGTGCGCAGGCCAACTGCGGGCGACGTCGACCCAAAGAAATGTTACTCACTGGGACATTGGTTTTGTGGAAATTAACTCATTTAAGCCCAAGGCCAGTTTCCCAAAGTTTACAGGTGTCACCTAACGATTACACTGCCAGTTGCAGGTGATGGATCGACTATAATAATTCAAGGGTAGTGCCTGAAGGCGCCAAGCTAATCTGGCACTTCCCTTGACTATTATTATGGTCGACAGATCTCCTGCTGTAGTGCGTCGGGGCAAAGTGGGTTAAATAGGCTGACGATCGCAAGCGAGGCACTGAATCCAGGGGGAAAAAACGGATTTGTTCACTAGCATGTCCGTTGAAAGGTCCTGGTAAATCAAAGTGGCACAGTTGGAGTGCGTCTGAGTTGATCAGTGTTCAGGTCGTACTCCATAGGCAATAGATTTCCCTGTCCCCCATAACCCGCCCGTCAGGGCCGTCCATGATCACCTCGGTGCTGTGGACGTTAAACCCGAACTAACCAGCGAGGTACTGAAAAAGCGATAACACTGACGGCAGTCGCGCAGAATACTAGGTACGTTTCTTGCTGTGCTGTCGGCAAAGGTTTCTCATCGTCTTTGTTAATCAGGGAAAGTTTTCCCCTTGTAAAAAGATCAGAGCGACCAGTCAAGCAAAATGCAATTGTCTTCACACGGAAAGAGAGGAAGAAGAAAAAGAAGAGAAAACCCCACCTCATTTCTTCTGTAAACGCATGGCCTCAGCCGAGCCCCTCCATCTGCAAGAAGCATAGATCCTCATAAGCCCCTGCAGCCGCACGGACTTTAAAGAATGGATGACTCTTCAGTGAAGGATAATTAGGAACGGTGGTTCCTTAGCTCGGAGGAGCGGTGGAATGGAGGGGGTGGGCGGAAGCGATCGAGGAAGAAGAAGAAAAAGAAGAGGGGTGGGCGAGGCAAATCCCGTTGGAGCTTCATTTGTGAGTTGCTGAGATTGGAAATGTGATCGATCTTTTGATCATAAACATAGAGTTTTGTAGTCACCTGTTTTTTGTTGTAGAAGAAAAAGAGAGGTCAAGTGCAGCCTTCTCTCTCTCTCTCTCTCTCTCTCTCTCTCTCTCTCTCTCTCTCTCTTTGGGGAGCTGGGTGGCTCGGTAGTAGAGCTTCGACTCTCTTTCGAAAGGTCGCGGGTTCGAATCCAGTCAAAAATTTGTTTAGACCCACTTCTGTGCCCCTACTATGTTTAAAATCACCTTTGTGCTGGACGAAAGACGTTAAGTCCTAAACGTTTAACGTTCTCTCTCTCTCTGTCTCTCTCTGTGTCTCTGTCTGTCTGTCTGTCTGTCTGTCTGTCTGTCTGTCTGTCTCTCTCTCTCTCTCTCTCTCTCTCTCTCTCTCTCTCTCTCTCTCTCTCTCTCTCTCTCACACACACACACACACACACTCTCTCGCTCTCTCTCTCTCTCTCTCTGGCGGGGAGATGGGGAAGAGGAAAGAGGGGGGGAGGGAGGGAGGGGGGGGGTTGAAGAAGAAAGGAAGGGGATCGAAAAGCCGGCTTTCTTTGCCTTTGCTGATTTGGAGGGTACTTTCATTAACCCCCTAGGCTGCAGCGACTTCACAAGAGCCTGCACGTCTATTCCTGACCCATCTTACATTAGAGTTCGTCAGCCTGATGAACAGGGCATCCAGACTTCGTTTGTATCGATAGATGTCCGCATGTCCGTTCGAGTTACCAATGATAGATGTGTGACCTCAGTACACTGCGTACTATTAGCAACTGGTACTATCGACAGCACGCGGACGTAAATGAAACCAAAACAACATCTTATGAGGAAATGTCGGGGACAGATTTAGGTCAGCAATAGGCATGGATTCTCATGAGCCCCTGCGACAGCAGGGGCGCATGAGAATCTATGCCTCTTGCAGATATGACGGTTACTACGAGGCAGCATGGGGTAATTACGTTCACCGGGACACTTTTCCACCACTAACTTGATCTTGAAGAAAGCTGAGCTGACCCCCTGATGACCTCCTCGGAAGATGCAAATAGCGAGGCATAGATTCTCATGGGCCCCTGCTGACTGCAGGGGCGCATGAGAATCTTTGCCTCTTGCAGAGTCAATCTTCTTGGACAGGGACCGGATAGTGCAGGAATTCGACGACCACAGTCCCTGGCGAAACTTTCCGGGCACGAGCGTGAGGACAGAGCGTTAGTTCCTCGTGAGAAGTCTTCTCGGACACGATGCAGAGTCCCTAGGTGTCCGTGTCTGTGTTGTGTCAGTCCGTGTGTGTCTGAAAGTGTCTATGTGTCTCTTAGTCTGTTTCTACTAATGTCACGCAGGGGCGGATCAGTTACCTCTAGGGCGCGGGGGGGGGGGAGGAGGAGGGGGGTTCGAATCTTTTGTTTGGGACCTTCAACCTGACACGAATGGCCTCCCCGACTCCCCGACGCTAGACCTTCTTCCGCTGGCCGAAAAATCAAACAAGCACCCCCAAAAGTGACTTTGTTATAGCATTTTAGACAATTTTGGGTCTTTGGTGGGGCTGGTGGGGATGGGGGTGGGGGGTGGGGGTAGAGGAAGAAGGCGTGTGTGTGTCAACACTCTCGCCACTCGCTAAAATATAAAAAAAACAGGGGGAGGTCCAAGCGCCCCGAAAAGTTACTTTGTTATAGCATTTTAAATAATTTTGGGTCGGGGGTGGGGTGGGGGGCGGGGTGCCGGAACCTCTAGGGTCCCCTCCAGATCCGCCCCTGTACCGTCTCATTCTCGACTGATCTCGCTGTCTGTGTGTGCGTTGCGTCTGTTGCAGATCGTTGCAAAAACCCTCAGACATGAAATTGTGTTCCCGGAAATGCCTTTCGGCAAACTATCTATGACACAAATTAATGACCACTCTCACACAACAAAACAAACACAATAAATTGCCGGTAATACAATGGCTACAGTTTACGGCCAATTCACGGCAGTAATCTCGGGCAAACTAACGGCGGGCTCAAATTCGTGTTTTGTTCGTGCCACTCGGGATATTGTACAGCTATGACTACTCATGAGTTCCGAGAAAATTTGAACACAATACAATGTATAGATCTTCTTGAGCCGCCGCAGTTGCGGGGGCTCATGAGGATCTATGCCTCTTGTTGACCCCGCTTTGAAACTGACCATATTTCTGGGACTGCTAAGTTCTTTTAATATTGAATTAACGAAGATTGCAGAAGCATAACCTGCATCCGTCAACTGGCATTGAACGGATTAAATCAAAGGCCCGCAAATGTGAAACGCGAATACACATAAAAGACCACGTCACGGCCACGATATTCCGTGGTTAGTACCTTGTCAATGAGCCGCTTGATGTAATGCCAGCTTAATCTAGCACTACCGTCGAGCTATCATGGCAGACATGTCAAGCTATGCTGGCACTACATTTGGGCAATCCCGGTTCAACCATCCTCGGCTTAAGGTAAGTGGTCTCTAGAAGACACAACTTTACGTTCATACGGCTTTGTTCTGCCTCTGCAATCGGACATAGGTTTTACTCCAGTCGCCTTGATCTCTATTCGGGGATTGAAACACTGAAAACAAAACAAAAAACAGAACCAAAATAGTCTATAAAAAGACATAGATTTTCATGAACTTCTGCATGTGTAAGGCACATGAGAATCTATGCCTCTTGAAATAAGAGCGGCTGGCTGTGGGACTCTACGCTGGGCTGTATACCTAATGAAGGGCGCTCCGTTGCAGACAACCCTTCTCGAGAACCTTTCGTCTGAGGAACGCTAATATACTTCAAGGCCTTTCCTTGCCAGCGCGAGTGATTAGGCCATCAGTGGATTTTGTGGTCTGCATGGGCGCATGAGGATCTCGGCCACGTGTAGTTGGACGGCGTTTGCTTAGGAATTCGGCTGAGGACCGAAGACAATGTGTGGTCTTACGTTAACAGCAAGTTTTACTGCCTGACGCCTTTTGATGTGGAAAATCACCAGGCCCGAAATAATCACAGGCTTGGAGTGTGGGGCTTTTAACCCTTTCCCGGCCGGAACTGACAAGAAATGTCATCCACCAACCATCTGCAATAGGCATAGAACTTCATGAGCCCCCGCATTTGCGGGGGCTCATGAGGTTCTATACATCTTGCTATCTTCAGTTAGTCATACCTGTGTTCCTTACGCAAAACGATTAGTGGCTTTCAGATCAAGTTGGGACAGTTTCGGAATTTTTCGTTCACTTCATAGACACTGGCAGTGATGGGGTTAAAGGGCAAATAAAGAGAGGAGGGCTGTTAGGTAGGTGGATGTATTAGAGATTTACCTGTCCAGAGGACAACTTGTGTTGAACACGGCGTCTGAAGACAACTTTAGAAAGTTCAATATTACCTTATTTTAAATGGCTGTCTGATACGACGGTGAGTAACTTTTGACCTTCTGTTTGCGGATTGTACAACTAGCAAATTTGGACATGTAGCTCCATAGATTTAGAGATTTCATGTAGATGAGAAGAAATGAACACTTAAAGCTCAGTGATGTGACCGGTTGTCTCTGTTGGTATAAAGTGGATAAAGAGAAAATCTTGCAGTCACAGAGTCCGAAATAGCTCTGGCGGTTACGCGTCAGAGCGGAAGAGAGCAAAGGGAATCACCGGGTCCCGGTAGCTAGTAGCTGGACCCACAATCCAGGGAAAAAGGACGGGCTTGTTCAGTAGTATGTCCTTTGAAAGGTCCTGGTAAATCAAAGTTGCAGTGCGCGTGAATTGATCAGTGCTCAGGTCGTTCTTGGCCCACATAATCCGCCCGTCAGGGCCGTCCTTTATCACTTCGGTGCCGTGGACGTTAACCGCGTATCCGTAGGCGGCACGTCTCGAATGAGTTAAACCCGGAACTAATCAACCAATCTTGTAGTCAGAGGACGGAATACTGAAATGTGTCGTACAGAGAAAGAATGGATGTCATCAAGAAGTACTTAGTTGTGGAAAATCAATGCGATTATTGGACGCAGCTTTACAGCTTGGAAAAGTAAGTGCCTCTTCTCACCATACCAGTTGTATAATCATCTTTATTTTCTGATTAATCAGTATGGAAACAGATCTTGGACATTTTCTGCACGCTAACGCTAGTCATTTCTTTTTCTTTATTCCCGTCGTAATGGGTTAAAAAAGAAAGAGTTGTCATCGTTCTTTGTTCGTGTTATTGATGACTCTTTCACTGAGAAAGCTAGGAGACACAGATATAACACTGCTTATTTATACCAGCAAGAGAAATAAGTCTTTATGCGCCCCTGCAAATTGCAGGGGCGCATGAGGATCTATGCCGCTTGCAAATGAAAAGGGTTGGAGGTGCTTTTCAGAATGTGATCCGTTAGCAGGTGAACAGGCTTTTTGGCAGCCGCTATTTGCCGTGGCGATCGATGGAAATTGTCCGCCGGACCATGCCAAATCGTCCATTCTCATCTAGAGAATAGAGCGGCCCACATTTCATACATATTTTAGTTTGCATTGAACGCGAAAGAATGGACAGAACACGGCTTTCCTCCACCCTAAGCCGAGACTGTTTCTAACAGCGACACAATCAACACTGGGCGGGGGAATTGATGAAAGCCTTTGATACAACTGTTTAGCAATCAGAGAACAACGCAAAGGACGACATTAATTCCAGTAAGCAAAACCCTCGGGCCCACAACGGCCGCAGTGGACCCGCGCACGGCTGTGCGCGGGCCCTCTGCGGCCGTCGCGGGCCCGAAAACGTTTCGCTACAAAGGATGGCATGAGAACCACCTCTCTCTCTCTCTCTCCCTCTGAATAATAAGCGAGTCCGACCAACCTACCAAGACCACACAGAACCGAATGATACACTGACATGCCCCGCAGTCCAGCAAAAAGCGCAGATTCTCACAACCCCCACAAACACAGGGCTTTATGAGAATGTACAAGTTTGGAACGATACTCCAACAAAGTCTTGATGAAGTAGCAGGCTGCGTGCAGTGATTAATCAACGATGATTATTAGTATTTCCAAAGACAAAGAGCATGTTTAGTTACTACCCGGTCAGAAACACCAGCATCGGCGCCTACAACACCTTTAACACTTTCCTTAGATAGACAGCATTGTTTGAACAAAGTAACTAGGCAATCGCTTATTAGCGCTTTATAGTGGACAAATCCAATTAAGCTGGGAGCCGCATACTGACCTCAATAGATGCAAAACAATCTCCAAAAACTGTATCCTAGTTATCAAAACTACGCCATATAGTATAATACAGATATCCGTAAACTCTTTTTCCATGCGCATATCAAAACGCATTGTGACTACATTTCTACCGTCTGGGATGGATGCAGCGAAGTTCACATGAAAAAAGTTAATTCCTTGTATCGTCGGGGCAATTAAAATAATACTTCCCCTCCTACTTCGACTGATGACAAATTAAAATCTCTCAAGTTACTAACATTGAAGAAACAGTTTTGAATTTAATCGCTGTGTTTCTACTGCACAAGATCATGCACGGAAAAAGCCCCACCCTATCTAAAAACTCTATTTTCCGACAATAATAGGAAAAAGCAACAGAGAAATTAGTTTGATCCACCTTCCAAAAATTAGATTAGACATCTGTTAAACCAGTCTGTCTTTTTCAGGCGCTAAAGCGTTGGAATATGTTACCTCCACACCTGAAATCAATTTGTAAGATTAGCGTCTTCAAAGATCGCCTCCATAAATATTTACTTCAGATAGTAATAGTATGTTCGGCTCCCTTATGCTACTATTCGTATAGTTAGTACAGTTAGTGACAAGTTTCCTATTACCTAATACTCTTCTACTGTTGCTACAGATTATGTAATAGTTCGACTGTCTGCATTAAACATGTCTTGGTTCATACCTGTGTATATATAATTATATTATATATTATATATATTTACTATATTGTATATATATATATATATTTATATTATATATATATATATATATATATTATATAGTATATATATATATGTATGTATATATATGTATATGTGTGTATATGTATATATATATATATATATTATATATATATATATATATATATATATATATATATATATTATATATATATGTATATATGTATATATATGTATGTTATATATATATATATATATATATTATATATATATATTTATATCTATATATATTATATATATATATAGTATATATATATTATATATATTTGATATATATATATATTTTATATATATATATTATATATATTTTTTTTTTTTTTTTTTTTTTTTTTTTCTTTCTTTCTTTTTTCTCCCTCTGAGGGTGGTGGTGGGGGGGGGGGAGGGGGGGGTCTTTTACTTACATATGTTTTATCTTTTGATGTATCGTCTGATGTATTTTTATATGTGTAGAGTAGCAGGACAGTTTGACGATAGGCATTTGCTATGCCTAAAACTTTTTATCCTGAATAAAAACGTTTCATCATTCATTCTCTCTCTCTCTCTCTCTCTCTCTCTCTCTCTCTCTCTCTCTCTCTCCTCGAGAGAGACGAGAGAGAGAGGCGGAGGAGAGTGAGAGAGAGAAGATGATGATGATGAAACTTTAGTTTTTCAACGGTAAAAAGTTTTGACAGAAAACAAATCGTCATTTTACAAACTTGCCGTTGCTAACATCTACAGGATAAAAAAAGAAGGGAAACTATAAAATATATATGTACATACAAAACCCGATAGCATCATTATATACAGAAAAAAAAATAATAACTCATCACACACACATGCCACACACGCACCGCACGCGCGCCGCTCCACACATACACCACACACGCACAAAACAAAACACGAGCACACACACACACACACGCCACACACATGATTTAAAAACCATCTGTTATTGAAAATACATGAGGTACAGGAAATAACTACAGTACCTGAGAAACGTTACTAAGTCTGACTCATCAGGTAATCAAAAAGTTTTGTTTTAAAATCTTCCTGGTGAGGTAATAGTTTTCAAATTGTGCAGGGATTAGAATTCCCAAGCAAAACGGACCAGAGAGTATGACATACTAGTTTTTTAAAAGGTCAATTCTTGGCACGTGGTTGAGGGTGTAAGGTTATTGTTTCTTGAGGTCCGTTCACGTTCTTGGTGAGGTATAAATTTACGTGATTAGAATACTGGGGTGTCATATTATTCAGTATCTTATGCTATATATAACGCATTTGTTTAATGTAAGTTGCTGTACGCAGACCGAGAATATGTTTAAATGTCTAAATTTGTCTGTGGTAGGGATGGGGCGTCTATCCTATCATTTTTACAGCTCTTTTGTATATGGAGTTTGAATCTCGTCATGGGGACATCACTGAACGCCCGTTAATTGTAATTGTAATGGCGGGGGACTGTAGTCGACGTTGATGTTTTTGCCGAGTGGCCGATTTACGCTACTCCTTTGTTTTATGCTGGGTGAAGCACCATGTGGTTCTGTCTCCTACCAGTCAGATACCCTCCATTGAGAATGCATTGTAAAACTATGGCTAATGTCCGTCGTTTTTTTGCCAGAAACATGAAGGACCTCGTATCGTCGGCAAATAGATTAACCAATTAACGTCAGGAATTAGGGATATGCAACGGTAGATCATTAATAAATAGTATGAATAAGAAGAGGGCCCAAAATAGATCCCTGGGGGACGCCGTATTTTACATTTCCTTGCTTAGAGTATCTTCCCATGGGCGTACACCATTTGTTTTCTGGTCTTCGACATTATGATCGGAAGAATGCTGTAGCGGGTTGCGTCCAAGTGATAAACTGTTAGCTTATTTAGGAGAATGTCATGGTCCACAAGGTCAAACGCCTTTTTTTAAAGGGTCTAAGAAAACTGCTCCTGACATCAGGGGCTTTTATTGATTGATTTCCAGCCAGCTGTCTACAATATGTGTCAGTGCTGACTGACAAGAATGTTTCGGGTCTAAAAACCAGACTGGTGAATATTAAGTAATTTACCTTTTTCCAGAAAATCACAGGGAGGATGTTTTGGAATGTGGCTTTTCAAGGGGTTTTGACCAAAGCTGACAGAAGGGATATTTGGACACTAGTTTATTAATATCTTCAGAAAGAGAGAGAGAGAGAGAGAGAGAGAGAGAGAGAGGAGAGAGAGAG
>BTPG01000001.1:23923068-23935982 GCA_036245525.1 Semisulcospira habei | reverse complement strand
AGAGAGAGAGAGAAAATGACAATGAACCTTTATTTCATAACGGTAAAAGTATTTGGTAACAAAACCAATTATCAAACTTGCCGTTACTACCAGTGAGCTAAGAACTACCATTAAACACTATAACAAACAAAACAACACTTTCACACGAAAGTAAATAAAAACACACAAGCACAAACATTCTCTACATCGTACACACACACACACACACACACACACACACACACACACACACACACACACACACACACACACACACACACACACACACACACACACACACACACACACACACACGCGCGCGCGCGCGCGCACACACACACACACACACACACATTCTACACCACACACATTCAGACACACACGAACATGCTGCAACACACACACACACACACACACACACACACACACCAACGCACACACACACACACACACACACACACACACACACACACACACACACACACACTCACACTCACACTACACAACACGCATACAGTTCACAGTCATACAACGCACATCACAAAGATTAAAATAAACATGCGTGTCAAAACAGGAAAGCTGAAAGAAATACAGAATCAAGCCTAATGAAAAAGTTATGTTTTGCTCAAGCTTTACATTCATTTGCGGCTAACTTGTTTTATCCCAGGTCCTCTGAAGACTGCGGAACAATTCACTAGACAGATCGACCATGATAGTTCAAGGGTGGTGCCAGAATAGCTTGGCGCCTATAACAAGCTATTCTGGCACCACCCTTGAACTATCATGGTCGAACCATATCTTGCTGTGGTGTGTCGGGGCTGAATGAGTTCGTTTTATTATAACAAGGACGCTCGACCGGCATGTGGTGCACGATTTCATGTATTACGTTACCAGTAATGCAACATTTATGAGATGAACGAAGTGTGGTAGCTCATAAACGTGATGCTTGAAGTGACGCCAACCTAATTAGCAATCAGGTGCTAGCCATCAACAGTTTGTTTACTTGTATCTTTAACCCTTTCCCTGCCACGGGACGTATATGGTGTTTCTGAAATTTTTGTCCATTCAGTCAAAGACCATAATCTTCAGCCGTTCAAGGAAGATGGATGCACAGTGGTCTCAGCAAGAGGTGTAGATCCTCTGCGGGGTCTCATGAAAATCTATACCTCTTTGCAGTTGGGTAATGTTCAGTTTTTCTTGGCAGTGAAGGGTGCACATAATTGTGTGTTTGTAGGATGTTTCACTGGATGTGTTATGTGGAGCTTATTTTGAAAAGAAAAACATTGTTGTCTTAAGCATGACATGTTACAAATACCAAAGGAAATCACTGAACATTGGACAAACAGTTAGATTCCCTAACCACTTCCTCACGGCACCCAATCGCCAGCTGGCGATTGGGTGCCTTAGGAAGTGGTCAAGGGATCTAACTCTTTGTTTGTACACACCTCAGTGACTTCCCTTGGTATCTACCAGCGCTTATCTCGCCTTTGGCCCAGGGTTTGTCACGTGATTTTTAAAAGGACGTGTCGTCACGCATCAGACAGATACATCAAGCTCAATAAATAATGAGACTGTTAGTCTTTACGACCGTCCTCGTGAAGTGATAATTGTCTTTTATTGTCGGTTGTGGTGCCATGTTTGTAATGTGAAGAAACCTTACAGCTTCGCTCGGACCACTAATTACCTTCTCAGTGTGACAATATCCCAGCGAAAGAACTTTTCCCACGAACTAAAACATAGATCGCCATGACCACTTGCGGACTTCCGACTCTTGCGAGCAAAGACCAGCCTGATCTGCGCTGGGGGTTTCATGAGTGAATCGAAGTGTGCTGCCGATTTTTTGTTGGCCTTTTGTTGGCTTCTCTCCTAGTCCTACATTGAAGCCCCCATGACTGAAGAACTACAGCCGCATATGGTCTCTGATAGCAAGAGGCATACATTTTCATGAGCGCCTGCGTACCTCTTGCAGCTGGGTGGCGTTCAGATTTTCTCGGCACTGAACGGGTTAAAGCTTGGAGTTAAGCAACCAACACGGTTCCTGTCATGAAGACGGGAAGATCAGATCCACTTTTATTTGATCACTCAAGAGTTATGAGCGATTGGGGTGGCGCTTTTTCCGGACGCCAAGCTTATCGACCACTACCCTTGATCAATTTAGAGTGAATCTATCTTTTTCCGCATGCAAACGTTTCAAGTAATCGACCACTACCCTTAACCATTTCACTGCCAGTGGACGCAGATTGTGTATTTTTTTAATCGTTGTAAATTCAACGTCACAGATTCGTCGTCGTCAAAGAAACATGGAAACAAAGTGGTTTCAGCAGGAGGCATAGATCTTCATGAGCCCCCGCAGTTGCGGGGGCTCATGAGGATCTATGCCTCTTGCAGTTGGGTTTTAAGTTCAATTTTCCTTTGCAGTGAAAGGGTTTAGGAAATAATGGATCGCTCTTGTTCATGGAATTGGACAGGTACACGAGCTAATCACAGGCGCTGCCCTCGAGCTGTATGTGCTATTCGAGCCATCTCCCGTGTGGTGACACTGGAAGTATACGTTAACCCGTTCAGTGCCGAGACATTTGAACGCCATCCAACTGCATGATCCTCATGAGCCCCCGCAGTTGACACAACTTTTAAACCATGTTTCAGGGACAGCTAGGATTTTATTTGTGTGTGTGTTGAATTAACGAAGATTGCAGAAACACAGTCTGCGTCAGCTGGCACTGAAGGGGTCAAAGCACGAATGCTGGTGATTTACGAGTCGATACTTGCTATTGACACACAAGTTCTGGCTCCGAGACTCTGCCGAGGAGCCAGAACGTGTGTGTCAAAAGTAAGCCGAGGCTCGTAAATCATCACATCCGTGGTTTAACGAATGTATCCCTTTGTCGTATGATCTATGTTTTGTGTCACGTCGATTTGACGGTTGGGGAGCCTACACACGCGTTTTGCTTACGTTGGTTTTTCTTATAATAACCAAGAAAGAGCCACCCTAGCACGAAGTTCCTCAGCTGTGAGGTCAACAATTCTTTATCGAATTCCATCGTGACGTCAACAATTCTTTATTACTTCCCACTGTATGCTGTTTCAGAATTAAGTTCCATTGTGGCTCTGGTCTGAGTGTAGGTTTCCATAAGCGACATGGCCATAAAATCCCAGGACATGGTCACGGAACACGATAAAGAATTTTTGACGTCATCTGACAATTAATCGACATAAATTGTACTTCGGTGATTACCATACATAAAGACATTGTGTGAAGATCAAAGTACACTTCGCCGACAGTGGGATAAATAAGTTATCTTATTGTAGACTTACCGCATACGGATACGCGTCAAAAAGCCGCCTATGGGAATGTAGCACTTCACGAGTGTGTTAACACTTTGGCTGTCGGTAGCGCTTGTTGTCGAGATGATTCCTTCAGGAATCATCGTGACAATAATCGCTACCGACAGGCAAAAGGTTAAGCAGATGTATCGCTTGGGTAATCGATAGATACCAAACTAATAAGTTACTACCATTTAGCAGTCCAAGTGGAGCTCAATCTAGGCACTGCCCTAGAGGTCTGCCATTCGACCCATCGCGTGTAGATGATACAGGGGGTTGTACAGACCAGCCCTGCCCTAGTAATCGACAGAGACCAACACCCTTGAGCAATCAAAGTGGCGCTGATTTTGGGCACAAGCTAATCAGGTGCTACCCTCGAGCTCTATCATTCGAGCCATGTCCTCTATAGTTGACACTGGAAATTGAATAGCTCAGACGATGTGTCGCCAAGGTAATCGATAGATAACATATTGGAGGGATGCCTGGGAGACGGCCCATAATGCTGATTAGAAGTATGCTAACACCCCGCTGATAGAATGTGGCATAAAAACGCGGCGCACGGGTTGGGGTCAGCATCGTGCTAATATTATTAACAACGTGTTTTTAGCAGTATATAATTATGGCCAAAGCAGAACATCATTAATTTTTTGAAGACTGCACAGCCAGTGTTTTTTTTTTTTTTTTTTTTTTTTTTTTTTTTTGCCAGATTAAAAAAAAATAAAAAATCTCACTTCCATTGGACGCAGAATGTGTTTTCGAAACATTGTAAATTCTACGTCAAAGATCCCCAGACGTCCAAGAAACATGGATACAAATGGTTTCGCCAAGAGGCATAGATCTATACCTCTTGTTGTTGAGTGGTGTTCCGTTTTTCTCGGCAGTTCCGGGGCCAAACAGACCCAAAGAGTGACTGCCAGAATGTAAGAAAATGACCAAGAGAGAAAGGAACAACACTGAGAAAACAGTCTGCCTTTCGAAGACAGCAAGTCCATTTTTGTTAAAAGAGAGGCTGTCACTATTCTAAAACAGAAATAAAATAAAACAAAATAAAATAAACGTACTGTCTTTTGTCTTCAGAGCTTGAGGGATATTTTCATCTCTCTCAAAGTAGACAGAAAACAAACAGGACACAGAGCGAGTTATCTCCTTTGACGTAAATCTCGTAAATTTGTAAAGCCGAAAAAATAAATAAACTGTTTTTGACCACGCTATTCCCTGTTATTTGCAAGAGTGTGTATTCCTCTGTCCTCGTAACAGCAGGTGACCTGACGTGTATCCTGTCTGTGAGCTCTTACCTGACGTTTCAATGGCAAGTTCCAATTTAGAATCCACTGGACCTCTCCGTCTAAGTCCTGTTGCATGCTGAGTCCTTGTTGTGACGAAGAGTTTTGCAAAGTGGACAAGCAAGAGACATAGGTCGTCATCAGCCACCACTGAAAGCGGGGCTCATGAGGATCTATGTCTTATTCAGAAGGCTAGCGTTGGCGGCGTGAGTTATTCTTCTTGTAACCTAATTCTGCACTGGTAACGAAGAACCAGCAAAGGACGAATAAAGAAGTAGTTGATCTAATAAGGACCGGAGTGCGTGATCCGCATTTTTTTTCATAGACTGAACCAGCTCTTGAGTGAGTACCAAAATCCTCAGATTTGAGCCAGTTCTTAACCCTTTGACTGTCGGTCGCGCATTTTGTCGATGTGATTCCTGTAGGAATCACATCGACAAAATGCACGCCCGATAGCCAAAGGGTTGATTTTTTGTGTGTGTACAGCATTTGTGTAGTGTGGTGTAGAATGAGTTCCATTATTAGTCTCGTTGCTTAATACCTTGACTAGCGCTACATTGCGTAGGCACTACTCCAAAGCTGTTTCCTTCGATCCTCATTTCCTTCGTGTCCAGGAGAAGTTTCCAATGAATAGTCACTTGTCTCCGGGAGAAAAAAATAAAGGACCCGAGGACTTCTGCGTTACTGGGCACCCATTTCCATCTCATTGACCACTTCAAAAAAATCTGTCTCCGGCAGTCTGTGTGTGAACCAGTGGTCCTTGCCAGCTTGCTCAATATGCACAGACTACACTCCAAGCATCTGCAAGAGGCAAAGTTCCTCATGAGCCCGGAGGGCTCATGAGGAACTTTGCCTCTTGGAGATGTTTGGAGTGTTGTCTGATTTCGCTCACGTTCGTTGTAGAGAGTCGTTCGTTGAAAACGAAACTTCACTATTGTGTTCATCACTACCTTTGTTCCTCAGACAGCGGAGGTGGCTCAAGTTTAAGTCGCTTCATGTTGAGGTGAATAATCGTGAATACGTAGACCTAATTGCCGGAATCGATTTGCGTAAGTGTTTGTAGACCGAAACTCTACCGGTCCCCTCGGTTTAAGTGGCACAGATGAACAATAGTGCCCTAGCAAGAGGCACAGATCCTCATAGACAACTCTGACTTCTGGGGCCCAGGAAGAGTCTATGATATTTGCAGATGGGAAGATTTACCGACAGATTTAAGCGGACCTTTAAGTTAGCAAGCGGTCCCCACGAAGCCAAACAGTCTAGCGTTTTGTCTTTCTTTATCTTTTGATTCAGACGATGATCGAAGACGATGATTGTCTGCTTGTCTGAGCAAACTCCTACTGTGCGGGTGGACTAATTTCAGAGGTCATGTCTCGTGTGTGAGGTGACGGCTTGTTAATGGGGGAGGGTACGAGTTGCGAAATGAAGTAAACTACATTCTACTTCGCTTATATGTAAAACAAAGTCGGATATAACAAAAGTCGGATACAACAACACTTTTTTTTTTTAGATATCCGACAGCACACTTTCCATGTAAATTACTTCGCTTATAACAAACATCGGGTTTTACAACAAGAATATTATTGGGTCCTCTGGCGCCGAATTTGTTATACCCAAAGTTTACTGTAAATATGTTATGTATTATTGTCGATCCTTCTCAATCTGTGGTACAGTCAGTCGTCACAAGACATCGAAATACACGGGAACAGGTAACCGGATGCTTTTAGAAATAAGAATAAGGGTCACCTGTTTTTGCCAAGTGGCCGCCGAGAAAACGTGTGCCGTGTAGATGAAGCCCCACTTTTGTACTACAGTTCTGATAACCCTTTAACTGCCGGGGCAAGGCGAACGCTAACCAGCTGCAATAGACATAAACTTGTCTCTTGTTAGTCCTGTGTTCTTTGTGCCTAGTTTTGTCCCATTGTCGTCTGTGTTCTTCACGCAGATGTCGGTCAGCGTGCAGTCGTGTCGGAAGCGAAATTCCTGATTACTGGCAGCCGCGGGGTTATAAAGAACAGGAAAAAAAAAACTCGTGGTGTTTACGTCAAAAGAAAAATGAGACCCCCACCCCCCACCCCCACCCACCACCTCCCACATCATATAAAACTGAAATCGCCTACGTATTACAAAAGGAAGTATTGAATTTTCTTTGTACATTTTTTTTCACGGTGAACTCTTTCAGCTAGGAAACCCTGAGAATAAAACTGACCTTAATGCAAGAGGGATAGATCTTTAATTGCCCCCGCGTCCACGGGGACTCGTGAAGATCTATGCCTCTTGTATGATCCATTCACTGAGTTCGACTCTGCAGAACAGTTCTCCAGACTGCTTCAGCTTAAGAGATCTATGTAGTTAATATCTCTTGGGAGAGAAGGGGGTTGGTTGACTGGATGTATTGAGTTCAGTCTACAGACAAAACCTTTTTTTCAGATATGCTAGAATCGTTGACAGCTTTACTCGCGTGTTAACCTCTTGCTGACGCTGTGCTTATAGAGCGATAAAAGCAATAAAGTGAAATTTGTTTTCCCTTCGTACCCTACATTAACTTTGGAAATGAGTTTTGGCACCGAGAACGAGTCGCGTCTGGCTCAAGGGAAGTAACTACTGATCCGTGCCACTTGCGTTGGAGAAACAGGTCACTGTACAGCGAATTGAAGTCAGCAACAGGCGTAGATCACCATGGGCCTCCGTTTGTTTGCGAGGGCGTATGGGGATCCGTGTTGCTATGCCTGCGGTTAGAAGGCCATTCTCTGTTTAATGAACAGAAAAGGGCGGACGAGAAAGCAAACATCGTAGATTTGGTACACGATAATGCTGACGCCCACAGCAGACCTGCCTTCGTTGTTATCTTTGTCAGGGTATATGTACATGTAGATAGACGGTCAGTTCAGGTTTGCATTTTAACCCATTTAGCCCCAACACACCACAGCAGGAGATGTTCGACCACGATAATTTAAGGGTAGTGCCAGATTAGCTTGGCGCCATGAGGCGCCAAGCTAATCTGGCACTACCCTTGAATTATCATGGTCGATCCATCTTCTGCAACTGGTACTGGTACATTAGGTGACACGAAATTTGGGAGATGCGGCTGTGGAGTTAAATGGGTTAAAAGAGATGTGTTTGCTTGGGCGTACAACGGAAATGTCTGGCTTCAACATTTCAAGTGTATATTTCTGTTCGGAGGGAGATGAGATAGCCAAAATAAAAAAAAAAATAAATAAATAAAATAAAGTAATTTTTTTGGGAAAAGCAAGATTTTCGTTGTTTTATTATGGTGATGTCGATTTTCACAAAAATAGGTTTACTGTCTTCTGTCTTCCTGAGAGAGTATGTGGGGATGCAACAGCATGCAAAACAACAGAGACTACACATTCAGTCTACTCATTTTATAACAAGGTTGGATATAACAAAAGTCTTATACAACATCACTCTTTCTAAAGGTCCTGACAGCACTCTTTCTGTGTAAATTAATTCGCCTATTACAAACTTCAGATATAACAAGCACAAAAGTTGGGTCCTCTGGCGATTTGTTATATCCCAAGTTTATTGTATAATAATAATAATAATAATAATAATAATAATAATAATAACAATAATAATAATAATAATAGTAATAATAATAATAATAATAATACCGGTATCATATAGGCGCTTTTTCTCAATTTTTGGGTGAATCGACTCACAACACGCACACTCACGTGACAGACACAAATTTACTCTGAAGACAAACACAGTACGACAAAGGGTCAGTCCAGCTACTGAAGTTACAGAGATTTTTGATCGCTTGTATTTGAAATTTATAACGCGGCCTGAAACCGGTACCAAAGTGTGGGGGTGGGTGGGGGGGGGGGGGGAGAACCGGAGTACCCGGAGAAAGAACCCCCCGGGTCCGCCAGAATTAATAACGGTGATACTTACCAGAGGAGAAAAGTCCGACGCCAGAACCCGTTTTCGAACCTCGCACCTTTGGCATTGGTGGCATGCGCCTTAACCACTGCGCCACGGACCGCATGAATATCATAAAGTGAACTATTTCCAAAGGTAAATGCAATAATAATAATAATAATAATAATAATAATAATAATAATAATAATAATAATAATAATAATAATAATAATAATGGCGGTTTATTACGCGGTTATTTTAAAAGTAGCTCTAAGAGCTGATAAAGGCGCAAAACTTATTCAAGAACTCTCTTCCAGCTATCAGCCATATTTTGTTTTCCTTTTGCGACTTGACGATATTGCTTAGCAAACGATTCTAAAATGTTTTGTTCACTTGCCTGTAGAAATGAAAATGTTTAACCCCTTGACTGCCGAAAAAAGGTGAATACGATCCAACTGCAAGAGACATAGATCCTCATGAGCCCCCGCAGTTGCGGGGGCTCATGAGGATCTATGTCTCTTGCTGAGGCCAGTTTGTATCCACTCTACTTGGGCGGTTGTGGCTTTCTGTCGTTGAATGAACGAAAGATTTCAGAAATACAATATACGTACAGTGGCAGGGGAGAGGTTAAAAGTCTGTACGCATTGCACTTTGATCAGCACTTTGCAGAAGACTTTTAAATGTTCTGTGCAAAAGAAATAAAAGCGTTGAGAAAAAGCAATTTGCGAAGCCCAATTGTATGTGCCTTTCTGATTGCATGTACACGGCTTCCCACGCAAAAATTAGCACATTGATACCTTTCAATTCAAAACTATACCTGTCATATTTTTATTGTCTCTTATGTTCGTCTTATTGGTTGCTCGGTTCGGTCGGTTAGCTCGGGTTCAACGTCCACGGCACCGAAGTGATAATGGACGACCCTGACGGGCGGGTTATGGGGGACAGGGAAATCTATTACCTATGGAGTACGACCTAAACACTGATCAACTCAGGCGCACTCCAACTGTGCCACTTTGATTTACCAGGACCTTTCAGCGGGCATGCTATTGAACAAGCCCGTCTTTTTCCCCTGGATTGCGAGTCCAGCTACCGGGGCCGGGACTGGGATTCGAACCCACGACCCGGCGATTCCCTTCGCTCTCCTGCTCCGACGCTTAACCGCCTGAGCTATTTCGGACTCTAAATATTATTATTGGTTGCTGAAGTGGATAGTCCATATTTAACCCGTCCAGGGCCGAGAAAATTTAAACACCACCCAACTGCAAGAGGTATAGATCCTCATGAGCCCCCCGCAGTTGCATGGGCTCATGAGGACCTATGTCTCTTGCTGACTCCACGTTGTATCCGTGTTCATAGGACAGCAATGGATTTTTTTCTGTTGAATTACTAAAACCGCAGAAACAGAGCCTGCGTCTCCTGGCACTGAACGGGTTAACTCAAGAGCAGTGCGTAATTGGACAGGTGCCTGAAGAGAGGCCCCCGATCTTACCATCCACTGCCCTAGAACTGCCAGTATCGATCCATCTCCCAGATTGTCATCTGGATGTGAAAGAGTTGCGGTTTTAATTTAATCAGTCTTTTTACTTTTGTCTAGAGCTCTATTCTCGTGTGTATGCCACGCAACCCCAGTCCCAGAACTCGTTATTTCTCTGGGTAAAAAAAAAAAAAAAAAAAAGACTTTAGTGGCGTCGAGCACCATGATCAGAATATTGCTTTCTGACATTAATATTTTATGCTGGGTTGTCCCGAACAGAGGATTTCTCTTTTGTTTTCTGTTTTTTCTTTCGTTTTTTGTGTGCGTGTGTGCGGCGCAGCATTGATCCTCAGATGCCTTTGCCTTTGCTTTTCCTCAGACAGATCCATAATTGTTGCAGCCCCGTGTTATTTTGCCAGCCATACGCTGAAAACAGTAATTGCAAACATTTATGTGGATATTTCTTTCAAGTGGACAATGGTTTCCAGTCAAAACCACAGGCAAGAGACGGCCAGAATTGATTTTGAATCGCGAATACCTTTGGTTGCGTTTGACTTCCAATTGCCGAAGGATGACATGAAAACCCACTCAGCAAAGGACCTCGGGCAGACGTAGGCCGCTGCTGGCCCGCGCACGTCTGTGCGCGGGCCCACTGCGGCCGAAGTCGACCCGAGTGTCCTATGCTTACTTGGAGTGGTCTGAAATCAAGTTTGCGTTTAGTTTCGTCCGACTTCCGGTAGAAGTCAGAGGAAACTCAGATTCTGTCGCTGCGTGTCACCCACCGCCTATAGGTGCCTTTCGCGTTGGAAGAGTTTTTTTTTTTTTTTTCTGGCTGGGTGACTGTTCTTGCATCTTGGCTTGCATTATGGAAGCTTACTGAAAACACCGACAAGCAATTAGACGAGAGACGGTCCCCCAAGGCTTGGGCTGGCTGGGTCTTGCATTGTGCAAGTGCGGTGTTGTTTCCTCACAACAGAACTCCTATGAAAGTGGTCTTGATGGCTGTGGGATTCGAGAAAGGGAAGGGGTGTGGGGGCGGGAGGGGGACCTACGGATTTATTGATTGGTTGATTGAGTGAATGGCGTGATTTTTTTTCTCCAGTTTTCAAGTTCAAGTTTATTGAAAACCCCCTTCAGGGGCACACGAATTACATTTCATGCAAAAGAAATAATCACCTTTGCACAAAGCGACAGTACAACTGCAATCAATTGCTGTTCACACATTAATAATAATAATCATTGGGTGATTGAGTGAGTTAGTTTGGCTTTTCCTATCGCGCTTATCAGTTTATATATTGTTTTTGTTTTCTGTCGAAGTTATCTGCATCACATGGCATACAAAAAGAGAAGAAGGGTGAGGGTGGGTGGGTGAGAGGGGAGAGGGGGGCCGAAAAATCAACAACTTGCTAGCTAAACCCTGTATCTTTCAGATGAATCTCTCTCATCTTAATTATTCGTCTTATTAGCACTACTACTACTACTACTACTACTACTACTACTACTACTACTACTACTACTATACTGAAGCAAAAGAAATGCGACATTGAAGTGTTTCCGATGATTCAAAAATGTCGCATTTCTTTTGCTCCTCAGTATACTACTACCACTACTACGTCCTCTGGCTTACTTTGGCCTGAGGAGCTTTTGTTCCCCGCTGGTGTACTAATGGCTAGAGCCTGATGGAATCGATGGCTTTGAGCTATTCCTAGTCTACACATCTATCCCCTGTCTTCGTTGATGGATCACCGTGAGACAGCCTTTGCTGCGTGCTGCACGTTTTACTCATTGGCGGCAAGCCACATCCGGCCGATACGCGGCATAACCCCTTCACTCCAGAGAAAAGTTTAGACGGTCCATTTGCAAGAGGCATAGATCCTCATGAGCCCCCGCTGTCGCGGGGGCTCATGAGGATCTATGCCTCTTGCTGAGACCAATTTGTATCCATGTTTCTTGGACGGTTTGGGGTTTTGGTCGTTGAATAAACAAAGGTTTCCGAAACTAAAATGTACGTTCAGTGGCAGGGAAGGGGTTAAATGCCGTATCCGGGTGCGACGAGCCGCCAATAAGTTAAAATCAATCAGTTTGTTTGTGGAATGGGAAAGGTGAATGGCTGTGGATGTGAAAGGGTGAAAGTTGCGTCCCAGAGGGTTAGGGAGCTCACGAGCACATGCTGGTGGTGCTATTGATCATAGCTAGTTTCTGTGAACCTACTTGCCAGGCGGCGTGTTTTGCTTTCATTATTAAACGTGAAAAGGTTGGCTCGCTATGCGTGTGAAGCCTCCTCACTCGCTCTCTCTCATTCACAAGTTATGTGTAGCCTCTCTCTCTCTCTCTCTCTCTCTCTCTCTCTCTCTCTCTCTCTCTCTCTCTCTCTCTCTCTCTCTCTCTCTCTCGTCTCTCTCTCTCTCTCTCTCTCTCTCTTAAATATCTAACAGTTTACCACTTGAACGCAACCGCTATAGCATTCTTCCGAGCATATGTCGAAGATAGAAAACAAAAGATGGACGGCCCATGGAAGATACTCTAAAACAGGAAATGTAAACTACAGCGTACCCAAGGGTTTTATATATTTTGGGACCTCTTTTATTCATACTATTTATCAATGATTTACCGTTGCATATCACTAACTCTGACGTTAACTGTAATCCATTTGCTGACGATACGAGTTTTCATGTTTCTGGTTTAAAAAAAAAAAACGACGGACATTGGCCATAGTTGATGATTATGACATGTACATACATTTTCGTATTGGGTACCTGTGTGTTTTGTTAAATCATTGTTGCTGTTTGTAGTGTTGTAATTCGCATTACTTTCGATGTTGTTTGTGAGTGTAATGTAACTTTGCCTGTTATTGTATGTCAGTAGATGTAGCAAGGACAGATTGGAAGAAAGGCCTCTCTCTCTCTCTCTCTCTCTCTCTCTCTCTCTCTCTCTCTCTCTCTCTCTCTCTCTCTCTCTCTCTCTCTCTA
>BTPG01000001.1:23828068-23920568 GCA_036245525.1 Semisulcospira habei | reverse complement strand
TGCTAATCCCTGGCCCTGCAGGGCAACGACTGCAGTAGAGCCTATTTTGTGCCACTGGCTTTCTGCACGAAAAAAGTGGTCTTAACCCATATAAGCTCAAGGCCACATTCCCAAATTGTAAAGGTGTCACCAGTTCCAGGAGACAGATCAACCATGATAATTTAAGGGTAGTGCCATATTAGCTTGGCGCCATCTGGCGCCAAGCTAATATGGCACTACCCTTAAATTACCATGGTCGATCCATCTCTTGCTGCAGTGCATCGGGGTCAAGAGACAGATGTTCTCTCGAAAGAAATTGTGATGGGCAAAAAGTGTCACCTGTCCTCTAAGACGGTCATTTAGGTGGCTACTTTTACCTAAATTATAATCTTCAATGACAGGTGATTTTTTTTTAAAGATGGCCGCGCTCTAAACAGGTTCTGTGGTACTGACCTGATGTACTGACGAGCAAAATTAATGCGGCATTATTCGAGTCATCGGAAACACTGACGTGTTTCCGATGACTCGATTGATGTCGCATTACTTTTGCTGGTCAGTATAGACGTATGCCTTTTTTTGCAATAAGAACATGTGGTGTCTAGGGCTTTCTGTGCAGGACCGGTGCTAGGCTTTGATTACAAATAGATAAATAAACATGACTCGTGTACTCTAAGCACAGGTACAATTTATTGTCGCTCTGTGTGTTAATTGCGTTACGCCATCCCTTGGCTGATGCCACTGATGAAAAGTTAATGGCACGTGCCTTTTGACTACTCTCACCAAATTACGGCAGAGAATTGCTTTCACGGCGAAATCAGTTTTTCCCTCTTGTGTCGGCTTTACTTATTCATTCGTTTTCTTACGTTTGCTTTTGTTTTATTGTTTTGACAGAGCTCTGGGTCGGGACAGACTCGAGAATTTATTGTTTAACCCCTTGACTGTTAACACACTCCAACTGCGAGAGATTAAGATCCTCATGAGCCCCAGCAGTGGCGTGGGCTTATGATATATGCATCTTGCTAATAATGCCAATTTGAATCCCTGTTCATGTAGGAGACTCGGTTCTTCCTTGTTGAATTAACCCCTTAACTGCAAGACGAGCTTCACCCAGCTGCAAGAGACATTAATCGTCGCGGGGACTCATGAAATGTTATGCCTCTTTGCTATTTCTGTGTTCCTTATGCCTAATTTTGGTGTCATTTACATCTGTTTTTTGACGTGAATGTCGTTAAGTTTGTAGAGGCTTCAGACGCGAAATTCGTGATCAGCGGCAGTGATGGGGTTAACAAAGATCTCAAAAAGACATTTTGCGGCAAGTGGTAAGGAAGGGTTATACTTCCTCGGCTCATCCAAGCCTTCCATCTGCAATAGGCATAGAGCTAGAGTCTCATGCATCTCATGTACCTCACGCTCAACTAGGGAGTGTGCCCATTGGGCAATAGGCCATCGGGTCGACGACGGCCGCCATTGGCCCGCGCACGGCCGTGCGCGGGCCAACGGCGGCCGACGTCGGTCCTAGCCGAGGCTTATTGTGAAACCCAAAGTATTATTTTTAGACTGTGAGAATGCCGAAGGCAGATTTCTTTCTCGTGATATTCAGGTTTTAGGTACATTGTTGTGTTTAACTAAAATTTCATTTTTGTTCATGATTTCATTTTTGTTCATTTTTTTTTAATACATTTTTTTTCATAATTTCATTTTCTATTTATTTAATTTAGCGTTGTTTAATAATAATAATAATAATAAAGGTAATTTGTATAGCGCCTAATCACCAAGGTGCTCTAGGCGCTTTACAATCACAGTAATGAAACAGTGAAGCAGATTACACAAACAAGCACATACAACAACAAAAAATACATTAATTTACAAGGGCGAAAACTCACACCACACACACTCACACACACACACACACACACGCATGATGAGCCGGCAGACAAAATGGTCTTTACGTATATGCAACAGAGAAAAGGTGTGTTTTAAGCTTGGATTTGAAAATGGAAAGAGATGATGAGTGACGCACATCAGCTGGGAGAGCGTTCCATGTAATGGGACCAAAATACGAAAATACACGATGACGTTTAAGTTGATGCATGCCATTACATAACAATCGTTGCGTTTTTCTTACGCCATTTTTTTGCGTCAATACCGCCATATGCATTAAATTGTGAGATTAGTCACGCATGATCATGACAGATCAACTTAATCACTGTACGCCGCGGAGGAGGCCAATAAATCAGACCTAATCAATACTGTCAAGTACCTATCACGAGCACACCTGTGCGCCCAATCACTTCAACATCTGTGACCTCATGGCCAACTCAGTTTGAGCCAGCGAGAAGCATAGATCTACATGAGCCCGGGCAACATGCGAGTCTCATGAGGATCTGTGCTTCTTGCAGATGGTGGTATGCTATGCTATGCTATTTTTAAAGGATACGGACTTCCAGCTCTCGCTGATTTCGTCCAGGCGGGGGTGGGCCGGGGGTTGAGGGGGGGGGGGGGGGGAGTTATGTTCTGACTGGTTGTCGCTGATGTCCACGCATCGCTTTTGATCTACCTCTCGTCATGTCTGTAGTTTGGTTAGATGTATCGGATTAGTGGGTGCTTATTAAGCAGGTGTATTGTGTATTTGGTGGTGGTGGACCATGTTTTAGGGTCGGGGTTTAGGAGGCCTTCTACGGTGAGAGGTGCGTTGAGTTTATCTGCTACTGGCTAGGGTTCTGGTTTGGGCTATGCTCGGGCAGTCTAGCAGTATGTGTTCCGTCGTGAGTAGGTGGCCGCATGTGCACATTATTGGGTTGGGGTGGACTAGGTATCTCTCGCCCCCTAATCGGATCCTTGTTAGTCGTGACTGGTCTCTCCTCTTACCTATTAGGAGGGTGGGTGTATTGTTCAGTACCCTCGTGAGATTTTTGCGTCTTCCTTTTTTGTTCTGGTGGAATTCTTTTTCCCATAGTTTTTGGAAGGCGGGCCGGAGAGCATTTGACCGTTCATTTGCTGAAAGTGGTAGGTTGAAGAAGGTCGATTCTTGGTCGAGGCCTTTCTTCGCTACCCTGTCTGCTCGTTCGTTGCCTGGGATTCCCACATGGGAGGGGACCCACATAAATTTGACTGTTTGGCCGCGTTCTGAGAGTTCGGCTGCTCTTAGTCTGACCAGGTATGTTAGATCTTCTCTGAACGAGTCTAGGTTCTGATGGTGGTGGTTTAATATTGGACTATATATCCAGTCACTCGACCATCTGTGATCTGCTCTTGACTCCTCCCTCAGCGAGGACGACAGGTGTTCCTTTGAGGCAGCAAGAAGCAGAGGTCCGTATTACCCTAGCGGAATGCGGAGGTTCATGTGAATCTCTGCTTCTTGCAGATGGCCGACGTTAGTTGCTGGACTAAATACCGTAACGGTTAGCAATCACTCGACTATCTCATAAACCAAAGGCTATGCTGCACAAAACTTCATGTTCCGCCTCTGATTATAGATTCAGATTAACCCTTTGGCTGTCGGTAGAGCATTTTGTTGAGGTGATTCCTACTGGCTGTCGGTAGCGCATTTTGTTGAGGTGATTCCTGTAGGAATCACCTCAACAAAATGCTCTACCGACAGCCAACAAAAAGCGCTACCCGGACAGGAATCACCTCGAAGAATCAACTCGACAAAATGCGATACTTGAAAGCCATAGTGAATAGTGTGTTGAAACGGTGTTGTCCCGCAAGGCTGTTTGGGATCAGGAGGATCTATGCCTCGAACAGTTGCACGGCGTTCTCTGCTGTAATAAACACAGCGGCGTTATGACTGTGGCATCGACCCGTACTTCACAATCTCCAATGATCGTTGTTGCATTTACTTTTAGTGCGCAGTTTATTGTTGGCCTGATTTTGTTTAGGGCCTATACGATAATTTGTAATAGCTGGTCTGTGAGATCTTTTACCCAGTGGAAAAAAAAGATGATGGGGCCGACCTCGGCCGCTGTTGGCCCGCGCACACTGCACCGGACTACGGCCCGATGGCCTTCTGATTACTGGAAATTGTTGTCCAAGCAACTTTACCGAGTCATCATTTTCACTGCTGGATCCCAGCTAATGTCCCCGGGGCCGACGTCT
Source organism: Semisulcospira habei (assembly GCA_036245525.1). Classification (NCBI taxonomy): domain Eukaryota; kingdom Metazoa; phylum Mollusca; class Gastropoda; family Semisulcospiridae; genus Semisulcospira; species Semisulcospira habei. Next base: position 23,916,491 of record BTPG01000001.1, on the reverse strand, counting down.
GCCGCAGTGGGCCCGCGCACGGCCGTGCGCGGGCCCACTGCGGCCGACGTCGACCCGATGATCTTTTGCTACCTGGGACGCTAAAGAGAGGCAGTATAATGTATTACTCGTCTGGCTTTTCGTGAGCTGTCTGAGTATTTTAATCGATGAAGGAGATTGGTGTCGGCTATATCTGAGCGTGTCCCACCAGTCATGGTGGATTTTATTTGCCACCGGAGCATTTTAATTTGCTCGCGAAACGTTGTTGTTGTTGTTGTTGTTGTTGTTGTTGGCTGTTAGTATCTTTATTATCACGGGTGTGATTATCCTATACATTTAGAAGCACTTCATTACATTTTATTTTTTAAATTGAGCTTTCGTACTTATTTTTTCTTTCTATTTCGCGCTTCAAATGCGCAAGTTAGTGTTTACGCCAGTGCGATTTTTTTTTTTATTGTACATTAATAGGCGTTTACTGCACAGATATTACCTGGATTCGAGTGTCCCCGTGTTGAAAATTTAGATTTACATGGAGATGCAATTATTTAGCGTTGATCCTCCACCCCCGTCCCCTCGCATCCAATAAGCACGTTAGTGCGCGGGCCAACATCGACCGACGTCTGCATCGATGACCTGTTGCGCACTGGGCTATCGTTTGGAAGGCACACGTGTCCCTGGGCATCGATAGATCAGCGCACCCGCTCCATCGGCGCAATGGTCCTGTATTTGCTTGCGGAGTAGATGCTGCACGGCTGTTCACTGGCCAGGCGGAAAGACAAATAGCCACAGAGTTTGCACTTCCCCATCGGCCACATCCTTCCAGTCTCAAGAGGCAAATCCTTAAGAGACGTAACATAGATCACTATCTTCAAACCCTTGCCACACGACACCATCAGCCCTGGCACACGACACCAGGACATCGGATTGACGATAACAGTTCACGAGTTGTGCCGGAATAGCTTGGCGCCTAGAGGCGCCAAGCTATTCCGGCACCACCCTTGAACTGTCATGGTCAGTCTCTCTCCTGCACTAAAATTTAAATTTTTAGAGGATGAACACCCAACTTTTGGGATGCCGACCGCATGGGGTAACTGCGTCAAGTTTTCCTGGTCGACCTGGTAGAAATGCACATAATTGTTCAATAGCCAGCCTGGCATAGTTCTAACGGCTTTGTTAGACCAGTTTTTAGCCCCAGAGAACGCAGAGAGTCATTTGGTTGGCAGTTTCCAGAATTGGCGGTTGGTGCCTTTTACCTGTTAAATATTGACATCACCTACCTCATATTGGTTTTCTCCCTTGATTCGCTTCCGCTGACCAGTGTGCACTTACTTCTGTGCTGCCTGGCAGGAGAAGTATCCTGTAGTTCAGTTTTACGAGTAGATCGATACTACGGCTGGACTAATGGAGACAGATTGTTTTATGATACCACCTGTATTGCCAGTTGATGGCCTCGAGTGGGCGGGTCATGCGGTAGTTGTGTGAACTCTGTTACGATTATGATAGGGGAGGGAGGGTGTGAACGAGTGGGTGGGCAGTTCGAGGGTAGTGTTTAATGCTGGAGATTACCCTTATTACGGTGGACAACCACTTATTGGAACCACAACAACACCTGCACACAAAAGCATGCATCGATTCAGGTGTGTTTTCGCGTTGATCATTGGCTTGCATGACTTGCCATAGAAGAAGATTGCCAATCGCCTTTTCCACATTATATTATAGAAATACGCTTAGTGCATTCAAATCGAAAGAGGCGCCTAGCTGTCCAGGCACTACTATTGAACTATCATGGCCGAATCTGTCTCCAAAGATTTTGGCGTAGAGCGTTAAAGACTTTTCGGGACAATCAGATCTATTCGTGAGGTTTCATTTGAAACGAAGGACTCCAAACAACGAACGAGAGCGAAATCACGGCAGAACAAAAAGGAAAACAACTATAAGCATCTATAGACAGCACTCCAAATATCTCCAAGAGGCATATGCGGATCTATGCCTCTTGGAGATGTTTGGAATGCTGTCTACGCTTGTGTTAGAAGCTGGTTGTCCGTCGTGATTTCGCTCTCCTTCGTTGTCTGTAGTCGTTGTAAACGAACCTCTCTATTGCAGCAGAGAGACGACACGAAACCTCTTTGGGTTAACCCTTTGGCTGTCGGTAGGATTTATGTGGAGATGATTCCCAAAAGGCCCCACCGACAGCCAATGGGTTGATCGATATGGGATCAGTGCACTTTGAAAGAATACAACGTATCTGGTTATCGAATTCTTCGTTGCTGACAGCCAGTTTGTAGCCCATTCATTGCCGACAAAATTTGAAGACGACCCAGCTGCAACTGGTATATACATTATCCTCACGAACCCCCGCAGCTGCGGGGGCCCACGATTATCTATGCCTCTTGCTGACACCACTTTGTGTCCATGTTACTGAAAGATCTAGGGTTTTGGGTTAGTTATTTGGGTTTAACGCCGAGCAGGCAACTAAGGCCATCTCACGGCGGTAGGGTTTTTGGTGTTTGAATCAACACAGACTGCTGAACCACACTCTGCATCAACTGGCTTTGAAGCAGAAAACCCCATTTCTGTCACATTGCTAGGATAAATGCGGTTACCTTTTGCTGTCTTATTTCTGCCTCTGATTATGGGTTCGGGGTCGTGAACGGCTTGATCGACTGCAGGTTCTCAGCAATTCTCTCGGGGTAAGGTCAACGCTACTCAGCTGCAAGAGACATATCCCCTCATGAATTTAGATTTACATGGAGATGCAGTCATTTAGCGTTGATCCTCCACCACCGTACCCTCGCTACCAATAAGCAACAGTTGATCGTGGCAGACGTAGGTCGCTGTTGGCCCGCGCACGTTAGTGCGCGGGCCAACAGCGGTCGACGCCTGCACCGATGACCTGTTGCGTGTGACAACCAAATATGACGTATTGCAGTCGCCTGCGTCCCACGCATTGTCAGTTAATCAATGTTCTTAAGGGTTAAAATTAATTAAGGGTCTTCATGGTGGAAAGAAATGGCGCGTGAAGCTAATTTGTAGCGTGAATGACGTCCAGGAGTGGTAAATGGCTGCGTTTCCCCAAACCTGTCAACTAGCCACTGCCAGTGCCATTTCACATCGACATTTTACCCTTGAATGTAACCCCCTTGTGTATGCAGCCGCCGGTACTGTAAACGTGGCTGCGTGCACGAAAGGGTTGACCCATTCCTTGACACTGGACGCCCATTTTGTTTCAGAAATCTTTGTTCGTTAAAAGACCGAAAGCCACAACCGTTCAAGGAATATTGGGTGCAAATTGGTCTTAGCAAGAGGCATAGATCTTCATAAGCCCCCGCAGTCGCGGCGGGCTCATGACGATCTATGTCTCTTGCACTTGGATAATATTCACGTTTTCTCGGCAGTGAAGGGGTTAATCAGCTCGATCACTATTGACTGACAGCTGCGCAAAAGGTCTCCTTTTGTGCTAGACGTCGGAGAAGTTAATTTAGCACGGCAGCCAACCGCCCCCGCGGAAAACAGTAAAGGTTTGAATATACGGAGTATCGGGCATTGATTTTACTGTATTTTAACTTTGTGGCTTGCATAAAATAGTCGAAGAATCATATGCGCATCCTTGTGCCTACAGGTGTGGATATCACTTACACTGCACTGCAGTCAAAAAAGGTTTAGTTATAGTGTCAGTATAATTTGTATCTAGAAATGTTCTTGGTGAGCGAGGTGTCATCATTATGTACGAAGTGCCAAAATGCCGTGTCAAAAAGTAAACGTTACGAAGTATTGTGATGACAAGTTGTTCCAGCAATGCACGAAACATCTCTAGCCACTGTGGACTTCCGCCACTAGCACGGTTAGGCCATCTAACCACAAGGCCGCATTTGTGTCTTAATTTTAGATGTGTCACATAACGACTACGTACCAATTGAGGGAGATGGATCGACCATGATCATTCAAGGGTAGTTTTAGATTAGCTTGGCGCCTGTTGGCACCATACTAATCTTGCACTACCCTTGAATCATCACGGTCAATCCATCTCCCGCTGTACTGCGTGGGGGATACATGTGTTCGCTGATTTGTGACATTCACTCAGCGCCAAGCTAATCAACCGTTATGCCCTTTAGACTTTCACAGTAGTTCCGTCTCTCGCAGTCTGGCGGCAGCTGGCATGTCTGTCTGCTGCAATTGTCTCGGGAATTGAAACAGGCGTCTGTGACGTCATTGAAATCAGTCCTAGTGTCCATCGCAGACAGACGCCATTTGCAAGAAGCGCACATTCTCATGGGCCCCTGCGACTGCAGGGGCCCGTGAGAATGATTGCATCTTGCTCTCAAGGATCTGACCACTTTACATCGATGATCCTCAGATTGAGGACTTATTCATGGCTGATTCTAGGGCTGTAGTGCAGTCTGCATTTCACCTCTGGGAGACCTTTTGACTGATTTTCAACGCGCTCCCCGCGGCGTCTGCCCGTGTCAACACAGTACTTTTCTTCCACAGGACCGAAACTTGAACGAGTTCCAAATTGAACTGAAAAGACGCACCTGCCGTCCGGACAGCGTTCCCAGAGGAAGCGACTGATAAAAAAAGACAGACTGTTTGGTTTTCAGCATGCAGTCACACACTGAGAGCTGGATTGTCACAGTGACACAATCCCTTTCCCCAGTAGCAAAACGCCTGCGGGCCCAAGACGGCCTGCAGTGGGCCCGCGCACAACCGTGCGCGGGCCCACTGCGGCGTCGTAGGCCCGAGGACCTTTACTTACTGGGTTGTTGCAAACAGCAACGGTAATGTAAACACAACTCGTTGTTGTGTGGATAAGGGGTTAACTTCTTGTACTGAGACCGTGTGGTTTTACTTTTCGATTTTTGCAAAACGGATTAAGATCGTACTTTACTAAAATGATAGCGTATAGTCAATGTCTTGTAAACCAAACGTTTGAAACTCTTTTTTTTTTTTTTTTAGTCTGAGTCTGACTGGTTTGACTTTTTCCCCGTTGAAAACCCAATAATGTAGTTGATTTGTTGACATGAACGCACGAGGTCGCATATTGTGAGAATTTTCTGAAATTTCGATGATGAGATCTCGCATTTTGATTGAACGCACACGTATGAAACCCAGCTGACGTACCGGTACTTTGTGGAATCAGTTTAACCCATTTAACCCCAAGACCGCTTTTCCTAATTTTGGATGTGTCGCCTGACGACTAAGCACCACATGCAGGAGGTGAATCGACCATGATAATTCAAGGATAGTGCCAGATTAGCTTGGCGCCTAACGGCGCCAAGGTAATCTGGGCACTACCCTTGATATATCATGGTCGATCCATCTCCAGCTGTAGTTTGTTGTGGCCCAAATGGGTTAAAACTCGCCGTATGCGGCGTAGTGGGCGATTTATAGCGTTTGCGTGAAAAACGATGTAATGGCCTGTGACTCGGTAACCCGGCGGCAGGTTTCAACATCAATGTGAAGAGGATCGCTTCACTAAGTTTTGCTGTTGAACTGTCTACATCAATCAGTTTACAAGAGTTTATCCTCTGTGTCTCAGACTTCAGACGGGAAAAAAAAATTGCAAAACTGTAAAGTTTAACGAGTGCTGGTAATATTGGCTCCATGGCCAAGCATCAGAATAGTTATTGCCCATAAGAAAATTAAATGCAGTTCACGAACCTGTGGGATCGTAAACAGCCTGCTCCGTTTATTTGTAGCTCCAAACTGTACACATCCACGTCTCAGTGCAATCTCAAAGCTTTTTGCATTTGATAAATTTATGCTAAACCCGAAACCTTGTTAACTTCCAGAGCCAAAAGGCTGACAATACTGCTGAACATAGAATGCTGTTCCTAAGGTGAGCAGCCCGATTCATCGATCGTGCATAGCCCAAGAGTAATGCCTGGTTAGCTGAGTACCTGTCCAGGCGTCAAGCTAACCAGTCATTATTACCCTTGAGCTGTTTCGCTCTCGCCATCTCCTTCGCATGTCTCGGCATGTGCGTGACACGCAGTCATCAGACAAGGCACGTGCGACTCTAGTACGCGCACGATGGTGACGAGAGCACAAGCTGTTACTGAGATTGAGAATGATCGACTCAAAGCTGATGTTACTCGATGACCCGTGACGGCTTCCTGCGTCACCAGTTAACCCCTTCATTGCTGGAATGCGGTGACTACCCACCCAAATGCAAGAGGCATAGATCCTCATGAGCCCCCGCAATTGCGGGGGTTCTTAAGGATCAATGCCTCTAGCTGTTCGTGTTCATAGGCAGATGAACTTCCGACATACCTGGCTATCCTTCAGTGAAGCCGTGATAGCTTCTGCGTCGTCAGTTTTAGATGTTGGTAGTGAAGGCGTTAACGCTTTGTCAACTCGTATCAGCTCTCAGCATATAGACTATCATAGACTCAGTGGCAGCCTCCCCGACCACTTCAAATGCTAAGGGGGACAGCAACAGGATTTTTTTTTATCAGTGGTAGCGGTCTTGAAGAAGTCTCCCACGATAAGCGATGGATGTGATTTTTTTAGACGTTTTATTCAGTCACTTCCAGATATTTCAGAAGGCTGTCGCCGCTTTGGCTAAAACACGTACGGTAAGGACAGTAGGGTCGAAAAGATATTGTGTCGATTAGAGAAGATTTAGTCGCTGATCGTGTAGAAAATGTCTTCCCCCATTGATCCCGTCGTTGTCCATGGCTACACAAAAAGTGTTTTCATCCCTTCGTTTCACGACCAATCTCTTTAGCGCAGACAGTGCCATGTGTCCTCGCTACAAAACCCCTCGTAGCGACTAACGGCGGACTTTTGACCCGTCTGGGATGCCAGTTTTGTTCTATAAAAGATCACCAAAGCGTTCTAAAGTAAAAAGTTACTTAGTGTTGTTCAAAACAAAAGGTACACCAATGGAGACGGCAACGTTGTGAAAGATTTTTGAATTACGTCATAAGTCTACAATGTATAAATGTATATTCCTTTGACGTCAGTCATGTCTGACGTGATCCAGGTCGGACAATTTCTTCTTGATTAGTTTTTACAAAAATAGTGGAGGAATGAAAACAGACACGTTATTGGTAGCCAATAACTTATATATTGATGTCGCTGAAATTATCTCACATTCGCTGCCGGATATTGCCTTCCGCCTGATCCTCTAGGACGTGACTGCTCATACCTTCCGCCTTTTGTTTCTGCGTTTCATGATGATGGGGTCAAAGAGTGCTACGTTTTCATCTTTTACTTTTTCTGTGTGTTTTAATCTCTTGACCTCCGAGAAAAAAAGCAGATTTGATCCAACTGCAAGAGACATAGATCCTCATGTCCCCGCAGTGGCAGGGGCTCATGAGGATCTATGCCTCTTGCTGACACGTACCACCTTGAATCCGCGATCCTGGGACGACCGAATTAAGACAATTTCAGAAACACAATCTGCGCCTACTGGCAATGAATGGGTTACGTGTAGGGACAAAAAGAATCCCTTCTTCGTTCGCCTTTATATTTATTGTAATCTTTTGGTACGTAAATGTTCGGCGTATCGTCTACCGTGGTCGTGATGTACTGTATCAGTGTGTATGTGAGTGCATCAGGCGAGATGTTTTGATCATGGCAGGTGAAGGGCAGTGTTGGGTTGATAGATAGTTTGCACATGGTGCCAGCAGTGAATGAGTCAAGGGATCACTACCCATCGCATAGCTGAACTGTTGAGGCCACATGCTCGAGGAGAGAAAGTCGTTTTTACAATATATTTATGTCAAAGTACAGGTATGACGTGTTCTGTTCTTGTTCTACCGTCAGAGAAGACCGTTCGAGACACGCATTTCCATGACGCATATATTATATATATATATAATATATATATATTATATATATATATATATATATTATATATATATATATATATATATGATTATATGTGTGTGTGTGTGTGTGTGTGTGTGTGTGTCGTGGAAATGCGTGTCTCGAACGGTCTTCTCTGACGGTATATATATACATACAATATTGATCTCTTGTCATTTTACGCTGCCAGGTCAGCCATCTGCAAGAGGCATAGATCCTCATGAGCCCCCGCGACCGCGGGGGCTCATGAGGATCTATGCATCTTTGTAACTGGCTGGTGGTCCTGTCCTTCGTTCTTGCAGAGGATGTCGATGGTGTACACTGATGCACATCCTGAAAGCCCAATGCGCAAAAGGCCATCGGGCCGACGCTGGCCCGATGGGCTTTTGCGCACTGGGAACGCGTTCTCGACAGTCGCCTGCGGTGTAGGCTGGCAGCTTTGTGGCAGCTGTCGTCGCCAACAGTAGTGGGGGCTTCTTTGATGTGCGTGTAATTAAGATTTATGGTGACGTGTCGTCAATAATTCTCCTGTTTGTCGGAGAGAAAACCCTTGTTTTCCCGGTATTTTCGCCGGATAAAAGATGGGGTTAGTGGGGAAAGGAGTGTTGGATTTGGGGTTCGAGGATGGGGTGGGGTGGAGTGTCAGATGTATTTTTGATCAACGTAGTTCCCATTGATTGGCTGTAAGGGCCAGATGTTTTTTTTTTCCCCTTGTTATTTTAGACGACGTTTGCTGTTTTGAATCTCTGTGAAAAGAAATCCACGTTTCTTTATATCCCCAAAAATGGCTGTAGATGATGGAATGAGAGTTGTATGTGGTTTGGTCTTTGAGAGTCAGTTTGGCTAAAATGTTTATTTGTTTTATGTGTTGGATGCTCGTTTATTTACCACAACAATTCCCGAATGTTTATGCGTAAAGCAAAAAAAGTTATCTTATCTTATCTTATCTTATCTTATTTATCTTATCTTATCTTATCGTATCGTATCTTATCTTATCTTATTTCACCTGACCTCACCTGACGTATCTTACCTTACCTTACGTTACCCCACCTGACCGTATCTTACCTCACCTCACCCCATCATATCTTATCTTAGTCTCGCTGGAAAGTAACAGAAGGACAAACTGCGAGAGTTTTCTTGAAATTACGCCTTTGCTTTTACCCGCATTGACTTTTGTTATGTTGTCCTCCTTCTGCCTCTCCCCTTCTCCAGATTGCAGTTTGTCTTTCTTCATACTGATTTAACCCATTTAACCCCACGGCTCCATTTCCCACATTCTGGGGGTGTGACCTAACGACCATGTAGCAGTTGCAGGCGAAGCGTCGACCATGACAAATCAAGGGAAGTGCCAGATTAGCTTGGCGCCATCAGGCGCCAGGCTAATCTGGCACTTCCCTTGAATTATCATGGTCGACCCATCACTTGTTGTAGCGCATCGGGCCTAATGGGTTGATATATTTTCTTTGTTTCTCCTGTTCTTTCTTTCCTTTGCTCATATTATCGTCTCTTTTCGATTTTTGTTCGTTTTGTTATCTTGTCTTCTTTCCTCCATTCGCACCCAGTAACCAAAAGACCCAAGGGCCGACGGCGGCCGCAGTGTGCCCGCGCACAGCCGTGCGCGGGCCTACTGCCGCCGACTTCGGCCCTGGAACTCTTTTGCTTCTTGGGGAAAACCTTTTGCTGACTGGGAACTATTTTGAAAGATTTCTGCGGCAGACCTATGTCTTTGTCTTACGATGAGCCGCCCAGACTGACACAACATTTAACGGAACCATCACGCACAAAGCGTTTTACCCCCAACCGACACCCTTCAATCTCAGGCATAAATTAAACCGACTGCGGCAAGCACGAAGGATAGATTATTACGAGCCCCTGTCTCTGGCTGATCAAGGGCTGGGTGGGATGCTCTAGGATCTGCGAAAGAGAAAGACCCTTGCCTCATGGCTAGTGGAAATGTCCGCGTTCGAGAGCTCACTTAGTCGGTTGATTCCATCTGTAAGAGACACGGATTCCAATAAGCCCCTGGCGGCATACAATTTATATAGGTTCCTGCGGCTGTAAAGACCACGAGAATCTTCGCCTCTTGCCGTCATTCGCTTTGATGCTTAAGCAGTTCAGGGGCTTAGACAGCGTCAGTCTTGAGTCTTTGAAAAGTGGGTCAGTGACTCTGGAAGGTCGGTAAGAGTCGTCAACAAGCCCTTGCTGCAGATCTGCAAGAGGCATAGATTATTAGGGAGCCGCAGGGACTGCGTGCAAATCTATGCCCTTGCTCATGAGAATCAATGCTGACAATTATGTAAGGCGCCTACCACCAATGCTAAAGGTTGCGATGTTCGATACCGGGTTCCGGCGTCAGACTTTTCTTCTCTAGTAGTGTCACCGTTAATTCGGGCGGACCGTCAGGGGTTCTTTCTCCGGGTACTCCGGCTCTTCCTCCATCACGACTTTGGTATCAATTTCAGCCCACTTGTCAAATTTAAAATATAAAAAGATTTAAATTTCCAAAATCTTCAGTAGCTCGCTTAGCACCACGGGAATGTTCTGTGTTTATGGAGTACAGTGTGTGAATGCATGCGCGTGATTCACGTGAGCGTGCTTGTTGGGTTCAGTTCGCGGCGGCGCTTTGAGCCGATATTCAATTGGGTAAAGCGCCTATTTAATGCGCTGATTTATTATTTGTTTATTTAACTGAAGGTGAGTAAGAAGGCAACCATTTAACCCTGTGAGCAAAAAGGTCATCGAGCCGACGCCAACCTGATGATCGTGTGCAAGCTTGCGAGTAGAGATAAACCTCTCGATGTCTTTGTGCCTCTGCCCAATTTGCAAAAGGCCATCGGGCCGACGTAGGGCCGCCGTTGGCTCGCGCATGGACGTGCGCCGGCCAACCGCAGCCAACCTCGGCCCACTGACCTTTGCCCACTAGGGTGGTCATCTGCGGAATGTCATTGAACTAATGAAAGTCTTCAGAAGATCAGAAAATGTGATGAACACTTTTGGCTGTCGGTAGCGTGGTTTGTTTGTTTGTTTGTTTGTTTGTTTGTTTGTTTGTTTGTTTTGTTTTGTTTTGTCGCGATGATTCCTGCAGGAACCATCACGACAAAAACCGCTACCGACCGCCAAAGCCCTGCTTTGCCACTGTACGTACATTTTCGTTTCTGTAATCTTCGTTCTTTTAACGACCAAACGCCCAAACCGTCCAAGACACATGGATACAAATTGGTCTCAGCAAGAGACATAGATCCTCATGAGCCCCCGCAGTGGCGGGGGCTCATAAGGATCTATGTCTCTTGCATTTGGGTCGTGTTCAGTGAAAGGGGTTAATAACAATGCTCTGATCCCGAAGGTCGAAATTCCCATCTGTGATCTCCCTCCCGAAGACTGCATACTAGCTCAGGAGAAAAAAATCGACCACGATAAGTCAAGGGCCAGGGTAGTCTGGCACCCCTAGGCGCCAAGGTATTCTGAATAGAGCCAGAAGGACACATACAATCCAGACCAAACAGGTGACTGCCAAGCGTGTAAGATGCAGAGAATGCATTGCGTCGCAACTGTCTTTACTAATCGTGTTTCTGTCTTCGTTGGGTTATTCCCAGAATGACATGTATCATGATCCATGTGTTTCCGGTTGTAGCCCGCTACTGCGTGCGTCACCTGATGTTAAACTGACTTAGCGCGTTTGAGAAGTAGGTGGGTTTGTTTTTGTCCCTAATAAATGACATTGCTTTGCACGTAATAAAATTGTCATACGGGGACAGCTGGTTAGCAAAAGGCCATTTCATACATGTAGGAGTAATTCCTAGACTATTTTTTAGAAGTGTGTTAACAGATTGTATTGATTAATTGTCTTCCCACTGCCATTCCATTGTCATCCTATTGCACCAAGAGGACAATTCAAATGCATACAATAAAGTCACCATTATTACTTAAACTTTCACGGTATGTGAAGATATCAGTATGCCAGTAATTCGATTTTAGCGATGGATGTCATTCGCCGAGAGATTGTTTCCAAGCGGAGTCAGAACAGTCGAAGTGCGTGACGTACAGATCATCCTGTCAGCAAAAGATCACCGGGTCGTCGTCGGCCGCAGTTGGCCCACGCACAGCACAGCTGTGCACGGGCCAGCTGCGGCGGACGCCGGCCCGAGGACTGTTTGCTTATTGAGCAACCAGAAGTAATTGAGAACAATCGAAACGACGGAGGTGATCTGGCCGTGCAAAGATTCATCATGCCGCGACACTCTTTCGTGTCTTGCGTGCGTTGTTGGCGTCCCCCAGCGACCTCCTCCAGTTAAGAGCACTGATGTAGTTTATCCTTGCTAAAGCCTGGAAAAGGCTGGAAGATCTTTCTTAGCCCTTGCAGCCTTTGTGGACCCACGATGTTCCATGCTTCTTGTAGATAGACGCGGTGATGTCTGTCTGGACGTGACGGATAGAAGTGCACTTACCAAAGAAATGTCATTACTGTCCGTCAGGCACGTGGAGTCCGTCTTGCAAGAGGCACAGATTCTCATGATCCTCTGCAGCTGCAGTTGTTCATGATAATCTGCGCCCCTTGTCAGCAGAAGTCTCCTTCTCGGACAGGGGAAATAATCTGGGTTTATCTCTCAGTAACGCCATTAGTGGAGCACTTGTATCGTTACTTGACATTGACAGCAAGAGACAGAGCAGGAGGGGCGTATGACAGAGACGGAAATCAGGCTGGGGATTTTCACAGCTGTTGCTTCTTCTTACTGTAGGTGTCAGTGTGTTCAATAGGACGAGTAGACGAAAAAAATATTTCGCCATAATACGCGTGTTAGAGCAAAACAGAGCTGTCGAGGATGTTTGTGTTTTGTTTGTATGTATGTGTGTGTGTGTGTGTGTGTGTGTGTGTGTGTGTGTTTGTGCGCGCGTGCGTGCACGTGTGTGTGTGCGTGCATGTGTGTGTCTGCTGTAAGAGATGTGTCTCTTTGCTGACAGTTGGGATTTTGACGTAAAAGAGTTAACTCATTGTACCCAAGGTCAAAATCCTTAGATTGTGCATGTGTCTTTTGAAGACGGCATTACAAGGCAGCGTGAGATTGACCGAGCATGGTAGTTCAATTCTGGCATCTCCTTTGAACTATCATTGTCGATCAACATCTTGCTATGGTGTGTCAGGGTTAAATGAATTAAACAGAATTTATTTTTTCATTGTTTCGATTACATTTATAGCCGCGTAGCAGTACACGTGTTTTGAAGTGAAAGGAGAATTTGGCATTCGACTCAAGACCGGCACCGAGAGCTCAATCATGCAGTAGTATTAACCCATTTAGCCCCAACGCCCTTCAGCAGGAGATAGATTGACCATGATAATTCAAGGGTAGTGCCAGATGAGCTTGGCGCCTTCAGGCGCCAAGCTCTTCTGGCACTACCCTTGAATTATCATGGTCGATCCATCTTCGGCAACTGGTACATAGTCGTTAGGCGACGCTTCCAGACTTGGAGAAACGCGGCCGTGGGGTTGCATGGGGTAAAGAGCAGATCTTGTCTCGAAATGTCTTTGTCGCAGACTCCACTCTTAGACGAACGGAACAGGAAGAATGGTGACTGCTGCTCCCGCATTGGGAACTGAGATGGGGAAACCCAGTCACCGATATTAGCTGCCCGCGATGACAAATTTCGCGTCAGAATCCGCTACTGCACGCTAACCGACATTCGAGTGAAGGACAGCTGGTGCAATTGTCACACAAAATTAGGCGAACAGAACACAGGACTAACAAAGGCATAAATCCTCATAAGCTCCCCCCCCCCCTCCCCCGCCCTTACGACTGCGGGGGTGCTCACGAGGGTTTATGTCTCTTGCATCTGGATAACGTTTGCCTTGCGCACATGCTCTGCTGCCGGCTTAGCATTGTCGCAGAACTCAGCATTGAGACCTGGAGTGGTGGACGAAGTGACGTATTCGGGCCGGCGTCAGCCGCAGTGGGCCCAAGGACCTTTGCTTATCGCAAACAGTGCCACCTGAAGCTTCAAGAAGTCCAAGAAGCCTACACGAGTCAAGTCCACTGACATCGGCTCTAACAAGAGTGATGTGTCGGTGTCAGAGGGCCTTGCATGTTCCCTGGCTGTGTGGTACCATGTGATGTGTGGGTGTGGTGGCCTTGCAACACCACGCAGTAGGTCTTTCGTAACGTTGTACAGAAGGTAAAGTTAAAATTGACAAACTCGGCACCAGCTGATGCTGTTCTCTGATTTGGGACCTTACGGCTTCTAGCTTTAAGGTTCAATATCACAGACCAGCACATAAGCCGCGAGGTTTCGGCAATATCCCGCACCAGCGCAAAATAGTGAGGTTTCGCTATCTGCGAAGGACTCCCAACAACGAACGATTGCGAAATCGCAGGGGACAGCCATCTTGTACCGTACGCATTGACAACTCTCCAACATCTCCAAGAGGAATAGATCCTCATGAGCCTACGGGCTCATGAGGATCTATGTCTCTTTGAGATGTTTGAAGTGTTGTGCATGTAAGCTTATGGTACAAGCTTGTTATCCGCCACGCTTTCGCTCTCATTCGTTGGTGGGTGTTGTTCGGCGTAAACGTGTCCTCCCTATTATTAATGGGACTAAAGAAACAGCTGCTGTGGCGTGGTCAATGGAAAGTGCGCACCTCTTCCTACGTTGACTGGCTGTTTTCCAAATTCAGTTCCAGACACAGGTGAAGATCATTAACAATGTGATTTTACTGCTTTTGGCTTTTACGCCTTTTGTGAACACGTACGCATATAATGTACGTGAAAACCCAGCAAAAAACAATTAATTAACTCCTTCATTGCCGAGAAAGAAGATGAACACAATCCAACTACAAGAGATATAGAGCCTCATGTGCCCCCGCGACTGCGAAGGCTCATGATAATCTATTGCCTCTTGTTCAGACAAATTTGTATTCATGTATCTTGGACTGTGTTGGCTTTTGGTTGTTTAATGAACCAAGATATAAACAAAAATATACGTACACTGTACGCACTGTGGCAGGGAAGGGGTTAAGTCATGTGGCAAAGAATGAATGAATGAATGATCCAAATATGATTAAAACTACAAATTGGAGCCATTTTGAGGCACAGTATCGTCTCGTGATCCTCCGCAACTGCACACGAAGTTGCACGTGATTTTCTGTGTCTCTTATAAGTGGGTGGTGTTCACCGTGTCTCGGTAGTAAATGGGTTAATTGTCTTACCTATCACAAATACATTCATGTGAACCACGATCGCTCACGCAGAGATCACAAAGACTGCACTTTGCTTTCGTGTCTAAAGATTAACATTTACAAGTCAGTCCTTTCGCATGCCACCGGTTTAGATGTGTTTGTAGGAAAGTTTTGGAAGACAATAGTAATTTTGACGAATATATATATAAATATATATATATATATATATATATATATATATATATATATATATATATATATATATATATATATATATATATATATATATATATATATATATATAAATTTTCATTCAATTTTGACAATGCTGTGCTAATGACATGGAATTCCAGGCTGGTAAGCTTGCATTGTGTCAGCAGGACATCAGCTGCCCTTTTTATGACTGCATCACTCACTCACTAGTTCTAGAAAAGAGAGGGTAGTGGGAGAGAAGGAATGACAGACCTATCATTTTGAGCCTTCCACTGAACACCTACTACATAAAGTAGTAGGGACTACTACTACAGACCTATCATTTTGAGCCTTCCACTGAACAACTACTTCATAAAGTAGTAGTGACTACTACTACTAGTAGTAGTCCCTACTACTTTTATGTGGTAGGTGTTCAGTGGAAGGCTCAAAATGATAGGTCTGTCATTCCTTCTCTCCCAATACCCTCTCTTTTCTAGAACTAGTGAGCGATGCAGTCATAAAAAGGGCAGCTGATGTCCTGCTGACATAATGCAAGCTTACCAGCCTGGCATTCCATGGCATTAGCACAGCATTCTCAGAATTGAATGAAAAATTACGTCCCTTGGAGCTAATCTGATTGAGTGCATTTTTGGGGGCTTTGGGCGACGCCTTTGTTAAAAATAAAGTATATATATATATATATATATATATATATATATATATATATATATATATATATATATATATATATATATATATATATATATATATATATATATATATATATATATATATATATATATATATATAAAGTTCTCCCTTCTTTGACACATGTACTGATATGCTGTATAACAAGCAAATTAATATTCATAAATTTGCTTGATATATTTTCCTTCCCAAAACCATTTGCGCGCCAAGAGACTCGATCTTGATGATTGCATTTTCAAAACGGAAATGCGAAATTTGCTCACACTGCAATATTAACAAGCTCCTTATGTGTAGTAGTAATGAAATACTTCTTAGTGTGTAGGAACGCTCGAAATTTATATCCTAGTCACACACACGAACGGAGAAAAGACGACAGGAAACGTGCGAGTCGCTGGACTGACAAGTGAAATTGACGAGATGTCAGCTGGCGATATCGACTACCTGAGAAACGAACTAAATAAACAAACCTGCTGATACTTTCCGCAGTTACACGTGAAATTTACTCAGTAACGCACACGGTTATACAATTCACTGGTGTCTTCATAGTCATACGAGATCTACGCGCTGAGTCGAGCGATACGCAGTCGTCTGCCACTCATGTGCTTTGTCTGAACACCGCAATCAGCGGCAAAATGAATGACGCGTGGCATAGTTTTGTTTTGGTTTGGGTACATAAATTATATTGAGTAACAGTTTGTTTGATATAGTGCCGATAAATAGACATATGATTACTTGACCACAAATCAAAATGTCCTCGTCTTATGACTCGGACATTTTGATTCGGGTCTCGTAATCATATCTGCCTAATACCTCACTATGTCCAGCTAAATGTTGCTCAATCATCACATAATATAATGTATATATGTGGGTGGCCTACTAAAGTTAGCTCAATCTCATGATATGCGGCATTATTTATTGTCGACGTGAATGTGCGAAGTTAAATCTGACATAAGGCTTCTTAAATTGGCATCACCACGTGGCAGCAATGTGGTGATAAATATCCCAGCTATAAACGCAGTTGACGTATGCAATTTAGATGTGGGTCAAACAAGAAAATATTTCGCGCCAGACGATGTGATTATGTTTCACAAACATTCCGACGGCCATCGAACCATACTTACTCTCGATTAACCGTTTCACTGCCAGTGGACGCAGATTGTGTTTTTGAAATCGTTGCAAATTCAACAACCGTCAAATGAACATGGATACAAAGTGATTTCAGCAAGAGGTATAGATCCTCATGAGCCCCCGCAACTGCGGGGGCTCATGAGGATCTATACCTCTTGCAGTTGAGTTCTGTGCAGTTGTGTTGTTTTTTGTGGTTTTTTTTTGTTTTTTTTTTTGTTTTGTTTTGTTGTTTTTTTCAGTGCAGGGGAAAATTGAACTTTGCGTAACGTCCTGCCATGGTGTTGTGCCTGTGACGAGCAGTTTTCTGTTAAACACCTTTTGCTGTCGTGTACCGATCTGCTTGACACGAGATAGAGATATAAACACTTAACAACAGACTCCTTGAAGGTTTTGTTCCAGGATGATCCTCCGGACAAAATCTTCCGTTTTCTGAGGGAATCGAATATTTTTTTTCAAGATTTGAGCGTTCATGGACTATGCGAATTTTATTATATTTTGACCTTTTGGAGAGTCTGTAGACTTTTCTCTTAAAGACTCGTGCGACATTTTAGCACGAACTATTTAAGGTATATTTACATCTTGTCTGAAGAGCTTTCTTTTAGTGTGGCTGGCCGGGGATTTTTTACAAATCCCAGCGTGAGATGGCTTTAGTCGCCTGCTCAGCGTTAAACCCAAAGAACGACAAACAAAATGTGACGGCGGCGAAGATTTACCAAGGACGCGGAGCTACTTTGTGACGTGGTAAATTTACTGGAAGGCCAAAAAGAGAAACGTTGTTTGCCTCAAATTACGGGGATGTGTGAGATCACCAGATTGGTGTGAAGCCATGGTATATCATTCGATATAAAGCACTGACAGGCTTGACTGGCACGCTGATTGCCATTGCGTGTGAGATTTTACAGATGGTTCCACGATCTGGCTTTGATCTTGTTCTCCAGAAGATGGTTCGTAGGGTTTAAAGCTTTAACCTGTTACATCCTGAGGATGATCTTTTTTTTAAATATTACTTTGCTTATTGTCCTATGAAGGCTACATTACACATCAGGAGATAGATCAACCATTTTAGTTCAACGTTGGTGCCAGAATAACTTGGCGCCTCAAGCGCCAAGCTATCCTGGCACCACCCTTGAACTATCATAGTCAAATTAATTTCAAGCAGTAGTTTATCAGTATGAAAAGAGTTAACTCACTGTACCTTGAACTTCCATACAGCAAAACCTGTTCTGAGGGACCTCCTTTAACTCATTCTACCCCAAGGCCGAAATCCCCAAATTTTGAAGTCGTCCTCTGAAGACTGCGATGCAGTGCAGGACACAGATCGACCATGATAGTTCAAGGGTGATGCCAGAATGGCATCACCCTTGAATTATCATGGTCGATCTTTATCTTGCTGTGGTGTGTCTGGCGGGGTAAAATGAGTTATGAGAGATCACATGTCATTAAAGATCGTGACAGGTGACACTATTTGCCGATCAAGACTGCTCTGAGAGAGTACCTGTCTTATATGACCACGTTTCCCTTTGCAAAAAAAAAAACAAAAAACCGGTGATTGATCAAAACAGGTTCTATTGTATTATGGTCGATTCATCTTCTATTGAAACGAAGGAAGGCAAATGGATTGATTAGCTGCTGTTTTATTTTTCTCTGGTAATAACAAATCCATCGACGTGCGTGCTAATTTTATTTCTCTTTCTTAGACTTTGATGATCGAATGCATAACGGTTAATTAAAGTTCAAATTCATTTTCAGTTCGCACCGTACCAACAGCATTAATGTATGTCGTCACTCTGACACTATGTGCGTGACTACATGCAAACAGCTTCAGCACACTTTTTTTTTCCCACATGCAATGGCGTCACCGCGCTTTTTATCTACCATATTTTGGGGGTGGGTGATTTTCCACAGTTTTTGCTTTTTTTTTAATTATTTTTTTTTACTGAGTTTGTCCGGAATGTGACACTACTGACAAGGCACGATCTGTGTCTTTCCCGAAAGAATTGCCGCATAAAATGTAATGCTATTTTCAGGGGACGGGAGAATCAATGAGATTGAGGGACAAAAGCACTTCTTGTTGCATGGCAATTTGAAATTAGATTGGCCCGGGGGAGTTGTAGATGAAAAAGCCGAATGGTCGCCTCAGTTTGAGGATGAGGGAAGGTCTGACCTTTACCGGCAAGAGGTATAGATTCTGGTATGCCCGTGCAGTTGCAGGGGCACATCAGAATATATGCCTCTTGCAGAGGGAAGGACTGAGAGCTGACATGTAGGGAGTATAATTTGGTTTGTTCGAGAGCGACTGCTAATGTAACACCACTTTGGGGTGTCCATGGCTGTCAACGTTTGTGAAAGTGGTCAGGTTTGTTTGTGTGTGTGTGTGTGTGTGTGTGTGTGTGTGTGTGTGTGTGTGTGTGTGTGTGTGTGTGTGTGTGCATACGTGCATGCGCGTTTGTGTGTGAATATGTCAGTATGTGTGCGCGCGTTCGTGCGTGTTTGTATGCATACATGTGCGCGTGAGTGTGCGTGCGTGTGTATGCTGAATAAATTTATGCATGAGTGCATACTTGTGTTATGTGTGTACGTGTGGGTGTTGTTGCGTTTGTTTGTCTGTTATAGTCTGTGTTTATGTGTGTATGTTTCTGTCTACTTGTGCGCAAGTCAAATGACAATTCACTATAATATATGTATACTAATTACAGAGACTGAAATATGGATGATGTCCATCAGAATGATTTTATGCTTGGATTCCCACACAAAAATCAAATAAATACGAAACATTAAAAAACACAGTGATAGTAAATAGAAAATTGAAATGACCGTGTAGATGATGAATACACGGAACACGCAGGGCTTTCGCTGATAATAAATCTGTAGTTTGCATTTCCATCTGAGGAAATCGTTTCCAAGAAATATTGCTGAAGGCAATTGACGATCGTTTAAGTGATTGGTACTTTGCCGGACTAGGACTATTAACAGTGTTGAGACTGCCGGGAATTGGTTATCCAATCTCTCTCTCTCTCCTCTCTCTCTCTCTCTCTCTCTCTCTCTCTCTCTCTCTCTCTCTCTCTCTCTCTCTCTCTCTCTCTCTCTCTCTCTCTCTCTCTCTCTCTCTCTCTTGTTGTTGATGATATATAATGTGCTATATTGGGTAAGGAAAAGTCTGATCTTTACCAGCAAGAGGTACAGATTCTGATGTGCCCCTGCAATTGCAAGGGTACATCAGAATCTATGCCTCGTGCAGAGGGAAGGGCTGCGATGCACACTCAACCTGCAATCTTACATTATTAAACCCAAAATGCACAGCAAAGATTGATTTGTCAGTTTGCAGTTATACATAGGATGCCGTTGCTAAAGATGGTTATATGGAGTGTTAATGCGATAATGGAACTGGCGACCCAAACAGAATGCATCATAAGACATGTTTTGCATTGTGCTTCAGTGTGCGATTTGGAAATTAGGTACTGTTTGCGGAATGCAGTAGGTTAATTAGTTATCAGGGTTAAACGCCGAGCAAGCGACTAAAGCCATCTCATGACAGCTATAGAACGCAGCTACTGTGTGATCTGTTGTATGCATGTCTGTGATTTTGGACCATACGGCACCAGGGCCGTATGGTCCAAAATCACAGACATGCACACAAGTCATAGTGGAACTGGTATTGGTAATATGACTTTATTATAATAGTGTTTCCTTTCTTTATGTGTTTCAGTTTTGCGGACTGTTTCGGAATTGGTGTCTTGTCGGTGACGGTTTGAGAAAAGGCGACCAATGGTAACCAACGGGAAGAAGTGGACAGAGAGGAATCTGTTTGACTTCCGTCGAAAGTGTCATTGCTCATCTGACTGAACGGACATATCACTCAGTTTTGATCGCTGCAAAATTCATCGAAAATTGGTAGCGTTCACTTTCATTTTCACTTTGATGGCTGAATGTGAAGAAACAAAAACCAACGATTTTACACTTAACAAAAATAACAGTTGATGTGGAAATAGTACCCCGTGCTTCAAAAAGTGCAACAACAACAGCAGCGGATCATCTGTCATGCTCGCTGTCAATTAACGAAAGTGCAGTAACGCACACACGACATTGCGCCAGAGCACGTGGGACTTTTCCAGCACGTGTGACGCGACGCAATAAGTGGTGTTCACACCTTTCCCGGCTCACGCGCAGGGCAGGCTGTGGGTGACAGGTAGAGAGGCGAACCAGGGCCCACCGCCGGCAGCAATTAATGGTCTCTCGTGGGAAGCCAGGAACCACGAGTGGCGAACGTACGCGGGCGGTAATGGTTTCAGTCTAGCAGCGAAACGACTGTCCCACATGAAACATACACAGAGCTTCATCATACAGGGCATTTACTGATGTCATCTCACTTTACATTTGTCGTCCCCAAAGTGAAGGTGCGGAGTGAAGGTGATTGCAGGACTGGAGTGTAAAAGGCCGGCTCTAACAACCTGTGTCTGTTTCAAGCGCCGCCAGCATATAACTGGACTCGGCAGACGGCAGAGCCGACACAAAACTGCGTGCCTTGCGTGTCGAAGAAACTCTATCCACAGTTTTCTTTTCCGGTCAGACCTTTTTTCATTACCCGCTTCCAGCTTTCCAATCGAAGAACAGCCGCCTATGGGGGACAGAAGGGTGAGAGTTTAGTCTAAACAGTGTTGTCAGTCGCGCTCTTTGTAACATTGCCGTCGACACTGGAATTGCTGCTGGCAGGCAAAGTGCGCTTGTCGCAAAAGGTCTCCACTAGAAGGGGTCTAGGTTAGAAGGTCAGGTCAGGCCAGGATACCGGAGCTGTAGCTTTGGTGGCGACAGAGGAGACGGCTGGAGACGGAGACCAGTGAGCGAAAAAAAGAATTGTACACAGAGACAGGTTAAATCTGTCTCGCAAGTGCTGTGCGCGTAAAACGCACAAAGCTTCACCAATCCTTACTGCACATACCCTACAGATCAAAGCGAGGGTGTCATTGACCTTTCTGTACACGCGTGAAACACAGAAATACGTGTTTTGGGGAGAGAGGGAGAGAGAGAGAGGCAAGATCGATCTCGGAGAAAGACTAGAAAGACTAAGAGGCAGAAACGGGGATCGATAACAAACCCACGGGAGAGTGAGAAAAAGGAAGAACTATTAGAGAAATAAGATCTGGAAAGAAGGGAGGAAGGGTTGGAGACATAGTGACAGAGTGTGTGAGGGAAACGTAGAAGAGGAGATCGACGCGAAAAAGGTTCAAAGTCGAGTCTGGCAACAGAAACCAGATCGCTGGAGTGATAGACTAGAGACAGAGTGCGAGAGAAAGAGAGAGATCGAACCAACACCAAGGTTGTGACCAGCCTGCCTGCGTGCGGGCGAGTGGGCACTGCACCCTGGCGACTGGTGGCGGTAGTCGGACGGCGGTGGCTGGTGGCGGGGGAGGGGGAGTGTCGGGCCGGCGGGTGTATAAAGGCGGCGGCATGAACCTGGAGATCCCTGAGGGTCTGGGCGACCTGCTGCGCGACTTCACCGTGGCCGTGCTTAAGGAGCGCCCGCCAGATCTGTATGATTTCGCCGTCGATTATTTCACTACCACGCGCGACAACCGGCGCCCCAAGGAGGTAGGCCCACTTTGCATACACTAATTAATGTGGTTAACCTACTTATCGCATACGAAAGAGGGACAGCTCTTTCGTATGCTATAAGCAGGTTACCCCGTTCAGCGTCAGCTGACGCAGACCGTCTTTCTGCAGTCTTCTTTAATTCAACACCAAAAACCCTAGCTTTTCCAGGAAGATGGATTCAAAGTGGTGTCAGCAAGAGGCATAGATCCTCATGAGCCCCCGCAACTGCGGGGGCTCATAAGGATCTATACCTCTTGCAGTTGGGTGGTGTTCACGTTTTCTCGGCACTGAACGGGTTAAATTTAGTCGTTATGTCCCCTCTATCTGGATCAGTTTGAGCTGGCTGGCTGTCTATTTATGTATGGATGTGGTCTGGTATTATTACAGCCTAAAGGCATCAATTCCAGACAGAATCACAGACTAATTGACACACATTATGTAGATTGATGTGTGTTTGTCTTTTAACCCTTTCCCTGCCACTGAACGTATATTGTTTTTGTTACTGAAACCATCGTTTATTCAACGACCAAAAGCCACAACCGTCAAAGGTAGCATAGTTACATATTGGTCTCAGCAAAAGGCATAGATCCTCATAAACCCCTGCGACTGCGGGGGCTCCTGAAGATCTATGCCTCTTGCGGTTGGGTGATGTGAGTGGTGGTTAATCTATCTGTCCTTCGTTGACTTTGACAGAAAGAGAACAAAAAGAAAACATGTATGAACGCAATGTCTTGCATTCGTCACAGATCACCAAATAATACACAAGAATGACCTGAGCAGTGTACCTCTTGCGGGATGCCATCAGCCAACACTCCCAAACCTTTGCCACACTGCCTTTTGATACTGTGGTCAAGTATCTCTTGCTTCTTTTCCAGCAAGACGTGAAGAAAACGTTGTCAGACAAGATATGCATACAAACAGACGAGTACAGTAAACAAACAATCATACACCTTATCATAAATGGACAAAGGAGTCTAATATATTGTTGTTGCTCTTGTTGTTGTGATTATCAAGCGTTCAGTGGTGAGGCGAGGGGCGGGGGATCTCATTCTTTGTTTATATCTTTGTGGGGCGTTGAGTGATTCCCCCACCCACCCACCTTTTTAAAAATTAAGGACATACAAAGGGTCTTAACAGACATTGTTTTGAGAGTGTGCATGTGCACAGATGAGGTAATGTTTCACATGGTGATTGTTTCATTATCCCTTCATAATGGCGAAAGGAACCAAATGCAATCTTGAAATCTTGGAAGTCAGAAGTAGGTCTGAAACTGTGCGTCATTTGTCGCTAACTGTGGATTACACAAGCAGCGCGGCTTGCGCTGTTTGTTTAATCCACTGTCACCGTCAAAAGTTGTTGGCCTGCTTCTGGTTTCCATAAATCGGTCATTAGTGTGGATTCGTTTGCGATGAATGACTCGCAACAACGAACGAGGAGTGTTGTCCATGCTTGTGGAACAAGCTGGTTATCCGCCGTGACTTCGCTGTCGTTCGTGGTTGGCTGTCGTTCGTTGCAAACGATACCTCACTATTGCATGCTTCCGTACCTCCCGTTGGCATGTCTGACATCTCCACCCACCCCTTGATAGGTGCCAATGTACATCATCGTGGAGGACGACGACGAGGCGGGGGAGCCTGACCCCATCATGTTCAAGTCGCGGGCCTCGGGATCTCGGTACGCGCGGCGTCAGTCCGTGTCCGCGGAGCGCTACAACCCTGAGGAAGACGAGGACGAGGATGACAGGGTGGTCTACCCCAAGACGGACGAGCAGCGCGAGAGACTGACAGAAGCCGTCAGCGGCATCCTGCTGTTCCGGTGAGTATCATATAGAGCCCGCCCCCCCCCCCCACCCATCCCCCCCCCAACCCCCCTTTGTCCAAGCAGCCGGCCGATACGTGAGCGACTAGACAGACGTCTGACCGACCCCCGCCCCCCCCCCTCCCCCCCCCCTCAAAAAGAAAAAAAAAAGAAGAAGAAAAAATGATAATAATAATAATAATAATAATAAATAAATAAAATAAAATAAAGAAAAATAAATAATAATGAACAAATACATAAAATGAAATAATGAATAATATTAATATTTTAACCCATTCACTGACAGTAGTCGGAGATTGTGTTCTTGAAATCTTTGTTCATTCAACGACCAAAAACCATGAACAGTCCAAGAAACGTGGATACAAATTGGTCTCAGCAAGAGACATAGATCCTCATGAGCCCTCGCAATCGCTCGGCAGTGAAGGGATTAAAAAAGATGGAGCTGCCTGCTGAGGGCACGGTCTGTCAGCAATCCTTTTTCCAGCTGACAAACTCAGTACATTCTCATTATAACGCGAATGTCTGCTTGGGCTATTAACCCTTTACATTCTGATACGCTCTCATATGAGATAAATTTGACCATGGTAGTTCAAGAGTGGTGCCAGAACAGCTTGGCGCCCCTGGGAGCCAAGCTGTCCTGGCACTACCCTTGAAGTATCATGGTCAGTCTTTCGTCAGAACTGAAATGTAGACTTAATAGGACTACTCACTAATCTGAAAAATAATCAAACTCAGGATGGAATGGGTTAATAACCTTTTTCTCCTGCTGGTATGGATCAGACACTTACACCTCATTATGCGTGAAATCACTGACTGCACCGTTCCCCTCTGCAGGTCCCTAGAGCCGGAGCAGATACAGGAGGTGCTGGACGCCATGTTTGAGAGGCAGGTGCACCCAGGCGAGACTGTGATCGTGCAAGGCGACGACGGCGACAACTTCTATGTCATCGACAGCGGCGTGTACGACGTGCTGGTCAGCGTGAAAGGCGACGAGAAGCGCGTGTACCAGTTCGACAACAAGGGAAGCTTCGGCGAGCTGGCCCTCATGTACAACATGCCACGATCGGCCACGGTACGAGCCGTAACTGAGGGCACCCTCTGGGCCATGGATCGCAACTCCTTCCGCAAGATCGTGTTGAAGTCCGCCTTCAAGAAACGCAAGAAGTTCGAGGATCTACTGGAGAGCGTCAACATCCTGCAGTGTCTGGATCCTTACGAGAGAATGACGCTGGCTGACGCGCTAGTCACGCGGGTTTATGAAGACGGGGAGGCCATCATATCCCAGGGCGACCACGCTGACGGAATGTATTTCGTGGAGGACGGGCATGTTCGCGTCACCATCTCCTCCAACGACGGCAGGGAACAGGAGATTGCCAAGCAGTCACAGACGACGTATTTCGGCGAGCTGGCGCTCATCAACAACAAACCCCGGACTGCTAACGTGTACGCTGTGGGGAGGGTCAAAGTGGCCTTCCTAGAGAGAGACTGCTTCGAGCGCCTACTAGGGCCGTGTGTGGAGATCATGAAGCGAAATAGCCAGCTTTACACCATGTATGTAGATGAAAAATGAAACATGTGCATCACACTGGTCTTAGATGAAAATAGAAGGAGTGCGTCACACTGGCAAGCTCCCTCGATCTGTTACACGTTAAAAACGGTTAACTCATTCGAGACGTGCCGTCTCCGGATACGCGGCTTATGCCGCGTATCCGGAGGCGGCACGTCCCGAATGAGTTAACAGATCGAGGGAGGTCACCAGTGTGAGAAAAATATCGTCACCTGATGTGGAAGGTAGCCAGTGTGCATGTTAGCACTATGCGTGTACTAGCCAACATTAACAACTGATCCGGCATTCAAAACCTGATTGTACAAAGTGGACCTCGAGAGAATTTGTGTGCTTGTCGGTGTGGTTGTATGTGATTTCCTTATGGTCCCGATGTCATAGAACAGTCTTCATACTCCGTATCTAAGAATCTTTCATTTGTGTGCATATGCTGCATTTTTCTGGAGGGAGAAAACTTCTGCTTGTGATTAGACTTGAATGACACAATGACTGCAAACATCACACTCCATGTCTGTTAGAATGCATTATACCAGCAGAAAACCAAAATTCCTGGCTGCTTTTCTATTGAGGTACGAGATCACGCGATTTCCATCAAGCGCATGTCCCGTCTTTGTCAGTTTATCTTTTGTTGTTGTTGTTGTTGTTGTTGTTGTCAAAATGAATCGGATTGTGAACAAACAGTGACGTACTTTTGTGGAGGAGAACTTTACTTCTGAATGATAATTTTGCTTTCTAGCTGTTGCTTGCAGTGGACTGATCTGTGCTTCATTCGCCATGAAAGTTTATCTGTGTGCGTGCAACAGCATTATAAACATTTTGGGAGAAACAGACCGCATTAACTTCAGACCTGTGATCCAGTTCTAGAATTTGGTACAAGGCTTTTAGTCTTTTACTACGCCGCTTGAGGTATGGAGAGAGGAGGAAAATGAACGTGAACAATTTCGTCGTTGCTCACATAGGAGAGTGTATCGCCTGGGTCTGTCAAATCCCTACGCGGCTTCCGTGCATTTCATTCACGTTGCATATTTTACACTTACAGTATCAGGCTGGATATAACGTCGTGCACTATGTAGATATTGTCGGGTGATTGCCAGACAAAAATTCGTGTCTTGGTACCACTATAGGGGAGGGGTTGGCTGCATCCATTCGCAACCCTATACTGAACATCCGACTATTCCTTCCATGCGGAGCCGGGCCACGGAGCAAGACTGAGAGTCATAGATCCTCGTGAGCCTCGGCGAATTGCGGGCGCTCGTATGCAGGTGGCCGCTTATCTGACAACTGAATCATTGTCTCTGACAACTGTCATACGTGACCAACCATGGGAACCACTGACTATTATCGTGTAATAGCCAGTGGCTGTTCGCAGGCCCGGTGTAACAACGCCAAACCGTTCTCACGCCAGATCGACCCTGGCTCGCTCTGGCGTACGCCAGGGCGAGCCAGGGTCTATTTGGCGTGGTGAGTCATGTTGGCGCGTTACTCCCTTCACACAAAAATTGCCGCTCGGGCCAAAGTGACGCAGGGTCTGGAGTACTTCACAGTAAGTTTTGACCCTGGGTCGATCTGGCTTAGGGGATCATCCTGTCGTGCTACACCGACCTGTTTCATCATTGACACCTCTTGCTGTTCCGTGCGGGATAATGCACTCGATGCGCAGAGCGTCAGTGTTACCGTGGTGACGTAACGGATTCCAGCACCAGGCGCAGAAATCGATCAGTCTTTGAACCAGGAACACTTGATGGATACACGCTGCGCACGTCACTGACGGATGGAAAGAGAAGGCCCAGCGAGCAAAAGCGGATTTCAACACCAGTTACCAGAAATCGATGTGTTTTTCCGATACACACACATTGACAATATCACAACCTCAGCAGCAAAACATTTTCGCTCCCACGACGGCCGCAGTGGGCCCGCGCACAGCCTGTGCGCGGGCCCACTACGGCTGTCATGGGCCCGAGGACCTCTGCTTACTGAGAAGTTTGTATATAGTGCAGAAGCGCTTGTCACCGACAGATGGCCAGAAACGAACGGCTCAGTGTAAAAAGTCGTCGGGCCGAGCGAGGCGGACGTCAGCCCGAGGATCTTTTACTTACTGGGAGTTTAAAACGTTTGACACTTCAGTGCAGACTTTATAAATAGGAAACTGTGTGTTTGTATTTAAAAAAAAAAGAAACCGCATTTAAATGTTCCATTAACTTTTTTTGAGTCAGTTGTCGTGTTTTATAGTAAGTCTTCTTACCAGTAGTGAAAAATGCGCATCATAACACAAAAACCTGTACATGTCTTGGCATTTCAAAACACCGGTCGCAGTTCGAGAAACGACCATGATCGCTCAAAGGTAGTGCCTGATAAGCTTTGCGCCCTGTGTTTCGCCAGTGTAGTCGGACATAGACACTGTCTTCGTGTTAGCAGAGAAAGTGGCAAACATGCAGCACAGACTTGTTGCAAGGGACGCGGTCGCGTCGCCTGCAACAAGTCTGTGACGATGCATGTTTGCCATTTTCTCTTTTTCTGTGTAACTGAATGTTACAAATCCATATAATTATACCGCAGGTTGTCGAATCTTGTTACAGAAGCAGTGCAGCGCTTGAACAGAAAGCAAAAGGTCCTCGGGCCACGCCACATGAGACACACTGGTTGTACCAGTTCATGGGCAGTGCCTGGTTAGCTTGGCGATAGATGCCGGTTGGACATGTTAGTCAAACACTACGTTTGTCATGCTATCAGATTCAAATCGTCTACTGTCGTATTTCTTGTTATTCCCCATTCAATCATTCATCCACGTGTCACGCCGACATAGACTATTCCGACTGCAGACATCAATTTTTTTTTTTTTTTTTTTTTTTTTTTTTTTACGCTGCTACACTGTACACCCTGTGCAGCAATCCATTTTGCTTTCTGCTTTATCAATATTTCACATTTTACCTTTACGCACGGCATATCTGTCGCAGTCAGTACTGCTACATCCCTTAACCCATTTAGCGCCGACGCAATACAGCAGGAGATGGATGGACCCGGCCATGATAACTGAAGGGTAGTGCCAGATTAGCTTGGCGCCTGACCATGATTATTAAAGGGTAGTGCCAGATTTGATGGGCGCCTGAAGGCGCCAAGCTAATCTGGCACTACCTTGAATTATCATGGTCCATCCATCTCTTGCAACTAGTACATAATCGTTAAGTGAGGCCTCCAGTTTAGGAAATGTGGCCTTGGTGCTAAATGGGTTACACTGCAATGTATTGAAATACCAGTGGCTCGCCTTCTCCATAGAAAACTGATGTGCGTGGCATTTAATTTAGCAAGAGACATTAACTGGTCCTCAGAAAGATGCATTGATCCTTATCAAGGGGCTGATGGGGATCTACGCCTCGTGCTGATGGTGGAAGTTCTGTGCATTAGTGTGCTGTTGTGAGATGATGACGCATTGGTTTTGGTCTGCCTGCATGCGTGTGAAAGCGTCAGTTGGTCCCATACACTTACAACCGTTTTAACTGTATTTTTCACTGTCAGTGATCTTTCAGCGCGGTGTCGTGGTGTGGGTAGTCCTTTCGGTCCAGTGCAGCACAAATACGGGGGTGCGGGGGGGGGGGGGGATGGGGGGCGGGGGGCGGAGAAATTAACCCCTTCACTACCGGGACACACTTAGCACTGACCAGTTTCCTAACTGACCACCTGCAAGAGGCATCGATTCATTTGAGCGGAGGCCATCTCAAGACGGAGACTGCGATGACCTCACAGATGGAATTCACGGTCACTGAAAGTGCTTGGGTTAAACCCAACCTCCTCTTGCTGGTGAGTCACATGAGGGTGACCTCCTCACGAGGAGGCGCAGCTACAGACTCTCATGGTCTCACGCAGCCTCTAACATACGAAGGCTCAGGACAGAAAGTCAGTGAATGTGAAAAGCACGATTTTCATTGTCTTACAATGAAAATCTCGCTTTTCACAAAAATGGATTTACTGCCATTTGCCTTCACAGGACCGCCTAGTCTCCATTTAGTCCCAACTAGTCTCCATTTAGTCCCAACGCACTACAGAGGACACTGATCGACCATGATAATTCAAGGGTAGTGCCAGATTAGTTTGGCGCCTGACACCTCCACAATTTGGGAAACGCGGCCGCGTGTTTAAATGGGTTAACTTAATATCTGCTAATTATCACGAGAAACATTTGCTCTGGTGACTCTGCCTTGGGCTTGTAGGAATCTGAGCGGCGAAAGTCAATATGTCTAATTTTGTGAAATCGAGATTTTCATTGTAATACTATATAATAAAATCTCGCATTTCACAAAATGGACTAGGGCTTACAGACTCTGCAATATTGGCATATAGTGTAAGGTTTTCAATTTTCTTGCAGATGTGCAAGTATTTTAGGTGTGGGCGGAAGAGTGTCTTGACCAAAGCTTTGTTCCATGAAAAAAGAATATCAAGCAGAACAAAACAGCTGCACGAGTGTAATCTTGAAAAAAAATGTTTTATATATGAACAGCATTGATCCAAATCTAGACCCGGAACATTCTTCCGTCTGACAGAATCCATAATTTCAAGATGGTTATGTGTGTGTGTGCGCATAGCCTGTTACTGGCTGCTTCAAATGTAAAACGTGATGTTGTAGACACTTGATTTTGTCAAGAGGCAACATATGGTCATGACTATGGTTATGACAAATGCAACTTGAATAAGATCATCATCACTGATCATCATCATCATCATCATCATATTATTATTATTATTATTATTATTATTATTATTATTATTATTATTATTATTTTATTGGAAGCCTAGAATTACGTTCATTATGATGCCGTGCAAACGACAAAGAAAACGTTATTTTAAAAAAATCTTTATATATATTTGGGGCATTGTTGGCTGACAATACAAAACTTAAACCCTTCATAGCCGAAAAAAATTGAGCACGATCGTTCAAGACGCTTAGACCCTCATGACACCCCACAGTTACGGGGGCTTATGAGGATCTACGTCTCTTGCTGACACCACTTTGTATCCATGTTCTTGGACGGCTGCCATGGCGCTTTGACATTGAACTAATGAAAGATTTCAGTAACACAATTTTTTTTTTTTTTTTTACTGCTGCTAGACATGAAACGTTTAATCAAATTAACCCTTTTGGCTGTCGGTATCGCTTTTTGGTGAGATGATTCCTTCAGGAATCATCTCGACAAAAAGCGCTACCGACAGCCAAAGGGTCAACTGCACTCAACAGAGAAAGGAGTCACTGTATAATCTCGTGCCTGTTGGCGCCGCAGCTCCAAGCCTTTCAGTCGTGTTTAACTGCCAGAGAGGCTGTATCGATCAATGATGCCTGCAGTCGGGCACAGCGTTCTTTTTTTGAAAATTTCTATGTTGATGCTTTTTTGCTCGAATTTTCGTAGAATAGCAAAGCCTGTATCAAGTTTTAATCGATATTTTTTTCTGGGTTTCTCGGCGAGGCATTAAACTCTCCTGTTATCACATGATGCATTAGTTTGGGGACATTTCTGCAAGAACGTTTTAAATTCTTCTGAATTAAATGCTTATCGTTCAGTTGAAATGTATCATTTATTATTAATATTAATTTTGTTTAAATATTTTTTTTTAGTAGGCTGCAGGTTGAGTTACTACGCGTGTAAAGCGGACAAAATCAAGTGTTCTCGGGTTTTGATGTGATGTGACTCACGAGGGAACGCTTAGGAAGCATTTACATCCCAAATCGCAAAAGGCCGTAGGGCCTACGTCGGCCGCCGTTGGCCCGCGCACGACCGTGCGCGGGCCATCGGCGGCCGACGTCGGCCCGATGGTCTTTGCACACTGGGTTATGACTCGAGACACGTCAATAACGTATACAACACACGATACGTACAATAATGCCACAGATGCCACGTCGCTGAACACTAACAAAGAAGTAGTTCTGCCAGAATTTCTGGCACGCCGAGGTCTCATTGCTTATTCTCTGCGGTGCTGTGTTGCGTCTGAAAGATTGCTCCTTTTTTGTTTCCTTGTGTGTGTGTTCTGCGTTGGTTTGCACTAGTAAATGCCTTTAGCATTAAATACATTTATGTTTCTTGTTGTTTTTCATCGCCATTCGGACAATTCCTATGCGGCTTGTGGTGAATTTCTACATTACACTAGCACAGGCGCTAGACGTCAATCATTTGAAAACGGTCATCTCTGACGCTTCTTCTATCATGTCCAAAGAGTTTCTATGTGACAAAGCCACGTTACCTGTGACACCAGCACCTAATGCAAATAGACTGAAAATGGTCATTCCTTCACTCCCTCTAGCAAGCCCCTCAGACCTTGATAGAATAGAGAGAGAGAGAGAGAGAGTGTATGTGTGTAAGGGCCACAGGGTATGCGCGGTTTAGTCAACCCCCTTTTAAATGCCTGTGCTGTATGTACCACGTAATTTTTCAGGCTTTATTCTGAATGGAAAAAAACAGACCTCCAACAAATGAATGTGGCTATTCTGCTTAAACGCGGCACTATGGTGTCTAATGTGTTGTCCGGTCTTATAACGCAGCTATTTTTTACTTTAGCATATTTCGTTTAACTCATTGTACCCCAAGACCGAAATCCCCAAATTTTACCGTTGTACCCTGAAGACTGCATTGCAGTGCAGGACACAGATCGAACACCATAGTTCAAGGGTGATGCCAGAATAGCTTGGCGCCCATAGGCGCCAAGCTATTCTGGCATCACCCTTGAACTACTCATCATGATCGATCTATATCTTGCTGTGGTGTGTCTGGGGTAGAATGAGATAACCCATTTAGCCCCAACGCCATACAGCAGGATATGAATTGACCATGCTAATTCAAGGGTAGTGCCAGATGACCTTTATAGTAATAGACTTATGTTCACAACGAAATGAAAAAAGATAGAACACGTTGAGGGCTTACAGACAATTTCTTTAAATCTGACAATGACGATGCTTTTATCGTGTTAGTTAATATTTTATTGCCTGTGCAACAGTTACCTTTGCTTGCTCTCGGTTCGTTTCAAGATCCAAGATTCAAAAAATGTATTGTCCATATAATATGTTATGTTTCCTCCAGAGGGAAACTGTGTACATGCAGAATAGCATTGTCATCCCAAAAGGAGTCGCTATAGTAGTGATGTGAGATATTGTTCTGATCATACGAACGCGACTCTCTAGGTGATTTTGACGATGATGATGACGACGACGACGATGATGATGATGATATGATGATAAGGAGATGGTGATTCAAGCTTACCATGTTCTGTGATGATGAGAAATAGGATAACCATTATGCAATTGTAGTTAGTTACATGTAGATTGATGGTAGGTGGCATATGTGTTTGAATATTATAAGTTATAAGTGTGTGTGTGTGTGTGTGTGTGTGTGTGTGTGTGTGTGTGTGTGTGTGTGTGTGTGTGTGTGTGTGTGACGTACAGCTTCATGTCGGCCTCATTTTAACCTATTCTGCTCTGACACACTGCAAACATAATGCCGATCGATCATGACAGTGTAAGGGTTGTTCCAGAATAGCTGGCGCCTAGAGGCTACTCTGGCAATACCCTTATACTATCATGGTCTGTCTGTCTCCGTATTTTGAAATGATCTTCATAGGACAGCACACAAGTCTAGTTTTTCGACATGAAAGGCTTTGTGTGATAACTCATTGCGCCCGAGGTACGAAATACCCACATTTTACAGTCATCTTATGAGGACTGCATTACAATTCAGGAGATAGACCGACCATAATAGTTCAAAGGTGATGGCAGAATATTTGGCGCCTATAGACGCCAGGCTATTCTGCCACCCCTCATGAACTATCATGGTCGAGCCATATTTTGCTGTGGTGTGTCGCGGGCAGAAATAGTTAAAACCAAGTACAGGTGATCAAAGCTATATGAAAGAATATGAGCTAAAAATGCCATATGCGAAGGCGGTTTCTTCTTCAAGCAAGACTAGTAATCCTTAACCTCTTAACTGCCGGGGCAAGGCGAACGCTACCCGTCTGCAAGAGACTTAAATCCTCATGAGCCCCCGCAGTCGCGGGGGCTCATGAGGATTTATGTATCTTGTTAGTCCACTGTTCTTTGTGCCCACGTTTGGTCCCATCTCACTCGTAGAGAAGAACCCAGTGGAGAAAGAAACACGTTTAGAAAAGACAGTTTCATTTCATTCGTGTTCATACCGCGAATGCCGATCAGTGTGCAGTGATTTCAGACGCGAACCCCGCGTCCACTGGTAGTCAAGGGGTTAAGATTTTTTGGGGTCGTGATGGAAAAAATTCGCTGTCAAGATACACGATCCTAGATTCAAGAAATGTATTGTACATGGAGGATATTTCCTTTGCCTGCCGTGTGGATGAAAGGTTCGAATCCAGTTCGTAGGACACAGGTGTGTTATCGCCCTTTTGTCGTTTGTTTTATCCTCATGGAAGCAGAGTGTGCTTAATTAACCAGTTCAGTGCCGAGAAAATGTGAACTCCACCCAAATGCAAGAGGTATAGATCTTCATGAGCCCCCGCAGTTGCGGGGGCTCATGAGGATCTATGCCTCTTGCCAACACCACTTTGAATCTAGGTTCCGGCCAAGACATGTAGGGTGTTTGGGGGTTGGAACTAATGAAATATTGAAAAAGAAAACAGCCTACGGCAACTGAAACTAAACGGGTTAATATTCCAGTCAACCTTAAATGCAATGAAACGAAATAAAACATTTAGACTTTTAAAAGTTGTACTTTAAAAACACTTTTTTGTGTGTGTGCAAAATACAAAATTGAAACTTTCAAATTGAATACACACGACACGAAGCAGACATTCGTTGAGACTATGTATTCCATACCTCGAAAATAACGTCTTTCGGGTTTGGAATAATAGCATATCGATCCTGGCATGTTTTCGTATAAATGACAGCATTTCATTCGTGAAATTTGTGTATGATTATTACATGGCCTATTTCTACGTATGGTTGTCTTCTATTTGTGAACGCGTTATCTCTGGTTCCGCCAACAATGCACAGTTCTGACCCGGGCTTGTGACGGCAAATATTTACTCTGTACCATTAGCTCTAGAGTCTGCATGGCCGATTACGGAAAATTCTGTTTGACTTGGACTCACTTCCTTTGTGGACCGTGAACGACAGCCTGCAACTATGTAGATAGATTTTGCTCCTTCTGCTGAGGCCGGTACACCGATGTAAATGAGACTGACCTTTGAACGCAACATAGGCACTGACTTTTGAGACTCGTTGCACATCATTTTTCGTGAGCCCTGAAAAGGCTGCATGCCATCCAGGCTTATTAGCAGGCACATCCATCTGCAAGAGCTTAGGCATAGATCTTTCATGGGTGCTTGAAGCTTGCAGGTTTCAATGGCTCATGAGGATCAATGCCTCTTGACGGTGGAAGCACAGAAGGCTTTTTGTCAAGCTTCCCTCCAGCAAACCCCCCTCCATCTGCAAGAGGCATAGATCCTCATGAGCCTCCGCATTCGCAGGGGCTCATAAAGATCTATGCCTCTTGCACTCATGGTGGTCTAGACCTCTTGCAGGTGGCATTTTCTGTTGACAACCTTGAACGGTTGCAGGATTGAACGCTTCAGCTTCGGTAGAACTTAATCTTCAGATCAAAGCCCGATCCGTATACAAACAGCGCTGAGTGGTTGAGGACTGAAAAGACAAGCATTTTGTACTTTGAATCCAGACTGATCACAGGCAGTAGATTGTTATGTTCCATCTGTGGTGGCCATATTGACAATAGCTCTCTCAAGGCTTAAAAAAAAAAAAACCTGCACAGTAAAATTGAACTATTATTTCTTGACTGCCCAGAAAACGTGAGAACACGGCCCTAAACACAAGAGACATAGATCCTCATAAGCCCCCGCTGTTGCGGGGGCTTATGAGGATCAATGCCTCTTGCTGACATCACTTTAAATTCATGTTGCTGGGATGGTTTGGTTTCTTTGGCGTAGATTGTTGAAATCCAGTCAACTTTAAGTGAGAGTCAGGGGTTAACGTTGCTATATATTACTATGCTTGTAGGCCTTTGCTTGAAACCAAGGGGTTAACGTTGCTAGATATTTCTATGCTTGTAGGCCTTTGCTTGAAACCAAGGGGTTAAGGTTGCTATATTTTACTATGCTTGTAGGCCTTTGCTTGAAACCAAGGGGTTAACGTTGCTAGATATTACTATGCTTGTAGGCCTTTGCTTGAAACCAAGGGATTAACGTTACTATATATTACTATGCTTATAGGCCTTTGCTTGAAACCAAGGGATTAACGTTGCTATATATTACTATGCTTATAGGCCTTTGCTTGAAACCTACCGTGATGTGAATACTGACAGTTTCTTGCATCTACTAGTTGATTTTACACATTTGCGACGTGCCGTGGTAGGTCTCGAATGTATTATCAAGAGGGTACATCAAACGTCGTACAGTAATATTCCATTGCGTATTTTCATTAGCACCAGATTCTAGCGAAACGTTTGCATTCACTGATCCAACATTTTAATATAAAAATATATATATATATATATATATACAGGAGTTCAAAGAAAGTCTGCCGCCACAAAAAGCAATTTTGAAAAATGGGGCACTCAAATAAATGACCAATTTAATTTTGTAGCTCATCTGGGCGTGCCCTCTGACCTTTCTACTGTCGCTTCGTAACCCATTCCTAATCCCAGCGGTTCCCAAGTTCCATAGCTCGGCAAAATGTCTCCCCGCCCGTTAAAATATTGTATCCCGGCTTTTTTTTTTAAGGCTTTGTCGAAGGGTTACATGTCTAGAAGGCACCAAAGATCTTACGTAATAAGATCTTCAAGCAGCCTTTCATACTGCCCTTCATCATTAGAAGTCTACGCCGGAGGACTCTTTGGGAAATATGTCAAGAATTAGACACGTCAAAGCGATCGAACCAAATGCGCAATCCGCCGATTGAGTCTGCCATCAAGGAACCCTCTTGAGAGGCAGGGCCGGATTTTGCCAGGCATCCCTTCAGCAAGCATGATCCATCTTCAAGAGCATAGATCTTTATGAGCCCCCGCATTCGGGGGCTCATGAAGATCTATGCCTTTTGCACTCTGTCTGAATTCTTCTGTTCCATCTCATATCGTTTTCAATCGAATGAAGTCGTGAGATGCTCATGTACTCTTCAATACTACAGACATGCATTTGAAATCCCAGTCTTAACGTTCTTTTCTGCACGAAGTACGTACACGTCCTCATAGGCGGCCACTTTGCTTTCACACATTTTCGTGTCAGATTATGGTTCTTGGCTTCTCTACTCGAAGATCTGTGCGTCTCCAAGAAACTTGTGAGCCAGCATTCAGTCTTCTGTAGAGACAGGCGTCAACATCGTCAAAAGCTTTCTGTCTGTAGGGTACACAATTACGCTAAGGCTCAATAGGATCTAGACGCCTTCTTTGAACTCTTTACATCTGTGTTTCTCATTAATTTTAAAACACGTCTAGGTCGTGTGATGTATGTCTGCACTGGAGACGCTTGCATTCAAGTAGACGTGAAGGGACAGACGTAAGACAACTCCTGTCGGACTTATTTTGCATCCGTCTTTCTCATTTGAAACAGGTCGTTGTCATGAGGTTTAAATCTACACTGGAGACAGGCCTTCGCAAAGGTGGAAAGGAAAAGAAGGAAGTGGAGCGAGAGGGGTAGGGGATGGAGGTGGGGGCTGATGGAGGGGTGAGACAGGGGAAGGCAGGGATGGAGAGTAGTGGGTGGCAGGAGGACAGCTGCCGGGAATCAATACTCCGTCAATACGAGAGCTGCCAGCTGAGGGAGTTAAGCCGGGGCACACACCTCCCTACCTTTTGGCAAACCCACGCGACCCACATCACCTCACTTGTAGACTTACACAGCCGAAGACGTTGTGCGTTGACACATAATCATTTTAGATATTTTTCAAAATGCACATGAGATAACTAGGTCAATAAATTTAGCTTGAAGGTGGTGCCTGATTAGTTTTGCGTTTGATTATTTCTGGGTGCAAGCTCAAGGGCACTGTTTGATTAGCTTGGCGCCTAAAAAGGCGCCAAGGTAATCAAACAGTACCTTTGAGCCAATAGGCCTACAGCTCACCAAGCAAAATCAGGCACTGCTCTTGAGCATCCGTGTTTCACAAATTCGGACAGACGGCCTTATGAGACGTGAAAAGACTTGACTCATTCAGCCCGAAGCACGTATTTCCCAAAACTTTGGAGGCGTCATCTAACGACTATGCACCAGTTGCAGGAGATGGATCGACCATGCTCATTCAAGGGCAGTGCCAGATTAGCTTGGCGCCTATCGGCGCCAAGCTAATCTTGCACTACCCTTGAATTATCATGGTCGACCCATCTCCTGCTGTAGTGCGTCAGGGCTGAATAAGTTAACATGTTCAGTGCCAACTGACGGCAGACAGTGTTTCTGCAATCTCAATTCAAGACCAAAATCTCTACATGTCCCAGGAGCATGGATTCAAAGTGGTGTCAGAAAAAGGCATAGATCCTCATGAGCCCCCGCAACTGCGGGGGCTCAGGAGGATCTATACCTCTTGCAGTTGGATGATGTTCAAATTATCTTGGCACTGAACTGGTTAATGGTAGCTAGTCTCAATGAAAAACGCATCCACATAACTAGTCTCTAAGCTGGAGATTACTGTAGGATTAATGTATTGATTTATTGTGAAAGGACTAACGTTGCGATGCTGAAATTTCCTTGACGGTGTGCGTCATTCTTTTTTACTGGATTTTTGTTTTCATACATAAACTGAAAACAGGTTCACACAGAATTACCGAATGGAACACCAGGGACGCTGGTACTTGGACCGGGATTAAGGACGGTGCCAGATTAGCTTGGCTCCTGGAAAGATGCCAAGCTAAACTGTCACTATCCTTGAATCACACACTCTGGTCGATATTTCTTTTCACGATTTTGTCAATGTCAGTACAGCGCCTTCTCTTCTGTTCACCATTATAGTGAACTATAGAGATCAATATTATATATTGGTGCGTTTCTCGAACTATGCCTGTGGCTGGGAGTGCAAGCAGCTGTGCCGTGGGTTTGAACCCTGACAACAATTTGACGATATCGACATCATGAGGGCAATAGACGCTAGGACCAATAGGTTTCACGTTTTGTGAATCAGACATCGTTTTTGTATTTTCTTGCATAGTATTCACAGCCGATCCGAAAGCGATCAGAAACCAGTTACCTCACACAAATGCTATGTTATTAACCCATTTAGCCGCAACGCCCTACAGCTGGAGATGGGCCGACAGTGCTAATTCAAGGGCAGTGCCAGATTAGCTTGGCGCCTTTAACTGTAGGCCTACATAATCGTTAGACGACGCCTCCAAATGCGCCCGTGGGGTCAAAATAGATTAAGTTTATGTTTATTTTATTTATCAGTAAATTTTGTCTCGTTTTTCCGCGATTCGTTCCTCTGGCTTTTTTTATGTGTTTTGTTTGTGATATAATTCATTCTCTGCAGTTTTTACACGACATGGCCGAGCCGATCATGGCAGTGTTTTTTTTTTTTTTTTTTTTTTTTTTTTTTTTTTTTTTGTATGAACAATGAAACTGATGCAACTGATGACTCGCCGGTGTAAGTACTGCATTTTTTTCAGTCAATTACTTTAGCAACTAAGTTGTGTTAACCCATTTAACCCCATCGTCCTACAGAGGAGATGTATTGACCATGATAATTCAAGGGTAGCGCCAGATGACCTTGTCGCCTAAAGGCGCCAAAGTCATCTGGCACTACCCTTGAATTATCATGGTCGATCCATCTCTTTCAAAAGCTACATAGTCCTTTCGTAGCACCTCCAAAATTTGGGAATTGTGTTCTTGGCGTTAAATGGGTTAGTATGCGTTAGTGTGCATTAGTGTGCGCAAATGTGCACTTGCGTGTGCGATATGTATGCGGATACATATTATGTATTGCAAAGGTGCCACCTATTCCTTGTATCCGCAGTCATAGAATCTCGTGGCCCTTTTAGTCTAGGGTCTCAGGCACCAAAATCAGAGACAAGCACACAGGTTAGTGAGAGGTGACCTTTGCAAAGAACGACTGCCAACCACGAACGAGAGCGAAGTCACGGCCAGCTTGCACCAAAAGCATTTACAACGCTCCAAACATCTCCAAGAGGCACAGATCCTCATGAGCCCGGAGGGCTCATGAGGATCTGTGTCTCTTGAAGATGTTTGGAGCGCTGTCTTTGACTTTTTATGGTTATATCCGCCGTGATTTGGCGCTCGTTCGTTGTCGGTTCTCGTTCGTTTCAAACGCAACTGTCGATGTGCGTACGGCGACGTTTTCAATAAGCTCTTGTTGCCAAACAGGAAGCAAGTGTTCTCAAGACTTCCGTGGTCTACGTAACTCTTTTACTTCCAAAGTCAAGAACAATGAAGGGTAGTGCTTGTCAACCTAATGAAGCACAATCCGTGAACTGTCCTCGAGAAGCGGATAGACTATGACTGCTTAGAGAGAGCGCTAGATTAGCTTAACCCATTCAGCCCTGACGCACTACAGCAGGATATGGGTCGACCATGCTAATTCAAGGGCAGTGCCAGATTAGCCTGGCGCCTGTCGGCGCCAAGATAATCTGGCACTGCCCTTGAATTATCATGGTCGATCCATCTCCTGCACTGGTACATAGTCATTAGATGACGCCTCCAAAATTTGGGAAATACGGCCCTCGGGCTGAATGAGTTAAAACCTTTATCCACAGCCAAAGGATTAACCGTTCGCCTCGGGAGGGGAATGGTTAATTCTTGGGCTTTTAAGCGCGCTTTTTGTCGAGAATCACCTTGACAAGAACGCCATCGACAGCCGAACGGTTAATCAGGCACTGCACGCGATCTATCATTATCGAGTATTTCCACGCAATCCATCATTGTCCATTATTTCTATTGACTTTGCATTACTATGACATACGCAGCATTTTGCATATGGTTTTCCGATCTGGACTATTGTAACCTCATACTGAATCACAGGCATAAAACTGCGTAATTTTGATCGTGAACGCAATTTGCACTAACGTCTATTCAGTGTTACGTGCATTGGTTGTGCACAGCCTCAGTGTTATCATTTGAATACGAAAGTATTTGAATTTTCTTTGTGTGCAATGACACTGTTCGTAATATTCAGCCACACGCCATGTCTCATCTCATTTCAGCCTCTGCTGTCGTGTCGTTACAGGGCGTGTCACCCGTTAAGCATTCTTTGCAAACAAGCGCGTCGGGCCGAGGTCGGCCGCGGTTGGTCCGCGCAAGTTCGTGCGCGGGCCAACCGCGCCCGACTTCGGCTCGAAGATTGTTTGCCTGTTGGCGAAAATACTTGAATACCATTTATTCTTTGTGTGATAGTTATTTGTTGATGTGTCAAATCGGTCATGTGAACTTCTTTAGCCTGCAGAACGCCCTGAAATAATTGTTATCACTGTTTTATCACTGTTGGGACAAGATGTTGGCGAAAAGAATACAGTTTGGAGAATCGATCAGTTTCGTTCATCTGTATCGTGGACACAATACAGATTAATCCTGCAAATCAATTCATCAATACAAACTTGTTTTTTGACCGCAACTTGTGAACTTGTCATCCAATGTTTTTTTTGGTTTTTTAAAATTGTTTTTTGTGATAAAATATCTCTCTGAAATAACCCCTTCCCTGCCACCTTACGTAAATTTTTGTGTCTGAAATCTTGGTTCATTCAAAGACGAAAAGCCAACACCGTCCAAGAAACATGGATGCCAGTTGGTATCAGCAAGATTCATAGATCCTCATGAGCCCCCGCGGTCGCGAGGGCTCATGAGGATCTATGTCTCTTGCACTTGGATCGTGTTCAGTTGGATCAGTGAAAGGGTTAAGACATGTTGCTGTCGGGACGTTAACAAACTTATAACTGAAATAAGTGTGTCTAGAATGGCCCGATATAAGTCTGTGTCGCTTTCGGGGCTTTAAAACTGGAAATCAATCCAGACCCAAAAGGTGACTGCCAAGCGTGTAAAATTCAAAGAAGTACCCAACGGAGAAAGAAACACCCTTAGAAAAGGCGGGTACAACACAATTGTGTTGTACCCGGCTTTTCTAAGCGTGTTTCTTTCTCCGTTGGGTACTTCTTTAAAACTGGGAATCAGTTTTACGTCTGAAACGTCCCGGTAAAGTAATGTCATTGTATCCTCGTATCGGCGCCACCAGACGCTGGCCGCGGTTGATCTGTTCACGGCTGTGAGCGAGCAAACTTGCGGCAGACGTCGATCCGATTATCTTTTATGCATTGGGGTTACGCGCGCCACCAATCAGTCAGCCTCTTCGTCTCCAGGAATTGTTCTTTTTTTTTTTTTTTTTTTTTAAATGACTGCTCAGTGAACTGACCAATAGAGGTTATATGACACGTTTGCACTGCCCTTTGATTTCAATGGTCGTGTCAAATTCGTGTATTCTGTTGACGCACTTCTCGTTGACGTTGAGATCGTCTATTGCAACAATGTCATCTGCTGTTAACCCCTTCACTGCCGTTGATCACGAATTTTGCGTTAGAAACGACTGCACTCTGACGGACATAAATTTGCGTGAAGATAAATGACACAGAATTAGGCACGCAGAACATTGGACTAACAAGAGAACGAAATCCTCATGAGCCACCGTTGTCGCGGGGGGCTCATGAGGATTTATGCCTCTTGCAGTTGGGAGGCGTTCGTCTAGCCCCGGCAGTTAAGGGCTAACATACGCAAGATACATAGTTCTATGAGCACTTGCAATCGGAAGGGCTCATTGAGAATCTATGCCTGGTTAGGGTCTGTCCAGTCTGCTCCCCCCAAAAAAGATTTCGTTTTGGGGTTATATTACTCCTCCCCCCCCCCCCCCCTTCACCCCCTCCCCCACCCACCCAATGACGATATGGCTAGACCGAAAGCTGGCCGGCAATTATATGTTGATTGATTGGACTACATGTATGTGATATTGATGAATATTCGCTTGTTTGTTTTATTTTGGTTTCCCCTCCACTCACCGAATGATTGTGTTTTGCTGATCACTCATCTTGTATTGTCACTCTTTGTGGAAGTAAACGTGTGGAATATGAAGAGCCCGGGTCAGTGTTTCCTTGCCTGTGTTTGCTTTTTTCCCCTCAAACATCTCTTTTCTGTCTACCACTATAATTAGAACTACTCACAGGAGAGAAATGG
Organism: Semisulcospira habei; assembly: GCA_036245525.1. Taxonomy (NCBI): domain Eukaryota; kingdom Metazoa; phylum Mollusca; class Gastropoda; family Semisulcospiridae; genus Semisulcospira; species Semisulcospira habei. The sequence goes on along the minus strand of BTPG01000001.1, from coordinate 23,873,370 downwards.
ACAATCATCGCGGTGTACAACCGTGTGCCTTAACTAATTTAGCCCCAACGCCATAAAGCAGATGGATCGACCATGAAAATTCAAGAGGAGTGCCAGATTAGCTTGGCGCCTGAAGGCGCCAAGCTAATCTGGCACTACCCTTAAATTATCTTGGTCCCTACCTCTCCTCCAACTGTCACATGCTCGTTAGGTGACGCCTCAAAAATTTGGGAAATGCGGCCGTGGGATTAAATTGATTAACCATGTCACGAGCTGTGTGATGTCATGGATCGTTTTAGTTGTTTTCTCTTCGTCGTTTGCAAGCGACTGACCAAGAAGTAGTAAATTAGAGGCGCCCGAGCTGTTCTGGCAACAGCCTTGAGCAATCATGGTTGAACCGCACAAACTTGCAGTGTGTCGGCCTTGAATGGGTTGAGCTACACAGGCTTTGCTTATGAGCCATCACGGTCTATTTGTCTTCATCGACTAATACTTTAAAGTACAAATCGATGAAGACAAACGACCACGACAGGTGAAAAACAAAACAATGAAAAGTTGAATCTGTTCATATACTCAACACCGTCAACTCATTCGAGAAGTCCGCATCAACAGCTGCGAAAGTGTCGTACAGCGTTGCCTGCAGTTTGCTCAATACAACACGTCCGCAGCCATTGATGCGGGGCGCCTTCGCCTTGACTCAGACTGCCAGTGAAAGTGTGATTTCTTTTGATTTTTTTTTTTTTTTTTTGTCGTGGCAGTTTTGGTGAGGGTGATTGGCTGACAGTCGTAAACACACTCTTCACTGAGTGCATTCGTCTGCTTTACCAGCCGGGCTAGTGCAAATCCCCGCCCACACAAAAACACTTCCTCAATCTCCCGAGACGTACGGTTAGCCCAGTTGTCACTGGTCGTCAGATTGTGCTTCTAAAATCTGTGTTAATTCAACTTCAAAAAGCCCCAGCGGTCCAATACTAGTATAGATACAAATTTGTGTCAGCAAGAGGCATATATCCTCACGAGACCCCACGAATGCGGGGACGCATGAGAATCTATGTCTCTTGCAGTTGGATCGTTTTCATTTATACTTCGCAATGAAACGCGACAAACTCGAATGACTCCCCGAAGATGTAAAAGAAGTCCATCTGTACAGCCAGCGAGAGGCCATGCTTCTCACGAGGCCAGGAGCCCCTAAGAATCTATTCCGTCCCTGGCAGACGGCAGGACCCAGGGTAGGAAAGAGACTCATTCCCAACCTTCCGATTCGCTCATGCAGACACCCAATCTTCAGGATCAGCGCACACGACTCGGACATTTCATCTTTGTTCATCCCCCACAAAACTGTATCGATTCATCGATTTATTCTTGTCGCTGCCAAAGCAAGGGACATTACTTAGTTGCCTGTGATTAAACGGGTCCCGTGAATGGCAGGGACGACTGAAGCATCGAAATTACACGAGAGAAAAGATAGCTCAGAGAGAGAGAGAGAGAGAGAGAGAGAGAGAGAGAGAGAGAGAGAGAGAGAGGAGAGAGAGAGAGAGAGAGAGAGAGAGAGAGAGTTGACGATAACGACAATTTATTTCCCAAGGATAAAGATTAAAGTTCAAAGTCCTTTTTCGATCATGCCCTTGCTAAAATGACTCATAAATAAACCACACCAATAGAGTATATTAAAAAAAATAATAAAAAATAATACTCCCCACCCCCCACTAGACAGAGAGAGAGAGAGAGAGAGAGAGAGAGAGAGAGAGAGAGAGAGAGAGAGAGAGAGAGAGAGAGAGAGAGAGAGAGAGAGAGAGAGAGAGAGAGATGACGATAACGACACTTTATTTTCCAAGGATAAATGATAAAGGTACACAGTCTTTTTTTCAAACATGTCTTTGCTAAAATTACTCATAAATAACCCACTCCAATACAGTGCATTCAAAATAAAAAATAATCCCCCCACCCACCCACCCACCCCAGGCTCCCCCCCTCAGTCTCCCCCCCCCCCCTCCACCATCCCCCCGCCAGAGAGAGAGAGAGAGAGAGAGAGAGAGAGAGAGAGAGAGAGAGAGAGAGAGAGAGAGAGAGAGAGAGAGAGAGAGAGAGAGAAATTGAATTGTCATGCACTTTAGTGTTTCCAATGATTCCAGAAATGTCACATTTCTTTTGCTCGTCTGAATAATTTTGACTTAAAAAAATAAATAAATAAAATACGCTTCAATACAACAAGAACAAAATAGGCTTAGAAGTAACCAGCGAAGAGAAATAAAATCGAAAAAGTTCACTGTCTAACCCCTTCGCTACCAGTGATCACGAATTTCGCGTCTGAAACGACTGCACATAGACCGACATTCTGCCCGCAGGTTACGATACAACTGGGACAATAATTAGGCATGAAGACAATAGGACCGAACAAGAGACATAAATCCTCATCAGCCCTCGCGACTGCGGTGGCTCATGAGGGTTTATGTCTCTTGCAGCTGGGTAGCGTTCGTCTCGTACCAGCAGGCAATGGGTTAACAGCTGTGTTTTGTACTTGTTCTTCCGAAGCCTGTTTCCTTATTATTATTATTATTATTATTATTATTATTAGTTTATTTATTTATTTTATATTTATTATATTATTTATTTGCATTTAATTAATTTTGTATTTATTTATTTATTTATTTATTTATTTTATTATTTATTTATTTTTTTAATTTTATTTATTTATTTTTTATTATTTTTTATTTTTTATTTATTTATTTATTTATTATTTATTTTTTCATTTAATTCTTTTTTTTTTCTTTTTTTCTTTTCTTTTTTTCTTTTTTTTTTTTTGGGGGGGGGGTTGCTTATAATAGTATACTGAGTCTTTCAATCTGGTCTGAATTTGGGATTGGGAGCTGGCACGGACACGGACGGAAAGACGTATTTTAACATAATTATTGTTGCGGTTAGCATAGGGAGGGAATCTTGAAATCGGCAGTTGACGGCAGTTGAACATGCAACACCAACCGCGCAAAAAAAAAAAAAAAAAAAAAAAAAAAAAAAAAAAAAAAAAAAAAAAAAAGCCGAATCAAGACATGGTTTATGATGCTTTTGCGTCACAGAAACATAAAAACCATTGGATTTGCCATCAGCTAACTCAGATTGAATGCCTTTCTTGTCCTGAAATAATAGATACTTCGTATTGATACTTATCCCATGCCATATCCCATATCATCCGAAAAGTGATTCAGATGCCTTAATGTAATTAACCAGATTACAATAAATCAAGCTATAAAGAACATTTGACAGTGAGAAAATCCTGCTTAACGCTTTTACACTAAATACAGCATCCGCATGCGACCAGTTCAACACACGTTACGTCTGTTTAATTTGTCTAAATTACAAGGCGAAAAATGATTCCAAACTGCGGTTTTTTTTAAAAGAAATATTTGTTTAGTACAGTATAGTATAAAGCTTAGTATAAAATCATCATTTCTTTCTAGAAAAAGGAGAATTTTCATGGGGAAACACATTCATTCTTCCTCTTGTATTTCAGATTTCAAAACCTGATTTATCTCAACCGCGCAGGTTTGCTTGGATTGTCTGGATGCGCATTAAAGCACAAGACAAAGAGCTTGTCCAAACAGTTTCCGAGCAGTCAGTCCCTAATCAATAGGACATCGGCCATAATCCGTTAGCAGGAGACTTAGATATTTATGAGCCCCTGCAGGATGCAGGGGCTCATGAATATCTATGTCTCCTGCTAGGGAATGAAGCTCTATGCCTCATACTGGCATGGATTGACACAATGTCCATCTTAGATCGGCGGATGGCAGAGGTCATCAGGGTTTCAGCGTGCGACATGTTTAGTGAAGGAATCGCCTCAAATGGCCAGACCTTAAAATGGCCTTCTTGCGTGCGCGATGCCATTGAGGCTTGTGCAGCCCTTGGCTGACTCCCTGGGACGCTCCTCCAGCTTGGAACACAGCTGTAAATCGCTTTCTATGGCACCAGAAGCAATGACTAGTCGATGTTGGTGGCCCTTCACACTTACCTGTAGTCACGATAACCCACGGCATTAGCAGTCTTTTTTGTATTTAATGGCCGACCCAGAAGGTTTTAATTCATTGACTAAAAACCCGAGCAAATGGGTTTAAATCCTGATGACCTTCATCTCACTGAGGAAAAGATATGTAGATGTGGTAAATCGTTCCTGTGAGCAAGACGCGTAATTTCACATGATTCCCTGCGTTACAGGGGCTCATGAAAATCAATGCCTCTTGCAGGTGGAAAATTATACATCGGGAATCAAATGTACGTGTCTCATCACCATCTGCATTGACGACCAAGCTAATAAACAAACTCGGCGGGCCTCAGCGGACCAGGACAACATTAACCCATTTAACCCCAGGGCCGTTTTCCGCAAATTTGAAAGAAATAACCTAACGACTATGTACCAACCGCAGGAGATGGATCGACCCTGATAATTCAAAGGGAGTGCCAGAATAGCTTGGCGCATGTCTGCGTCGTCTCCTGAGAGTCAATTTTTAAGTTTGCATTTTTTCTTTAGTTTCCTGTTTCAGGTTTTGTTTGACGAACTACTAGCTGCCATCGGATTAATCTAGACTGAGGAGGCAAAAAACTGTAAAATATTAAAGGGGCCTGCTTCAGGCAAAACATAGAGCGTTAACGGTTCGCCACATCTCCTTAATTATAGTTCTTTTATGTTCTATTAAACCTCTTCTTAAACAAGATATACAGTCACTTTACAAATAGATATGAATTTAGTTAATCTTTTTCGTTGCGCGGCGGCTCACTTGGCGGTTTTTGTTGTCATAATATGGTTATTATGCTATAGATTTTTTTTTTAAATTTTACTTACTTAGATGTGTGGGCATATTGAGCACAATAACTGCTATACATATGTGTGGTTTGGTATTTTTGAGTCTGCTTGATTGTGATGTATGTATGTTTTATGTGTTGATCTTAATATGGACGCTCGTCAGTTACGCGCAAAAAAAAAAATCCTAATGATTATGCATCTGGCAATAAAGTTTATCTTATCTTATCTTATCTTATTTTATCTTATTAATATCCCTAATACATGTATGTCGTACAATAATGTTTGGCAACAGCAAAGTTGTCCGCTCAGATCAACTACTCAAAACGTTTAGTATAAGTGGCCCCAAAGGACCGTGTGACGTCATCACTTACGACTATTCTTGCTTGTCCTATGACGAAATCCACGGCAAACGCTCCAATCAGGAGTGTGTGGCTTCTGATGAAAAGAGACTAGTGGCATTTTTTTAAACTTAGAGGTTCATGTCATTTTTCATATTCAACAGTGAAGCGCGCAGTCAGTGCAAAATATCACGTATGAAGGTTTTTTTTTTTTTTTTTTTCAAAAAGCGATGGAGTCTTTTCTTCGGCATCGGCCAGTTCTAAGAGGCCAAGAAAACATGTTTGTTTGGTTTTTTCTCTGGAAATGCCAGTGACTACACCAGTGCTCAAATGCCATCGGGCCGTTGTCGGCCTCCGTTGCCAGGCCGGCGCACGGCCGTGCACAGGCCAACGGCGGCCGACATCGGACCGATGGCCTTTTCGCATTGGTACACAGCCAACGCCACTGTGTCCTACACAGGGGAGCAAAACATGTGCGTTCTTTCTCAACTATCATACAGTCCTTGCCTCAACCAATGCGATCTACGTTTTAACTTAAGCTGGCAGCAAGGAGTTTTCACACATCCAGGAACTAGCAAAAGCTGTAAATTCACAAGTCCGACATCTATACTACATCGCTTTGGAATCTTGCCTGAAGTAGGTGGCATTTTGTGGACACAGTGTAGGATAGTGCTATTACACAATTTGAAAATGTCAAGTAAATTGGGCTAATGGTTTCGGTTTTACTGGACAACTATCTTCTTCTCATTTTAAAAAATATACATCGTATTATGTCATTTTAGTGTCATTATATTTCTCTTGTCATTGATACTTAACTGACGCCCTGCTGTGCCCTTTTTGCATGCATGCCTAAAGCAAATACAGCGCGTAACAATTAGATTTGTTCCGGTCATTCATGCATATAGACATCCAAACGAAACAAAGCTCATGAGTGCCAGACACTCGGACGATCTATGACTAATAAATTACCCGCACAGACGCAGACACCAGAAGCGTCCCTAGGTTGAGTGCCGACCGGTCCGATCTATCTCTCAAGAGGCATATATTCTCATGAGCCCCTGCACTGCAGGGGCTCATGAGAATCTATGCCTCTTGTAAATGGGAGGAGAGCTGAGTAATGACTTTTAGGTTAATGGGTTCCTCTGTACTGTGCACGTATATCGTGTAGGTCAACAGCCCCCGATGGCGAAGTAAATGTTTGCAACAAAAGGCATAGATTCTCATGAGCTCCTGCGACTACAGGAGCTCATGAGAATCTATGCTTCTCGCACGTGGAAGGTTTTCGCTCAGGGACTGCTAGGCTAATGGTTGGCTCGACGTGTGTATATTGCGTACGGCAGTAGGTTCCGACGACCGCGGAAATGTCACTCTAGTGTTTACGTGTCTGTGCATAATTCAACAGATTCGCAATATCCAGGTCACTTTGGCTGTCTCCCTCGATTCGCTGCTCTGCGAATCGAGGGAGACAACCAGTGTGTGTCCAGATTTTGGATGCACAACATTTTTTTAAATGTTTTTATCACTCGCATTGTCAGCACTTTTGTCTTCCGCTGTTAAACCCCTCACTGCCGAGGGAAAAAAAAATGAACACCGCGCAACTGAAAGAGGTATAGATCCTCATGAGCCCCCTCAGTCGCGGTGGCTTATGAAGATCTATGCATCTTGCTGAAACCACTTTGTATCTATGTTTTGTTTGGAAGGGGGGGTGGGGGTGGGTAGGGGATCTTTGTCGTTGAATGATTTCAAAAACACGCTCTACGTCTACTGGTATTGAAGGGGTTAAGTGTATTGATGAGATTAATGCAGAAAGTATCATCTGCATGCCTTTACACTTCTCCGGAGGAAAAAAACTGTTTCGCGACCCACCACTGTGGTGCAATATAGGAATCATAAAAGAAATTCGGAAGAGAGAGGTTTAACTTACTCCAAACGTACGGCATACGGCATTTAACTCATTCCAGACGTAAGGCATACGAATACGCGGCTTCAGCCGTGTATCTGTATGCCGCACGTCTGGAATGAGTTACTAGCCATTTGTCATTTAGCAGAATTGTGTGTCTTTCTTCAGATTCCGTGGGCTGACATCAAGATCTCTTGGGAAGGCTCTCCAGCAAAATCATTTGAGTGTTTAGCATATTATTACGACATAACATTCCGGAAGATGGACAACCTGCACATCATTCCACCACGACATTTGATGCAAACTACTATTGATCTTCTGCCAGAGTCTCATGTTAGACTGATGTGAAAAACAAATGTCGGTCTATTTACCCCTTCCATGCCACTGTACGTTGCTGGGTAATCGTGGTTCATTCAACGACCAAAAGCAACACGATCCAAGAAACATAGCTAGAAATTGGTCTCAGCAAGAGGCATAGATCCTCATGAGCCCCCGCGGTCGCGGGGGGCTCATGAGGATCTATGTCTCTTGCAGTTGAGTCGTGTTCATTTTTTTCTCGGTAGCGAAGGGGTTAATGAAATCATTAATTATTAACCCCTTGTGCGTGCAGGCGCTAACTATGGTGAGAAAACTCCATGCAAAATACAAAGTCTTACATTAAAGTTAGGATCCTTTGGATCAAGCATCCCAACACAGTCGGAAAACTGTTGGCAACAGACACTGCTGACATTGTGTGTATGGGTCATCTTAGGGATCTACAGAGCGAGTACACAAGCAACTGTCACCAACAATCATGTAAAGCCGTGTGTGGTTGTGGACTCTGCATCACTGTTAACATGGTCAGTACATGCCAAGCCACGTCCATCTTAAATGATAAGGAAAAACTAAACATGTCATTAGAAAGCAGGGGCTCAATGGTTGATGGTCACTGACCATATGGATAACTTGGGCTCGACTTTCAAGGCGTTCAAAACAGTCAGCCAACCTATTATTAAATTGCCGCTGAGAAGAAAAAAAACACACACCATATAACCACCCAGAGAGAAAAAAAAAAAATACCAGTGTCTTCAGCTTTGCTCTGACCAGCAGGTAGTAATTGGGTTTAATCGTGATGACAACCTGACGTATTAACCATTTGACTGCCGAGAAAAATCGAAGACGGCCCGACTGCAAGAGACATAGATCCTCATGAGCCCCCGCAGTTGCGGGGGCTCATGAGAATCTATGCCGCTTGCTGAGACCAATGTGTATCCATGTTCCTTCATCGGTTGGGGCTTTCGGTAGCTGCATGAACGAAGATTTATGAAACAAAATATGTCAAGTGGCAAGGAAGCGGTTAAAGTGACCTACTCAAGGCAGTAAAGGGTTAATATTTCGCAATATCTCCTTTACAAATGTTTTCAATATGTGTTACAATAATGCTGGACAAAAAGGCTTGCTTTAAATTATGAAGTTTGAATATCTTAAAATTATTAAATTACGCAGGAGAGTTGCTTCCGTTAGACTCAAAAGGCAGTGGAAAACGTTTGCATTAACATGCCAAATCATTGTCAATTGTCAATCTCACATGCGTATCACAGCCGTTTTTGCTTGAAAAGACACTCGCCTCTTCATAAATTGTCTTTGTTTTTCGCTTGATTTCTTGAAATCGTTTTGTGACTGTCAGCTTCAGAGTGCGTCACTAATTATTTCACAGCATCAGTTTTTACTGCTCGTAATAGACGATTTCGCGGTATTGCAAGTTTGTTCTGGTTTTATGATTGTTACGTGGTAGTCGTAGTCGCAGTATGATGCAATCACACCCGACGCACTCTCCTAGGATTCTTGTAAAAAAAAAAAAACTCACTCAGTTGCAGCTCGTTACACGTGGAACAAGGTTGTAGACCACACTGGAGTAACAGTTCCAACAGTACTTTATTCTCGCGATGCACTGTCTCTCACAAATGCATCCACACTGTTTCATACAAAGCATCCACAATTTTGATACACTGTGTCTCTCATACAATACAGGCGCATATTTCCTAACACCCTCCTTTATATTATTACAGATTTCCAGAACAATCCGGCAAATTACCCAACTCAAACAATCAGAAAAGAAAACGTAACCAAAACGTATTAATATCCATTAAAAAGAACACTCTAGATTTATCTACAATCTTCCACTAAAATCTAGGTGCACTCCGTAAATGTTGCAAAATGTAGCCAACATGTGTACTACAAAACTTTGACGTCATATTTGAGGTCATTAGAACGATCGCGCCTCTTCCAGAACCTTCCAGCTCAATCTAGGTCGGACTTTGCAACAAGTTAACGAGATGTACAACATTATAGCTACACAACAAAAATCGATCGCAATTCTCCATGCAAATCGAAACGAATCATTCTAAAAAGGTACGTGTTTCTGATCTACAACAACTCAAACGAACATCGGATCTTTCATATGATCAACACACACGTGTCCTAAAAAGTCTAACACAAGCACAAACGTAACAATGATTTACGGTTTTCGTCGAAAAACGTGCAATTTTGACATTTTCCAAACAACATCTATTCAAATCATCACCAAAAGTTCCGCCCTTTGGAGCATTTACATAAATCTGCATATGCTTTCGGTTCCGTGAAGAATTAGAAAAACCAAATATTGCGAAGTACAGTGAGTTTAATTATTTTGCTACGTTTACTTCTTCTTACTGTTTATTGTTTTACTTTCCTTCTTCTTTACTGTTTACTTCTTGACTCCTTGCGTGTCGATAGCGTTTTGAGTCGCGATGATTCCTATAGGAATCATCGCGACTAAAACCGCTACCGACACGCAAAGGGTAACTGACATTAAAATTGCATACATTATATAGATATGACGCAAATAAAGTAAGTGTCAGTCGAGGCGGTACGCTCATGTTTCTGATGGCCTTGTTAAAGACGCCAGATACGCTAACATTTCCGAAGGCGTACTTGTATTAATCGGTATTGTACATGATACGTCATGGTGCAGCAGCATGTGTTCGGACCAACCACCTTTTCCTGAAAAAAAAAGTGATTTTAAAAAATGTACCCTCAAGAGAAGTCTTGAAGGGCAAAAAGTGTCATCCGTCATCAACCCTTTGGGTGTCGATAGCGCTACCGACACCCAAAGGGTTAAAGCTCATTATTTAGGCGTGTTACAGACATCTAAACGAAGGAAGACTTGTACGACATTTTAGCCTGAAAATACTTGTAATATACATTTTGTCTTAGGACCTTTCTTTTAGTTTGGTTGGCAAGAATTTTACCCGTCCTGCCGCAAAATGGCCTTAGTCGCCTGCTCGGCGTTGAATCCAAATAACTAACTCTGTCTAAACGATGGTCTTTAATGACAGGTGATTTCACACAAGGATGGTCGCTCAGAGCAAGTTCTGCTACGCCTTAATAAGTGACTGTCAATGCAGACCGTCTTCAATCTTTAGTAAAGATCCTCCATCCAGCCTTATCGTCTTCTACTTCCTGTGCGCGAAAGGAGATATCTAGTGTGCTACGATGGTGTCCAGTAGACCGAAGTCGATATGTGTTCCGGTCTGTGATTTTGGACCCTACTGCCCAAGGCCGAAAAGTCCAAACCCACAGACCAGCACACGATTGATCTCATAGTGCGCTTGATGAAGGCAAATCCGATTACTGTCACAATGCACCAAGTGAATTGCCCTGAAATTAGAGCGATGGACACCAGCCAATGAGCAGTCACTAGATCGGCAGATCAGGTCTTCCCTTTGAAGGCAACCGTCAGCAAATCCATTTTTGTGAACAGCGAGATTGTCATTATATCACAATGAAAATCTCGCTCTTAACAAAACTTCACTTACTGTCTTTTGTATTCACAGGGCAGTGAGTTGGGAGTACTCTGCTTTAACTCATTCTACCCCAACATTGAAATCCTTAAATTTTACCGTTGTCCTCTGAAGACTGCATTGCAGTGCAGGGCACAGATCGATCATGATAGTTCAAAGGTGATGCCAGAATAGCTTGGCGCCCAAAGGCGCCAAGCTGTTCTGGCATCACCCTTGAACTATCATGATCTGTTCTGGCATCACCCTTGAGCTATCATGATCGATCCTTATCTTCCTGTGGTGTGTCTGGGGTAGAATGAGTTAATCGCACCCCAACACATAAGGTTTCCAATCAGTCGGGTTGAAGAGAGTATGATGGGTTTTTTTGTGCTCGTACAGTGTGAGACGGTTCGTACATAGAGGTCATATACTAGTTAATTTCTCTTCATCTCTCATTTATTGTGAGAGAAAATGTATATCGAGCGTATCTTTGAGTGGCATGCTATTTCATTTTCCCCGACATCCGTGAATGGAAAAGTAACCCCATTCGCTGCCAGTGATCGAGGATTTCGCGTTTAAAACCACTGCACGCTAAGCGACGATTTGCGTGAAGAAGACGCATGAAATGGGATCAGAAATAGGCACAAACAGCACAGGACTAACAAGAGACATAAATCCTCATAAGCCCCCGCGGCTGCGGGGGCTTATGAGGGTTTTTGTCTCTTGCAGTTAGATTGTGTTCACTTTTCCTCGGCAGCAAAGAGGTTAAGCATAAACTGAAAACAAATCCGTGTTGTAATCCGACTCGTGATTTTGCTGTTTGCCGGCGGCAGTGACGGGGTCGGGCTATACATAATCCCGTGCCTACGAGCAGTACAGTGTATGTAGTTTTTTATTTAGAAAATAAATCTACCCCCCCCAAAAAAAAAAAACAAAAAAAAAAAAAAAAAACGCTTCGACGTAAAACAATGACCAATTGTGTGCATTTCCTCATACTCACGATAAAATCCCACGGAGGAATCCAAAACCAACATCAACGTAACATGTAACAAGATTGACACATTCCGAAAAATATCTCTCGCTCGTTCAAATTTTTATTTTATTTATGTGTTTCGCGGTTGTTCCATACGGGCGTTGGTGTGTGTGTGTGTGTGTGTGTGTGTGTGTGTGTGTGTGTGTGTGTGTGTGTGTGTGTGTGTGTGTGTGTGTGTGTGTGTGTGCGTGTGTGTGTGGGTGTGGGTGTGGGTGTGTCTGGGCATGTGTGTGTGTGTGCGTGTGTGCGCGTGTGTGTGTATGTGTGTGTGTGTGTTTGTGTTTCTTTATTTGTTTGCTTGTGCGTGTGTGAGTGTGTATATGGGTCTCTCTCTAAAGCTTTGTACCAAAAGTGTGACATTTAACACAAAAAATCAAATACCTCTAAATGTTTGTTTTTTTCTCTGTGTTTTCTTGTCCGATAAAGATTTAAATCAGCATTTTATGTCAGAATTTGTTCTGCATTCATGCATCTGCATGTTTGTTGTGAGGAGACAGAGATGTGAAAGTGTTAATCTGTCCAAAGTAACGTTTGGAAATATGAAGGAAACAAAATTCAATCGACCTTCACGGTCTCTCTACCTAGCCTTCCGCTGACAACCGTGGGCTGTAGGTTTTCTATCGTAAAATGCGAAAATGATGTAACAGCGGAAACAGGAAGCGATCTTCGATTACAATTTTAAAAACCCGAGGAAAAGTCTGCTTTTGTTTCATGCACAATTTAATCACCGACCTACACGTTTCTAACACATCTCCCATGGTCTCAGGATAAAAATACTTCTGTCTACATGCGTGCAGTGAAAAGAAGCGGTGCCTGTTGGTTGACATGTTCGGTGGAAACACGCGTTAACCCATATCATACTGAGGCAAAAAGCTTCAAATTTATACACTGCCATATGCAAGCTACATTATCGTACTTACAGATAAGGATATAGACCAATGGCTTTAGTTCAAGGGTATACGGCCAAAATAGCTTGGCGCCTAAAGGCACCAAGCTATTCTGGCACTACCCTTGAACTATTTTAGTCAAACGTATTTCACACACTGGTGTATTCCGAATGATAAGGGTTAAGTTGGACGGCTATTTTTCTCACTGGCCAAAAACGCAAGGTATCGGAATTAATTTGTAGAGAAAATAAACCACACACTCACTTAAGTTCCCCAACAGGAGAAAAGAGCGAGTGTAGACTTATTATTGAAACTCAATTTGATTTGGTACACGAAAAGAGGAAGGGTCTCAGTGCATGTTACACTTCCATCCGCCATTTTGTGCAATGTTTTTACTACATTTCTGGCGTAAAAACACAAAGACGTCGTATTTTCAAGTAAATTTATTTGAATTCATAGTCCTTTCAATTCCCTACAGGTCGGTATCAGCAACACAGCCGATTGGTAGGAAAGGTTTACAAAAGCACTTCAAAGTATAACCCTCTGTGGTACACAGCTTTGGAGAGTGACCTATGTGCGTAAGAGAGAGACAGAAAGACAAACAGACACACACACACACAGACTCGCGCACCGCTTGCTCTTTGCCAGCACTGACGAAGGCCTGCTATACATAATCCCTTGCCTACAATGAGTACAGTGTATGCATTTTTTTAAAGAAAATAAATACATGAACATATTTATTTGCGTCAGCATTACAAAGCCTTGCATATTAGTTCCAGCCTCCCAAGAACTGTGTAACGCTTACAAGCTAATCCAAGCAAATGAAAATCATACTTTTTCTATTTAGGAGTTTAACATAATTCACATTTTTATGTTCTTTGGTTGTTATTTTGGGAACTTGTGGATCTAACGTATTTTGCCAAACTAAACACTGAAAAATGAAAAGATATAGCAAAATCAAGGACTTGTATGCACTTTTCCTTTAAGCCTGACTAACCCCTTCCTTGCCACAGTACGTTAACTGTATATTCATTTTTGTTTCTGAAGTATTGGTTCATTTAAATACCAAAAGCCAACATAGCCCCAGAAACATGGATGCAAATTGGTCTCATCAAAAGGCATAGATCCTCATGAGCCCCCGCTCTCTGGCAGATGGATCGTGTTCACGTTTTTCTCGGCAGCGAAGGAGCTAAATAAAATGGAGGGTATTGCAAACTATAAAAGTGTGCTCGTTTGTGATTGTACGACTGGGAGCTGTAAGGTCCAACCCAGCAAGCAAAAGCCGATTTCGAGGCGAAGTCGGCCGCAGTGGGCCCGCACACGTAGCGTGCTCACTGCGCCGACTTCAGCCCGATGGTTTTTGTGTCACAGACCTGCACACATTTATCCTTGTCCTTCCACAGTATACTTGTTACTGGCTCTTTCATTTGACTTCTCTTGTGAAATTATGTCCTTAGGCTCCGCTCTTTGAACGAATAGTTTTAAAAATTGAAACGTGATGGATAATATGAAAAACAACCCGATATAAATCCACAAAGGAGCACTTTGAAGATGTGTTCAGACACGATCTAAATATCCGAGTGTCAGCTTTTATAAGAAAATGTCACATTTACCAATGGAACTCCCTCTCCCGGATAACGGAAAGGGTGTTTTTGATCTCATTTATTTATTTTCAAGACTCGAGTGTAGTTTGTATGTTCGTTCGTCCGTGTGATCAATCAATCAATCAATCAATCAATCAATCAATCAATCAATCAATCAATCAATCAATCAATGAACCAATCAATCAATCAATCAAACGAGTAAACCTGCGAAGGCACGAACTAACCAGCCAACCAACCTACCAGCGAACCGGGGAAAAAAACAACAACAGCCAACCTGTTAACGAACGGTTGAGTCCTACAACAAATGATACCCACCTCTCAGACTGTAGCGGGGCAGGAGAGCAGTCAGCGTACCTACGGTAGATTTAATTGCCTGTGTTTGTGTCACGAACAACTGTTGGTCGGCGACAGTACGTGAATGACAAATCAGGGGCGTTGACCTTTCCACTGCTGTCTGGACTCTCAAGTGCAGGCACTACAGGGCATGTTGCACGTGACTGAAACCAGCTGTAACCGACCAGCAATAAGATTATCTGTGAGGACTTCCAGACCTGTGTTTGGAAGACACTTTTGGAAGCTAGCCTCAGTCTGTAAAAAATATAATAGTAGATCGGTTTGGAAAAGAAAAAAGGACCTAGCGATTCCACTGGAGAGATAACCCTGATCGCGATCCATCTGCAAGAGGCAGAGATTTTCATGAGCTCCTGCGAATGCAGGGCTCATGAGAATTTATGCCTCCTGCCGTGACTATTTTTATATTCATGCTCCCTGTTCGGTTGTGGCTTCTGGTTGTTGAATGAACACAGATTTTTTTTTTTTTTTTAATTGCGCGTCAAGTGTTTAACCTGCAGCGCCAGCTTCTGGAAGTAAAATGACCATGGACCATGGCAACTCATTACTGAAGTTACAGACACTACCATTGCGATGTCATGGTCGACATGCCACACGCGACATTCGCATATTGTGTAGTGAGTGATTTTGATATTCGTACGCGTCTAGCTCCTGATCGGGCTCCGTCCGGCCGCTACAATTCTTGAAATGGCTAAAGCGTGAACGAAGCAAACAAGAGAACTGATAGATAGACA
This sequence comes from Semisulcospira habei, assembly GCA_036245525.1. Taxonomy (NCBI): domain Eukaryota; kingdom Metazoa; phylum Mollusca; class Gastropoda; family Semisulcospiridae; genus Semisulcospira; species Semisulcospira habei. The sequence continues at coordinate 23,857,949 of BTPG01000001.1, read as the reverse complement.
CTTGATTGATAAATGAATAGAGAAATAAATCAATGTCTTACTATGGCTCGAGAAAATGAACGAATGAATGAATGAATGAATGAACGGAAAACTAACTCACTCTCCCATACGAGGTTTCTTTCGTGCTACAAAGTCCCCAATCTCCGTTTTTGTGAGGGTGCGTGCAAGGGCAAGACCGCCCGCGCAGAGACAATCCGGAAAAGAACGATGAGATGTAGAGACCAACAAAGGGCGGTTCAGGAAATAAACCTCAGTTGTACGCGGCCGTTCAATCGCAGACTGTGTACAATGGTTGTCCTAGACACACATAACCTGACCAAGAGCACAGGCTTGAATGAAAGTAGTCGTTGCCAGCAAATAACACAGAATCTCATGAGCCTCTGCGGGATGCAGAAACCCATGAGAATCTGTGCCTCTTGAAACACGGGTGAGATTTTTGCACTTGATCACGCCGGCATGCCAGAAATGTTTTCTTTTCCAGATCTGATTGAGTACCGCTGTGATACTGACCCACTGCGCAAAACGTCACTGGGTCAAAGTGGACCTCATTTGGTCCGCGCACAACCGTGCGTGCACCAAGAAGCCTACACCGGCCCGAAGAATTTTTTTTTATGGGGGAATTGGACACGGATTTCCGGTCCGGTTTTGAAGACTGCATAAGAAATTGCAAAGCCAAACTTATCCCAGTAAACAAACGACCTTCGGGTCGACATCGGCTGCAGTGCGGCCGACGTCAACACGAGGCCATTTTGCTTACTGGGATGTTAGTCCCCTGTCTGCAAGAAGGGTAGATATATATGTGCCCTTTATGTATCTACCACATGGGCTTATAACATGCGTGGGCAACACTCGTTGGATGCGTTCACATATACTCATACTCCGCTTCTAAGGCGGAGGGAGGAAGTCATGGGGTTTTGAAGACAGGGTTTATAATTCCTCTGAGTGCGCCTTCTTGTTTGAAAACTGATCGATGCTAAGACTTCCGCAAAATGTGTCATTAATGGAAAAGGCGCTGACAACTAATTCTTTTTAATATGAAAAACATTAAAAATTAATAACTTGGCAGTGCGCAAAGGGTTATCGTTCAAAGAAGTGAACAAATAGAGGGAAAATAAACACAGTGAACTTTGAGAGAGAGAGAGAGAGAGAGAGACAGAGAGAGAGAGAGACAGAGAGAGAGAGAGAGAGAGAGAGAGAGAGAGAGAGAGAGAGAGAGAGAGAGAGAGAGGGGGAGTGTGTGTGTGTGTGTTTGTGTGTGTGTGTGTGTTTGTATGCATGTGTGTGTGTGTGTGTTTGTGTGCGTGTGTGTGTGTGTGTGTGTGTGTGTGTGTGTGTGTGTGTGTGTGTGTGAGTGATCTTGCGTGTTTGCATGCGTCCGCGAGCGCGTGTGCGTGTTTGTGAATAAGCGTGGAATCAAGTTATTTTCGTACAGTCCGGCGACTACCTATAGTCACAGATAGCCTATTTCATAGCAGGCTTGTAAATCTGACTAATAATAATAATAATAATAACAACACCGTTTATTATATAGGCGCGTTTTCCCAAATCTGCGACTGAATCGGCTCACCATGCACGCTCACGTGACACACACGCATTCACTCTGAAGAAAAACACAGTACAAGACAAACACAGGACATTCACGTGGTGCGAAGGGTCAGTTCAGTACTGATGTTTCGGAAATTTTGATCGCTTGTATTTGAAATTTATAAAGTGGCCTGAAACCGGTACAACAGGGGACTATATGACTCAGTACCTACTTGTTAAGACCTACTCTCTTTTTTAAGTATGTAGGTCACAACACATAGGTAATTCAAGATAACTATGTTAACTCATTCTACCCCAGACACACCACAGCAAGATATGGATCGACCATGATAGTTCAAGGGTGATGCCAGAATAGCTTGGCGCCTATGGGCGCCTAGCTATTCTGGCATCACCCTTGAACTATCATGGTCGAGCTGTGTCCTGCACTGCAAAGCAGTCTTCAGAGGACAACGGCAACATTTGGGGATTTCGGTGTTGGGGTAGAATGAGTTAAATAACATTCAGACAGCTTGCAATGTGGTTCCAAATCATGACGTCCAGCACTGCAGTCACAAATCACTGGAACATACACGAAATAAACGTGTAGGGCTCTACACGGTTGGACATGCAAGCTTGCAGTGTGGGTCCGAGTTAAAGGTGTCTGCCACGTTGATGCCGAATACACCGAGTTCGTTGTGTGCTTTTTTAAAAAATATTTGTTTATTATTGTTATTATTTTTTGTTTAAATTGTGCGTCGCACGGTATCATTGTATTAGATGGGCGACTGTTTATACCTACAAGTTACTACATCAACAGACACCTGTTTGGCGCCCTAGACCTGAGCTGAACTCAGCTTACATCCGCATTCAACACAGACTGATGAGCAAAGCGTATGTGCTGGTCTGTGATTTTGGACCTTACGACCGGAGGCCGTAAGGTCCAAATTGAACGATGAACTTGTGCGCGTCCATTTCAATGTCCAAAACCACAGACCAGCACATATGCGTGCATCACTTTTCTAATTGTGGCAAGGAGAGTCATGTATATATATATGTATAAAGAATTTTATCCTAAGATAACTCCAGTCTTCATCATTCTGGCTGTATCAAGCTACACTGTCGCATCATTCTGGCTGTATCAAGCTACACTCTGTCACGGGCCATTGTCGGAAGTAAGCTATATATATATATATATATTGCTCTAAAGAATTATTATCGGTGTGACAACGTGTTCGTCTTTATCACTTAATCGCACCATTTTACGTTGAAATAGATTACTCTACGTCGCCTCACGCACACAGCTTCAGATACACAGGAGACGCACTGAGTGACATCGAAATGTAATTCACCAGGCACACGCATCTCAGACGTAATGGAAAATCGCGTCTCATCGGATGACAAAAAGAGTGTAGCAGCGTGTAATGGGAGTGAAACGATCTGTAATGAGACCGTAAAAAAGATTTACTATGTTGCCGCATCATTACCAGACGAGGTGGTTTATTCGACATTCTTGTGTACGAGAGGTAAGCCCCAACGTTGGCATGGTATCTAACCCTTATCATTCGGAATACACCAGTGTGTGAAATAAGTTTGACTAAAATAGTTCAAGGGTAGTCCCAGAATAGCTTGGCGCCTAAAGGCACTACCCTTGAACTGAAGCCATTGGAGTAAATCCTTATCTGTAAGTACAATAATGTAGCTTGCATATGGCAGTGTACAAATTTGAAGCTTTTAGTCTTAGTATAATTGCTGCGTATTCTATGGCCTCTGTAGTAAACAAGGGTGGTGTGAAATAGTCAGCTAGTTCCCACTTCGCGTTGCACAGTACGCGATACCCTTTATAGAGGGTTGTACTTGATGGGACGACAAAGAAGAAGAAGAATAGAAGCAATCGATTACGCAACGACTGATTAATCCTACCATGCCTGTGACTGAGTCCCAGGCTGCTTATTCCTTATAACCCATCAGGCTGCCGCTGGCGCGTTTGGTTGAGGTGACTCCTGTGTGAATCACCTCGGCCACACAGCTACCGGCAGGCAAAGGGTTAATTAGTTATAACTCTATTACTGTTTACTTTTCTTCGTCTCACTATCAGCTTTCCTATGTCGGCAAAGAATGTAATTCTAAGTGTTATTTTGTTGATTAGTCTCGTCATAATAGCTCAGCCTAATTAAGTTTTAGTTGCAGACAAGATGCTTGTGAAGTTCTGTCACGTTAAAATGGTCAGTTTGCTCTCTCTCTCTTGGCTTGACTTCGCGAACGAAGGTTTTATAGGAGTTGCCCACGACGTCTGCAGGCTTGTTCGTGGCTGCGGAGGCCAATCCGAGACAGGCAGGTTCGACCGCAGTGGCTGCAGGGGAAGGTATGGCCAGGGTTCTGAGCTGCGGCATCTCTGTTTTTTCTCCTGAGCCGCTTGTCCTTAAGGCTAGCTCTGTGAGAGTCCTCAAAGGAGACAGCTGCCTTGTAAATGGTGGAGCGCCAGGTGTCACGGTCCGCAGCAAGCGAAGACCACTGGTGGTGGTCGATTTGGCAGGCACTAAGTGACTTCTTGAGACAGTCTTTGTATCTCTTCTTTGGTGCCCCTCTGTCACGGTGTCCAGTAGCAAGCTCGCCGAACAGGGTGATCTTTGGTAGGCGATGATCCTCCATCCTGGAGACATGCCCCGCCCAGCGGAGCATGTCTCCAGGATGTCAGTTTGCACTCTATTGTGAAAATCATTTCGGTCCGCGACGGTGAGTAAAGGGAGACTACCGCTGTTTTTATTGTATCAGGAAGCAAACTCTATAGCCTTCCTTTATTTAAATGCTTTCTTCGTTGACTCTATACGCGGTATAACAGAGAAATAACACAGGCTGTCGGGAAGCCGTCGGCTCGATGACCTTTTGCGAACTGAGAAAGATTCTAAAGTCTATGATACTGATTTAGCTCAGTGTTACATTGTTTAACCCACTCAGCCCTGACATGACGCACTACAGCAGGAGATGGGTCGACCATGATAATTCAAGGGTAGTGCCAGATTAGCTTGGCGCCTGTCGGCGCCAAGCTAATCTGACACTACCCTTGAATCATCATGGTCGGTCCATCTCCTCGCAACATGTGCATAGCCGTTAGATAGTGACGCCTCCGAAATTGGGGAAATACTTGCGTGGGGCTGAATGAGTTAATACGGTTCACTGGCGTTAATCCCTTCGCTGCCAGTGATGACGAATTTCACCACGTCTGACGCGACTGCACACCGACTGAAGAACGCAGATGTAAATGGGGACAAAAAAAAAAAAAAGGCAAATGGAATATAGAGCTAGCAAGAGACATGCATCACCATGAGCTCCCGGAACACAAGACATGAACCCTGAGTCCATGTATATGCAAAACATCACATGCTTTCTAAAGCCTTCCCAATGCGCACAAGGTCATCGGGCCGACGTCCTTGTGCGCATTGGGTTTGAGCCTAGCAATGGGGATGTAGCGCTATATAAACACACTTTATTGTATTATTATTATTATTATTATTATTATTATTATTATTATTATTATTATTATTATTATTATTATTATTATTATTATTATTATTATTATTATTATTATTATTATTATTATTGTTATTATCATCATCATCATTATTTTTATAGGTAAAAAGAAAATAGAGCTAACAAGACACATAAATCCTCACACAAGCAACCCCGTAACCCCTGCCTCTTTTTTTTTTTCTTTTTTTTTTTTTTTTTTTTTAAATTTGGGCTCCGGAACTGAGGCTCCGAATCCATCCGAGTAAAATAGGTGACGCACTAACTTACCGAATGATAAGGCGGTGACGCATAAGATAAGATTTATCCTTATGCTATCGGAAATAGAGTTGCATAACGGTACGAAAACCCGTACAGGTATTTTAACGGTATATTTGCTTTCGGTATACCGGCTACCACAAGCATTCACACCGCTCAGCCACACACAAGGGCGCTTACAGTCACACACACACACACACACACACACACACACACACACACACACACACACACACACACACACACACACACACACACACACACACACATACACACACACACAACTCTCTCTCAACTCACTCTACAAAGTAAAGTAAACAAAGTATTGCTTAAAAATGTACTGAAACTAAGCATCAAAATATATTTCTGCCGTCGAAATTCAACAATAGCTTATGTAATTATGTAAACTATTCTTTCGAGTTGTTAACTGTTTGCATGGATGCATTGTGAGAGTTAACTCATTCGAGACGTGCCGCCTCCGGACCGGATACGCGGCTTAAAGTCTCGTATCCGGAGGCGGCACGTCTCGAATGCGTTAACAGACAACATAAAAGAGTTTCATATCTCTCTCTCTCTCTCTCTCTCTCTCTCTCTCTCTCTCTCTCTCTCTCTCTCTCTCTCTCTCTATTCTCTCTTTCTTTGACACGCGCGCGCGCGTATACATACACACGCACGCATGCACACGCGCATGTACACACACACACACACACACACACACACACACACACACACATATGAACTTATTACAACTGCTGGTTGGTGCATGATTTGACCGGCCCAATGCCAGTCCATTGCCAACCTTGAACTTTAGTGGTTGCTCTATTCACCGCTATATGTACGTGTCAGACGATGTGGATACGTGATGGACTAACTTATTCGAGACGTGCCGCCTCCGGATACGCGGCATAAGCGTGCCGTCTCGAATGAGCTAAGCTGGACAAAATCACATTTTAGAAAATAGTTCACACTAGTCACCTCCGGCCCTCCATCCGCTACTTTTTTCTCTCTACTTTCTGTTTTGAGTCATTGCTACTAATAGCCCTTTCTGCCGGTACACGGCGCCAGTACCGGTGCAATGGCATACCGGTTTTTTTTTTTTTCGGTATGTAGTGTGACCGGGTACACCCGGCTCTCATAACCCACCTGATGTAATGGCTCTCATAACCCACCTGATGTAATGGCTCTCATATCCCACCTGATGTAATTTTGTTTGTTGCAATGCAAAAGTGGTGTGTGTTATCATTCAGTGGTTTTCCTTCAATGTAAGGTCTCGCAAGGTATTGCTTTCATTGATGCCTGTGTTAGTCCGACCCCTCTGGCTTACTTCTAGACCACTAGGTATTCAGTGTCTATTCAGGGGACGCAACCGCGTCGGCCGCCTCGTGGCTTTGTTCTAGCATCCGGTGCCTACAATGGCGATGATAGCTTGAGTTTGTGGTGAGGCCTTCTAAGTTGAATATCTCCTCAATGCCTGTACCGATTGTTTTAAACCAAGACCCATAAGATTCAGCATGATATTCTCTTTCATTTTGTAATCTATTTCTAGTCCAATCGATTTTGGGTTAAACATTATTTTGGGAGTTTGCACCTTTTACACCGACCAGGTTGATGGAGAAAAGTCGTTTAAAAATTCATAATTATTTTTTGCCGTCTTTAATCAAATCAGTGTCTGATACTAGTGAAACTACAATTGCGGATCTTTCATTGGTAACAAACCGCAAGTAAAATAATAATACCGTTATTATATAGGCGCTTTTTCTCAATTTTGGGGAAATCGACTCAAAGCGCCGCGCCTGAAACCCAACACACACACTCACGAAACAGACACGGATTTACGCCATTTAAGACAAACACAGTACAAGACATACGAAGGGCCAGTCAGCTACTGAAGTTACAGAGATTTTTTATCGCTTGTATTTGAAATTTGTAAAGTGGCCTGAGACCGGTACCAAAGTGTGGGGGGTGGGGGGGGGGGTGGAAGAACCGGAGTACCCGGAGAAAGAACCCCCAAGTTTCTAGGTTCAGTAGTATCAGAGCTATGGTCAGAGAACCTAGTCCACTTTAGCACAAATTTCAGCTTCCCGGCTTCAAAAGCACCAAATTCTGGAGGCAGGCGAGTGGTGCTTTCTTTGCGGCCCGCGCCTGCCATATATAAAGCCCCTTCCGTAGCGCGCTTGCGGTCAGTACCACTCAGCCGGTTGCCACAGACCACTCGCGCCGCTACGACGATACAACTAGGAAGAACTACAATGTCGACTCCCTCTTAAGCTCTGCGCTGTTTCTTCAGTTCTTCAATTTTCTACACCGCAATAAAGACATGTCACAGCGACCCCTGTCTTCGACGTTGTTGCCTCCCTCATTTCTTGACCTGATCCTGACGATCCGCTAACCCGGTTACAAGTGGCGTCGCCGACAGGATTGAAGAAGTGAGAACGTCGAACAAAAACTGAAGAAACAGCGCAGAGGCCAAAATCACCATGGCAGATCAGCAGGAGGAGAGGCTCCAGCCGGTCATCGTGACCAGCTTCAAGCCAGAAACACTACCAAGGTTCACCGGCGAGGAGGGCTGCTTCGCTGCCGAGAACTTTGTGGAGGAGGGGCGCCGTAGACTGCAACACTGCAAGCTGCCCCCAGGTGCAGCCATCGAGTGGGTGCTACACTCGTTGGATGGGTGTGCCAGGAGGGAGGTGCTGGACCGCCCTTATACGGACCGTGACAGCCCAGAGGCACTCCTTACTCTGGTTCAGAGTATCTTCGGCGACAAGCGAGACCGAGCTGCAGTCCTCCGGCAGTTTCACGGACGGATGCAGGGGGAGGGAGAAAGCATATATCAATATGCGCATGGTCTCTCCGCACTGGCCCAGCGCGCAAACAAACTACGTGAAAGCAGCATAGATGATCTTCTTCTGCGCGACAAGTTCACCAGCGGCCTATACCTGCCGGAATTAAGCAGGGACTTGAGGCGATACTTTGCTGCAAAACCTGTTGCCACCTTTCTGGAGACCAAGGAAGAGGCGTTGCGGTGGATGCGGGAGGATGACAACACCCTCCGCGTAGACCACATAACTGCATCCCACGAGACAGCGGAAATGGAGGCCCTGCGACGACAACTGGCGGTGGTCACAGCCCGGACTGAGGAGCTGCAGGCACAGCTGCAACAAAAAAACCCAGTTGACCAGGGAAAGGTTTCGGGGCGCACAGCACCAACCGGGCCCCCGTCACTACCAGCCCAAGTGCTTCTGGTGCCACCGACCCGGGCACAGACAGTCCGAGTGCAGGACACGCCAGCGCTACAACAGGGGAAACCTCCAACGCCCTACATACCCTGCACTGCCAGGCCATTTTTATACACATCAGCAGCCACCACCATTTGGTGCTACATATTACCCCCTATACCCACGGCCACCAACTCCTGCCCCCTTCACTCAGTTCCCCTATCCTCCCCAACAAATACCCCAGACTGAGCCCCAGCACACCGGACAGCAACAGGGAAACTAGAGTCCCCCGTTGTCATTAGTCAGACAACGGGGGAAGCCAGTTCTCTGGAGGGTCTAGTCGGTCACTGCCCGGTGGTAAATGTGGAGGTCGAAGGAGCAGCAACAAAAGCCCTGCTTGACACTGGAAGCCAGGTATCTACCATTACCTCCACATAATATTACCACCAGCACCTCAAGGACAAAGCCTTAGACACCCGACAGTTTATATCCCTAAAGATAGCCAATGGACTGGAAGTCAAGTATATCGGCATCATTGTAGTGGACATTAAACTTTTCGGTGAAACCATCCCAGCGGTTCCGGTTTTGGTGACCAAGAACTCCTCAGACTCCTTCACCAATGCTGCAAAGTCCAGGGTTCCCTGCCTGCTCGGCATGAACGTGTTGGGGAAAACTGTCAGGGACAAAACCGCATCTTCCACCTGTGCTCCAGGCTGTAATCCAGGAAACTAAGCTCGACAGTAGGAGCATGCGAGGCCTAGCTAGGGTGGCCACAAGGTCCAGCATCCCAGCTATGTCTGCGGTAACCTTACGCATCACCTCGCGACAGCGCCCAGCCATGGAGCTACTGGCTCTCCCACTTGCGCAGCCCCTCCCTCCTGTTGGTGCAAACACTCGTCAGCAGCAAGCCAACCGAACGCTATGTACGCCTCGTCAACATGACCGAGGAGGACTGCATTTTGAAGCCAGGAACTCCAGTCGCAGAGTTACATTCTGCGACCGTAGTAGACGGGCAGAACAAACTTGAGATGCACACTGAGTGTAACCAACTGACTTTAGAAATTCTGCCAGTGGCCGCCAAAGTGACAGCTCCTGATTCTGTTACGTGCCCAGACTTTGAAGGCGATGATGAAGACCGTGCTCAGCTTCAACAATTGCTGGACCGTTTTACACATATATTCGCGAAAGATGACACTGATCTTGGCTACACGGACATTGTGCAGCACAGGATCCCAACGACGGATGAAGCCCCAGTCGCACAGACCTACAGGAGCATTCCCCCAACGCAACTACAGGAGGTCAAAGAGCACCTACAAGGCCTTCTTGCTGCAGGGGTAATAACAGAAAGCTACAGTCCTTACGCTGCCCCTGTGGTGCTGGTACGCAAGAAGGATGGACGACTGCGCCTCTGCGTAGACTACCGCCGCCTCAACAGCAAAACAATCCGAGATGCCTTCCCCCTACCGCGGATACAAGAGTCTTTCGACGCGCTGGTAGGATCCCAGTACTTCTCGACTGTTGACCTGGCTAGCGGCTATCATCAAATTGCTGTCCACCCCACCGACCAGCCAAAGACAGCATTCACGACACCTTTCGGGCTATTTGAATATACCCGAATGCCCTTCTGTCTGGCGTCGGCCCCTGCTACATTCCAGCGGTTAATGCAAGCGACTGTCTCAGACTTCCTTTTCCAGTTTCTGCTGGTGTACCTCGATGACCTGCTCATCTACTCCAAGACTTTTGACGAGCACTTGTTACATCTAGAGAAGCTGTTCAAAAGGGTGGAGGACACAGGACTGAAGCTCAAGCTTGAAAAGTGCCAATTCCTTCGACGACAAGTGACGTACCTTGGTCATACGATCTCTGCAAAAGGCGTCCGCTGCGAGAAGGAAAAGGTAGAGGCAGTGCAGAAGTGGCCAGCCCCAACAAACACAACTGAAGTGCGACAGTTCCTCGGTTTTGCCAGTTACTACCGACGGTTCATCAGTGGCTTCGCAAAACTCGCCGGACCACTCCATGACTTGGTCACCCAAGCGAACCAGGACTCGAATAAGAAGAAGAAAACTCTCGCCATTTCCCACTTGTGGGACTCGCATCAGCAAGCATCATTTGATGCTCTGAAGACAGCACTGACTTCAGCCCCGACTCTTGGGTTTGCTGACTTCTCACAACCATTTATCCTAGAGACTGATGCGAGTCATGATGGACTGGGTGCTATCCTGTCGCAGAAACAAGCTGGAAAGACACGAGTCATTGCCTTTGCTAGTCGGCGACTACGACCCTCAGAGAAGAACCAGGTGTACTACATCAGCACAAAGTTGGAGTTTCTTGCCATGAAATGGGCGATTACGGAGAAGTTCAGGCACTACCTGATTGGGGCCAAATTTGTCGTCTATACGGACAATAATCCTTTGACCCATCTCAAAACGGCAAATTTAGGGGCGCTTGAGCAGCGTTGGGCCGCACAGTTGGCCCAGTTTGACTTTGAGGTACTCTACAGACCTGGGAAGACTAACCCAGCAGATCCACTTTCAAGAATGCCACTGGGTCAGGAACCTCAAGAAACGGACTTGCAAGGACCAATCACCACCCTTGTTCCACCTGAAGTCAGGGATGCCCGTGACACCTCCATCGCACAACTGACCGCCTGCGACCGCCTTGGGGTGGAATCACCCCTTGACATCTCGCCCGTCGACTTGGTAGACCCACCAAATAAGCATACCAACGAACTCTTGACGCCAGCGTCGGGTAGTGAGATCTTCCCTCGCTACACCCCAGAGAAGCTGCGAGAACTCCAACTGCAGGACAAAGACATTGGACCAGTGCTTGTAGCTATGCCTAGAAGACTGCCTCCAAGTAATGCTCCGTCGCTGCGTACCCTTCTCAAACAGCATCCAAAGCTCACTGTACAAGATGACGTGCTGTACCGCAAGGTGTCAGAACCCAACAACCCTTTACAGCTTGTCCTACCCAGTGTTCTTCGCCGCACAGTCATCAAAAGTCTCCACGACAACATGGGTCACCAAGGTTTTGAACGCACCATGGACTTGCTGCGAGCTCGGGTATACTGGCCAGTCATGTACCGAGACGTTGAGGACTACATCAAGTCGTGTGGACGCTGCACCATGGGACGTCTGCAACATCTGAAGCTTCCATCAGGACACCTTCTTGCCAGCCGCCCACTTGAAGTACTTGCCATTGACTTTACCACATTCGACATGGCAAGCGATGGTCGACAGAGTGTTTTGGTGCTCATGGATGTGTTCACAAAGTTTGCACAGGCCTTTCCCACGCGGAATCAAGAAGCGTCAACAGCCGCCAAGGTTCTGGTGGAGCAGTGGTTCCAGCGTTTCGGAGTCCCGGAGCGGATTCATAGTGACCAGGGTCGCAACTTCGAGTCGCAACTCATTGCCGAGCTGTGTCGGTGCTACAACATCAAAAAATCACACACCACTGCATATCACCCTCAAGGGAATGGCCAGTGTGAGCGATTCAACCGTACCAGTTTTGGGCTCCTTACGTCTCTGTCACAGGAAAGGAAGAGCCGATGGCCAACTCATCTGCCAGAACTTATACAAGCGTACAACACAACACCGCATGCATCGACTGGTTTCAGCCCCTACTTCCTGCTGTTTGGGCAGGAACCCAGGTTGCCAATAGACGACCTTCTCGGGAGACCAACGACAATGAAAGCCGTTGGACCAGCAGATTGGGTTAAACAACATGAGCACCGTCTACATCAGGCCCATGAACAGGCTTATGAACAGTTGCAACGAGCAGCTGCAGAGAGAGCACGCAGAAACAACAAAGGTGCCAGTGACCATGTTCTAAACATTGGGGACCTGGTCTATCTTAGGAACCGAGTCCTTGGCCGCAACAAGTTTCAAGACTTGTGGCTACCAGAACTGTATATTGTCACAAGACGACCATACGCAGACAGCCCAGTCTATGGTGTGATGCCACGATCAGGGGGACCAGAGAAAGTGGTCCACTGCATAAACCTCCTGCCAGCCTCAAGCAGTTTCCTGCAAGACTTGGAGGAACAACCATCAACCCCTCCAGCACAAGAAACAGAGCTGGGGGGTTTTGATTTGCTACTGGCGATTGTACCACCAGGGCTCCTTACACCTCCTTCTGGGCCTAATGTTCTGAACCCCGCACCCGTGGCCCCTCCAGTTCCTGTGCAACCTGAGGTACCACCCAGTGAAGCCGCAGCACCTGCTCCGACCTTGGAGGATCATATGACAGCTCACCCAGCACGTGTTGTGGTTCCAAGTGCACCTCTCAGGCGTTCAACTCGGATTAGAGCCAGGTCTGTTAGCGCCCGGAAACCTGCTTTTGGCCACCATTCCTAGGTACAAATCACACTGGGGAATGGTTTGCCCAAAGCAAGTTAGGGTGCCCTGAGACATATAGACTTGAAAAAGATGTGTGCCACTACCGCTCACCGATTTCCAATTTGTGCCGAAATTTTCATTAAAGCATCCGGACTACCTAGGACTGTCCATGCTATGTAGTGTGTGTAGTACAGTTACAAATGATCATTTGTATAGTGCATTATAGTAGATAGTAGAGAAGCTTAGAGGTTGATATTTAGTTCAAGAATGTAATTTTGGTTTGATTAGTGACCTGATCTTCATATGATGGACTGTGGAAGCAAAAATTAAGCTATGAACTGTGGAAGCCGACTAATCATGAAATGGACTTGTGGACACGGACTGATTATGTTCAAATTTATATCAAGCTGAATTATTCTGGATGATGTTAACCCACCAGTATGGACTCTGTTTGCCTATGGTCATTTTTTTCTTTTTCTGTCTCTTCCATTGGGTTTTGTCTGGTCAGGTTTAATATGTCTTAACTGCAATAATCCTGTCAGATTCTTGCAATGCAAGACAATGGAAGAGATCTATTATTTTTGGAAGTAGCCATTTGTCTATCATAATATGTTGACATAGGAGGGTAAAAGGATTTTGTGTTGTTCATTAGCCTCAGGTTCGTACAGCCTGATGTTTCTGGGGGGGGGGGGGGGGGGGGTTTGCTCGCCAGCGCAGACGCTGGCACTTTTCGGTGGGCTGAGATGTGACCGGGTACACCCGGCTCTCATAACCCACCTGATGTAATGGCTCTTATAACCCACCTGATGTAATGGCTCTCATAACCCACCTGATGTAATTTTGTTTGTTGCAATGCAAAAGTGGTGTGTGTTATCATTCAGTGGTTTTCCTTCAATGTAAGGTCTCGCAAGGTATTGCTTTCATTGATGCCTGTGTTAGTCCGACCCCTCTGGCTTACTTCTAGACCACTAGGTATTCAGTGTCTATTCAGGGGACGCAACCGCGTTGGCCGCCTCGTGGCTTTGTTCTAGCATCCGGTGCCTACAATGGCGATGATAGCTTGAGTTTGTGATGAGGCATTCTAAGTTGAATATCTCCTCAATGCCTGTACCGATTGTTTTAAACCAAGATCCATAAGATTCAGCATGATAGTCTCTTTCATTTTGTAATCTATTTCTAGTCCAATCGATTTTGGGTTAAACATTATTTTGGGAGTTTGCACCTTTTACACCGACCAGGTTGATGGAGAAAAGTCGTTAAAAATTCATAATTAATTTTTGCCGTCTTTAATCAAGTCAATGTCTGATACTAGTGAAACTACAATTGCGGATCTTTCATTAGTAACAAACCGCAAGTTTCTAGGTTCAGTAGTATCAGAGCTATGGTCAGAGAACCTAGTCCACTTTAGCACAAATTTCAGCTTCCTGGCTTCAAAAGCACCAAATTCTGGAGGCAGGCGAGTGGTGCTTTCTTTGCGGCCCGCGCCTGCCATATATAAAGCCCCTTCCGTAGCGCGCTTGCGGTCAGTACCACTCAGCCGGTTGCCACAGACCACTCGCGCCGCTACGACGATACAACTAGGAAGAACTACAATGTCGACTCCCTCTTAAGCTCTGCGCTGTTTCTTCAGTTCTTCAGTTTTCTACACCGCAATAAAGACATGTCACAGCGACCCCTGTCTTCGACGTTGTTGCCTCCCTCATTTCTTGACCTGATCCTGACGATCCGCTAACCCGGTTACAGTAGGTTGATTGATTGTACATTGCTTAACGTCCCGACAGCAACAAGAATTTCTCAGGACGTGCCTGCACTGCTTGCGAAAACAAAAACTAAACAGAACATTGAATGTATGTCGCCAGCCGGTCGAATACGTTAAATAAACCTACGACATGGGGCCTAAATAAAGCTAAGATCATTTAGCAACACACATCCAATATCAAAAGCTACAGGCAGCCCAGACAGTAGGGAGAGTTCTAAAAAGCCAAATACAGGTGAATGGACCAAGGGTAGACAGAAACACATGCCCCAGAATAGAGGAGAAAACCCACCCTGTGGGGCTGACCAGGGTGACCCTGGAACTAAAAGTAGTTAACCCCACCCAAGTCCCCCAGGGCGGACCCGGGTGGGGGTCGGTATGTAGGGGAGGAGCCCCTATTATGAAACAGTGCCTAATATGAAACACCTTGCTCCCGGCGAAACGGAATAACTTTTCAAAATTCCGCCTGTGCAGTAATATAAAGCTACTTCAGTGAGCTTTATTTCCGGTACAAAAATGTCAGGCGTGATGAAATCGAAAACACGCGGAGAAAATGTTATTTTTTTACCCTTCTGCCTCTTATTTTTTCGCCATTTTGAAACACCTAAATCAGCATTCAGTTTTGTGATTTAAAAAAAAATACCACTCTTGTCATGAAGAACAATCTTCGGACATCAAATAACTAGCGGCATTCGTTTGGTTCTCTTTTTGTTGTTTTGGAGGCACACATTTTCATGGAGAGGTTTGTTCTTATTATAAAACACAAAGAGCACATTATATGAAACGTGTTTTATATTTAGAACAGTGTTTCATACAAGGATCAGTGTTTGTCTAGCGTATATATCGGAAACCATCCAGCCAGTTTGTCCAAAATTTCAGATGTTTCTCAATACAGAGGTATCCCACACCAGGATCATGTCACTTTCGTCAAGGTCAAGGTCACACCGGCTACAATTACTATGTTTGCCATCGTCCAGGCAATGTACTGTAAACACTGAAACGATGTGATCCAAATGGCAAATTGTGATATTTTGTGACGACACAGAATGTTGCACACCAGAATCTATGCACTGCCTTAAAGGCCAAGGTCACAACGGCCATATTTGTTTTGTGCAGAATTGTTTGCTAGACAATATCTCAATAACCATTGGGCCTAATCAATACAAATTTTAGATAATAGTATTTTACCATATCACACATTGCCATCAATCTTAACTGCGCCTCTACCTCAAGGTCACAGGTCATAGTTGCCATATCTGTCTTGCAGATTATTACCCCACCCGGGTCTGCCCTGGGGGACTTGGGTGGGATTAACTACTTTTTAGTTCCCAGGGTCACCCTGGTCAGCCCCACAAGGTGGGTTTTCCCTTCTATTCTGGGGCATGTTTCTGTCTACCCTTGGTCCATTCACCTGTATTTTTCTTTTTTAAACTCTCCTTACTGTCTGCGTTGCCTGTAGCTCTTGATATTGGATGTGTGTTGCTAAATGGTCTTAGGTTTATATAGCGTATTAGATCGGCTGGCGACATACATTAAATATTCTGTTTTTTGTTTTTTGTTCACGAGCAGCGCAGGCACGTCCTGAGAAAGTCCTGTTGCTGTCGGGACGTTAAGCAATGTACAATCAATCTTGCAGATTATTGAGCAGAGAATACCTATGAAACCTCTATATTGATTTGCTGTGAATTTTTAGGAAATGATGCCGTACCCTCATAATATGTGATGTCTTTAACAGAATGAATTCACGACCTGTAAGATGAAGGTCGCAGGGGCCATATTTGTGTGAGCCTTGTGCAGGCAATATCTCTGAAAACACAGGCTTGATGTTTTCCAAATTTTGCTTGATGATATTTTCACTTAAGCCCTCCACAGCCAAGAAACTATCAATAGGATCCATCTGCAAGACACATTGATCCTCATGAGCCTCGCGCGATCGCGGGTGCGGGCGCTCATGGTAATTTTGGCTCTTGCTGACACAACTGACTTATCTGACGTTTGGGGTTCCTTGGGACTGAATTAAGAAAGATTTCAGAGCAATATTTGCGTCCAGTGGTAGTAAAGAGAATAAAACAGATATGTCAAAAACCAGATTTATGTCCCTACATCACTTCAGGATGGCGTGCACAGTTGCTGGGAATGCTTTCACGCAGACAAAATGGCTTATTTCTGTCTGCGGCCGGGAGGGGGCGGGGCTAAATACTTGTTCTAAGAGCAAACCTTGTTGGCTTAAGTGTGACAGCATATACCGTGAAACCGTTCACAGTATAAATGTAGTCACCAATCGTCCATACATCCGCTCTTCAGCCGTCGTGTGTGTATGCGTGCGGCCGTTTGTATAAGGCAATTTCTTAGGGACTATAACATTCACAGACTTTAAATTCGACACAACTGTAGTTTACAAGAACAACTTTACCTACATAATATTATTTCACCTGTATAAAAGGTCAAGGTCATCATAGGTCGAAGTGTTTGTAAAGATTAGTCATTAATCGCACACAAATGTTTTAAAAGTTAACTTTGGGCGCAAAAGTTTAATAGTACCTAAGTATGCATTTTATACCACGAATACTATTGCGAATGACTTCTCTTTAAGGTAGAGGGCAGTTTAAAAAAGCACGTGCGGGAGATTACATAGACCTTTTCGTGGGAACTCTTCCTGTCGGCGGACTCACAGTTGCTGAGAATGTGAAGAGGGTGAGGACCTACAAATGCACCACTTGTTGATTATCAAACGAGGAGGGCGGGTGGTGCTGGTGTTAGTGCGGGTGGGAGGTCGCGGGAAGGGGGAGAGAGGTCACCAACTGCCGAAAAATCACACGACGGACCGTTTACAATTTCCAAGTGAAGAAGAGGCGCGGAAGGGTATGTGTGGGGCGGGGGGGGGGGGTGGTGGTGGTGGTGGTGGTGTGTGAGGGGGTGGGGGGTGGTGGTGGTGGTGGTGGTGGGGGGGGTCCAAACTCCCCCAAATAAAAAAATACACTTAAAAAATATCCTGGGAGCCATGGATCCTGGAACAGCCCTCTTCTCCTGACTTTGCTTCTGAACATGTACATAAACCTGTGTCGATAATGCTAGCTTTTATCAAGTTTTACTTCTGAGGTGGAAAACTAAATACGGCAGAACATCTTTCACACACTTGCTGACCATGCCTGACCTTTTGATCTTTGGAAGGAGCCAATAAAATTACTATGCATAGACAGTGTAACCCTTAGCAACACATGGCTACTGGGGTCTTACTGCAAAGTTCGCATACGAACTACCTGTAATAGCAACAACCTAAAATAAAAGCCTTCTTACTTCCCGTGACCTTTGACCTTAATGAGAGGTTAACTTAGTAGAGCTGCAAACAAAAGTTGTATCATCAGTTTTCTCTTTGGCAAGCTTTAAAATAAGATTATAACTAGTTTCTTTAAAAATCGCCCGTTTATTGACCTTTGTAACCTTGACCTTTCATGGAGGCCAGCGCAAGTGACAATCAAAGCTATTGTCAAATATGATCACTGTGCCAAATTAATAGTCTGTGGCTCTGATGGTCTCTCGGAAATTCAAAATGATAAAATCTGTCACAATTGGATATACACAGGATGATGGATGGATGAAGCAATAGTGGACCAGTGGCGGATGACTTATTATATTTAACTCACTATGTGTGCTATCTCTCATGCCTTAATTTTCCAACAAAATGCAAGTGAAACTTGTAAAAAGGACATTTTCACATTGTTTCATAATAGGAGACCTAGTGTTGCATATTAGGCAAATGGTGCCTAATATGAAACAATGTGTCACTTTTTTCAAACTGGAACTGCTTCTGCATCGATTCGAGTTTTGAAATTGGGCTTTGTTCTAAAATGCATCAATTGAATCTCTGTAAAACCTTGAAAAGAAAAGGGGAGACTGCCAGTGCTAAACCTCTGTAAAACCCTGGTTTAGGATTGATTCTACCTTTCTTTGTATGGTCGCGCGAGACGTTTTTGCTTAAGTGTTTCATACATGGGTCTCCTCCCGTACTGGTAATACTGTGCAATTCTAATCGGAAAGTATCAGTTCTCCAAAGGTCTCATGGCGGACACTGCAACTTTATTCTCTTGGGGGGTGATTCGTGTTCGTCGTTGGACACCCCCCCCCCCCCCTTCCACCAAAAAAAAAAAAAAAAAAAAAAAATCTCCATTTTGAGCACGTCACAGTGATGTATTTATATCTGCCGTAGACTGCTATGAGAAGAAATAACTGCTGGTACCGAATCCTTTATCATTTTCCCTTTTCTCCCCGAAAAGAGCCTTCTCAAGGAGTACATTGTTTTGAAAGAATTATATACTATGAGAATGCGAGGTCAAAGAAATTATAAGAATATGGCGTCATTCTGCAGTCTAGCGACGTAAATGTTCTTGTTACCTTCATTATATGGTAATGACGTGGAATCTATTTATCCCAATACTTGTGAACATAGTGGCGGGAGGTCGGTTAATCTTTAACATCGCAGTAGCTGTCAGCGGGCTGGTGCCGCATAAACTGGAACTTTCTACATCAGTTTATGGTGGCACAGGAGCGCCAGGTAGGTTGGATTTTTTTTCCTTGATTTTTTTTTTGAAACATTTATTTCGTTTAGCGCTGCGTCACGACTCCTACACGTTTTTGACATAGCAGCGATTCTAAGCACTGTTCCTTGGTACGCGCTTGGTCTACGAGCTACCCAATGCGCAAAGTTCATCGGGTCGACGTCGGCCGCCGTTGGCCCGCGCAGGTGGACTTTTGCGCATTGGGTGGGGCTCATAAGGAATTATGTCTCTCGCAGCTTGGGAGCTTTCGCCCTGCTCTGGCAGTTAAGGGATTAAAGCGACAGGGCGTACCGAATAGTTCGTTCGTTCATTCCGTTACGTCAGTGGCCATCATCAAAAAGTTGATTATTCTGCCACGGTTTAGGCGGACTGCGCAGGAGGTGGGGGCGGGGGGGGGGGGAGAGAGACAGAGACAGAGAGACAGACAGAGAGACAGACAGACAGAGAGAGACAGACAGAGAGAGAGAGAGAGACAGAGAGAGAGAGACACAGAGAGAGAGACACACACAGAGAGAGAGACACACAGAGAGAGAGACACAGAGAGAGAGAGAGAGATGATGATGATGATGAATCCTTTTTTATTCAGGATAAAGCCATTAGGCAACTCAATGCCTGTCTTACAAGCTGTCCCGTAAACAAAAGAGAACACAACAGGAAAAGAAACATAGCATGCAAATAATAATAATAATAATAATAATAATAATAATAATAATAATAATAATAATAATAATAATAAGATGAGGAAGCAAAACTAGGGGGGGGGGGGGAAACACAATAGGGGAATCATCGAAAGGAGGAAAAAAAATGACAATGGAGAATTTGTAACTGCCTCCGATGCAAAAAGCAAGAGAACGAAACGCGTGCACAGCATTAATATTATACTCATCCAAGACAGTGTCATAGAATCAGCAGCATCAATAGCGTATAGAGACACCAACAAGACAATAGATGAGCAGGTAGCAAATTTAAGGAGAAAGAGAAAAATATTTGACGTTTACGTGTTATCAGCAGTATTATTCTTATATGGCAAACTGTGAAGTCACGCTGATTGGAAGTGAGTGTGCAATGCGCGTTTAAAATGGGTTTTATCAGAAAATGATTTAATGTTTAATGGTAATGAGTTCCAGACAGAGCTACCAGAAAATAGAAGGCTTGACTTGTAGAGATCTATCCGTGGGCGGGGTAAGTGAAGCAAGTCATTCCTCGTATGTAGTTGATGCCGAGGGCTGAAGTTAAATATCATGCGCAGATATTCCGGGGCTTGATAATGAAATATTTTGTGCATGAGGACGCATTTGTTAAATTTGAGTTGTTCCTTCAGTGTAAGCAGGCCAAGGGATTTTATTTTATCGTCCGTGGAAGTAGTGTTAGGAATAATTAACTTAATTGAACGACGATACAGCGAGTGTAGTTTTTTAAAATGAAGTTCACTGCATTCGTCCCACAACGAGGATGCATAGTCACAGTGGCTTTTAATGTGTGCGTGAAAGAACAATGTACAGCACTTTGTACTAAGAATATGTCTAAGTTTAGATAGCAGAAATACATTCCTGGACAAGGTTTTGCACAAACTGTCGATATGCGGCGACCAATTCAGCTGGTCGTCAATTACAACTCCCAGTAGGCGGTACCTGGATACTTGTTGGATAGGCTTATTGCCAAGTGACAGTTTCAGAGGGGCAGGATGTAGCTGGCGCTTTTGTCGGGTTGTTATCAACATGCTTTTGGTTTTAGAAGTACTGATTAGCATGCGATTTTGCGTACACCAATCTGACACTTCATCGAGACTTTGCTGGAGGATACAATTTAGCATCGTTTCACGTTTGTCAGATGTATGCAGCGTTGAATCGTCAGCAAAGAGTTCGCATTTAACCTCAGGATTTGAGATGGAAAGAGGTAGGTCATTGATGAATAAAGAAAATAAAAGAGGCCCTAGAATAGATCCTTGGGGGACTCCGTGCCTGACTATACCTTCTTTCGAATACCTTCCGTTTGAGTACACCTTCTGTCGGCGGTTACTGAGGTAGGAGGAGAAAAAAGCTATAGAGTTCAAATCAAGCTTATAGACTGAAAGCTTCTTTAAAAGAATGTTGTGATCGACTAAATCAAATGCTTTGGTTAGGTCCAGAAAAACTGCACCATTTAATTTGGAATTGTTTATTGATGAGAGCCAAGAGTCAACAATGTGAACGAGGGCAGTATGACAAGAGTGTTTAGGTCTAAAACCAGACTGAAGAGATACGAGGAGGCGGTGATTCTCCAAGAATTGGAGTAGGTGCTTATGAACGTGTCTTTCTAGTGGCTTTGATAATAGTGATAACACTGAAATAGGACGGAAATCGTTTGGACTTTTGGGATCTGTACATTTGGGAATGGGGACAACTTTAGCATCTTTCATGGCATCTGGAAAAATACCCTGCTTGATAGAAAGGTTGAATATAAATGTCAAGGTGTCAGCTGTGTATGGAAGGGACAATTTCAGTACCATGTTGTTTATTCCATCCAGGCCACACGATTTACTTGTTAGAGTAGAAATATATTTACCTACTTCAAACACTGTCATAAGAGGTACGGAGAATGACGCACCAGTTGTAGACTCACAGTGTGTGCGCAGTTTATCAGAACAACTGTAACTATCAGCGCCACTGGAAAAAGACTGTACAAGGGACTCAGCAATATTTAAAAAGTGGGAATTGAAGTCGTCTGGAGTTATGCCTGGAGAGGTAGCAGCATTGATGGAACTCCTCTTCTTTGTAAACAAATTGATTGCATTCCAGACACTTCGGGTATCTTTACCCTCTGCGATAACTTTTTCCGCAAGCGTTTTCTGTGCTTTTCGAACTAAGGATTTCACAAGATTACGTTGTTTCTTAAAATCCGCAAACTTTTTCTGCCGTTTTAAGTCATCTCTTATTTTCATTGCGTGAATGATGTCCTTTGACAACCAAGGCGGAAGGGTAGGGTGTTTAACGCGTTTAGTCCTGAGTGGGGCATGTTTATCGAGGACCCAAAGAAATAGCTTGTACCAAAGCGAGAGGGCTTCATTGGGATCATTAGTGTTATAAATAAGGTGAAAGGGCGTGATTGAGAGGTCATGAAGAAAGAGACAGAGAGAGAGAGACAGAGAGAGAGAGAGAGACAGAGAGAGAGAGAGACAGAGAGAGACAGAGCCGTGGAGGACTAGAGAGACCCTTGACGCCGGGAAAAGCGTCGAGAGTTTTGGCCTCGGTGGCCTCAGCGGAAGGGGCATTCCAGTCCTCAGTGGTTTTGGGAGGCGGAAGGAGAGCTGTCTATAGAGGGTGCGGCATGGAAGGAGCTGGGGCCAGTTGCATGAGCAAGCTTAGTCCTGCGTCAGCGCAGGACTAAGCTCATGCAACTGAGACCTGGTATTGTTGGCTATAGTGGTTACAGGCGTCAACGAGCGGTGAGTGGCTGTGTTTAGTTCTGTGCAATGCCGGATGTGTGATGTAAACCTACCATAATAGTCAGTTCAAGACTGTAGTGCCTGACTTGCTTGGCGCCATGATAATCAGGCACTGCCCGTGAACATTCACGCATAGTCTTTAGATGGTGCATTCCCACTTTGGCCGAAATGTTGCACTTGTGCAGTGGTTGACAAGAGTTTATTTATTGGTCACGCATTGCTGGAGGCGGTTTGACCCTTTCGCTTTTCCATCCCTGGTTCCTCCGTTCACATCCCAATGCCCCGTCCCCACCCCCACCCCCACCCCCCACCCATCATAAAATGTTAGTTCCGATCGGCGATAGTCATAACTTGATACATCCTGTTCTACAGGGCCTAGAAGTTCTCCGGCCGACGGAGGAGTTCTAGGCCCCGTGGAACAGGATGCATCTGATACAGTTTAGTTTTAAGCCCTCGCGCGTGAGTGACCTGCCAATGTGCACGAGCGCTATCATGTGAAATTATGGGAAAATGGTCATGGAACAAAAAGAGTAATGATTCACGTCATTATTATTTTGCACCTGACGTCAAAGTTGTACTTTTGCCGGAAATGAATGCCTGCGTGGTTACGATGACGTCACAGTTCCGCCTTCCACTTCTGCTTTGAGAGCATAACCATTTTTTTTTTTCAAAATCACGAATCTAGACGAGAAACGATTTGTCCAACTTCACAGTCGGGGCTAACACGCCATCCTTCAGCACCCTCTTAGCGAATCGGAACTTTGGTACGTGCCCAAACTTTCCCACAAACACGGGGCGGAGTAGGCAGCGAAGAACCACGGCCCGCAGTAAACCACGTAAGTTTGTTGGATGTTAGAAGCAATTACGCCGGACACCGAAAGCTGGGGAGATGGAAGGATGCAATCACCATTGGCTCTGTGTATTGTTCTCCTCATGGCAGTGCCAGAGGAGCGGCCGGCTGAGAGATGGGAACTGATTGGCTGTCCTTTCCCGGACTACGCGGAGGAGATCGAGCAGATCGAGAGAAGCTTCAATGAGCAATCCCCAGTAGACTTTGGTAGGTGCAATCACACCGCAACGACTTAACCCCTTCACTGCCGAGAAAAAAACTGTACACTTGATCTGAGTTGCAAGAGGTATAGGTCTTCATGAGCCCCCGCAACTGCGGGGGCTCATGAGGATCTGTGTCTCTTGCTGAAGCCAGTTTGCGTCCATTCTTCTTCTTTCTTTTTTTTTTTTTTTTTTTTTCGGCTGAGAATCGTTGAATTTACAATTATTTAAAAAACACAGTCTGCATCCACTGGCAGTAAAGGGGTTAAATGTAATAAAATATAACTGACCTCTGCGACTCTGCACACAACCATCCTTCTTGTTGTGTGTAGATTGGCAACAGTCAGGTAAAAGTAGGCCTACTTAAAATACAAGTAATTTCTGACGGACATAATATAATAGTCTGACCTGCCACTCCAGTCAGAAGTCCCAATAGTGAGATTATTTTTTTTACGCCGAACGACTGCCAGCAGCGAACGAGAACGAAGTTAATGTGATGATACATGAGTCGGTGATCATCATCGGCAGTGCCTATGTCGCAATCACCTCCACTATCATTTTCATCACATTGTAGATGTAGTCAGCTACCGTGGAAAAGCTTACATCCCCGCTATCGCCGCTATGTGAGGTTTCGTTTGCAACAAACGACTACCAACAACGAACGAGAGCGAAATCAGCGTGTACCATAAGCACAGTCAACACTTCAAACATCTCCAAGAGGCATTGATCCTCATGAGCCCGGAGGGCTCATGATCTATGTCTCTTGGAGATGTTCGGAGTGTTGTCTGTGCTTATGGTTAGAGCTGCTTTATCCGCCGTGACGTCGCTCTCGTTCGTTGTTGGTAGTCGTTCGTTGCAAACGAATCCTCTCTAATCATTTGCTTTTGAGTTCTGTACATGAATCATGAGCTGCCACACAGTCAGTTAATCTTCCTCAAGCTGTAAGTAACTTTTACAGCAGACAAGATCCGTAAAACGTGTACTTTTGTGCTCTACAAATCAAGAGATGTAACCCCAGTCGCTAGCCGTGAGGTGACCTTAGTCGCCTGATTGGCGTTAACCCCTTCACTGCCGAGAGAAAATGAACACGATCCAACTGCAAGAGACATAGATCCTCATGAGCCCCCGCGAGGATCCATGCCTCTTGTTGAGACAAGTTTGTATCTTTGTTTCTTGGACGGGTTTGGCAAATTTTGGTCGTTGAATGGAGAAAGATTTTCAGAAACTGAAAATGTACGTACAATGGCAGGGATGGGTTAAACCCTAATATTTAACCAACAGACTGTAACCAGTCGTAATTTCACAACTGTTTGGGTCCATTATTTTGTATCTGTTTTAGCTGCTGTCGATTATTGGGTCTTTCGACTGTAACCCCTTCGCTGAGGCAGGGCGGCGAGCAACAACTAAATCAGTGCAAGAGGTATAGATCCTCATGAGACAGCGCAGCTGCAAGGGCTCATAATGATCTATGTCCCTTGGCTGTCTCATTCATATCCGTTTAAATTCAAATCTGTCTATAAATGTCACCCAAGGGACTAAATAAAATTGACCGTTATACACAACGATCTGATTACTTCTTTACTGCCGAAAAGATTTCGAACACCACCAGCTGTAAAAAGCATACGTCTTCATGACCCTCTGCAGTTGCGCGGACGCATGAGGATCTATGCCTCTTGCTGAAACCACTTTGCATCCTTGTTCCTTTGACGGCTGGGGACCTACGACCTTTGAGGTGTTTAACTCATTCTACCCCAAGACCGAAATCCCCAAATGTTGCCGTTGTCCTCTAAAGACTGCATTGCAGTGTAGGACACAGATCGACCATGATAGTTCAAGGGCGATGCCAGAATAGCTTGGCGCCCATAGGCGCCAAGCTATTCTGGCATCACCCTTGAACTATCATGGTCGATCCTTATCTTGCTGTGGTGTGTCTGGGGTAGAATGAGTTAAAAAAAAAAAAAAAAGACTGCGTCTACTGGCAGAGTGAGGGGTTTAACCCCTTCGCTGCCAGCGATCACGGATTTCGCGTCTGAAATCACTACACACAGACCGACATTCGCGCCATGAACACACATAAAATGGGACCAAATACGAGCATAAAGAACGTAGGATTAACAAGAGACATAAATCAACATGAGCCCCCGCGACAGCGACTGCGGGGGCTCATGAGGGTTTATGTCTCTTGCCCCAACAGTTAAGGGGTTAAACAGTGTTACCTGACAGTGATTTGCCATGGTTTCAGATACATCAGATGCAGACGCTCGTATACAAGGGTTTGTGTTAATCTAATACGTGCACAACTGTCTGTTGAAGCGGACCCCGATCAGTTTTCTGCTGTACTGAGTGACACCGACATGCCTCGACTCGTTCGTCGATCCCCCCGCCGTGTCCAGTACGCAGTGACCAGCAGTGACAGCGGCAGCAGCGTGGACAGTCGCAGCCCACGCCGACAAACCTTCCTCGGCAAACTGTGGTCACTGATCAAAAAGGTCATCAGAGCCTGGTTTCAGGTGATTACAATGATACAAAATTTCATGTTTAATTTCATCGAAGATCTGATTGCAGCCGACTGGCTGTTTTAATTACGAATTTAATTACTGTGAGGTTTACAGCATACAGTCGTGATTTGTGATTTTTAGCCTCTTGCCGGTAACGACTTCAAATGGCAATTGTATTGTATTGCTACTCATTGATTTGTGAACCAAAACTCGCGTGTAAAACATGACAGGGTGAATTAAAATTTATTCCAAAAGACAGATTTATATTTTCTCTATTTATTTATTTGTAAATAAATGTTGTGTGCGTAAGTAAGTGTCCGTGTGTGTATGTGTGCGCGCGAGTGTGTACATGTATTTGAATGTTCAGTGTGTGCGAGGTGTGGACACATCTCTGACATCACGAAAATGTCTTTTGCGCACTTCATGCCCATTAACGTTTTTGTGCAACAAAAAAAGTGCACATACACCTTAGTGCGCAATTTATCCTACTGAATACTTCATATACGTAGCGAGTCTTGATTCAGATTTTATGAGTGAACATACAATGAAAATACAAAAAACACTGACAAGAGTGGACAAAACACACATTGTTGACATGTTTGTCCGAAGCGTTAAAAGATTCCTCATTGTGTGTATTCTATATCTAAGAATGTTTGCCTTACGGAGTCTATGAGGCCGTCTGTGGCCTGTAGTATATTTGGTCAGAGAAGTACCCAACGGAGAAAGAATATTTATAAATATTGTATATTTGGTCAGACCAACGCTCCTAATTTCTCTGTATATACACCAATTGCAAACAGTCAACCGTGGACAAACAGGCAAACATACATTTTTTTTTTTTTTTGCGTGCTCGTCCGTGTGGAGTAATCTCTATGGTACATATTAACTCTCGCCTCATCCGATCCGTATAGAGTCCAGAAAATCCTAACAAATAAAGAAGCACGCTTAGAAAGGCAATTACGACAAAAGCGTGTTGTAAGTTGTCTTTCTAAGAGTGTGCCTTAAAATCGTATTTCCTTTGCATTTTACACGCTTGGCAGTCATCTTTGTATATATACTGCTTAGCAAAAGAAATGCGACATTTTGGGAATCATCGGAAACACTTTAGTGTTTCCGATGATTCCAAAAATGCCGCATTTCTTTTCCTCGTCAGTATAAATTCTGCATAGTGTACTAGTAAAACCACTGTTCCTACCTTCCCTGTTGCAGCTATCTTGCGTATTGCTGCTGGGCATGACGCTGATCTCCGTACTCCTGGCTGTGGGCTCAGCCCTAGTGTCGACGGCCTACGACCTCTTCTATTACATCCTGTACTCTGTGGAGGCGAGTGACTACAAGACTCTTTCCCTGGCTCTTATAGGAGTTGCAGCTTACACGGTGTTCTTGGTCCTGACTCTGCTGGCCGGCATCATGCTCATCCCGGCACTCTGGGTGTCTGTGTTCGACATTGTGGGATTTCCCTGGAATGTACCTTTCTTTGACGCCTTTATTCCATGACTTGGAGAACACGTGCAAGTGATAAAGTGAAAGTGAGAACAGTTTCCAATTTTACTCACAAAAGTGTACGATGGAAAGTTCGAAGGATGGACACTGTTCACTTGTAAAGAGTGAAAACGCCGAAAGAGGTATTAGTGCTGGTGTTTTGATGGAGCGTAGAGCTAATATATACTGACGAGCAATATAAATGCGACAATTTTGATATCATCGGACAAACCACAAATGTCGCATTTCTTTTGCTCGTCAGTATAGATAATGTTCGGAAATCAAAAGTAGATTTTAAAAAAAAACTGCACTTGTTTGGACAAAAGCAGTGGATCCAAAACCCGGACAAAATGCGATATTGTGTGTTTGTTCGGGCTATTAATCCACTGTTTGCTTCATAAGACGCACAGTTTTTGACCTAGCTTTGATTGACAGAGCACTACCGCTGCGTTTGCAATAATTTTACGAGCGGGATCACCAATGAATCGACTAATCGACCTCTTTTCACGATTGCAGACATGTGAATGTTGGATTTCGCCGTTACTTTTGATGGAATCGGTGTGTATCCTAATGTAATAGCATCCACAACTTATAACGCAAAGACGGCACCGTTAAACGTGAATGAGGAAAAAAAAAATCGTGTTTCATACTTAAGACGGCAAGGAATGAAAAAGATTTGACAGTATGTGTGCAACAATGTTGAAGATGTAGTCTGTTAGAAGTTGTTTGCAAAGTCAGTCAAAATTGCGCGGGTCTCGACGAATCTACTGCGTCAAGACACAAGTGTATTCATTATCTCTTTTTCTGGTTTCCCGAAAACCAAGGCCTGGCGCCAGTTCGCTTTCACAGTCCGTGAGTGCTAACCCCTTCACTGCCGAGAGAAAATAATGGAGAACACCACTGCAAGAGGCATAGATCCTCATGAGCCCCCGCAATCGCGGGGGCTCATGAGGATCTATGCCTCTTGCTGAAACCACTTTGTATCCATGTATTCATGGCTGACGGCTGGAGCTCTCTCGCGTTGAATTGACTCAGTTTTCAGACGTACACAATGTACGTGCAGCGGCAGCCAAGGTCTTAATAACAGCAGTGCGCAGGCAGGCTAAAGGCCTCGCTACACGAGCCCGGTTTTGAGGCCGATTCCCGATCAGTTTTCGAATCGGTAGGTGATCGGGCCGGACTAAGAAACCTGTGCACTGCCACACGTTTCCTGACTCATTTAGCCGACCGGTTTGAACCGAAGATCAAAGTCGTAGGGTGTTCTCCAAAATGACTGCTAGTTTTGACAGTGATGATGATGTGCTTGCATTATCAGCAGTTTTGCATCATATTCGGGAAGAGGCGTGCGAAACATCAGCGGCAACGGCAGTGGTACTGATCACAACAGGCGTGTTCGGCCATTTGCAAACCGTGCTAAAACGACATGCTTTGCGAGACGCGCTCTGATTGGTTGAAGCTTACGATCGGGACCGATTCGGATCGGAAAAATAGAGCAGTTTCTAAACACCCGATTCCCAGCCGATTGGGACAGGATCGGATAATTGACATAATCCGATCGCAATCGGATCGGAATCGGCTTCAAAATCGGGGCACAACCGGCCCGTGTGGCGGGGCCTTAACGCAGCATCTCCATCGAGGACGGTCAGTGCAGCTTTTCGAACACAAGACCTGTAGCTCTACTCGAATGTGTTGATTTGTAAGTTCTGTAGAGCATTGTCGCGTTTCCAATGCCTGCATTTACTCCAGGGACCAGTTGCATGAGCGAGCTTAGTCCTGCGCCAGGCGCTAAGGAAGGTGCGCCGCTATATAGCGGCGCACCTTCCTTAGCGGCTGGTGCAGGACTAAGCTGGCTCGTGCAACTGGCCCGTGTACATCATATTCCTCAGAATCCCCTTCTGATATGTATTTTCACCGTTGACATCCGTGTTACTCTGGTGGAGGGGGGCGGTCATCGGGCGTTTGATCACAGGAGGAGGAATTCTACAAGAGTTGGGTGCCCCTGACAATGGGCTCCGAGCTTCACAAAGCATGCGCGTGTGCGCGTTTCTTGTGATGCCTGTAGCCTTTGTTAGGGGCACAGACCTCGTCAACTGCAGATTTCCTCGCCCGGTGTACACTTGCTGGAGATGAGTGGCACTGAGAAGGAACTTGAAGAGTGTGCTACCTCACGAGATGTGAGATGTGTTTCACTTTAGACATTTGTTGTTTTGTTCTCCGCCTTGACCGCCGGGGAAAAGTCAACACGATCCGCCTACT
>BTPG01000001.1:23785568-23820568 GCA_036245525.1 Semisulcospira habei | reverse complement strand
AGTGAATGATAGAGAATTCAGTCGTCACTTATTTATTACCTGCATCTGAAACCCTTCGTCCTTTTCCGCTTGACCGGCAGCGCTGTCAGCAGTACTGTTGCTCTCTGCCTTCTCCGCGGGAACCTCCGTCACCGTGATTGTCTTGTCCTTCCCTCCCATCTTCTCGTCTTTCTCCTTCCCGGTGCGGACTTGCCACATCAATGTCAGCAGAGCGGCCACGTAAACCAGCACCACCAGCGACTTCGTGCCCGCTTCTAGGCCAATGTAGCGCTGACGTAATGTGCTGACGTCATACAGCGCGCATGCGCCTGAGCGGCCGCACATGGTGGTCCAGAGGACGCAGGCCGTGTCGATGACGTGGCCGAAAACGATGGGTGCTGGAATGAAACCTGGTACAGCCATAAAATAACAAGCTATTCTCGTGCCACTCTTGGTCCCAGGCTTCAGTTGCGCGAGTGATCTTGAATCTTGTGCAAGCCACTGAGCAAGGTGCTCCGCTGCAGCGGACTTAAGATCACTCATGCAACTGACCTCTGATGTATTGTCATGGGTTAACCCTTTGCTGTCGATAGCGCTTTTAGTCGTGGTGATTCACGCAGGATTCACCGCGACTAAATGCGCTACCGACAGCCAAAGGGTTAATGGGTTACAAAGGAAAAGCACCGCCGAACTTAGAAATCGTTAACCCAAAAAAACACTACAGCGTGATTACAGGATCATAAAGGGAAAGCGAGTTAGCAGGATATCCAGACTGAAAATGGGTTTGTCCTGCAAAGACAACAGACAGAACTTAAGTTCATCTTTGTGAACAGCGAGATTTGTATTATGCTACAGTGAACATCTCTTGCTTTTCACAGTGCAGACTTTTCGTTAAGTCTTAGTTCTATCAGTACTAATATCACTTTGAAAACGTATTCGCTACAAGCATAACGAAGTAATTATTTCGTCTCCTTCACTCAAACCTACCGACTAGCGACATGACAAACGCCACCATTCCGATTGCCAAAGTCTTGTCTTTTTCTGGGGCCGACCTAAAGAAAAAGAAAGGACACCGTCAAATGAAAATTGGCTACAGTCACTTTTTGCGTAAGAATCACCATATTTTAAAATCGGGGCAGGTACACTCCTGTAGAACCGCACCCCTGCCTCTTCCGCGTGATTGCTTGAAATCAGACATTTACACACACTAAAATGTAAGACTTTAACCCGCTGCAAGATGTGTATTTCTCATGAGCCCCCGCAGTTGCGGCGGTTCATGAGAATCTATGCCTCTTGCTGACACTTTGTATCCATGTTCCTTGAAGCAACACACGTGGTAGGGAAGGGGTTAAATCCATCGACAATTAATGATAACAGCGTCCAGTGTAAGAAAATCTATTCTAACAAAAAATAATTTTACCCTGTGTATTCAGTTAATCCAGAGCAAACTTTCGGTTTAACGTCAAGCAAAACGAAATTTTCCAAGCTCCTGAATACACTTTTTGAGTGTATTAACTCATTCAGCCCCAACACACCACAACAAGACATGGATCGAGCGTGATAGTTCAAGGGTGGTGCCAGAATAGCTTGGCGCCTTATGGCGACAAGCTATTCTGGCACCACCTTTGAACTATTACGCTCGATCGGTCTCCAGAAGTGTAAAACAGTCTTCAGAGGCAACTTCAAATGTAGGGATTTCGGCGATCGGGAAGAATGTGTTAATCACCCACAACACAGTTATAACAACAAGCAAATTGCCAACCAGACATCCTTGCCTCCCCAATGCCTCCCCTCACCAGTTCGACTCCCACCCGAGACATTTCCTTATATCCAAAGTTTTCTAGATCTAGAGAGAGAGAGAGAGAGAGAGAGAGAGAGAGAGAGAGAGAGAGAGAGAGAGAGAGAGAGAGAGAGAGAGAGAGAGAGAGAGAGAGAGAGAGAGAGAGAGAGAGAGAGAGAGAGAGAGAATGAATGAATGAATGAATGAATGAATGAATGAATGAATGAATGAATGAATAAATGAATGAATGAATGATACTTTATTTCTCAAGGATGGAAACAATAGGCGCACAGCCTTCTTTTCATGTTTGTCCTTGCTAAACTACAACATTAAAAACAACATTAAAACAACATGTTAACAGCACAAAGCGGCTACATCCACAGGTCACTTGTGTTACATTCCGATATAAGTTCACAAGTCGCTGAAGGTTATATTCGCGCACACGCGCGCGCACGCGCGCGCACGCACGCACGCACACACACACACACACACACACACACACACACACACACACACACATCAATTGACAGGGTCTTGGGGGGGGGGGGGGGTGCGATGTAAAGTGAGTGTTTATAGACAGCAACTGCGTGCTTATGATACAGCTACTCTTGTGTATAGGAATATAGTGAACAGGCAAAAGACTACAATAAAGAGAGATATATAAAAACTAACAAGTGCAAAACGGAAAACCGTGGCAACAACAATGCGTTAAAAAAGGAAATCATTTACACGGTTCTTTTGGACACATTACGTTTCTTTCAAGTTTGCTCTGAGATGTATTAAAAAGCTTTCGTTCTAAACAATGGAAGGTGTCTCGTTTGCTGTATACGTGGAGGAAGTAAGTTCCATAAATAGGCAACCGCGTACGAAAGGCTGGACTTAAACAAGTCAATTCGGGGCCGTTCAATGACGAGACTGTTCCTCGAAGTGCTGTAAACCCTTTCGCTCTCAGTGAAGAGCTTAGCCAGTTATGGGGGAGGGGGGGGGGTCCCGTTCAATGCTTTGTGCATAAGTACGCACTTATTTAACGTAAGGTGTTGATGTAAAGAAAGGAGCCCTGTTACCTGAAGCTTTTCCTCCAAAGTTAGAGAGGGGATTGGAAGGATCAGTTTAACTGCGCGCTTGTATAGAGAATTAATCCTCTTAAGGTTAGCCTCACTACAGCCGTCCCAAATAGTAGATGCGTAGTCAATGTGAGGTTTTATGTAGGAGTTGCAAAATAGCTTACGTATCTTAGTATCAATGATAGATTTTAATCTTGACATTAAAAATAGCTACCTTGATAACGTTTTCCCTAATTGTGTTAGATGGGGCAATCAGCACAGTTGTTCGTCAACAATTACCCCGTGGAGACGATATTCCTTGACTTGCTCAATGGGAACTGAATCAAAAGAGAGGCTAAGTGAATGGGAGCGGACCTGATGCTTTTGGCGTGTTGTGATTAGCATGCTTTTTGTTTTAGATGCATTAACAAGCATTTGATTATTTTTGCACCACAGTGAGACCTCCTGAAGACTAAGCTGAAGATTGCTTGATATTTCAGGTACAGTTTTCCAGCCCGAGTGAAGAGTTGAATCATCGGCAAACATGTCACATTCGGTATTTGGCTTGGATATATGAAGTGGAAGCTGATTTATTAACAAACAGAAGAGTAACGGTCATAGTATGGATCCCTGGAGCATGCTTTTCAGAAAAGAAGGTATCACTGATGTTCACAGTCTGAATTCTCCCTATGATATATGAACGAAAGAATGAGTGTCCCTGGGCTGTTATTGTTAAGGTAGCAGTCTAGTTTCTCTAATAAAATTTCGTGGTTTATAAGGTCGAACGCATTTTTAGGTCTAGAAAGACAGCACACAGAGAGAGTGAGAGAGAGAGAGAGAGAGAGAGAGAGAGAGAGAGAGAGAGAGAGAGAGAGAGAGAGAGAGAGAGAGAGAGAGAGAGAGAGAGAGATGAAATTGAAATGAAAATGAAACTTTATTTCTCAAAGGATAAAGTAATTAGCACGGGTGCCATTTTTCATACTTGCCGTTGCTACTCTACAAACACAGGATAATAATTGTAATACTAATAGTACCAAATTACACAAAGAAAAATTAGGAAACATTAAACATGAAGAGACATTAAACAAAATTCATTCATTCATTCGGTCATACAAAAAACAAACGAAAAATAGAAAGTACACGCAACGCGCGCACACTGACACATAAACGCTCGCGCGCACACACAAACACGCGCTATAAGAGACCTGATGCATCTTATTTTGAAGATGCAAATGATCGTCTTATTCTATACCTGCGTATTTCTCTGTGGGCTGGCGATTGGGTGCCTGATAGGCGGGGGCAGGGGATCTAACTGTTGTCCAGCGCTGAGTGATTCCCCTTGGTTTGTTGTACAATTCTTCCAGCGCTAGCGTCACCTATCTGGTTTGTGAGTATCTCAGTATAACTCGAGGCAAAATTTGTATCGTTACATTGTTGTGTAATGTTCTGTGCATCTACTGTGGGAATACAGGGTATTTACCCGACCACATATAGTAATGCACCTTCGTGTTTGTGTATGTATGTTTCCCCTGCCTACTTCCTAAGTTCCGGAGAAAGACATGGGTTATATAAGAGACCTGATGCATCTTATTTTGAAGATGCAAATGATCGTCTTATTCTATACCTGCGTATTTCTCTGTGGGCTGGGGATTGGGTGCCTGATAGGCGGGGGCAGGGGATCTAACTGTTGTCCAGCGCTGAGTGATTCCCCTTGGTTTGTTGTACCGTTCGTACATTGTCTTGCTTTGTCAGTCGTAGAGACACGTAGTTTATTGGGAGAAACGCTGTGTATGAGAATCTTTGAGTCGTAGTGTGGACATAGCAGAAGAGACTTTGTATCAGTAGTTTGTGCATTTGAAAGTGCATTACTGTGTGGATATCGCATCGCTGAATTAAATATTGTTGGAACTGTTACTCCAGTATTGTCTACATCCTTAAGCCACGTGTGACGGATTGCAGCTGAACGAGGTTTATTTTAAAGAACTCTTACGTGCGCGCGTCTGGTGTGTTTATCATACTTCGACTACAACTCCACCACGTAACAGAGTTGCATTGATGCTCTCAAAAGAAGCACAAAGAGCACTCATAGGATGGGAATCTCATGGACCCAGAATTATTACAGCTTCCTTCCGTACCAAGATGGAGAAGATCAAGATGAACGTTATTCAATGTTACGCACCCACCAACGACAGTGATGAAACCATCAAGGATCAGTTTTATGAGAGACTACGGTCTATCATAGAGAAGTATCCAGAAAAGGACTTCACCATTTTGATGGGAGACCTTAATGCCAAGATAGGAACGGATAACTCTGGATATGAAGAAGTCATGGGGCGCCATGGACTAGGAGATAGAAACGACAATGGGGAGAGGCTGGCAGACCTGTGCGCATCAAACAACTTGGTCATCGGTGGCAGCGTTTTCCCCCACAAGAACATTCACAAGACCACATGGGTTTCTCCAGACCACATAACAAAGAACCAGATTGACCACATCTGCATCAGTAAGAAATCAGAAGGTCCATGCAAGATGTGAGAGCCATCTCGTGGTGGCCAGGCTAAAACTGAAACTAAAAAAGAACTCGACAACAGCGCACAGGGCACAACAGAAATACAATACCACCTTCCTGAGGGACACTACCAAGCTGCAAGAGTTCAAGTTGACCCTCAGCAACAAGTTTCAAGTGTTACAGGAGCTGTTGGAAGAGGAGGAAGGTACCCTCGAGAGCAAGTGGGAAGGAATTAAAGAAGCAGTTACATCAACCTGCCAGGAAGTGCTTGGTCCCAAGAAGCACCAACATAAAGAATGGATCTCTGTTGACACACTGAGTAAAATTTATGAGAGGAAGAACAAAAAGATGGCCGTCAACAACAGTCGAACAAGAGCAGAGAAAGCCAAGGCACAAGCAGAGTACACAGACGCAAATAAACGAACGAAGAAGAGCATTAGAGCAGACAAGCAGAAATATGTGGACGACCTGGCAACCAAAGCAGAGCAAGCAGTTAGAGAGGGCAACATGAAAGAACTTTACAACACCACCAAGAAGCTAGCAGGGAAGTACCGTAGACCCGAACGTCCGGTCAAAGACAAGGAAGGAAAACCAATCATGGGCGATCAAGAACAGAGAAACAGGTGGAAAGAACACTTTGAAGAGCTCCTGAATAGACCAGCACCGAAGAACCCACCAGACATCGAACCTGCTGAAGCGTACCTACCTATAGAGGACAGCCCACCCACAAGAGAAGAAATTAGGATGGCCATTAAGCAGCTCAGGAATGGAAAAGCAGCAGGACCAGACAGCATCCCAGCTGAGGCGCTGAAGTCGGACTTAGAAACAACAGTGGGAATGCTCTACCCACTATTTAAGAAGATCTGGGAACAGGAACAAATACCAGCTGACTGGAAAGAGGGATATCTTATTAAGATTCCGAAGAAAGGAGACATTAGTAACTGCACGAATTACAGAGGGATCACGCTCTTATCAGTGCCGGGGAAAGTATTCAATAGGGTTCTGCTGAACAGAATGAAAGACCCAGTCGACGCCCTACTTAGAGACCAACAGGCTGGCTTTCGCAAAAATCGATCCTGCACTGACCAGATTGCAACGCTGCGAATTATAATTGAGCAGTCGTTAGAGTGGAACTCACCCCTGTACATCAATTTCCTTGACTATGAGAAAGCATTTGACAGCGTGGACAGAGAGACCCAATGGAAGCTCCTAAGGCACTATGGGATACCTGAAAAAATCTCCACCATTATCAGGAACTCATATCAGGATCTAAGTTGTAAAGTGGTACATGGAGGGCAACTCACTGAGGCATTCCAGGTGAGGACAGGCGTCAGACAAGGATGTCTTCTCTCGCCATTCCTCTTTCTACTGGCGATTGACTGGATTATGAAGACCTCTACAGCTCAGAGAAGAAATGGAATCCAGTGGACACCTTGGAAGCAGCTAACTGACCTGGACTTCGCAGATGACTTGGCCCTACTATCACACACTCAGCAGCAGATGCAGGAGATGACAACCAGAGTAGCAGATACCTCCGCACAGGTTGGCCTCAATATTCACAAAGGCAAGAGTAAGATACTCAAGACAAACACAGCCACCACCAACCCGATTACGCTTGACAAAGAAGCACTGGAGGAGGTGGATGCCTTTACTTATTTGGGTAGCGTCATCGACAAACAGGGAGGCTCAGATACAGATGTCAAGCAAAGGATAGGGAAAGCACGAACAGCATTTATACAATTGAGAAACATCTGGAGATCCAAAGAACTATCAACCAAGACCAAAGTCAGGATCTTCAACACCAATGTCAAGGCAGTTCTTCTATACGGAGTAGAAACTTGGAGAACAACAGTTGCCATCACAAAGAGAATACAAGTCTTCATTAACAACTGCCTGCGCAAGACCCTAAATATCCATTGGCCAGAGACCATCAGCAACAACGAACTCTGGAATAGAACCAATCAGCTGCCTGCAGAAGACGAAATTAAACAACGACGTTCGAGATGGATACCAGCAGACAACATCACCAGGCAAGCCCTAACATGGAATCCACAGGGCACGCGGAAAAGAGGCAGACCAAGAAACACATGGCGCCGGGAACTGGATGCAGACCTTAAGACCATGAAGATGACCTGGAACCAAGTGGAAAGGAGAGCCCGGGACAGAGACTCTTGGAGATCCTTTGTAGGCGGCCTATGCCCCAGTAGGGGTGCAAGGCATAAGTAAGTAAGTAATAGATCCAACGGTAATTGTTGTCAGCCCACCTGCCCATTGCAAGGCTGACATCACCATTTCGTCTATGGTTGGCTGTTACTGACCAAAAGCAATTACCTGCAGGTAAGAACTTGTGTTTACCTGAGCACAGTGACGTAGACAGGTGTGATGGTAGAGGTACCGAAACAGGTAGACATTGTCTGGACTACGATGAAGGGAATCAGCATGTAACAGCCCGCGGCGCAGAGTCCCACGCTGGCGTGGCCTGACTTTGTCAAGGTGCAGCCCTCATACACCTGTCCAGGTAAGAAAAAAAAGGTAGTTTGACAAATCAGTAATATTTGCCCATGCCAAGACGCTAGTCAGCAAGCGCCTAATGCGCAAAACGCCACCAGGCCGACGTCGGCCGCCGTTGTCTGCGGGCCAACGGCGGCCGA
Organism: Semisulcospira habei; assembly: GCA_036245525.1. NCBI lineage: Eukaryota > Metazoa > Mollusca > Gastropoda > Semisulcospiridae > Semisulcospira > Semisulcospira habei. The sequence goes on along the minus strand of BTPG01000001.1, from coordinate 23,812,606 downwards.
CTTCGGCCCTATGGATTTTTACGCATGGGAGGACTGCTACGGGTGAAGAATACTGTGCGTGTTTAATTGCAATTCTATTGTAATCAAAATCAGGCTGCAAAGCGCGAAAGTTGAACAAGACCATCGTGAAATAGTTTCTCACAGCTTCGAAATTAACTGTCAACATGGAAAAGGAAACCTCTGCCTGCACAACGTTTTTGGTCAGTTAACAAACTTCAACCAGACTTGCCTAAGAGTCACAAACAGGCACAGAGTGATAGACCACATCTCATTAACCCGCTAATCCATTCAGCCCCGACACGATTCTAGATGTTGATCGAATATGATAATTCAAGGGTGGTGCCAGAATAGCTTGGCGCCAACTGGCGCCAAGCTATTCTGGCACCACCTTTGAACTCACATGGTCGAACTATCGATCTCCTGAAGCCTAATGTAGTCGTCAGAGTACAACTCTTAATTTCTGGAATTGCGACTTACGGTTCAACATGTTGCGGGATGATCAGTGTGATGCAGTTTATAATAATTATAATAATCACGGTATTTATAATGCGCTTATCTTATAATAATTATAACTCTAAGCGCGCACTCACAACTCGCACAAGCATGCGCACGCTTTAGACAATGACTCACGTACCACAAATAGTGAAAATACATTACGACGGTCAGCTATGGGTGGGGAGTGTGGTGATATAGTGCTAGAACTGTTGAAAGAGGTGAGTTTTGAGGGCGGACTGGAAGGAGGAGAGAGAGTGTTTCTGACGGAGAGAGAATGGGAGAGTGTTCCAGGTGGATGGACCGTATACTGAGAAGGAGCGGGGGCCGAAAGTGCTGAGTTTGGTGCGGGGGATGAGGAGGCGGAGAGAGTCGGAGGCGAAGCGGAGGGAGCGGGAAGGAGTGTAGGGGTGAAGTAAGTTGGAGAGATAGGTAGGAGCGTAGTTGTTCAGGGATTTGTAGCAGAGAGACAGAATCTTGTATTGGATGCGTTGGGGGATGGGGAGCCAGTGAAGGAGCTTGAGCAGGGGAGTGATGTGGTCGGATTTTTTCTTTCTGAGGACGAGGCGGGCAGCATTGTTCTGGACGCGCTGGAGAGTGAGAGTGGTGGAGTGAGGAAGGCCGGAAAGCAGAGAGTTGAAGTAGTCGATGCAAGATAAGATGAGAGAGACAGCGAGTTTGGTGGCAGCTTCGGTAGTGAGGTATTTTCTGATCTGACTGATGCGGCGGAGGTGGAAATAACATGCCTGGGCCAGTTTATGATTGTTTCTAATCGTGGACAGACGATATGGTACTGTACGAAACGGGTAAAAGTGTTTGTCTTCTTCATACTCTTTACACCTTTTCTCATTGGCATGGCTCTCTTCGCCAGTTTTCCCGGGTCGCCCGTTCTCAAGTCAACCGGAGTCTACTTATCATTGTTACCTAGGTAGTATGTGATAATTAGACTCAACTATCACATGTTACGATGACAACGTACTCGCTGGGCAAAACGTTTCCTCACAAATACGTCTTTGGCCAATCACATTTCTCGGTACAAATATACTCTACTCTTCATTCAGTCAGACCTCTAAGCAAAAGAATAAAAACTGATAAATAAGCAATTGATTGGTCTACACAACAAAAAGAACTGTATGCAGGTGCTATTGTCCTCTTGGCTTGACTTCGCGAACGAAGATTTTATAGGAGTTGCCCACGACGTCTGCAGGCTTGTTCGTGGCTGCGGAGGCCAATCCGGGACAGGCAGGTTCGACCGCAGTGGCTGCAGGGGGGGGGGGGTATGGCCAGGGTTCTGAGTTGCGGCATCTCTGTTTTTTTCTCCTGAGCCGCTTGTCCTTAAGGCTAGCTCTGCGAGAGTCCTCAAAGGAGACAGCTGTTTTGTAAATAGTGGAGCGCCAGGTGTCACGGTCCACAGCAAGCGAAGACCACTGGTGGTGGTCGATTTGGCAGGCACTAAGTGACTTTTTGAGACAGTCTTTGTATCTCTTCTTTGGTGCCCCTCTGTCACGGTGTCCAGTAGCAAGCTCGCCGAACAGGGTGATCTTTGGTAGGCGATGATCCTCCATCCTAGAGACATGCCCCGCCCAGCGGAGTTGTGTCCGCAGCAGCAAAGCCTCGATGCTCACAGTTTCAGCCTGTTCAAGGACCTCGACGTTGGTGACATAGTCACTCCAGTGAATGCCCAGGATGGTGCGCAGGCAGCGCTGGTGGAAGCGTTCGAGGAGTCGTAGTTGGCTGCGGTAGAGGGCCCAGGACTCGGAACCATACAGCAGGGTGGTGAGGACCACAGCTCTGTACACGCTGATCTTGGTGCCTGTTTTCAGCTGTTGATTGTGCCACACCCGCTTGAAAAGTCGCCCGAAAGCGCTGTTCGCTTTTGCCAGCCTGCTGTCAAGCTCCTTGTCCAGCTTGGCGTCCGACGTGATAATGCAACCAAGGTAAGTAACTGGTGCATGGTCCGTGGACGTTTCCTAAAGCCTGCGCGGTGGAGCTTTTTGGTGGAGTGCAGTGTGCGCAGTACTGGCTCCACCCTTTAAACCCTTGGTTCGTCTGCCATGGCCTAGCAAGCTGGGACGGTGGCATCGAGGTCCTCGGGTCGTAGGTTTTATATCAGACTGTCCTTGTCCTAGTCTCTGGCTCAAAAGCCTTCCCCGGAGACACGGGGGCTTTGATGTCAGGGGTTTCCTCCCTTAGCCTTTCCGCAGCCAAGCGGCCAGGCCTGCAAGGCAGCAGGGGACTCGTGGAGGGCGGGGTCGTCTATGTCCCGTGCAGATGTGAACATCTGCCCACTGCCTGCCCAGGTGCTATGTGATACCGCTGGAACCAATTTCACACGCAGTCATAGTCGAAACGGTGCAGAAACAAAAAGCCAGTTAAATAAAAACTGTGGCGGCTACACAACAAACAATATATATGCACGCGACTTGTGCTACTTAGGGGTTACATTTCATACCCCCCGTCCCCCCCCCCCCCCCAAAAAAAAAAAAAAAAAAAAAAAAAGCCACAAAACAACAACAACAAAAACAAACAAACAAACTCGAAATATGATAAGTTAGACAATACCTTCGCCCGAAATTTTCGACTCAAAGCGAAAGCCACTTTCCACCGTCAAACGGATGTAATTCACTGCCGTTGAGGGCTGCCTCACCTGAGTACTCAAAGTACGTCGCAGGCAGGGCTTCTTTGCAGTTGAAGACAAAATCGTTGTATTACAATTTATTTTGAAGACAAAAGAATTAGCCCACGACTTGTATCTTCAAGATAAACTCCCTGATCGAACAAGGAGGCGACATGAGCCACTGAGAAAGCCTAACTTGTAATACAACAAATAATGTTGTTTGCTAACGCGTCTGTCCGGCAATAGGTGATTCCTTATGTTACATACCGAGGAGTTTGCGGCCCTTGTGCAGCCAGCGTGACAGGGTGAGAGGAAGCTCTGTAGTCCATCACAAACAGGCAGGAACTGACTGGCGGCACAGTGACACACGCTCTTCCCGTCATCCAACGTAAACTCGCTTTTAAAAAAAAAGACAAAAAAAAAAAAAAAAAAAAAAAAAGGGGGGGGGGGGGGGGGGTGAACAAATCGAAACGTTATTTTTTGTAATGTATACGTCAAGCATACTGATGAAAGATGAAAGATAAGAGTGTCTTAGCGTAAAGCATTATTGCGGGTTTTCTTTTTTTTAGTGAACCATTGCGCGTCCGGTACGAGCTCACCACTGTGACTTGTACCAGACATGCGAGGGTTCACTCGAGGAAACCCTATTAACTCATTATGTCCTGAGGATGAAATTATCAGTTCTCTTAGGTATCCGTTGAAGTCTACTTCACAATTTGGCGACAGACTGATCACGATAATTCAAGGCGCCATGCTATTCTGACACCGCCCTTGAACTGTTATGGTTGATCCACGTCCTGTTGTATCGTGTCAGCGCTTTAAGGGTTCATCATCATCATCAGTCCCTTGCCCAAACTGGGCGTTGGGGGGACTGAAAGGCAGCAGCAACAGACAGTGCTCTCCACTGAGTTCTATTTTGGGCGGTGGCAAGCAAGTCTGGCATCTCGAGTTCGGTCCATTCTTTTATGTTTGCGACCCAACTCTTTCTCTGACGACCTCGCCGACGACTTCCTTCGAGAGTGCCTTGGAGGATAGTCTTGGACAAGGTGTTGTGTCGGGTCACTTGGCCAAACCAAGCAAGCTTGCGCCGTTTCACGGTTGCCAGAAGGGGTTCATGTGGGCCCACCAGGGAAGTGACGATGCTCCGTACATATTCGTTGGTCTTCTGCTCGCGGTACGAGATGTGGAGCAACTTCCTCAGGCACTTGTTCTCAAAGGCCTGGATTTTCTTTTCTGAGTCTGCAAGCAGCGTCCAAGTCTCACAGCCGTAGAGTAGAATAGACACTACGAGGGACTTGTAAAGCCTGTACTTGATGGTGAAGCTGATGGAGTTACTTCGCCATATCCTGTCCAGCCTGGCCATTGCGGATGTTGCTGTACCTATCCTGATACGGATCTCTGCTATGCAACTACCGTCTTTGGACAGGGTGGCTCCCAAGTACTTGAAGCTATTGACCTCTTCTAGCTTCTGGCCGTTCATGTGAATGTTGCTGCTGCTGTCGCTTGTGGTGTTGATCATCACTTTGCTTTTATCCGTACTGATCTCCATGCCATAAGACCCTGCGCTACTTGAAAGTTTGTCTGTCAGGTTTTGCAGCTCACTATTGCTGCCTGCCATGAGGTCAATGTCGTCTGCGAATCGAAGATTGCACAGGGATTGCCACCAATAGAGATTGAAGTATGGTGGTCGTGGAGGGTTTCCTGCATGATCTTCTCCAGGAATATGTTGAAAAGGACAGGAGAGAGCAGGCATCCTTGACGGACACCGATCGTCGTCCTGAAGAACTCGCCTGACTGATTGTTAAGTAGAACCGCGCTGCAGGCGTTCTTGTAAAGCGCTTCTATCATTTGGATCAGCCCCTCCTCTATGTTGAACGATCTCATGACTTGCCAGAGTCCGTCGTGCCAGACGCGATCAAATGCTTTCCTGAAATCAATGAAGTTGTGGTAGAGTTCGCGCTGATGCTGCAGATGTTTCTCGATCAGGACGCGGCAGTTGAAAATCTGCTCTACAGTGCTTCTTCCAACTCTGAAGCCAGCCTGTTCTTCTGCCAGCAGTTCCTCGGCGAAAGTTTTGAGGCGGTTGAGAATGATTCTAAGCATTACTTTGCTAGGGTGACTTGTATAACTACAAGGCTGAGCCAGACACCAGCATCCTCCAAAACAACCAGGCTGGGGCCAGGAAGGCCGAAGACCTGCCAGTGTTAGCTGAAGAGGTGGAAACAGCTGTACGCGGCCTGAAGGGAGGAAAGTCTCCAGGTGTAGACAACGTACCTGCTGAACTGTTGAAACATGGAGGAGAAGTAACAACGAAGGTACTCACTACACTCTGTCAAAAGATCTGGGAGCAAAAGAAATGGCCAGTAGAATGGACACAGTCTCTAGTGATCCTGCTCCCCAAGAAAGGAAACCTGAAACAGTGCCAGAACTACAGAACTATCAGTCTGATAAGTCACCCTAGCAAAGTAATGCTTTAAGGGTTAATATTGTCTTAATACATAAACGCGCGCTCAATTCAAAGTTGATCTAAGTCTTCAGTGTTTAATTTTAACCCCTAAAATGCGAACACCAACTGCAAGAGGCAAAGAACCTCCTGAGCCACCGCATTTATATATATATATATATATATATATATATATATATATATATATATATAATATATATATATATATATATATATATATATATATATATATATATATATAATATATATATATATATATATATATATATATATATATATATATATATATATATATATATATATATATATATATATATATTCTTTACTTTTAACAAAGGCGTCGCCCAAAGCCAAAAAATGCACTCAACCAGAGTAGCTCAAAGAGACGTAATTTTTCATTAAATTCTGAGAATGCTGTGCTAATGCCATGTGATTCCAGGCTGGTAAGCTTGCATTGTGTCATCAGGACATCAGCTGCCCTTTTGTGACTGCATCGCTTATTAGATCTTTTGAGCCTTCCACTGAACACCTACTACATAAAGCAATAGGGACTACCCCCAGGCGCCCCGCCATCCGCTGGAGAATATCCAGTCCCCCCCCCCCCCGAGGGGGGAAGATAGAAAATATTCCCAAACAGATATTGGACCTGCTGAGTAGATTTAAAGTTTTTGCCGCCTACAACCGGTTCATGTTTCTTGGAAGGTTTCAGTGTCTGGTCGTTGAACGAAAACAGATTTCAGAAACAAAAGATACACGCACAGTGGCAGGGAAGAGGTTAAGTGACTGAAAACCTCTCACCTCTCGTGCAGTCCAGCAATAGGCTCGTTGTCGCAACCCAGAAAAATGATGATGGCCGAGCAGATGGTGGACATGAAGGTGGCGAAGATGACCCAGCGCAAGCTGCCCCTCCGGGTCAAGTTGAAACGGGACACCAGAATACCGCCAGAGAATGTGCCAATAGCGCCAAACACAAGGTTAGTCAGACCTAGACATAAATTGTCGCAAGAAAGTGACACAGGCCAAGTGAGCACAGTATCACCGAGTACACGTCGGCCGTTAGAGGAACTGGATGTCCTACAGTCGACATTAATACGGAGGAAAGTTAGTATACTGCTTTATCTCTCTATGGCGAGGAAACGAAATGCGATATTTTGTGGAATCGTCCAAAAATGTCGCCTTTCATTTTGCTCGTCAGTATTGTGAATTCCACAACAAGTGCATAAAATTGTCTGACCAACCCAAGCTAAATCCATTTATTACCTATAAAACTATTTTGTATAACATCTTTATACAATAATTTTATTCTAATTGCAAGGACCACAAAAAGTTATTTTATATTATTGGGTGTTATTGATATGTGTGCGCATTCTTGTCGTTGCTTTTGTATAATTTTTCCATTTGAGTATTTTCATTTTCGATTTATTGTGTTGTTTTTACTCGTTGTTTTTAGTGTTTATTTCAAGAGAGTTTGTAAGATCGCCTAAAACTTTATCCTGTAAATAAAACGTTTCATCATCATCATCATCATCATCATCATCATCATCATCTCTCTCTCTCTCTCTCTCTCTCTCTCTCTCTCTCTCTCTCTCTCTCTCTCTCTCTCTCTCTCTCTCTCTCTCTCTCTCTCTCTCTCTCTCTCTCTATACGACTCTTCATGTTTCTGGTAAAAAAAAAACGACGGACATTAGCCATAGTTTACAATGCAGCTAAAACAAAGAGTATGTTAATCGCGACGCGACAAAAACATCAACGCCGACTACAGCCATTACAATTACAATTAAACGCTGAACCTGTTGAACAAGTCACTGAGCGTAAATTCTTAGGAATACATGTTGATGAACAACTGTGCTGGGAGACCCATATAAATGCTGTTTGTAAGACCATTGCTAAAAAGCACTTTCTTATTGTCCCAGCTTAGACATGTAACGGATACAAATACCCGTAAATTGTTTTTTCATGCTCATATAAAGTCCCACGTTGATTATGTCTCCACAGTGTGGGACGGCTGCAGTGATGTCCACATGAAGAGGTTAAACTCCATATACAAAAGAGCGGTAAAAAATATAGATAGACGCCCCATCCCTGCCACAGACAAATTTAGACATTTAAACATTCTCGGCCTGCGTCAGCAACTTACTTTAAATAAATGCGTCTTTGTGTATAAGATACTGAATAATATGACACCCCAGTATCTAATCACTAAATTTATATCTCACCAAGAACGTGAACGGACCTCAAGAAACAATACCTTACCCTTACCACAGCCAAGAATCGACCTTTTTAAAACTAGTATGTCATTCTCTGGTCCGTTTGCTTGGAATTCAATCCCTGCACATTTGAAAACTATTACCTCACCAGGAAGTTTTAAAACAAAACTTTCTGATTACCTGATGAGTCAAACTTAGTACTTCTCAGGTACTGTAATATTTCCTTACCTCATGTATTTTATAAGATGGTTTTTATGTGTGTGTGTGTGTGTGTGTGTGCGTGTGTGTGTGTGTGTGTGTGTGTGTGTGTGTGTGTGTGTGTGTGTGTGTGTGTGTGTGTGTGTGTGTGTGTGTGTGTGTGTGTTTGTGTGAGCGGCGCGTGCGTGCGTGTGTGTGTGATGAGTGTTATTATTTTTTTCTGTAGATAATGATGCTATTGGGTTTTGTATGTAAATATATTTTTTATAGTTTTCCCTTTTTTATGCTGTAGATGTTAGCAACGGCAAGTTTGTAAAATGACGATTTGTTTTCTGTCAAAACTTTTTTACCGTTTAAAAATAAAGTTTCATCATCATCATCATCATCATCTCTCTCTCTCTCTCTCTCTCTCTCTCTCTCTCTCTCTCTCTCTCTCTCTCTCTCTCTCTCTCTCTCTCTCTCTCTCTCATCTCTCTCTCTCTCTCTCTCTCTCTCTCTCTCTCTCTCTCTCTCTCTCTCTCTCTCTCATCCTGCCTCTCTGAAACTGTCACTTGGCAATAAACCTATCCAACAAGTATCCAAGCACCGCCTACTAGGAGTTGTAATTGACGACCAGCTGAACTGGTCGCCGCATGTCGGCAGTTTGTGCAAAACCTTGTCCAGGAATGTATTTCTGCTCTCTAAACTTAGACATATTCTTAGTACAAAGTGCTGTACATTGTTCTTTCACGCACACATTAAAAGCCACTGTGACTATGCGTCCTCTTTGTGAGACGCATGCAGTGAACATCATTTTAAAAAACTAAACTCGCTGTATCGTCGTTCAGTTACGTTAATTATTCCTAACCCGACTTCCACGGACGAGAAAAAAAATCCCTTCGCCTGCTTACACTGAAGGAACAACTCATATTTAACAAATGCGTCCTCATGCACAAAATATTACATTAGGCACATTTCTGTCGTGCCTTGACTCGAACAGACAATAAAGTTGTATTGTATTGTATTGTATTGTATTGTATTGTATTGTATTGTATTATCAAGCCCCGAATATCTCCGCATGATATTTAACTTCAGACCTAGGCATCAGCTACACACGAGGATTGAGTTGCTTCATTTACCCCGCCCCGGCCACGGATAGATATCTACAAGTCAAGCCTTCTATTTTCAGGTAGTTCTGTCTGGAACTCATTGCCATTAAACATTAAATCACTTTCAGGTAAAACCCATTTTAAACGTGCTTTGCACACTCACTTCCAATCAGCGTGGCTTCACAGTTTGCCATATAGAATAATACTGCTGTTAACACGTAAACGTCAAACATTTCTCTTTCTCCATCCATTTGCTAACTGGTCATCTATTGTCTTGTCGGTGTTGATGCTGCTGATTCTATGACACTGTCTTAATGAGTTTATTATTCATGCTATGTACTCGTTTCTTTCTCTTGCTTTTTTACATCGGTGGCAGTTACAAATTCTCCAATGACATTTTTTTTTCACCTTTCGGTGATTTACCTATTGTGGGGTTTTTTTCACGTAATTTTGCTTCTTCTTCTTCTTATTCTTCTTCTTCTTATTATTATTATTATTATTTGCATGCTATGTTTCTTTTCCTGTTCTGTTCTGTTTTGTTTACAGGACAGCTTGTAAGACAGGCATTGAGTTGCCTAATGGCTTTATCCTGAATAAATAAAGATTCATCATCATCATCATCATCATCTCTCTCTCTCTCTCTCTCTCTCTCTCTCTCTCTCTCTCTCTCTCCCTCCTCTCTCACACACACCACACACACACACAACACACACACACACACACACACACACACACACACACACTCCTCTCTCTCTCTCTCCTCTCTCTCTCTCTCCTCTCTCTCTCTCTCTCCTCTCTCTCTCTCTCTCTCTCTCTCTCTCTTGGGAAACCTTGAACTATGTCGTGGCAGCAAAATTAGTCTTAGTTCGCAATGCATAGCTGTACGCCGGCCAACGACGATCGGCTTTGGGCCGAGGATCTATTACTTACTAGACATACAGTCGAAATGTTCACAAGTTTTCCTCAGGTCTCTTCCAACCCATATTTCCCCTTTCCTTACTGAGGCGTGAATTTCAAAACAGCGTTGACCGACGTGGAGCCAAGCCCAGTAGCAACACGTCCTCGGGCACACAACTGACGGGCGCAGTGGGTCCGCGCACAGCTGTGCGCGGACCCACTGCGGCCGTCGAGGGCCTGAGGACCTTTTCTTAACTCATTCTACCCCAACACCGAAATCCCAATATTTTGCCGTTGTCCTCTGAAGACTGCATTGCAGTGCAGGACACAGATCGACCATGATAGTTCAAGGTGATGCTAGAATAGCTTGGCGCCCATAGGCGCCAAGCTATTCTGGCATCACCCTTGAACTATCATGGTCGATCCTTATCTTGCTGTGGTGTGTCTGGGGTAGAATGAGTTAATGGAAGCAATTTTCCTTGTGGGAATGCAGTCAAAATGTTTTCCTAGTTCGTAAAAGGCTAGCAGACCGAAGTCGGCCGCGGTGAGCGTGCGCGGGCCCACTGCGGCCGACCTCGGGCTGATGGTTTTTGCGTATTGTGCGTTGAGATCTCTATCGCCCAACAAGCACCTTCCCTGTTCTGATATAAGAAAAAAAAAACCAAAAAAAAAAACAAGCGTGCTAAGAAAATAATTTAAAATCAAATAAAAATACAGAAAGGTGTGCCCAACATCAACGCTGGCCTCTCACCGAAAATGGAGCTGCTTTTCCATGGTGGAAGTCCAAACTGGCGCTCCACGAACTTGATGAGAAAGGAAGAGTAGCCGACAACAGCAAACATTTGAATGCTGAGAGCAAGCAACATTATGACAAGGGTGGGTCTCTTGACGAGGCGGAACACCGACAACGGCAAATCTGTACACACAAAAACAAAACAAAAATCTCTAAATCAGTCTTTCTTTTTGTCACTGTAAATGCAGTGTCAAAGGCGAGAATGTCTTTGTTCCCTCTTTCTCGTCAACACAGCATATGCAATGAGTTATACTGAGGAGCAAAAGAAATGTGACATTCCAAAAATGTCGCATTTCTTTTGCTCCTCAGTTTAGATGAAGACCATCCAGAGACATATCGAGCATCCCCTCGTACTCAATAGTTCAGTCGATTTTCCAGTATACCGTTTATAGGGGTTGACTCGCAGAAGCCGTATTTAGCATAACAACGCGCATTCATCAGGTGCCTGTGTGTCATGAAGGAACAAATGAGTGCTAGTTTGACCTTATGTACGTAATGCGTACTGACAAGTGAGTTTGGACCTTACTGCCTTCACGGCTGTTAGGTAAAAAAATTACAGACCTCCATACAAAGAGAAGTAATGCCAATCAATGAGATGCACGAAATGTCTGAGAACATGAAGTGGTAGTGAGTTGGCATTGTATTGTTGTTGTTGCTGTTGTTGCTGCTTTTACTGTTGTATTTACTGTTTTTGTGTTCGTATTCATTCAAGTCTATTGGAGTGAACGGTTAACCTTTTAAGAGAGATTTCATTTTCCCCGCCCCTTGTTGTACGTCTTGGTGAAGAGATTCAGTGACAGATTTCCTTTTTTGTCCATCCCTCGTCTTGGACACAGAACAGTCACCCGGAGCAGTAGGGGCGGCAGCGTCTTCTTTTTCTGCACAATACAAACCATATTATAGTCACGAAAACAGGTACCTGGCGTTTACTTTTAGTACCAGTCATGTTCATGTGTTCCCTTCAACCCCAACACAACCGAGAAAAAACAGAACACCATGTGCACCCAACTGCAAAATGTATGGACCCCCATGAGACACAGCGTTTGCAGGAGCTCATGAATCCCAGTGCGCGAAAGGCCATCGGGCCGACGTCAGCCGCCGTTGGCCCGTGCACGGTCGCGGTGCGCGGTTCAACGGCGGCCGACGTCGGCAAGATGAATTTTGCGCAATGGGATGTCAATGCCTCTTGTTGAAAGCCCTCATCTTACGGCAGGGGATCTATGACGCTGAATTTACAATGACTTCGAAAACACAGCCTACGTCCACTGGCTGTAAATGGTTTATGTCAGTGTCATTTTATGGAACTTTAGGAACATCGTAAAACCTGGTCCCACGAGCAAATAATTTCAAATTTAGGTCACAGAGACTTTTGATATTTCAGAAATTTGGCAGACGTCTACTCGTACAAGCCCTGTGTACCAGCTGGACAGTGAACAATAAACTTTTATTTACAACAGAAGAAGCGCATTTTCACATAGACCAGTGTTCCAACGTTGCAGAACATTGCAACTAGTAAGCACTAACTGCTGATACACTTGCGAATAGACAGAGAGAGAATCAATGAATCAACGAAACTTTATTTTACAACGGTTAAGGCATTGACATCGTCATTGACACAGCCTTTTTACAGAGAGAGAGAGAGAGAGAGAGAGAGAGAGAGAGAGAGAGAGAGAGAGAGAGAGAGAGAGAGAGAGAGAGAGAGAGAGAGAGAGAGAGAGAGAGAGAGAGAGAGAGAGAGAGAGAGAGAGAGAGAGAGAGAGAGAGATGAAATGGAACTTTATTTTTCAAAGGATGAAGCAGTTAGCAAAAGTGCCATTTCTCATGTTTGCCGTTGCTACTCTACAAAACGTACAAAGCTACTAGAATATACAAACAAAACGTGTATTGTACAAAAAAATTTAAACTATAACATTTACAGAGAGAGAGAGAGAGAGAGAGAGAGAGAGAGAGAGAGAGAGAGAGAGAGAGAGAGAGAGAGAGATGAAATTAAACTTTATTTTTCAAAAGATGAAGCAGTCAACAAAAGTGCCATTTCTCATGTTTGCCGTTGCTACTCTACAAAACGTACAAAGCTGCTAGAATATACAAACAAAACGTGTATTGTACAAAAAAAAAATATTAAACTATAACATTTACACAGAGAGAGAGAGGGAGGAGAGGAGAGAGAGAGAGAGAGAGAGGAGAGAGAGAGAGAGAGAGAGAGAGAGAGAGAGAGAGAGAGATGATGATGATGATGAAACGCTTTTTAAAAGTTTTAGGCATAGCAATGCCTATCTTCCAAACTGTCCTGCTACTCTACACATATAAAAAATACATCAGACGATACAGCAAAAGATAAAACATATATAACATATATAAGTTTTTAAAAAATCTCCCCCCCCCCCCCCACACTCAGAAAAAAAAAAATATATATATATATATAGAGAGAGAGAGAGTCAATCAATTGTTATGCACTTGTCGTGACATTCTGATTTTACAATAAAATATACCGACGAGCAAAAGAAATGCGACATTTTTGGAATCATCGGAAACATGAAAGTGTTTCTGATGATTCCAAAAATGACGCATTTCTTTTGCTCGTCAAAGAAAGAGAAAGCACCGTACTAACTTTTCTCCATATTAGTGTCGACCTCCCCTACACTGTAAGACCGTTGTTTTCTGTGTGGCAGTCGCCTGGGGAAGCAGAAGAGGGGGATAGCGGACATCACGGTTGCTATCCCAATCACAAGGAACCCCACCCACCACGCCCCTATCCAGCGAGGGTCCTGTGATGACAGCGTGACGTCTGGAAAGGTGAAAAGTGCGATATAATAAGGCTATCAGCCAATTCAACCTAAACTCTTCGAGAGTTTTCATCGAGAAAATAGGCCTCATATTGGCGGGGTTTGAGTGTTTTTGTTTGTGTGTGTGTGTGTGTGTGTGTGTGTGTGTGTGTGTGTGTGTGTGTGTGTGTGCGTGATGGTGTGTGTGTGTGTGTGTGATGGTGTGTGTGTGTGTGTGTGTGTGTGTGTGTGTGTGTGTGTGTGTGTGTGTGTGTGTGTGTGTGTGTGTGTGTGTGTGTGAATTGTTTTGTAATGTTTAACCCCTCGACCGCGACTAACGATACCGCTCAGCAGAAAAGGCGCGTAACTACGCGTCACTACCGCCGAATGGTATCGACAGTAGCAGTCAATGGGTTAATATTATTTTCCCCACTCAATTTCCTTTTATTTTTCCGAAACAAACAGACAATCTGTACTGTAGACAACCATGTGTGTAGAAATACAGGATGTGCTGGGCATTTCGACTTGAATCCGTCGTCGGCCGTAGTGGGCCCGCGCAATGCTGTACGCTGGCCCCCTGCGGCCGACGTCGACCCGAGGACCTCTGCTTAATGGGTTGAGGACCGCACGTATCATACCTGAAAGATCTACGGGGATCCTGCTGATGACTCCGCCCATTGCAAACCCCACAGCCGGCCCCATCAGCACAAAAGTGAACATCACACCTGGACACACATTTCAGACAGTACTGACAGTACTTTCAGCAAACTGCAGAGTCTTTATGCTGGCGCTACATTCGCTACATTTTGAGGCATATTATAGCAGCAAGCGGCGATAGGTTTAACGGTTTTTACATTTTATTTATCACTATATCACCACCAAGCTAATGCCGCGGCACAAGCCTCTTATCCAGTTCGAGACGTGCCGGTCCAAGCTTCTTGAGAAGGTTGTTCTCAACCAGCTCAACCTCCATCTCACCGACAACAACCTCCTCAGTCCATTCCAGTCTGCCTATCGCAAACATCACAGCACTGAAACAGCCCTTCTACATATCTTAAACGAGCTGCTTCTCTCCACTGACTCTGGCAACATCTCCCTTCTTACACTACTCGATCTCTCTGCCCGCCTTTGACACTATAGACCACTCTATCCTCCTCCACCGACTCCACCACTCCTTCGGCATCACTGACTCTGCTCACTCCTGGTTTCTCTCCTACCTCTCTGACAGACAGCAGTCCGTCACCATCAACGGCGTCTCTTCCAACCCGGTAACGCTCTCCTGCGGAGTTCCACAGGGATCCGTCCTGGGCCCGGTCCTTTTCACACTCTACACCTCTCCTCTGTCCAACATCATCCAGTCTCACCGCATACACCACCACCTCTACGCTGACGACTCACAACTGCAAGACAAAGACAAACTCGACAACACTCAGTCACTACTGACTCGCACGGCTGACTGCTACGAAGACGTGAAAAACTGGATGACAGCAAACAAGCTGAAACTGAACGACGACAAAACGGAAGCCATGCTGGTAGGCACTCGCCAAAAACTCTCCCAGCTCCCTCCCTCTCTCCACCTTCAACTCGATAGCACCCCCATCTCCCTCTCTGACTCGGCCAAGAACCTCGGCGTCATCCTCGATTCCTCTCTGTCCATGACCAACTTCGTTCTCCGCCACGACCCAGGCATGCTATTTCCACCTTCGCCGCATCAGTCAGATCAGAAAATACCTCACTACCGAAGCTGCCACCAAACTTGCTGTCTCTCTCATCTTATCTCGCATCGACTATTGCAACTCTCTCCTTTCCGGTCTCCCTCAGTCCACCATCTTCACTCTCCAACGCGTCCAGAACAATGCTGCCCGCCTCGTCCTCAGAAAGAAAAAATCCGACCACATCACACCCCCTGCTCAAACTCCTTCACTGGCTCCCCATCCCCCAACGCATCCAATACAAAGTTCTGTCTCTCTGCTACAAATCCCTGAACAACTGCGCTCCTGCCTATCTCTCCAACTTACTTCACCCCTACACACCTTCCCGCTCCCTCCGCTCTGCCTCCGACCCTCTCCGCCTCCACATCCCTCGCACCAAACTTAACACTTTCGGTCCCCGCTCCTTCTCCGTCTACGGTCCATCCATCTGGAACACTCTCCCACTCTCTCTCCGTCAGAAACACTCTCTCTCCTCCTTCCAGTCCGCCCTCAAAACTCACCTCTTTCAACAGTTTTAGCACTATATCACCGCACTCCCCACCCCAAGCTGACCGTCGTAATGTATTTCACTGTTTGTGGTACGTGAGTCATTGTCTAAAGCATGCGCATGCGTGCGCGAGTTGTGAGTGTGCGCTTAGAGTTATAATTATTATAAGATAAGCACATTATAAATACCGTAATTATTATTATTTTTTTGCCTCCGGATACGCGGCTTAAGCCGCGTATCCGGAGGCGGCACGTCTCGAATGAGACCCAAAAGGTAAATGCAAAGCGTGTAAAACGCAGAGAAGAACCCAACGAAGAAAGAAGCACGCTTAGAAAAGACAGTTACAACACAATGTATTAATATTTAGGGTGAAACCCCTTTTTCAAAATAGACGACGACGACGACAACAACAACAACAACAACAACAACAACAACAACAACAACACAACACCAACAAAACAAGAATAAACTTTGCCACTCATCTTATCGTATCGGTCCGTGTAGAAGTCTACACGCAACGATACGATAAGATTTTCCCCGAAGAGGTAATGATAGTACCCGCTGCTGAGTTAGTACTTTAAGATCCGTCATTGGAAAAGAGTTGCTGGTGAATGTGGGAATGTGCTGGACCTTGCGACTTGAAGCCGTGCGTTAACCCCTTCACTGCCGAGAAAGAGTGAACGCGATCTAACTTCAAGAGGCATAGATCCTCATGAGCCCCCGCGACTGCGTGGGCTCATGAGGATCTATGTCTCTTGCTGAGACCCCTTTGTGTCCATGTTCGTTGGACAGCTGTGGCGTTTGGTCGTTCAGTGAAGCACAGATTGTTTTCAGAAGAAAACAAATGTATCTCTAACGATAAGAAAATGTGTACACAACCCATTTATCTCTAGAGGTGTACGAGAACACGAATTACCGATGTAGAACCCCGTCCTGGCCTTGTTATGCACGTTGTTGTCGATGTAGGTTGTGCCCAAGGGCGACCTCGTGGCCTTGCTGATCCCCTGAACCCCCAACATCAGGCCGAAAAACACCACCAGGGGCAGGTTATTTTTGGACTCTCCCCCCTCCCCCTTCCCACAGCCTTCGTCAAAGGCTCGTTCAGTGGCGCCAGGGATACACAGGTATTTGGTGTTATTTCTGGTCGTGTTCGTTCCGATGGAGTCTATGTACTGATTGAAAAAAAGAAAGAAAGTTGTCGACATGAAAATCCGGTCTGCTGATTTTCTGCAACTTGTATTGCAACTATTCTTCACTATAACCATTTTTTTTTTCCCGATTTTAGGCAATCGGCGCACACACAGAAATGAAACATAAATGGCACAAATTCTGAACACAGAGAAGCTCTCCGAGAGACGGCCTTAGAAACCCAATCGACGTTAACCCGTTCAATATCAACTAACGCAGATTGGGTTTCTAGAATCTTCGTTGATTCAACATAAAAAAACAGCTGCCCTACTAAAATGGATTGGAAGTGGTTTCAGCAAGAGGTATAGATCCTCATGAGCCCCCGCAGTTGCGGGGGCTCACGAGGATCTATACCTCTTTCAGTTGGTTCTGTTCAATTTTGCTCGGCATTGAACGGGCAGTTAAACCACAGGAAAGCTCGTGGCTGCACACATTGTAACAATGGAGTTAATAGCTGTTTTGTGACTGACAGTGTTTACCTTGAGTGTTCGTGGACTGACAAAGTACATGGCAGCAATGGCGATACAGGACAAGCCGAAGGCGATATATCCGGCGCCCAGTATACGCGGGGAGTGGGAGTCCTTGCAGAAGTGAGCCACGAGAAGTACGACCGCCAGGAAAGTGATGTCGTTGGCGGACATCAGGCCCCCCATCTGCGTGCTGTTCAGCTCAAACTGACGCTCTATGGACGTTATCTGACACGTGCAACCAAGACAGTCAACTAAACATAAACCCTTAACGTGACGGAAGCGATTTTAGTCGCGATGATTCCTGTAGGAATCATCGCGACTAAACTAGAACCGCTACCGACACGTACGCAAAGGGTTAGGATTGAAGGTATCTACAGATTTTCACCAAATCCATTCGCCGGTCGCCAAATGCTAGGATATTTCCTGTCGGACGAGTCACAGTTATGTTTTAGGGAGCCCACATTGCAAACGCAAATTTCAGTGCATCCGTACACGTGACAATCATGATTGTTCGAACTACCAGAGAAAACTTTGGGCTCCCAGATTTCACTAGGATTGTAGTCCGAATGGCGAACTTC
Organism: Semisulcospira habei; assembly: GCA_036245525.1. NCBI lineage: Eukaryota > Metazoa > Mollusca > Gastropoda > Semisulcospiridae > Semisulcospira > Semisulcospira habei. The sequence goes on along the minus strand of BTPG01000001.1, from coordinate 23,794,653 downwards.
AGGCTGTTTTCGGATTATAAAGAAAGATCATCTACGTGAACACAGAAGCCTCACTTTCGCAACGGAAATGTCAACTACTTTCCATCAACATTTGCAACCCTGACCTTTTCCTATCCAACCCGAAAGTCCGGCCATATGGTCTTAGGATGGAAATAGGTAAGCCTAATGCAAAATATTAGGAAACAAAAAATATTGACTGCGTAGCATCTAACAAATCAAAGAAATAATATCTTACGCTCCAACCCCTCAAATAAAATAAGATAAAATTATATATATATATATATATATATATATATATATATATATATATATATATATATATATATATATATATATATATATATATAATATATATATATATATATATATATATATATATATATATCTTGGATGCGACTTTTATAGAACAAAACTCGCATCCAAGATGCGTCACAAAGAGGACTACAAGAAGTCCGCCATTTGTCCCTACAAAGGTTTTTGTAGCTCAGTCATGTGGTACAGTTTGCCCTAAAGCGATTGGTCGTGTGACGTAAGAATGAAAACAAATATATTTGTTTTCATCCCTACGTCACACGACCAAACCCTTTAGCGCAAACCGTACCACACGAGCGAGCTACAAAAAAAAAAAACAGCAAAAAAAAATCAACCTTGTAGCGGCTAATGACGGACTTTTTGTAGTCCTCTTTCTGACGCGTTTTGTATGCCAGTTTTGTTCAGTAAAAGATCACCAAAACGTTTAAAGGAAACAGTTAGGCTACTTAGTGTTGTTCGAAACAGCAGGCACACTACTGGAGTTGTTTGTACCACCCATCTGCAGCAATAGTGTGTAACAGACCACTAAAGAAAGACCTTTGTGGAATCGAAAGCACACGAGCATCCTATGTACTATTTTATTGAAGAATTTTACATTTTTTTAGGCAAACAGTTACGTACCTCTTCCACTGATAATTTGTAGACAATGCTGCTGGTCAATGAAGATGGCAACGTCATGGAAGATCTTAAATTAAGTCTATTATGTTTACGTGAATATTCTGTTGACGTCAGTCATGTCTGGCGTGATCCAGATCGGACGATGTCAGCCTGATTTCTTTTATGAAAATAGTGGATGAACGAAAACAAATACGTTATTGGTAGCAGGGCTTTGCTGCACGGACCCGTGTAGGCCTTCGGGAGGTCAAAGGAACCACTGTACCAGGGTTCCTTTGACCTCCCTCAGGCCTACAAGGGTCCGTGTAGCGGACAGCTGCTACCAATAACTTATAATATATATATATATATATAAATTATGTAGTAGGTGTTCAGTGGAAGGCTCAAAAGATCTAATAAGCGATGCAGTCACAAAAGGACAGCTGATGTCCTGATGACACAATGCAAGCTTACCAGCCTGGATTTCCATGGCATTAGCACAGCATTCTCAGAATTTATTGAAAAATTATGTCCCTTGGAGCTACTCTGATTGAGTGCATTTTTTGGCTTGGGCGACGCCTTTGTTATAAGTAATGAATAATTGTACCACAAAATTGCCTAGGTATTGCCTTTTCAAAATTAGTCAGTCTTCTTCCACTGCAACACCCCATAAAGCTTTAGGGATGCAATCCACGCTGGACTAGTGGTTGCTACCAGTCAAATTCTGGAGGCGGCTTCTAGTATATGCGTTGTGTTTGCAATTTCAGGTTACGCCGTATGCCTACCTGATAAGACTCACCTTGGGTCGAAACCGGTCGTAGGCGGCAAAATCTTAAATCTATCCAGCAGGTCCAGGATCTGTTTGGGAATATTCGTGCACTAGCCTCCCCTCTCGGGGGGAGGACTGGATATTCTCCAGCGGGTTGCGGGGCGCCTGGGGGTAGTCCCTATTACTTTATATAGTAGGTGTTCAGTGGAAGGCTCAAAAGATCTAATAAGTGATGCAGTCACAAAAGGACAGCTGATGTCCTGATGACACAATGCAAGCTTACCAGCCTGGATTTCCATGGCATTAGCACAGCATTCTCAGAATTTATTGAAAAATTATGTCCCTTGGAGCTACTCTGATTGAGTGCATTTTTTGGCTTGGGCGACGCCTTTGTTATAAGTAATGAATATATATATATATATATATATATATATATTATATATATTATATATATATATATATATATATATATATATTATATATATATTATATATATATATATATATATATATATATATATATATATATATATATATATATATATATATATTATATATATATATATTATATATATATACAGCTTTGTAAAACCAAGATGAGATGACCCAGCCCATAGTTGTTCTTATTTTAAGCTTATCCTTCTGACCCATCTCTCTCCACCCTAACCCACTCTATTCTCTGATCCATACACTGGCACACACAAACACAGCCAGGCATACGGCGCTTCGCGCCAGTTGTACATTATGCAGGCGTAGCCATAGCCACTCTGAAGAAGAATAATAGCACGAGCAGCGTGACTACGTCATTATAAGCTACTGCGTCGCGATTCCCATAAGGCCGTGTGCACAGTGACGAAACTGATGTTTTACGTCACTCATCGCAGAAAAGATCAAACTTTGTAATGTTTTTTTCCTGACTCTCATACCTAGAACTCTCAGGTCACAATTTGACCCAGCCTTTACCTTTGCTAGAGCTTATGCAAATATTGTTAATAAACCAAAATAATTCGGGTATTACTATTAGTGAGAGGATTGTGGTTTTTTTTCGTAAAAAAAATCATATATTTTTAACTGTTTTAAAATTAATGCCCCCCCCCCCCACCCCCACCTCCACCCTCCACCCCCACCCCCACCCCCACCCCCAAACAAAAAACAAACAAACAAACAAACAAACAAAAAAAACAACAAACAAACACTAGTGCCGAAAATCACAATTTGACTTGGTCATACCAGAGAGCCGGGACAAACAGCAATTAAGCACTGTTTATAAAGAATCACTCGGCTATTAACCTTTTGGTTGTCGATAGCGCTTTTGGTCGCGGTGATTCCTGCAGGGAGACCGTCTTGACCAAAAACGCTACCGACAGCCAAAGGTTAATGCTAAGATTCAAATATGTTTAATCGTGTTTAAAGTAATCCCCAGAAATCGTGGAAATTGCAATACCGAAAAATTCCAACATACTATAATGTTTATCATCGTCTTTTCGTGTATGTGTTTTTGTTTGTTTTGTTTCTTTTTCTTTTTCGAAGCGCTTTATATTCGTTGTACATTATTTTATTATGTACAGTAAGAGATTACCTGAGACACAAAAAAGGTGTTGATGGCGTGGCTACAGAATGCGGCGAACGACAGCGTCAGAGTGAAGCAGATTAGGCGGGCACAGCACTGCAAACCCTCGGGTCGACATGAACCGATTCCGCATGCTGTGTCTTCTGTCTGTAGGTCCACTACGTTGGTGTCAAACTCAGCGTCTGGTTTGAATGATAATGATAATAATGATGTCAGCAGCCTGTGTCTTCATTAATTGTCTCAAAGCGTACGTTTTTTGTTTTTGTTTTTGTTTGAGAACGTTCTCAACACAACAGTACAACAGGTGATTCTGTAATTATTTACCCTTTAACTGTCGGGGCGACGCGAATGCCACCCATCTGCAAGAGACATAAATCCATGAGGCCCCGCAGTCCGGGGGCTCATGAGGATGTATGTCTCTTGTTAGTCCTGTGTTATTCAAGTCCACGTTTGGTCCCATTTCATCTGTGTTCTTCACGCGAATGTCGGTCAGTGTGCAGTGGTTTCAGACGCGAAATCCGCGTCCACCGGCAGTCAAGGGGTCAATATTATCAAAGCGAAGAGTAGTACTAACGTATGTAGCAGTGCGAGAATTTGTGTGTAGAAAATGAAGCAAAAAAGCAAACCTTCGCGATTGCAGTCTACGGCAAAATCCTTTCCTTTGTCATCTTTTTTCTGTGTAGATGTGGCTGTGGTGGTGGCGGTGCCGTTTTCGGCAGCAGGTGTGCACGTAGTGGTAGCACCATTCTCCTTTTTCTTTACTACTGCATTGTCCATAGCGTCAGCTTCCATTGTTCAGTGGACCCGGGCAAAGTTGTATGACTCAACTCTATGAAAACATTTTTTTAAAAAAGATCAAACTATAAATGATATCACTTCGAACTATGTACGCCAACGAAACCCAAAAACAAGACTGCCCTACGATATATATATATCGTGCTAGGTGTACGGGGCAAAAACATCACGATTCTCACTTAATGCCACGAGACCTTTCTTGTTTCGCCAGACGCGCGCGGTGTGCATGCCGTCATGCACAGACGAAAAGCCTGTCCCTCCCACTCAGGCCAACGCTCGTCACAAACGTCACAGCTTCAAGACAAGGCAAACAGTCATAAACCCTACACACAAAAAAATGGAAAATTCGGATGACTTCACACAAATGTGTGCGTGCTGATGTGAATGGCACCGATCTTTGATAGCAAGAGGCATAGATTTTCAAGAGCCCCTGCCTCTGGCATGGGCTCATGAAAATCCATGCCTCTTAAAAAATAGAATGGTGTGGGTAAAAAAAAGCAAAAGCCAGTCCTCGTCTCTATCGCTTCAAAGCACTCGTGGGTGGACCAAAGTAATAACTCAAATGACGGCCTTCTGCATGTAAATGTGTACGGCATTCATCAGGACCAACGACTTGGGAAAGAGGACAGGGCATGTTAAAAAGTGCATGTAAACCAATAGCTTTTGGCACTCAGCCACTTTCCGCCCCATCTCTCTCTTTATCCTCTCTAAACCCAGTACACACCCGCTTATTAGCTAGGTGCCTTAGCGAGTGCATGGTGGTACGCTGGATAAAAGCACCAAACTTTCTGAGCAGGTCCATACTCTCTCTTTATAAAGGAGCGTCCGCGCGGTTAGGAGCTCTTACGTCACGTGCCATTTTCTATTTTTAAATGATAACGTTAAAAGCCCCACTGACTCGATCTGGTCGCGTCTTGCACTGCAACTATCAAACCCAGAATCTTTAAATTTGGCAGGTTTATTGCCCATAGGATGACATTTCTGAAAAAAAAAAAACCTGCTTGAATGACGTTTGAAGGTCAATGTCACAAAAGCAATGATGGCGCAAACAAATGTGCAGTTTTTGCTTAACTGTATTTTTTTTTTCATACACTAAAATGGTTACTTTATTAAAAACATAAATTGTTAGCAAAGGATTACAACTGTGTCTGTATATATATATATATATATATATATATATATATATATATAATATATATATATATATATATATATATATATAATATATATATATATATATATATATATATATATATATATATATATATATATATATATATATATATATATATAGCCGAAAGACGGCTCTCAGGCGTGGGTTTCATGGTCAAGACATCCATTGCGACTAAGCTGGAAAACCTACCAACGGGCCACTCAGACCGCATCATGTCCATGCGCCTCCCACTGAGACACCAGCAACACGTCACCCTTCTCAGTGTGTACTCCCCAACCCTCCTGGCAGAGCCTGCTGAAAAGGACAAGTTTTACACTGACCTGCGCAGCCTCCTACAGAGTACCCCTGCAGACGACAAAGTCATCATCCTTGGCGACTTCAACGCCAGAGTGGGCCAGGACTCTGAAGCCTGGAAAGGAGTCCTCGGCAAGCATGGCGTGGGGAACTGCAATGACAATGGCCGCCTACTGTTGGAGTTCTGTGCGGAGCAGCAACTGGTCATCACCAACACTACTTTTCAGCAAAAGGACAGTCGAAAGACCACCTGGATGCATCCTCGCTCCAAACACTGGCACCTTATCGACTATGTCCTAGTGCGTCAGAGGGACCGCAGTGACGTCCTCCTCACCAGAGTGATGCCCAGCGCAGAGTGCTCCACTTCAAGCCAAAACCCAAGAAATGGGGGCCCCCCAAGAAAAAGCTTGATGTTGCCAGCCTTCAGCGTGACGATGTGAAAGCTGCCTTTCAGACAGATTTACAGCGCAGGCTCAAAGACACAGCGGACCCAGTAGACCTCACCTCCCCTGAAACACTTTGGGAACAACTGAAAACTGCTATTGCAAAATCCTCTGCAGAAGTCTTGGGTTTCGCCAAAAAGAAGAACAAAGACTGGTTTGACGAAAACGATGTAGAGATCCAGGAACACCTAGCAAAAAAAAAGAGCCGCCCATCAGGCCCACCTAGCCCAGCCTTCCTGCCCTGTGAAGAAGTATGCCTTCCGCCTCGTCTGCAGCAGTCTCCAGCGCAAGCTCAGAGATCTCCAGAATGAGTGGTGGACCAGACTTGCACAGAGGACCCAGCTTTGCGCTGACAATGGTGACTACAGGGGCTTCTACGAAGCACTGAAAGCAGTGTATGGCCCCAGGCACCTGGTACAAAAGTCCCCTGCGAAGCGCGAATGGCCAGGCACTCCTCACAGATAATACCTCCATCTTGAACCGCTGGTCGGAATACTTTCAGAGCCTCTTCAGCGCTGAGCGCACTGTTCAAGAAGCAGTCGTCCTACAAATCCCACACCTCCCAGTAAAGGTTGAATTGGACGAACCGCCACCGCTAGCCACCGTGAGAGACCCTCACAGCCATCCACCAGCTCAAGAGTGGCAAAGCAGCAGGCATTGATGGAATACCGCCAGAGATCTGGAAACATGGAGGCACAGCACTGCACAACAAGCTCCATGACCTCTTTCTCTGCTGCTGGGAGGAAGGAACACTACCAAAAGATCTCCGTGATGCAGTCGTTATCACCCTGTACAAGAACAAAGGCGAGAAGTCTGACTGTTCCAACTATCGGGGAATTACCCTGCTGTCCATTGCTGGGAAAATCCTTGCAAGGCTGCTCCTGAATCGGCTGGTACCTGCCATCGCTGAAGACCAACTCCCAGAGGGCCAGTGTGGCTTCAGAGCAAACAGGAGCACCACCGATATGGTCTTTGTGCTGAGACAGCTACAGGAGAAGTGCCGCGAGCAGAACAAAGGGCTGTACGTAACATTTGTCGACCTAACAAAAGCGTTCGACACTGTGAGCAGGCAAGGCATGTGGCAGATCCTGGAGCGACTTGGCTGTCCCCCATAGTCCTCAACATGATTGTCCAGCTACACGAGGTCCAGCTCACGAGGACCAGCAGGCAGTCAGACTCAACAATGACCTCTCAGAACCATTCCCTATTCTCAACGGCGGTAAAGCAGGGCTGCGTGCTGGCACCAACCCTCTTCACCATCTTTTTTAGCATGATGTTGAAGCAGGCCACAGTGGACCTCGATGATGACGATGCAGTGTACATCAGGTATCGTCTCGATGGCAGCCTGTTCAACCTCAGACGACTGCAGGCCCACACGAAAACCCTAGACCAACTGATTCGTGAGCTGCTTTTTGCTGATGATGCTGCCCTCGTTGCACACACAGAGAGAGCCCTGCAGCGCATCACGTCTTGCTTCGCAGATGCTGCCCAGCTCTTTGGACTCGAGGTCAGTCTGAAAAAGACAGAGGTCCTCCATCAGCCGGCACCCAAGACAGTGTATCGCCCTCCTCACATCACCATTGGCGAGTCTGAACTAAAGTCAGTGCACCAGTTTACTTACCTTGGCTGCATTATCACGTCGGACGCCAAGCTGGACAAGGAGCTTGACAGCACGGCTGGCAAAAGCGAACAGCGCTTTCGGGCGACTTTTCAAGCGGGTGTGGCACAATCAACAGCTGAAAACAGGCACCAAGATCAGCGTGTACAGAGCTGTGGTCCTCACCACCCTGCTGTATGGTTCCGAGTCCTGGGCCCTCTACCGCAGCCAACAACGACTCCTCGAACGCTTCCACCAACGCTGCCTGCGTACCATGCTGGGCATTGACTGGAGTGACTATGTCACCAACGTCGAGGTCCTTGAACAGGCTGAAACTGTGAGCATCGAGGCTTTGCTGCTGCGGACACAACTCCGCTGGGCGGGGCATGTCTCCAGGATGGAGGATCATCGCCTACCAAAGATCACCCTGTTCGGCGAGCTTGCTACTGGACACCGTAACAGAGGGGCACCAAAGAAGAGATACAAAGACTGTCTCAAGAAGTCACTTAGTGCTTGCCAAATCGACCACCACCAGTGGTCTTCGCTTGCTGCGGACCGTGACACCTGGCGCTCCACCATTTACAAGGCAGCTGTCTCCTTTAAGGACTCTCACAGAGCTAGCCTTAAGGACAAGCGGCTCAGGAGAAAAAACAGAGATGCCGCAGCTCAGAACCCTGGCCATACCTTCCCCTGCAGCCACTGCGGTCGAACCTGCCTGTCTCGGATTGGCCTCCGCAGCCACGAACAAGCCTGCAGACGTCGTGGGCAACTCCTATAAAATCTTCGTTCGCGAAGTCAAGCCAAGATATATATATATATATATATATATATATATATAATATATATATATATATATATATATATATATATATATAATATATATATATATATATATATATATATATATATATTAAATTAGCCGTTTGATATAAGTCCAGGTCACAGGAGGCTATCGTAATGCTCAAAATATATTAAACTTTATGAAAAATAAATTTCATTTACACTCTCACATAAAACATGAATGACCATTGTCACATATCAAGGTTATCTAAGACCATTTAGTATTTGGTGAAGTGTTCGTACATAACGTTATTAAACGCACAGAAGATTTAGTTACATGTCAATAGGGGCAGCATACCATACCTGTCAAGTTTTGAAAATGGGGAATCTGGAGATTTTTGCGGCCTTCTTTTTTTCCGTCACGGTGTTTTTTTTACACATGGCAATAACTATCACCATTAAAAGTGTGCAAACATCATATTCAGATTATTACTTTTCTATGTGTGTTCGTTGCATTTTTAGCATGCATTGCACACCAACATTAAATATTCCTTTTTATGTGAAAATCTCAAAGAATAATGTGATTTTACTTGAATTATTTCAAATTTCTGAATCTGACGCAGCTATCTGATGTGCACACAGTAAAACTAGAACAAGCAGAGAAAGAGAACATATCCAGTAAGTTGACACTGATACTCTTCCCGCAAAAATGTCAATATTGAGACTAGAAACGATGTTCATTACATTCATGATACCTG
>BTPG01000001.1:23515568-23780568 GCA_036245525.1 Semisulcospira habei | reverse complement strand
CACACACACACACACACACACACCGGGCACACACCAACAAAACAAAACAACTACAACAACAAAACTGGTTGTGATAAAATACAGGCGGAAAAGGTACTTACGAGAAAGTTCACTGTCACTAGATGTAGTGGCAGGTATCTAGACGATTACGATGAGAAAGCGATGTTCCTACTATAAAAATATCTAGCTCACACATTGTCTACGCTTGACCCGACTGAACGAGGGTCTGTCAGTCAAACTCGCGGTCGTGAGGTGTAGGGGGTACATACACTGTGAGCAAACGACAATCGGGTTGACGTCGGCCGCAGTGGGCCCGCGCATGGTCGTGCGCGGGCCCACTGCGGCCGACGTCGACCCGATGACCGTTTGCTCTCTGAATACAATAACAGCACAGCATCTGTTGGGGACGAACGTCACATCGCATCGGTTGCTGTCGTGACAAATTGCGGTGATTAGACGCAGGTGTGCCACTTTCATTTTAGAGAGCCGAATGGTTCTTCATAGTTGTTAGAACGGTCTGTTTAGGACGTGCGCACCAGAGGGAATGGACCGACCATGGCAGCATAATGGTAGTGATTAGCTTGGACCCTGAAAGACAGGCGCCAAGCTAATCAGGCGTCACGTCCCTCGAGCGGCCATCAGATGGAGCTGGAACTGAAACATGCATTTTTGTATAAGTACTGTTGTGCATTTCCGAGCCTTGTTTAAGCTCCAAACTATATGAAGCACTATTATTATGTCTCGTATGGTTGATCTGTCAATGGGCTCTTAAGGTTAACGAGGTTTATCACGTTTCAAATGTGTATTTCTCAACGGCTGGTACTGCACGTCCAAGGCTAACCCAATGCAATGCTGGCTCTCTCCATACGAACTATCGTCAAAGACACACGAAAAGCACTAAAATACACGATACGTGCCGTTCAAACCACAGAGTTCACGGCTGGAGGTTGTTTCCTCGGCCTTGCCTTGTGAAGTAGATGGAGAGACCAAAAGCGAAAAGGTCAGAAACTGAATTGTCAGTAAACAATAATCATCAAACAACCTTTGTCAAGCACAGAACCGGCCTGTCGCACTGGGACCACAGCATTCACTGATGAGGAGGAAGTAGCCAGAAAAAAACAAGGTAAAGGAAAGGACAGACAGAGACAGGCAGATAGACAGTATATAACCAACCAACACGCCGTGCGGGCACTAAAACTGCCAGCCTTGAAATCAGTGACACACCACAAGAAGATGTGGGTCGACCATGATAGTTTTAGGATGGTGTCAGGGTAGTTTGGCGCCTTTGGTCGCCAAACTATTCTGACACCGCCCTTAAACTATCATGGTCTTTTTAAATAAGGATAGAAACTCCAACGTTTTGAAATTCCGGCCGCAGGGCGCCTTGTGTTGTGAGTAGTCCAACAAAGAAGAAGCTCGTTTAAAAGGGACAACGAAAACACTTCGTCAAGACAGAGCTGGCATACAGACAAGGAAACAATGCAATACTTGTCTCCTTTTTAGTGCGGATGCACATAAACATGCAGCTGTATATCCTGAATGAGTAAAGGAGATAGGTAGTGCATTGTTTACTTGTCTGATATGTCTATTTTCCAAAAGAAAAAATAATTTTAACTCGAAAATGCAATAAATTGTCTTGCACTTGTGTTGTAAATGTCCTTTCTACGCGTGTGTCTTTCTTTCTTTCAAGTTCTTGAGATTTTACACATTTGGCAGTCACCTTTTTTGGTTCGGATTTGGAGGGGTTTGTGTTTTTTTCATGTTGTCTGCTCTAATGTTGTCTTGTCAACGTCACATAATCGTATGAATGGCTCTATTCAGTTGAGTTTGTCAAGTTGCACCAAAATTGTTTTCGATCAATGGGTCACGTTCACAAAGTCACTTTGACGTGAAGCTGTCGTGTATATTTTCACCCCAGGGATTAGAAACTTAGAAAGGGATGTGTTATACAGTTCTAACTCAGACTCCGAAATGCCTAATCATTTTGATTATATATAATTGCTGTCAACGTGTCTAATACACTATGGAAGGCAGTCAGTGAATCACCTCGCGCTGCTTCTTCGACGCACAGACCAGCATAATGATAGAGGCAGGCAAGAGGCGTGATTCTCATTAGCGTTCGCATCTACGGGCGCCATGAGGATCTATGTTTATTCCAGACATGATGTGCATATCAGTGAGAAAATCTAATACAGTGGGATAGTGACCCTTTCTACAGATGGGAAAAGGCATAGATCCTCAGGAGTCCGTTATGCAAGTTACAGGACCGTGACCCATTAGAATCTGTGCTTACGTCAAGCAACTTTTGCTTTTTCAGTTCACACAATTTTAATTTCCAGGTCTCTGAGTGGGGGAGGGAGATGCACTATTGTGGTTTGCAGTGAGTTTCAGTCGTTTCTTTTGTTTTTCAATAACCGTACATCAATGACCATATAAATGAACACACTTTTTCCCCGTCGGGAGTCGGGTTTACTACGGAATATACTTGGATCTGCTGAGGCACATATACGGAAAGAAAATTTTAAAGTCAGGTTACAAATTACAAATATATATTGACATGGCCTTGGGCAGGGCTTTTATTTGGTTGAGGGCTGGGGGTATAGAGCCAGCCTTGAAGGCTTTCAGCAGAACTGCCGTCAGATGGCAAAAGATTCTCTGTTCCGTCTGATGTGCACAGAGACAAATGAACCTATCAAGAAACATTCATTCCACGTTACCGCATACTTTCACGAGGATAAATATATTCTTGTTTTTACATCAGACGGATGGCATTCACTGTTTAGCAATGTTAGACTATAACCATAGACAAAACTCCCCAAGAGGCGGAATAGATCTTCATGAGTTCCGCGCCGAGTGCGGGGGCTTGTGAGAAGCTAAATGTATTTCTGAAGTCGAATTACCTTCATGCTGCTATGTTTACGTAGCTTAGTCGGGAAGTTGTGGCGATGAAAAGAACACAGGCAAAACGTCGACAGCTGCAAGAGTCACATATGCTCATACGCGTCTAGGAGTAGGCGTGGTCATAAGAATCTGTATGTATCTGGCTGGCTAGTGTTGCCTCTATGCAATGTATATGTATGTGTTTATTATGTAGTTGTATTTCATGTTCCGTGTGTAATGCATATTACTCCAGACGTGGGCGGTCGGGACTGTGTGTGTGTGTGCGCGCGCGCGCGCGCGTGTGTGTGTGTGCAAGCGCGTGTGCGTGCCGGCGTGTGTGTGTGTGTGTGTGTGTGTGTGTGTGTGTGTGTGTGTGTGTGTGTGTGCGTGCGTGCGTGTGTGTGTTTTCATGTAGTTTGTAGCAAGGACAAGAATGAAATAAGGTCTGCGCACCTATTCTTTTATCCTTGGAAAATAAAGTTTCATTTCATATCATTTCATTTCATTTCTATGCTGCTATGTTTACGCAGCCGGGATAAAATCGCGACCACCGAGCCCAAAACCAGACACCCATGGCTGTCAAAACGCACGATTCGACGACCGTCCCGGCTCTGCGGCGTAGAATAGCGCGATTATCATGCTCCCTACAGGTTCACGGCAGTGCAAACTCGAGTCTGGAAACTAACTGTATAGGTACATCAGTAGTACCTGTCAATGTCGTTGACGCAGCAGTCATCGTCATGGAAGGTGTGGGGGTTCCGGAGTAATATGACACCCTCACGCCAGACTGACTAAGTCGCGGTCAGAAACCATAGTGACCCAGGTCGATCCGATGTAAGAGTCATCCAGTTAAGCAGAGGTCCTCGGGCCGACGACAGCGTACAGGGCCAGCCCACTGCGTCCGTCGTCGGCCTGAAAACCTGTTGCTATTGGGGATTTTGACGTGTTCTAATCTCATGCAAAATTGCCCCCCAAGGTAACTCCGGGTCGACAAAGTTGGCTTTCCACCAGCTAGACAAGGGGTTACTTTGTCGAGGTCGGTCATACTGACAACTCTACCTGAAGTCCTGAACATTGACGTGGCCGCTTCTAAAGAAAGAAATAGAAAAAAAGAAGGAAAAAAAAAAAAAAAAAAACACATGCGTGGAGGGTCGTGCGGGTTTGTAGGTATGCGCTTCAACATCGAATCCTCACGTCAGTACGTCACTCGGTAGATTATTGCGAGCTTGCCGTCAGCAAGTGACGCAAAGCTCGGGAGCTTTTTTTTTTATGAGTGCCGCCTGTATCATACAAATTCATATGTTCAACCTGTTTCTTCCATCTGCAAGAGACCGAGATTCTCATTATTGCCACTGTGGTTTGGGAGAGTTTGCGCATCCAGCTAGTCATTATACCTAAAGACGCTCGTCGCGTTTATGTAATACATTACTACGAGGTTTTCTTTTTGCGAAGAAGACTTAGTAGTGTATTAACACATTCTGCCCCAGGACCGAAATCCGCAAATATTGCCCCCTGAAGACTGTATTACACTTGTGGAAACTATCACGCTCGATCCATATCTTACCGTGACGCGTCGGAGTTGAATGAGTTAATGTATAAGTGAATTCCAACGGCGCCAGTCACGTTTATGTAATACCTAAACTTGACGCGCGCCGTTGTAATTCATCTTGTTCGTCATCAGGCGAGGGATCCGGACAACGTAGAGGTTCAAAGCCTGCAGTAAAGGTCAGCTTACACGTGTTGGGGGTATGATATATTTTAAGTGCGTGCGTGTGCCCTACATTTGGTGACGTAGGGAGTTCAAGAGCTCAATGCGGTGGCTATTTCGTCTTCGTGGTAGGACAAATACACGGCAAACGGTAAAATGCGAAACGGCAGACAGGAAAATGCGTTAATGATGTGTTTCAGGGAAACGTTTTGATATAATAACGTGAAAGCCCTTCTAAATGAAAGACTGTCCTAAAAATTCATGGACCTGAACTTTACTAATCGATAAATAAGTTACAAATTCTGTGTCTCAAAAGAACTGTTTGCTTTCCCAACGTTGAAATAATATAAAATATTGTCCACTTCTATCTATATCCCGTAGTCTTGCCGACCGTTGGGGCACCACTGATGACTTAACAACCAGCTCCCTCCATTCCTCTCTGTTCTCTGCCATGGCTCAGCGTATCGCCCAGCTTCAGTCCTGTCCACTCTGAGATATTGTCCTCCCATCTTTTCCTCTGTCTTCCTCTCCTTCGTCCTCCTTGCACAGTGCCTTGCAGGATCGTTTTGGCAAGCCCTGCTGAACGTGTGACATGCCCATACCACTTCAGTTTGCGTTTTCTCACAATGGCTAATAGGTCTTCATAGGGCCCGATGGCTTGCCTGATTCTGCTTCCCACTTCCTCGTTTGTGATGTGATCTCTGTATGAGATGCCAATCAGCCTTCGAAAACATATCATTTCAGTGGCTTGTATCCTCCTTTCAAGGTCTGCTGTGAGGGTCCATGACTCGCAGGCATACAAGAACACTGAGATGACTAAGGAGCGCATCAGTCTGATCTTGGAGCAGAGTGTGATGTTTCTGTCCTTCCATATGGTCTTCAATCTTGTCAGTGCTGTTGTTGTCTGCGCAATCCTGGACAGTATTTCTGGTTTTGATCCCTCATTTGTCCACTTAGATGTCCAATAATCAACTACTGCTGAAGGCTTACCGCAGTTTCCGATGTGACGCCCTATTTCGACAGCGCTTACACACTGAATGTGTCTTAGGCCTACATTATACTATTTTTCCTTACAAGTATTTTTTTCTCACGTGTTTTTCTACCGTATTCAAAAATACGGTAGACTTTGAAATGGGGCTGGTCTCCGCGCGTTAAACACCTTGTATGCGATAACATTGGCGGGCAGGCATCAAAATGCAAGCGTAGTAACAAGATAAAATTACGTGGACGTCATTTTGCTGCTCGTGCTAGTCTCTTCAGAATTCCTGTCGTCGCACCAGTCCACAGCCGAGCATACTATTGGCGTGAAGCTCTGTGTCCGTTTTTATTTGTGTGCGCTGATCAGAGCTTGGGTTAGAGAGGAGGGAAATGGATCAGAAGGAGATAAGCTTACAAATATGAACAACTCATTAAAAAAAAAAAATGCATGTAAACTCCAGACAATACGCTAGACTTTAGGATGAAACCCTCATCTTGTTCCAGTACTTCACGAAACGCCTGCAACATGTTCTAAATTCATCGATGATGACTGACGCTTTAACCCATATCATACTGAGGCTAAAAGCTTCAAATTTGTACACTGCCATATGCAAGCTGCATTATAGTACTTACAGATATGGATATAGACCAATGGCTTTAGTTCAAGGGTGGTGCCAGAATAGCTTGGCGCCTATAGGCGCCAAGCTATCCTGGCACTACCCTTGAACTATTTTAGTCAAACTTATTTCACCCAATGGTGTATTCCAAATGATAAGGGTTAATTGAAATTTACCTCATGGTAATACAATAATCTTTGCTTATTACAAGGTCGGATAAAACAAGGGTGGGATATAAGAACGTCTTTTCAGATGTTCCCAATATACTACTTCTCTTATTACAAAAAGCTTGGTGTGATATGGCCTTGGCTCAGATTTACCGTAGATGGCCCGTTTTCTGCACCTGCTAACTTTCAGACGTGATTAAAGTGCTTTAAACTTGTCAAAGTTTAAAAGTAATGACGGCATCTTTCAGACGAAAGGTTGAAGTTATGCAGAGTTATTTTTCTTGTCCATATATTTTTTTTTAATTAACTGATGAATTTTATTTTCTTTTGCGTTTTCGGCGCCGCGTGCGACCGCTGATTTTGTTACACGGTTATCGGTAAGCTGATTTATCGGTCAACAGCAACGACAATGTTGTACCTACCTCATTGCTTTTGATTGTAGCAGCACAGCAAGAGTCGGCAGTCTCCGATGCAATTTTGGTTTTAAAATTGTGTCGCTTAACTCATTCTACCCCAAAACCGAAAACCTTAACTTTTGCCGTTGTCCTCTGAAGACTGCCTTGCAGTGCAGGACACGGATTGACCATGATAGTTCAAGGGTGATGCCAGCATAGGCGCCAAGCTATTCTGGCATTACCCTTGAACTATCATGGTCGAACCTTATCTTGCTGTGGTGTGTCTGGGGTAGAATAAGTTAAAACGCGTGCTACGATAGATTATTCTGGCCGCATATGGTCATGACTCGATATCGTAATAATATACCAGCGATTAAAAAAAAAAGGTTAATTTCTACCTGATGCAGTCTAGTTGGCTATCAGACTATACAAAAAAAAAAAAAGTCTTCGCCATTTAGAGAACAAAAGCAAAAAAAAAGCGATGCTGCGTGCCGCGTGCGTTCTATTGTAATCAGAATGTTATGAGCTTTTTTTTTTTTCTTTTTTTTTTTTGAAGCGGATGAATTCGGAACTATGCAACTTACTCTTACATTTTTACACTTTTTGCACATTCATCCCCACCAACGTTGTGTACCAGAGCAGCCGTGCGGAAAAATGTCTTCCGGCGGAAGCCGGAGAAAATTCAGTTAAGTTTTTGTTGTAAGGCCGGCGGAAGAGAAAATTCAGTTAAGTTTTTGTTGTAAGTGAGCTATGTACTGAAAGAAAAAGCATTTCTTTCGCTGGTTTGTTGAGAGAACTACGTAAGCTTCGTCAATTTGTTGATTTTTGACGAAAGTTTCTGACTTAGCAATGTATTTCGACGGTATTAGTATAAATGAGTTTCTGATGCTTTCACAGTCAAATATCAACATTTAAAAAAGGTTTTATCTAGGTACCCTCAATGTCGTTGTTGTGAAGATTATGTACACAATACACTTACGTATATATATATTTTTTTCTTCTCGATCACTAAGAGTTAGAATGAAAGCAATTGATATTGTACACAAAATAGTTGAATTTCGTCAAACACCAACTGCGTCCCTGCTGATTTAGGTTTCAACATCCAATCTTCCCATCCTTAAAACATTTTGATCATTTGGTTGAAATTTGCCCCAAGGTTATCATGGGTGTGGCCATACCACATTTCTAGGATTTCGGAATCCAAATAACATAATACCTGACAGACCTTAGGTCGTTTTGAGACATTTTGCAAAAATAAATATTAAATGAGAGATGCGCAAAACTTTACTGCAAGCATTGTATTCAGTGTTGTGAGTTTATGTATACATCATCATAATATGAAATAGTTTTGTTGTGGAAGAGATGACATCATGATTTTACAGTACTGCTTTAGTTATCATGAGTTTTACACAAGGTCATACATACTGATGCAGTTCGTGGCTAAAAAAAAAACACACCTTTGTTTAACCATGGAAAACTGCCAAAAACTAATCACGGTTTGTTGTGAAATTATTTACTCAGCCAGTTGTCCACCATTTTTCTGCATATTCCCTCCCACCCCCCCCCCCCCCCCCCCCCCCCCCCCACAGAAATCAATAACAGAGTTGCATTAATACAGTATAACTGTTGTGCTGGTATGATTCTTTTTAATTTTATCATAGATAAAAATGCTGTTATGCCACACAGAGAACTTTGAGATGTGAAGTACGTGCGCTAAGGATGCAACTCTATGCCAAGACAGTTGGGTAGTCACTGTAACTGGACTGGACCGGACTGGACTTGCATGTTTCTTGCAATGTCACGGTGTGAAGTTAAGTACTTAAGCATTTCTGACCAGTGTATTAGGATGCATGCCTGTTTGTGGTAGTTTTTACCATGGTCATGTGCATCTTTCAAAACCACAATACCTGTATCAATTAGAATGCATTTGTAACCATTTTCATGTCTAAAAATAATTTACACAAGTGAAAAAGACGAGTCTATCATTGCCTGCCTATTTTTCATGCTACTTACATTGAAAGCCGTTTGTTTTTTAGCTGTGAAAATAAGTATCACAACCACTGATGTGTTCTGTTTAGGTAATGGTGTTTTTTTAAACCAGGTTTTGAGTATTAGAGAGATCATTTTCTTTTGAAATTGATAAATTTTGTCATGTACACTTTCTTTTTCCTAAGAATGATCAGTTTCTTTGGGGTCTGAAAACTTTGCTTTCACTCTAGCTGATAAGATTATTGAACGAGCTTGCCAAGGTGCTTTTTGTATGAGCTTCTTGGCATTATTACTGTGGAAATATGTGTACGAAACTTTTGTGATTGTGTAAACGGTTATGTACATAATGCTAACTGTTTGTGCAGTGAATTAACAGAAATAAAGATTTTATCATCACAAAAATACCACAGGATGTGGCGTCTTGTTTTGAATTGGTTGTGTCATATGTCTGTACCTTTAAATATGGAATCAGTTAATTTTGGATTTCGATTGATTGATTGATTGATTGTACATTGCTTAACGTCCCAACAGCAACAAGGCTTTCTCAGGACGTGCCTGCACTGCTTGTGAAAAAAAACAAATAGAATATTGAATGTATGTCGCCAGCCGGTCCAATACGTTAAATAAACCTACGCCATGGGGCCTAAATAAAGCTAAGACCATTTAGCAACACACATCCAATATCAAGAGCTACAGGCAGTGCAGACAGTTGGGAGAGTTTTAAAAAGACAAATACAGGTGAATGGACCAACGGTAAACAGAAACACATGCCCCAGAATACAGAAGAAAACCCACCCTGTGGGGCTGAGTGTCACAACTTCTTGACAGTAAATCGGAGCCAGGAACATAAAACTTGACAACATAATTGGATCTCTTTCCTTTCCTTTATATCCACAATGTGCTGTACTGATTATGCGTCAATATCAACAGCAACATTATAAGTTATTGGTAGCAGGGGTTTGCTACACGGACCTTTGTAGGCCTGAGGGAGGTCAAAGGAACCATTGTACCCCAAAGGCCTTCGGGGTACAATGGTTCCTTTGACCTCCCTCAGGCCTACAAGGGTCCGTGCAGCAAGCCCCTGCTACTAATAACGTATTTGTTTTCATTCCTCCAATGTTTTCGTAAATGAAATCAAGAAGAAATCTTCCGACCTGGATCATGCCAGACATGACTCATGTCAAAGGAATATACAGTTATACATAATAAACGTATGACATAATTTAACATATTTAATGAATTTGCCGTCTCCGGTAGTTTGCCCATTGTTTCGACCAATACTAAGTAACTTTTTACTTAAGAACATTTTGGTGATCTTTTATAGAAAAAAAAAAATCGCATCTTGGATGCGTCACAAAGAGGGCTACAAGAAGTCCGCGGGCATTTGTCGCTACAAGGATTTTTGTAGCTCGGTCATGTGGTACAGTTTGCTTGATTGATTGATTGTACATTGCTTAACGTCCCGACAGCAACAAGGCTTTCTCAGGACGTGCCTGCACTGCTTGTGAAAAAAAAAAAATAAACAGAACATTGAATGAATGTCGCCAGCCGGTCAAATACATTAAATAAACCTAACACATGGGGCCTAAATAAAGCTAAGACCATTTAGCAACACACATCCAATATCAAGATTGATTGATTGTACATTGCTTAACGTCCCGACAGCAACAAGGCTTTCTCAGGACGTGCCTGCACTGCTTGTGAAAAAAAACAACTAAACAGAACAATGAATGTATGTCGCCAGCCGGTCAAATACATTAAATAAACCTAATACATGGGGCCTAAAGAAAGCTAAGACCATTTAGCAACACACATCCAATATCAAGAGCTACAGGCAGTGCAGACAGTAGGGAGAGTTTTAAAAAGGCAAATACAGGTGAATGGACAAAGGGTAGACAGAAACACATGCCCCAGAATAGAGAGAAAAACCTCACCCTGTGGGGCTGACCAGGGTGACCCTGGGAACTAAAAAGTACCTAACCCCACCCAAGTCCCCCAGGGCAGACCCGGGTGGGGGTCAATATCAAGAGCTACAGGCAGTGCAGACAGTAGGGAGAGTTTTAAAAAGACAAATACAGGTGAATGGACCAAGGGTAGACAGAAACACATGCCCCAGAATAGAGAGAAAAACTCACCCTGTGGGGCTGACCAGGGTGACCCTGGGAACTAAAAAACACCTAACCCCACCCAAGTCCCCCAGGGCAGACCCGGGTGGGGGGGTACAGTTTGCGCTAAAGGGAGTGTTCGTGTGAAGTAGGGATGAAAACAATACTTTTTACCACTTTGTCATTTCTGAGTCTTTATTGTTTCCCTATAAAATAAATTCCATGATGAAAATAATGTGGACTGGTCTGTGGCTCGGGACGATATGGATCGAATATGAACTGCTTTGTGATTTTGGACCTTAAGGCCGTGGCCGTAAGGTCTAAAACAACAGACCAGCACATAATTATAAACTCATCACACCCCGAGGATAGAATAATGATATTTTCCAGATATCCTTTGAGGTCTGTATCACAGGTCTGGAGACAGATCAATCATGATAGCTTAAAGGTGGTGTGGGAATAGCTTGGCGCCTAAAGGCGCCAAGCTATTCCCACACCACCTTTGATGAACTGTCATGATCGAGTCACATCCTGTGAAGCCTGTCAGGGTTTTATGAGTAAACTACAGATAAATGAAAAGTACTTAGTGTCCCTGTTTCGCTTGTCCCAGAGTGCGGCCATTGTCTGTTATGATGATATAACCTGTCGTCACATGCCTTACGACTTGTGATGAAAGTACTGAAGGAGCATAACATAAATGTTGAATTATTTGTGAGGTAACCGTAAGTGTAAGAGCTTAATTATGTATTCAGTCACGATCAGCACACCACCTAAACGACAAGACGAATTTTTCGCACTGATCGTATGTTTACACGTACGGCACTGTAACATTGATACTCAGTCGTAAATTCGTTCGCACACTGTGCATGCTATTTTTTTTTTTTTTTTTTTTTTTTTTGAATGCAGGGCTTCTTTTGTATCAACAAGGACAGTCTTCGTCTTCTTTTCAGTCCTTCTTTTAAGTGAAGAGAAACTTCAGCTGAAGGCAACTGAATTTGAGATAAAGGAACATTTCGGAGGATCTACACTGATATTAATCTGTTGGTTGTAAGCAGAGTATTTTACATAAACAAACAAAAAAAAAGTGTTGTCGTGATAACTAAGACAATTACGATGTTTCAAATCATTTTTACATGTTTTCAACGCCGGGCCACCAGAGTCAGTCAGATTACTAAGAAGGGGGGAGGGGAATTGGGGGCCGGGGTGGGGGTATCATCACAGCCGATTCACGATGATTTATTCTGTTGCAATTCACGTATCACGTATCTCCAAAACGGCATTCAATTCACGTTTCACGAAGGAAAGATTGATTGTACATTGCTTAACTTCCCGACAGCAACAAGACTTTCTCAGGACGTGCCTGCACTGCTTGTGAAAAACAAACAAACAAACAAAAAAACCACCAGAATATTGAATGTATGTCGCCAGCCGAGGGAAAGAGACGATAAAGACTATTTTCATCGACTGAAAACTCCAACAACTGAGGACGAAGGGGTGGCGGGGGGGAGGCCGGGTTCGGATTTCTGGCGGGGTGGGGGGGGGGGGGGGGGGGAGGGAGGGGGAGATAGGGTTTATGCCGACTGAATGTTCATACCCCCCTTTGAACTTAACTACAAAAGAAAAGAGATCGTCGTTACCCGGTCCTTGGCTGCCGAGAGACATTAATTGAACATTACCCAATTGCGAGAGACTGACACTGATCTGACCCGCACACATGCCACTGCAGTTGTGGGGGATCATAAGGATCTACGCCTTTTGGCTGTCGCCATTTTGAATCCGTGTTCCCGAGACGTGGCACTAATAAAAATTTTATAAACGCCGTCTGCTGTCAACTGTCAGTGGTATATTTACCTTTTACATTAACCCATTTAGCCCCAACAACCCACAGCAGATGTATTAGCCATAATTCAAGGGCAGTGCCAGATTAGCTTGGCGCCGACAGGCGCCAAGCTAATCTGGCACTACCCTTAAATTATCATGGTCAGCCTGTCTACAAGTGCTACAGTCATAGTCGTTCGGTAACATCTCCGAAATTTAGGAAATGCGGCCGTGGGGTTAACTGGCGTTGTGTCTGATTTTTCAGTTGTTGTTCTTGGTGTGCATGTCGACCTTGTCTGTTTGTTTTGTGTTTCTTCTTCTGTTGTTTATTTTTATTTATTTATTTTTTTGTCTACCGTATTGAAAATAAGGTAGACTTTGAAATGGGGCTGTCCACAGCCCGTTCAACACCTAGTACGCGATAACATAGGCGGCAGGCGTCACACTGTGAAAGTGTAGTAACAAGATAAATTTACGTCACGTCTAGCTACGCTAGCATTGCTGTCAGTGAACGCAGATCTAGCGCCAAATGTGTGTGTGTGTTCGTTCGTTCGTTCGTGAGAGAGAGAGAGAGAGAGAGAGAGAGAGAGAGAGAGAGAGAGAGAGAGAGAGAGAGAGAGAGAGAGAGAGAGAGAGAGAGAGAGAGAGAGAGAGAGAGAGATTGATTGTACATTGCTTAACGTCCCGACAGCAACAAGGCTTTCTCAGGACGTGCCTGCACTGCTTGTGAAAAAAAAACTAAACAGAACATTGAATGTATGTCGCCAGCCGGTCAAATACGTTAAATAAACCTAACACATGGGGCCTAAATAAAGCTAAGACCATTTAGCAACACACATCCAATATCAAGAGCTACATGCAGTGCAGACAGTAGGGAGAGTTTTAAAAAGGCAAATACAGGTGAATGGACCTCGGGTAGACAGAAACACGTGTCCCAGAATAGAGAGAAAAACCCACCCTGTGGGGCTGACCAGGGTGACCCTGGGAACTAAAAAATACCTAACCCCAACCAAGTCCCCCAAGGCAGACCCGGGTGGGGGGGGGGGAGAGAGAGAGAGAGAGAGAGAGAGAGAGAGAGAGAGAGAGAGAGAGAGAGAGAGAGAGAGAGAGAGAGAGAGAGAGAGAGAGAGAGAGAGAGAGAGACTTGAGCCCGCGTTTCAAGTGTGCCGGACGGACGGATGAGCTTGAAACTTTAAGATATTGTCTTTAAAAGAATTATCTCAAGGCAGTTAGGGTCTTTTGTGTTGTGTGAATGGGCTGAAGCAATGCTCTCCCTTTCTGAAAATTTCATTAGAAATACAGTCTCTCTATATAATTGTTATGACGTCTGTGGCAAACGTGGGAAGATGCATGCTGTATAGAAAAGGCTTTGTAGACATGGGTCATCCATCCCATTTTCTTCTTCAGAATGGTTGTGGCTACACCAGCCCTATAGAAGGTACTGGCGCCATGTGTGTCAGTGTGTGTGCGGATCGGAGGCCGGGTAGGGTGGATTAGGGCCGTGAAGAGAGATGAATAAGAAGGATAAGCTTTAAAAGAAAATATAGTAACAACTCTCAATGTTCGTAGAGAAAATCGCATGTGAGCTCAGAACAATACGGTAGACTTTGGGATTTAACCCTATTCTTGTTTTTATAAGTCATATTTTAGACTTTGTTCACACGGAATACTACTCAGTCGATACGGTATATGAAGTAACAATGCACGGAGTATGTCCTCAAATACTGAATGTGCGGCCTATGCGGCGTTAGGTACATTCTTGGCGACAAGGGGAACGTGACATGGAAATTAAACCTCACAAAAACGCACTTGTCTTAATGTATTTTATGTCACGATTAGCCGCGTGTTCAGCTGCCACGAATAAGTCATAATGCGTCAAAATGGTCGCGTTCGTGCTGCACAGCGCTCGGCGGTTCTTTAGGCGGGTGAAAACGGTTATACCTCTCGCCAAGCCTCACACTCCCTCCATGTAGTCATATTTTACTCTGAACAAGATACGAGTCGAACATGATAAAGGATGGTGACAAAACAGTTTGGCGCCTCTTGGCACTCCCTCTGTTCACTCTGAACAAGATATCGAATCAACTTTATTGTTCCAAATACATGTTGACACGTACAGGAAAATTTGTTTCGCCACCTCAGGTGCAACTCGCAATCACCCGCACTCACACAACAGTTCACACACAACACTGAAATGGACAGTGGCTCGGGACGGGTGAAGCCCGTCGCCAAGGCGTCTCATGGCCGGCGCCAGCGGCCCCAACCCGACCTGAACCTCCCTAACACAAAGCAAACTAAGGACAGCCCTATCATAGTATCTCTTAAACACATAATATAATGTTTTTAAACTTTCTGCTTGGCTGAGACTAGTTACACAAATGAGAAATACGCATCAACAAAACAAAAAGACGAATTATACTTTCACAGTTGCTACCTGGGGGCCCGTCGCTATAAGAACAGCGCCGGCTATTAGACATTCGCTCCGGCATAAACAGTCACCACCTTAATCATGTTATAACTTAACTAATATATAATTTCACACCTACTTATTTTTCAGCAATAAATAGTAATGACTACAATATTAACGTAAAAGCTGTCCAAAATTGTTTCTAAAGCACAGTACACACATCCACACGCTGTTAAGTCAGTGTTGTAAGAAATACAGTCACTGTGTTGGGGAGGTGTCCGTCATCACGTCACTCTGTGGAATGTGGGGCCCGAAGCCTGCCGGCACTCCATCGCTGCGCACATATAGGTCGACCATAATAGTTCATGGGTGGTGCTAGAACAGCTTGGCGCCTTTGGGCGCCAAGCTGTTCTAGCACCACCCTTGAACTAGCCTGGTCTGTCTCCGGACTGCTTCGAATCATCAGCTTACAACTTCAAGAAATTTTATAGTCCTTGAGTTCATTTTGTCAACAGGAAGAAAAAGTTATTTTCAGTGTGTTAAAGACAAAAGAGTGGTAAATTGTACCGATTTCTGTTCTCAACAGATTCACTGTTCAAAAGAACACCAGCGTAGAAATGTGTCAATCTACGTAGCAATAAGTTGTGTTTCAAATTACATGTATGTATACTAGTACCAACAGTATACAAATTGCATAATTTCAAAACAGGTCTTCATACCCCATGAATAAATAACTGTAAAATTAACTGCCCATTCCCAATAATAAATGTCAGACTGAAAGGTGCAAACAAATTAGCATTTAATTAAATCAAATTCTCACTGTTGTCTTTCAGGTGTTGTGTACAAACCATACCAATTATAAGGATCGCCAGATAGCTCAAGGTAGTGCCTGAAGAGACTCAATAATTTTTTTCTACGATGCTCTTCAGTTTTATCATACTGGTTGATCCATCTTGATCACATGGTGCAGAAAGTGAAAGAGCTATAAAAATGTGCCAGTGTAAAATTTTTCAGTTCTTCATCGGAAATTTAACCATTCTAAACCGTGTTGTGCAACAACAACAAACTCTATTAACTCATTCAGCCCGACGGCCGTATTTCTCAAATTTTGGAGGCGTCATCTAATGACTATGCACCAATTGCAGGAGATGGATCGACCATGATAATTCAAGGGTAGTGCAAGATTAGCTTCTAGTGCGTCAGGGCTGAATGGTTAACTGCAGATTGTTTTTACTGTGCGGTAAACTTACCAAAATTACTGAAGATAACTCCGTCAACTCTGTCACATCACAGGAAATGGATCGACTGTGATCGATCAATGGTGGTTTGAGAATGGCTTGGTGCCTCGCACCATTTGAACATGCATCACAGGCGACCAGTAAAGTGCAAATTTTAGCCTCTAAAAAAACCCAAGGCGATGCACTGCACATTCCACCAGACATACCAGTTGTTGCTTGGAAACCAGTTGTCTGGTGTGTGCATTCACAGAGGTCATTACGATGTCTAGAAATAGAATTAACCACAGTGTTAATCCATTTAGGACCGGAACCCTGCAGCAGGAGATGGATTGACCATGATAATTCAAGGGTAGTGCCAGATTAGTTTGGCGCCTTCAGGCACCAAGCTAATCTGTCACCACACTTAAATTATCATGGTCAATTCATCCCTTGCAACTGGTAAACTGGTACAGTCGTTAGACAACACTTCCAAAATTTGAGAAACGGGACCTTGGGGCTAAAAGGGTTAAGGGGTATGAATGCTAAAAGGAGCACTTGAATGAACAGCAAAATATATGCATGCACACACAACAAATGCCCATACATGCATTTTACTTGGTGAACGCACATTTGAACATACGAGCACATAATGGAGTAGGACCCAAAGAAGAGGCAAGGGGCAGGGGGCGACAGACACCCCCCACCCCTACCCAAGTTAAAATGTGGGTGGAGGCAGCGTCCCCCCGTCCCTGAATAATTTATAATTTTAACACAGTAACAAAATTGGGAAAAAAAAAAAGGGGGGGGGGGGGGGAATAAGTATTGAACAATATTTTATATTTTTGAAGAAAATATGATTTGATCTTCATGTATCAATTTACCCCCCCCCCCCCCCCCCCCTTTCCCCCTTTTTATTTTCAAGCTTGAAAGTACATGTCAGGTACACTGGAACACCCACCCCCCCTCCCCAACCCCGATATCTTCCTACGCCACACACACACACACATGAATCAAGTTACACAATACATGAAAATCATGCACAATCATGAACAAAAATAGTTTTCGTATATTTTATCATTGTTTCAACTATGTGAAAGTTCATGCTCATGAAATTCAACACAATGTGCAAACGAAATCAGCATAAAATGCAAATGGTTTGCCGTGACAAAGAACTTCTGAATGTCTTTGATGTCAAAGCAGCACAGCTCAGTGATGAGATTTCTAGATGATATCTGAAAAATCAAAGAAGAAAAAAAGCAAGCAAAGAGTCAGTTTTGATAAATATACGGACAAAACAATCTTGAACAGACAGGAACAAACACCAGACATCCTAAAAATAACAAAAGTTAAATGGTTGACTGATGCACAACATTGTGCAAAAGCTAAACAGTCAACAGACTACACATACAAAATTACCTGATGATGCAGATGATCATGATGATCATGACACAAAGCATATAACTATTATCATTTCTTCCATATGCTTAACCTATTTAGCCCCAACGCCATACAGCCTGATGGCTCCAAGCTCATCTGGATATACTCTTGAATTATCATGGTCAATACATCTCCTGCAGCTGGCACATGGTCAGTAGGTGACATTTTCAAAACTTGGGAAATGCATCTGTGGGGTTAAATGGGTTAACTAATGACATAGATGATAAAGACACTAAATCCAACACTTTTTACTCATACATACCTAACTGATGATGCCGATGAGTATGACACTAGTCCCACCATCATCATCACTTCTTCTTCTCCTGCTCTTTCTTCTTCTCGGCCTCCAGTTTGGCCTCCTCCTCCTCGTGGATTTTGATCAGTGCCTCCACCTCTTTGTCTGGCAGGATGCGGATCACTGTCTTCCCATCTTTCCGAGTCAATGTCGCCATCTCCACTGCAAGAGAAAGTCGATAAAACGCTAAGTCCATCAAATAAAAGTTGCTCTTGACATGGTGCCAATGCTGGTTGGGCTTACGATAGCAAAACTGTAGTGCATTAAGCTATCTACCGAAAAGGAAAATGAAATGGTGGATCCAAGCTAACCCATTTAGACCCGACACCCTACAGGAGATGGGGTGATCATGATCATTCAAGGGTAGTGCCATATTAGCTTGGCGCCTGATGGCACCAAGCTAATCTGGCACTACCCTTGAATTATCATGGTTGAGCCATCTCCTCAGTCCTGCAACTGGTACTCAGTTGTCAGGTGACACCCCCAAATTTTGGGAAATGTGGCCATGGGGTTAAATAGTTAATGTCTTTGTTTATACCCATATTGAAGACATTTATTTTACTGAATCAGGTGCATATCAAGTTTTAAAATTACAGACATTTCTGCTCCTATTCTCTCTTGTGTGCAGGACCCCACCCGGGTCTGCCCTGGGGGACCTGGGTGGGGTTAGGTACTTTTTAGTTCCCAGGGTCACCCTGGTCAGCCCCACAGGGTGAGTTTTTCTCTCTATTCTGGGGCATGTGTTTCTGTCTACCCGAGGTCCATTCACCTGTATTTTCCTTTTTAAAACTCTCCCTACTATCTGCACTGCCTGTAGCTCTTGATATTGGATGTGTGTTGCCAAATGGTCTTAGCTTTATTTAGGCCCCATGTGTTAGGTTTATTTAATGTATTTGACCGGCTGGCGACATACATTCAATGTTCTGTTTATTTTTTTCACAAGCAGTGCAGGCACGTCCTGAGAAAGCCTTGTTGCTGTCGGGACGTTAAGCAATGTACAATCAATCAATCTTGTGTGCAGGAGAGTCCTTTGCTTACGCACAAGGATTGATCGATTGATAGTACATTGCTTAACGTCCCGACAGCAACAAGGCTTTCTCAGGACGTGCCTGCAATGCTTGTGAAAAAAAAAAAACAACAGAATATTGAATGTCGCCAGCCGGTCTAATACGTTAAATAAACCTATGATATGGGGCCTAAATAAAGCTAAGACCATTTAGCAACACATATCCAATATCAAGAGCTACAGGCAGCGCAGACAGTAGGGAGAATTTAAAATAGGAAAATACAGGTGAATGGACCAAGGGTAGACAGAAACACATGCCCCAGAATAGAGAGGAAAACCCACCCTGTGGGGCTGACCAGGGTGACCCTGGGAACTAAAAAGTAGTTAACCCCACCCAAGTCCCCCAGGGCAGACCTGGGTGGGGGACGCACAAGGAGCAGTAGAAAACCTCTGTTAGTGTGTTACATGTACCTTCTTCAACAGACTGTGAAAAGGGAAGAAAAGTCTTAGTTTAAGCAAATACACTGATTAATCTCTAATCTTGGCTTGACTTCGCCAACGAAGATTCTATAGGGCTTGCCCACGTCGTCTGCAGGCATTTTCGTGGCTGCGGAGGCCAATCCGGGACAGGCAGGTTCAACCGCAGTGGCTGCAGGGGAAGGTCTGGTCAGGATTCTGAGTTACGACAACTCTGTTTTTTCTTCTGAGCCGCTTGTCCTTAAGGTTAGCTCTGCGAGAGTCCTCAAAGGAGACGGCTGCCTTGTGAATGGTGGAGCGCCAGGTGTCACGGTCCGCAGCAAGCGAAGACCACTGGCGGTGGTCGATTTGGCAGGCACTAATTGACTTCTTGAGACCGTCTTTGTATCTCTTCTTTGGTGCCCCTCTGTCTCGGTGTCCAGTGGCGAGCTCGCCGAACAGAGTGATCTTGGGAAGGCGATGATCCTCCATCCTGGTGACGTGCCCCGCCCAGCGAAGCTGTGTCTGCAGCAGCAAAGCCTCGATGCTCAAAGTTTCCGCCTGTTCAAGGACCTCGACGTTGGTGACATAGTCACTCCAGTGAATGCTGAGGATGGTACGCAGGCAGCGCTGGTGAAAGCGTTCGAGGAGTCGTAGTTGGCTGCGGTAGAGGGCCCAGGACTCGGAACCAAACAGCAGGGTGGTGAGGACGACAGCTCTGTACACGCTGATCTTGGTGCCTTTTTTCAGCTGTTGATTGTGCCACACCCGCTTGAATAGTTGCCCGAAGGCACTGTTCACTTTTGCCAGCCTGTTGTCCAGCTCCTTGTCCAGCTTGGCGTCTGACGTGATGATGCAGCCAAGGTAGGTAAACTGGTGTACAGACTTCAGTTCGGACTCGCCGATGGTGATGTGGGGAGGGCGATGCTCTTCCTTGGGTGCCGGCTGATGAAGGACCTCTGTCTTTTTCAGACTGACCTCAAGTCCAAAGAGCTGGGCAGCATCTGCGAAGCAGTACGTAATGCGCTGCAAGGCTCTCTCTGTGTGTGCAACGAGGGCAGCGTCATCAGCAAAGAGCAGCTCACGAATCAGTTGGTCTAGGGTTTTCGTGTGGGCCTGCAGTCGTCTGAGGTTGAACAGGCTGCCATCGAGACAATACCTGATGTACACTGCGTCGTCATCGTCGAGGTCCACTGTGGCCTGCTTCAACATCATGCTGAAGAAGATGGTGAAGAGGGTCGGTGCCAGCACGCAGCCTTGCTTCACGCCGTTGCGAATGGGGAATGGTTCTGAGAGGTCACTGTTTAGTCTGACCTGGCCTTGCTGGTCCTCGTGGAGCTGGACGATCATGTTGAGGAACTTTGGGGGACAGCCTAGTCGCTCCAGGATCTGCCACATACCTTGCCTGCTCACAGTGTCAAACGCTTTTGTTAGGTCGACAAACGTTACGTACAGCCCTTTGTTCTGCTCGCGGCACTTCTCCTGAAGCTGTCTCAGCACAAAGACCATGTCGGTGGTACTCCTGTTGGCTCTGAAGCCACACTGGCCCTCTGGGAGGTGGTCTTCAGCGATGGCAGGTACCAGCCAATTCAGGAGCAACCTTGCGAGAATTTTCCCGGCAATGGACAGCAGGGTAATTCCACGATAATTAGAGCAGGCAGACTTCTCTCCTTTGTTCTTGTACAGGGTGATGATGACTGCATCACGGAGGTCCTTTGGTAGTGTTCCTTTTTCCCAGCAGCAGAGAAAGAGGTCGTGGAGCTTGTTGTGCAGTGCTAGGCCTCCATGTTTCCAGATCTCTGGCGGGATTCCGTCAATGCCTGCTGCTTTGCCACTCTTGAGCTGGTGGATGGCTGTGAGGGTCTCTTCGGCGGTGGGCGGTTCGTCCAATTCAACCTTTAGTGGAAGGTGTGGGATTTGGAGGATGACTGTTTCTTGAACAGTGCGCTCAGCGCCGAAGAGGTCCTGAAAGTATTCCGACCAGCGGTTCAAGATGGAGGTATTATCTGTGAGGAGTGCCTGTCCATCAGCGCTTCGCAGGGGACTTTGTACCAGGTGCCTAGGGCCATACACTGCTTTCAGTGCTTCGTAGAAGCCCCTGTAGTCACTGTTGTCAGCGCAGAGCTGGGTCCTCTGTGCGAGTCTGGACCACCACTCATTCTGGAGCTCTCTAAGCTTGAGCTGGAGACTGCTGCAGATGAGGCGGAAGACAGACTTCTTCACAGGGCAGGAAGGCTGGGCTAGGTGGGCCTGGAGGGCGGCTCTTTTTTTTTTGCTAGAAGTTCCTGGATCTCTACGTCGTTTTCGTCAAACCAGTCTTTGTTCCTCTTTCTAGCAAAGCCCAAGACTTCCACAGAAGATTTTACAATAGCAGTTTTCAGTTGTTCCCAGAGTGTTTCAGGGGAGGAGTCTGCTGGATCAACTGTGTCTTTGAGCATGCGCTGTAAATCGGCCTGAAGGGCAGCTTTCTTGTCGTCACGCTGAAGGCTGGCAACATCAAGCTTTTTCTTGGGGGGGCCCCCTTTCTTGGGTTTCAGCTTGAGGCGGAGCCTGAGTTTGCAGCGAACAAGGCGGTGGTCAGTGTGGCACTCTGCGCTGGGCATCACTCTGGTGAGGAGGACGTCACTGCGGTCCCTCTGACGCACTAGGACATAGTCGATAAGGTGCCAGTGCTTGGAGCGAGGATGCATCCAGGTGGTCTTTCGACTGTCTTTTTGCTGGAAAGTAGTGTTGGTGATGACAAGTTGCTGCTCTGCACAGAGCTCCAACAGTAGGCGACCATTGTCATTGCAGTTCCCAATGCCATGCTTGCCGAGGACTCCTTTCCAGGCTTCAGAGTCTTGGCCCACTCTGGCGTTGAAGTCGCCAAGGATGATGACTTTGTCGTCTGCAGGGGTGCTCTGCAGGAGGCTGCGCAGGTCAGAGTAGAACTTGTCTTTTTCTGCAGGCTCTGCCAGGAGGGTTGGGGAGTACACACTGAGAAGGGTGACGTATTGCTGTTGTCTCAGTGGGAGGCGCATGGACATAATGCGGTCGGAGTGACCCGTTGGTAGGTTTTCCAACTTAGTCGCAATGGGGGTCTTCACCATGAAGCGAACGCCTGAGAGCCGTCTTTCTGATGCAGGCCTGCCTGACCAGTAGAGGGTGTAGCCAGCGACAAGTTCTTGGAGGCTGCCTTCCTCCGGGAGGCGTACTTCGCTGAGCGCGGCGATGTCGATGTTTAACCTCCGCAATTCATGGGCAATGAGGGCGGAGCGACGTTCAGGGCGTCCGCTGTCTGCTGTGTCGAGCATGGTTCGGATGTTCCAGCATGCTACGTTGAGTCCGGTCATGGTCGTCATGAGAGTGGATCCATTGTTTTTTCTTGTTTTCTGACCGCATGAGAAGATGCCCGTTGACCGAGGCTAGCCAACTGGGGTTACAAGGGGATGAGCTTTGGTTAGGCCACCTTTTCTGGGCCCCTCTCCGTGTGGAACAAGCAGTGCTGTCCCTAGAGAAGGCTGCTTGGTCGTTCAGGGTGTGCCGAGTGACGTTGTCATCCCCAGGTCAACATCAGGCGACCAATATCCTGAACCGCCTGCATGCAGGTTTGAGACTGCGGCTTCCAGTGACATCTTTCACCTGCCGTTTTGCCCCTTGCCCATCGCTACAGGACTTGGAAAGTTCAGTGTCATAGTCCGTGGGCATTTCCTAAAGCCTGCGCGGTGGAGCTTTTGGTGGAGTGCAGTGTGCGCAGTACTGGCCCCACCCTTTAAACCCTTGGTTCGTTTGCCATGGCCTAGCAAGCTGGGACGGTGGCATCGAGGTCCTCGGGTCGTAGGTTTTATATCAGACTGTCCTTGTCTTAGTCTCTGGCTCAAAAGCCTTCCCCGGAGACACGGGGGCTTTGATGTCAGGGGTTTCCTCCCTTACACTGATTAACCCCTGGCATTATATCTTGGCGATCCAAGCTCACAACGGAGCAGATCACTATAACCCATTTATCACCGACACCCCACAGTAGGATATGGACTGACCATGATAATTCAAGGGTAGTGCCAGATTAGCTTAGCGCCATCAGGTGCCAAGCTAATCTGGCACTACCCTTGAATTATCATGGCCAATCCATCCCATGCAACTGGTACATAATCGTTACATAATAACTCCGAAATTTGGAAATGCATCCGTGGGGTTAAATGGTAGAACCTGCAGCTAACAATAAGCAATGACCGCCTATTCTTGTCTGCTACTTAACCTAATTTTTCAAGTACATACCGAAAGAGTTAGTCACAGTGACAAAACTTTCAACTGTAAAATGAGTCACATCACTGCAAGTTCTCTCTAGTTGAGTTCCTGGCATACAAAAGATCCACACCATTCAAAATATACAGTCTAAGGCCTGCCAGCGGCACAAAACCTCACGAACCTAAACACTAGATTCACAACCATAAAAATGGATCAACAAAAGGCACAGACCCTTATGGGGCCCCACGAATGCTGCGGCTAATGAGGTTCGAAGTCTCTTGCACTTCAGTGCTGTTCACTCTTTCTGGACAGTTAACCCATTTAGCCCCAACAGCCCGACAGGAGGAGACGGATCCAGCATGGCAATTCAAGGGTAGTGTCAGATGAGCTTCAGGCGCCAAGCTCATCTGACACTACCCTTGAATTGTCATGGTTGAACTGGTACAGTCTTTAGTTCACACCTCCAAAATTTGGGAAAGGCGGCCATGAAATTAAACGGGTTAAGGGCTTGATTCTGAGCAGCAAAGGATTTAATTCTGAAATACCCCCCAAACAAACCTTTGTCTGGTGTGAGTTTGGTCAGGTCGAGAGACTTGCTGAGGACTTTGATGGAGAGAGACAAAGCCTCATCCAGGGTTGTGTCCCCTTCCTTGTAGTCCTGCTTCAGCAGAGACACAGCATTCTGCATGTGAAGGAATGACTTTAATGTTGTATTCCAAAGCACACTACGACAATCATGCTTCTACTGCAAAATTTTGTGTTTAATCCATGCACATACAGTGTATTAAAAAAAAAAATTATCGATCATCATCTATTCTGCTTTCAAACAGCCCCCATCAAACACTGTGACATAGACCAGGGCTCAATTGCTTAATGGCTGGCGCAGGACTAAGCTCACTCATGCAACTGGCCCCAGGGCTTTCCGTTGAGGTTTACATTTATGTTCACCAAGAATTCAGCTCACTTGTGAGTAACCTGCTCATCTAGTACTGACAGAGGTCCATGGTGGATTTTGGACCTCGGTGAAAAAGTGAAACACGCTTTCCGAAATCCGTTTGAGGCCTTGTTGGAATTTCTGGTTCTGGTGACCATTCGTCATTAGCAGAATCATTGAGGACTTTGTCAGAATCGTTTTCAGGCCCTTCGCTATCTTCACCACTGAAAATAAGGTCAAAAACCTCTCGTGCAGTGAAAGCGCACTTTTGAACTCGTAGCCATTTTTGTACACTACTCCTTTTGAAGGGAAACCCATTGGGTTTTACCACATTAATGTGTTGGGGGGGTGGGGGGGGGGGAAGGGGTGAAGAGTAGGATGTCGAGGTCACTGGACTTATGCTAATGGAAACACTGTACTGTGAGAAATTTGGTTCCTTTGACATGACTCCTCCGTATCGACTGTAGTCAATTCAATTCAAAAACTTTATTGTGTCAGTCTAGCCGACAAATTTTCTTTCATGGGGATCACATGCGCGCTTACGGTTTTAGCCACATTATGACAATGGTAAAAAATAAAATAAAAAAAATATTTAAAAAACCCACAAAAAAAATGAACTTTTTTCAAAAATGTATATTTTTGAAAAATACTTACCGATGGCATTACTATCTGGAATACACTCTATTGCCTATAGATTTCAGCAAAAGTTGTGTGTAGCACACAACTGGGGAGGAGACACCGGGGATCCAAGCACTAGGACCCCGGGTGGCCTCCCCTTACTACCCTATCCTGGCGAGCACAGGGCGACCTCGTCAGTTTCACACTTAGCCACAAGAGGCAAGCGGGGCAGGTGGGAGGGCCATCCGAGTAATGCCATCGGTAAGTATTTTTCAAAAAAATACATTTTAGAAAAAAAATTCATTTGTTTTTTCAAAATACATTACCGATGGCATTACTATCTGGAAGAATGGCGAACAGGCGGAGGGTGCCGTACCTAACCATAACCTAACCACTCCGCCGGCCCCATCGAGAGAGAACTCCCGACGATTTCAGCTATGACGTACCTAAGACGCCAGCGGCGCTCGGAGGGAGTGCTGGGCCGCGGAGATGTCGCCCACTCGTGCCAGGGAGTCACGTTGGCCTGATAGGTCTCTAAGGTAGAAGCGTGCGAAAGTGGAGTCTGAGCGCCAGCCACCCGCTGTCACAATATCTTTGACCGAGCAGTTGCGGTCCAGGGCTAGACTGGTGGCTACTGCTCTCACTTCATGCGCCCGGATTTGTAAAAGCTCAGCGCCGCGTGGGGAGAGGTCCTGGTAGGCTGACCTAATCACCCACCGCTGCCAGGATGACACGGTCTGGGCCGAGATGTCGTGTCTGCCCGCGGACAAAGGTAGGAAGAGGCGCGAGCGCCCCCGGCGCTGCGGCTTAGAGCGGCGCAGGTAAATCTTTAGCGCCTGCACTGGGTCCTGTTGCCGCGATCCAGGGGAGAGGTCCGCTCCTCGGAGGGGCCGTATAGTCAGCATCTGAGGGGCCGCCGCGGGGCGGCGGTTCTTGGCCAGGAAGGACGGATCGGGGAGCAGCTGTGCAGAACCGTCGGAACGAAACTGCAAACAGGCTGGGAGCATCGAGAGCGCGTGAAGCTCGCTGACTCGGGACGCTGTAGCGAGAGCCAGAAGGAAACAGGTTTTCCGGGTCAAATCTGAGAACCGAGCCAAGGGGAGGGGTTCAAACCGGTCCGTATTCAACCACGTCAGTACCCAGGCAAGATCCCACCGGGGTACTAGGGAACGTGAAACCGGACGTCGGAGTTCAAAGTGAGCCAGTAAATCCGACAGATCCTTGCAGGCGCCTGGGTCCGGAAGACACAGGTGGCGGTAGGTGTCCGCGATCATAGCGCGGTAGCCCTTGATGGTGACCGGGGCTAAGCCTTGGTCGCCGAAGAGCCACAGGAAGAACTCCGCCAGTTGGTGGGAGGCTAGGTTAGTGGGAGGGAGTCCATGGGAGGTGCACCAGGTCTGAAAGACCCTCCACTTGCCTTCGTACACCTTCCTTGTAGAGAGTCTGCGGGCTGCTGCAATTGCCGCCACTGCAGCATCTGAGAAACCTCTAGCGGCGAGGGCTTGCCGGACAACCTCCAAGCGTGTAGGCAGAGGCGTTCCGGGCACGGATGGAAGAGCTGCTGACGAGGCTGCTTGAGCATCGTGGGAGGGGTAGGAAGCTCCAGGGGAGGGTCCGTCACAAGCGCGAGGAGGTCCGTGGTCCAGCTCTTGGTCCAGTTGATGGGGGCCACCAGCAGGAGGACCGCCGAGCATCCCAGAAGCTTCCGCAGCACCTTCGGAACGAGGACTGACAGGGGGTAGGCGTAAGCAATCAGGCCGTCCCAAGGGATGGCGAGCGCGTCCACTGCCCAAGCGAGTGGATCCGGGACTGGAGAGACGTAGACCGGGAGCTGGTTGTTCCATCTGGTGGCAAACAGATCCACTAGCGGCGTTTCCCAGTGAGAGCAGATCAGGCGAAAAATATCCGGGCGTAGGGACCACTCCGTGTGGAGCAACTGTCCGCGACGAGACAGGGCGTCCGCAATCACATTGAGGTGGCCAGGGATGTGGCGGGCTCGTAGAGTAATGCCCCGATCCCTGCACCAGAGGAGAAGGTGGTACAGTAGAATGCAAAGGGAGGGCGAGTGAGTGCCCCCCCTGATTCTGTATGTAAGCCACCACCGTCAAGTTGTCGGAGAGCACGAGGACTTCCTGATTGGCCAAGGTCTCCTGCCAAACGTCGAGTGCCAACCCAACTGCCTTCAGCTCCAGCCAGTTGATGTGATTCCCTAACAGCTCCCGAGGCCAAACGCCCGAGGCCGAGAGAAAATCCGGTAACAGGTGCGCGCCCCAGCTGGCCTGGCTCGCATCTGTACAGAGAGACCACCGAGGCGGCGGGGAGTGTAGGGGCACCCCCGAAGCCAGCCAAGCGAGGTCCGCCCACCTCTCGAGGTGAGGACGAGCCAGAGGAGTGACTGGTACTAGATCCGACAGAGCGCCCGAGGAGGGTCGCCAGTGAAGAAGGAGATGTAGCTGGAGAGGCCGAGCATAAAGTCTGTCCAAGGGAAGCAGGTCCGCAGCCGCACTGAGGAGGCCCAGGAGTTGAAGCCAGACCCTGGCGGTGAAGGAGGATCCCATCCCCATCGAAGTCGCTAAGTCGACGATCTTCTGTCGCCTGGCCAGAGGCAGGCGGACAAGGTTGAGGTCGGTCAGGAATTCCATCCCCAGATGTAGAAACCGTCGAGAGGGAGAAAGATCGGATTTCCCCAAATTGAGCAGGAAACCGAGACGACACAGAAGGGAAAGCAGGGCATCCCTGTCCGTCTGGAGGGCTGCGGAAACCAAGTTGCGCAGTAGAAGGTCGTCCAAGTAATTGGAGGCCGGGCTCAAGGAGCGCTGACGGAAGTAGGCTATCACGGCGTCGAGCAGTCTTGTAAATACCCACGGACTGATGTTGAGGCCGAAAGGAAGGGCGCAGAACTGGTAGACGATCCCCCCGAAGGCAAACTGAAGGTACCGGCGAGACGACGGATGAATCGGGACGTGCAGATAGGCGTCTGACAGATCGAGGCTGATCGCGAAGTCCATCGGCCGGACGGCCGCACGGAGTGTCCTGGCCGTCTCCAACTGGACGCCACTTGCCGCCTGGTTTGGGGACTAGAAAGAGTCGGCTGTAGAACGCCGGAGAGTCCTGCCGCGAAACCACCTCTGTCGCCGCTTTGGTGAGGAGGGCCGCCACTTCCCCGCGCAGAGCGTCCGCCTGTGTGCCGTCGAGCGGTTCCTGGGTCCACATGGGTGATCTGCGAAGAGGCGGAGGAGACAGGAACGAAAGTTGCAGGCCTGAGGTAACGGTGGAAAGAATCCAGGGGTCGTCCGGGAACAGCGATCTCCAAAGATCGCTGAAGAGCGACAGCCGCCTGCCGACAGGAGACCCGAGTACTGAGGGCGGGGGCGGAGGCGGGGGCGAGTCAATGAGCCCGACCGCGGCCCGATTTACGGGCACCGCGGGGCCAAGCAGGGCGAGGGGCGGGGCCGGCCTGAGGAGCCTGGAATGGACGGGCCCGACCTCGTGAAGATCCGACTGTAGGAACGGAGGGCCTGAAAGACCGCCGGGCACGACCCCCGGCCGGGCGGGGGGCGCGAAAGCGGGTCGAGGCTGGGGTAGATGCCGGCTTGGGCCACAAGTCCTTGGAAGATTCCTTAACGGTGTGCCAAGTGTCGCCGAACAGCTGAGGACCACCTAAGGGGGCTTGACGGAGCTGGGTCTTCACTGACAAGGGAAGGTCCGAGCAGAGGCGCAAAAGGGTATCCCTCCTCCAGAGGTCGCAATTGGCAGCAGCTGCCATGGCATTGGCGGAAGAATGGTAGGCGGCCCGGTTGGCCGCTATCAGGATGGACTGCACGTCACGAAGCGGGGACTGAACCTCCAGGTCCCACGTATCCTGTAGGCACTGCAGGGCTGCCTGGGTAGCCAGTTCCAAAAATCCCGAGCACGCCAGCGAGTTCCGCGCTCAGGAGGCGATCCTGTCGAGAGGCCGAGGCCACGAGTTCTGGACGAGTCTGCGGCCGCCCGCCTGTACTAAGGCCGCCGCATCCACCGCTGGAAGAGGTATGGCGAAGGCTTGGGAGTGTCCAGCGTACCAGGCCTGGCGGAAGCTTAAGTTGATTCCCACCGGCCATCGAGCGGCGGTAAAGTATCCCGTGTCACCGAAAGCGTCGTTTCGCAGCTGGGCGGAGAAAGCATCGGTGAGGTCCCGGAAGCCGGCTGGCTGCGGGAGGGACTTGCGGCGCTTGACTTGCCTCTGCGCGTCGACCATAGCCGAAGCCTGTCTCTTCGGAGGAGGCGAAGGCGGACAGAAGTCGGGAGGTAGGTACTTGGCGATAAGCCTGGAAGCCTCACCGAGGGTGTGGACCGTCTGTGATCCGAGTGATGGGCCGGCAACGTCTGACGAGGCGGAGGCCGACGAGACAGCGGAAAGGCGGGACGGAGATCCAGCCGCCGAGTCCTGCAAGAAGATCGCCGAGGCCGAATCCGTCGGATGAAGGCTGAGGACGTCCGGTTCCAAAAACTGATCCTCTCGCGGAAAAGACGAAAGAGGCGAGCGGCTACGAGAGCGCCGCACCGCCGCGCGCGAGGTAGACGCAGCCGCCCGCGACGCACGCAAAGAGGGGCGCCGCGGCGACGGAGGGACCGTGGCAAAGCGACGGTCCACCTCGAAGTCGGGATCCGCACGCGGAAGCCGACGTGAGTGAGAAAGCCGCGATCGGAATACCGAGGAAGTGGCCTGGTCACCCCTGGCCCGCCCGGGAGAACCGGTGCGGGGGGGGGGGACCGCAAAGTGTCTCTCCTAGCCCGCTCAGGAAAGGCGGAGCGGGGAGGGGACGAATACCGGGCACGCGGCCCCACGTCCGATGCCTCGGACCGTGGAGGACGCGCGATGATGTCACACCGGGCCCGCCTGGTCGATACGAGGCGGGGGGGGGGGGGGGGGGGGGGGGGGGGGGGGACAGTCTAGGGTCACGCCAAGCCCGCTCAGGAAAGGCGGAGCGGGGAGGGGACGATTTATGCGCCCGCTGCCCCAGCTCCGAAGCTTCGGAGCGAGGGTCCAAGTCACACCGGGCCCGTCTGGTCGATACGAGACGGGGGGGGGGGGGGGGGGGGGGGGGGGGGGGGGACAGTCTAAGGTCACGCCAAGCCCGCTCAGGCGAAGTGAAGCGGGGAGGGGACAATTTATGAGCACGCGACCCCCGCTCCGACGCCTCGGAGCGTGGGGGGCGAGAGTCAACCGCACCCCGGGCCCACCCAGGCAAGACGGGGCGGGCGGGGGGGGAAGAAAGCGAAGCATGCCATGCCCGTTCGGAAAACACAGAGCGGGGAGGCAGCATTACTAACGGTCTCGAGTCACGTTCCAAAGCCTCGGTGCGTGAGCGAGAGCTTTTCTTATCACGTTTACTCTCTTTCTTATGCTTGCGTTCAGTCACCCGCCCCCGCTCCGGAGACCTAGAGCCGGGGGTGGCCGACGAACGCTCAGCTCTCCCAGACCGCTCGCCCGAAGCAGAGCGGGGGGTGGGAAACAATATGGGGCTCAACTGCTCAAGCCACGCGCTAACGAAGCAGAGCGTGGGGAGCGTGACTCCGAAACTCGCCTACCCTGCTCCGAAGACTCGGAGAGGGGAGGGAGAACCTGCGAGGTAACGGTACAAGAAGGGGACTTACCTGTGGGCCGGACAGCCCGAACGACGGAGCGGAGAGGAGCCCGAAGCGCCGAGGGAAGTACGTCCACCCGTGGAGGATCCCGGGGAGACAGAAGCGAGCGAGGGGCCCGGTCACGCCTGTAGAAGTCCCATATGCGCGACCACCGGTCTTCCGTCCAAGCGGCGCAAACGTCACACGTTCCGTCCGAAGAACAGCCCGAACACGGCAAGCAAGAGTCGTGTGCATCATCCGGCCACTGTAAGTCCCCGCAAAGGAGGCAAGTCTTCGACACAGAAGAAGCCATAAGGCCCTAAGCCAACTACGCAGGCGAAGAAAGTCAACCGTGCACAAAACAGCAGGGCACAAGTCACGTGCGTCGTCGAACCCCAAGGCCAAGCCAAGGGTGAAGCTCACAAAGTAAGAGCCGGTAAAAACCGGTCGGCGCACAGTTCACAATTAGTCCAATTGCCAAAAGGAAAAGCCACGAATGTAGTGAGTCCAGGGCTGAATTGAAAGACTCCAATTCAAGCCCAAAGTCAAAAACCACTGAAGACGAAAAAACCCGTTGAACGGAGAAAGGCAAAAACTCGACCGTCCCCGGTCGAGCTATGAGTGAAACTGACGAGGTCGCCCTGTGCTCGCCGGGATAGGGTAGTAAGGGGAGGCCACCCGGGGTCCTAGTGCTTGGATCCCCAGTGTCTCCTCCCCAGTTGTGTGCTACACACAACTTTTGCTGAAATCTATAGGCAATAGAGTGTATTCCAGATAGTAATGCCATCGGTAATGTATTTTGAAAAAACAAACACACCACCACTACACGACCAAAGTGTTAGGGCAAGATGCCACTGAGACATCGGAGGTGCAAGTTCCTCGACGGCGTCAACAAGGAGAGAGAGAGAGATACGCTAGTTAACACACTCTTCATTTAGGAGATGGATGGCCGAGGGTACAAAGCTGCCCTTGTAGCGTTTGGTTTTAACAAGAGGAGCCTTGAACCTACGGCCAGACGGGAGCTTTTGAAGGTGCTTAGAAAGGCAGTGGGAAGTGTCAGCTGCCAGCCTCAGGCCCTTGCGTATCATTCTCGTCCTGTTGAGGC
Organism: Semisulcospira habei; assembly: GCA_036245525.1. Classification (NCBI taxonomy): domain Eukaryota; kingdom Metazoa; phylum Mollusca; class Gastropoda; family Semisulcospiridae; genus Semisulcospira; species Semisulcospira habei. The sequence goes on along the minus strand of BTPG01000001.1, from coordinate 23,748,605 downwards.
CGTCGAGGTCGCCCATGACAGTCTACGGGTAAGACAGTCTACGGGCAAGTCGACTACAGTCCACTATGGCAGTGAAAGATATTCGACTACAGTTCACTATGGCAGTGAAAGAGTTAATACCTATAAATTGATTGTGCCATGCACTCCCCTAAAACACTGTATGACCACATCCATCACAAACCAATACATGTCAGCCCCAAAATGTATCAATGTTAACTCTTTAACTGACAGTTTAGTACATAGCTTTAGTTTGTTATGCATGTCCGAGACCCACTGTTCTGCTGTTCACACAGCTGAAAATAAATCTGGTGCTGGCAACAGCTGTTTCTAAATAAATTTGGCAGTGAAAGAGTTGATATACACGTATCAACTGTAACAAAATGTAATACTTACTGGACTATTATTGCCGATGCATGTGGCCTTCCAGCCACCGTAGTTGCCACTGGGGTCACTCTGGTACAGCTGAAATCCGTAGTGCTTGTCCCATCCAATGTACAGTATGGACACACCAAATGGACGCTTTCCTAATCAAATAAACATCACCATTTGTGAAAGCTGTGAAAATACTGAATTTTAGGCCAAAGACAAGGGGCCGCCAAAGGGCAATGCTCTTTAGGCAAGAACTGAGGTGTGGGGAGGGAGGGGGAAGTGGGAGGGGGGGAGGGGGGTTCCACAGATGTCTTACGGCTGCCATATGACTTCAGTGAATTATGAAGGCCACTTGTGGCAGAGGCTGCATCACGCTTTGATAACATTTACAACTTTTCATGATCAGGGGTGGAATTCTAGTAACAAAGAAAACGAGGAAAATCGATGCTCCACCTTCAAGAGAACAATACGCGATACCACATGCCTCAACCTTCCTAATGAAATCACTGATGACTTCTTCACCAACTGTCTCTTCCGTCCACTCCCACTTATTTTTCATACAATTTTCATCAACGGATAGCGCACTCTGTCTTTGAACAGGATCCTTTCTCACCATCATTTTCTACTGCGACCTAAAGCTACCTGAAGTATCAGGCGATAGTGAACCAAACTACATACAAATCTGATCCATTTGAGATTTGTTTGCCATTTAAGAATAATTTTTTTCTTTTAGTGTTTGTTGTTGTTGTTTTTAGACGCGGAAAATAAATCTGCTTCACCGGAATTGGGAAAGAGTGTCCGTGGAAATCTGGGAAAACGCTGAAAAATCCCAATCCTGATGATTAAAGGGACATCTGAGATTTAACTCATTCAGCCCTGACACACCACAGCAAGATATGGATCAAGCATATGGTAGTTCAAGGGTGGTGCCAGAATATCTTGGCGCCCATAGGCACCGAGCTATTCTGGCACCACCCTTGAACTATCATGCTTGATCTGTCTCTAGAAATGTAATACAGTCCTTTAGAGGGCAATTTCAAAATTTCAGGATTTCGGTCCTGGGGTAGAATGTGTTAAGTGGATTTGAGAGCACACTTTCACTAAACACAAAGTTCATGGCATGAATAATGACAGTAAAAATAATGGCAAAGCCCTTAAGGCTTACGTGCATGACTGATTCACATAACTGATCTGACCTTTGTGACTTGACCTTTCTAACAGGTCACTGAAAGATGACATAAGTAACACTAACAGTTGGCTTCTGTGTCTGTTAAATCCATGTTTTCTTAAAATACAGGCACTTTTCATACTCTCGTCAACCTCCTGTGACCCTTGACCTTTGCAAGTAGTGAACCGTATCAGAACAAATGGAAGGTCTAATCATCAGCTACATTTGTAACTTTTCTTTTCCAAATTTGGTTGAAAAGTTTTGCAAAGATGATAAAAACTAAAATTCTACAAAAAAAGACATTTTTCACATCATTTGTTGATCTCATGTGACCCTTGACCTTTCCGAAGTGTCATCCAAATTAGCATGCATAGGAAGGTCTTACAATCAGGTATCTCTGGACCAAGTTTTGGCATGAAGTTGTAATTAATATTTGAGACAATAACAACTTTTGTCAAAAATGGCGATTCGTGACCTATTTCCAGATCTCCTACGATCCCTGGCCTTTCCGAGGGGTCATCCAATTAGTATGTATGAGAAGGTCTTACCATCAGGTATCTCTGTACCAAGTTTGGGTTTGAAGTTGTGCATGATACTTGAAAAACAAGAGTGGCAAAGCCATCAAGGCTCACGTGCACCCCCCCCCCCCCCCCCCCACACACACACACACACACAATACTAGATCATGTCCCAGACTGCTTATGTGGATTTTAAGGTTTCCAAGTATCTGTCATAGACCTTGACAACATGACAGATCTTGACAACATTACCGTATTAACATACAACATGACAGAAGAAGTGAAAAGTTGTCTGACCTATGAGAGAGGTCACTCAGACTTATGTTTAGAAAGGTCTCACTACAATCTATCTTTCTGCACCAGCAAAATTTAAGCATTTTTCACACATCTGTCAACCCACTATGACCCTTGACCTTTGCGATGAGTTGACTAAATTAGTATACATAGGAAGGTCTTATCATCAGCTACCTTTATTCCAAATTTAATTGAAAAGTTTGAATAAATGTTGACAATACATACAATTCTATCAAAAATTGGCATTTTACACACATCTGCCGATCTCTTGTGACCTTTGACCTTTCCGAGGGGTCATCCAAATTAGTATGCATAGATAGGTCTTACCATCAGGTACCTCTGTGCCAAGTTTGGGTTTGAAATTGTGAGTAGTATTTGAGGAAAAAAAACATCTTTTGTCCAAATATGGCTATTTTGGATCTATTTCAAGATCTTTTGTGACCTTTCCGAATGGTCAACCAAATTAATATGCATAGAATGGTCTTACCACCAGGTATCTTTGTACAAAGTTTGGGTTTGAAATTGTGAATAGTATTTGAAAACAAATAAATTTTGACAAAATATTGCTATTTTTTACCTATTTCCTGAACGCCTGTGACCTTGACCTTTATGAGAGGTCACTCAAACTGGTATATTTAGAAAGGTCTTGCCACAAAGTATCCTTGGGCCAAGTTTGAAGACTCTGCCTTGAATAGTTTCTGAGAAAATGCCAACGTTAAAGTTTACGAAGGATGACGGCAGACAGACGACGGACGAACGACCACTGGCCCAGAACATAGACTCACTTTTGCTTTGCACGTTAGCCCAAAAACTAATTACTTATTTCCTGATCCCTTTGACCTTGACAGTGGCCACTCAAATTGGTATGTTTAGAAAGGTCTTGCAACAAAGCATTCTTGGGCCAAGGTTGAGACAGTGGGTTGAATAGTCTCAGAGAAAATGCCAACATTAAAGTTTGCCATGGACTGCAATACGACAGCTAATGCCGGGTGGACGACCACTGTCCCATTACACCGATTCTCTTTTGCCATCACATGAGCCATGGGCTACATATAAAATGAATGCTAAAGTTTTGCTATATCGGTGTCGAGCAGCCAATTTTGTCATGTTTCTATTGTCAAAGAGTATAGAGCAAGCTTGGGTGCTGACCTCCAAACTGTGTGTACGCCTGTTTGATGTCACACAGTGTTGCTACAACCTGTTCACATGGAATGGGCTCCTGGTACTGCAGCAGATACCTGCACACAATTAAAAAAATGTATAAATTTATATTTAAATTCATTAGATTAAAATTAATGTGAATATGAGCTATCCTCTGAACACTACCAGGAATACATATTACAGTTCATGAAATGGATCGACCATGACATTACAAGGGTAGTTCTTGAGTAGCTTGGCACCTCAGGTGCCAAGGTATTCTGGCACCTCTGTTTAACTATTGTGTTCAATCCATTTCTTGTTGAACTGTAGTTTGTCAGGGCTGAATACACTGAAACTTAAGGCCAACCACAGTACAACTGCAAGTAAATACTGGCAGGGTCTTGTCACCCACAAAATATGTTGTTTAATATAGAACAAATACACAGTTTCAACATAAACTGTGACAACAGTAACACTATAATATAGTTAATAATAATAATGCCTAACCTCAAAGACCAGAGTTGTAGGCACTTTCATTCTGATACACTACTGCTTGAAATTAATTTGACTATGATAGTTAAAGGGTCCTGCCAGAATAGCTTGGCGCCTGAGGCACCAAGCTATTCTGGCAGCACCCTTTAACTAAATTGGTTGATCTATCTCCTAATCTGTAATGTAGCCTTCACAGGACAATAATTAAATTTTGAAAAATCAGCCTCATGATGTAATGGGATCAGAACTAATCAATTAACAATCACAAAAAAAATGGAAACATGACAGCTTTTGTACAAGAATTTGTACAAGATGGCGCCGACATATGGCGACATGGTGCTGCGCTCTGTGTTTATGTTGCACGGCACCGCAACGATTTCCTAATGTATTGTTACATATGGCAATAAAGTTCTATCATCATCATCAGCTGACTAAATTACACTGTCCAACCATATAATTAAGTAAGCATGATGAGATTATTGGTGTAAAGATTCCTCACTCAAGATCAATCAACACTGACCTCTGTGCAATAAGCCTCAATTCATTTGTGAGAACATTAGCATCAGCTGTGATTCCAGCTACACTGCAAGCCATGTCCCTGAAACAGAGAAAACATAAACAATGCAATGACTGAATGTAATAATTAAGTATGCTGATATATATATATGCACATTTCTCCTGACTTAAGATGAAGAGTAAAGAAAAAAGATAGAAAAGTCAAATTATCAATTTATCGAAGTAACATGATTATTATTATATTAACCCTATAGCTACCAACTTATTTTCCTATAAATTGCCCTGTGTCCCTAACGTTTTTCATTAAAACCAAGTAAAATAGGGGGTACATATCTCAAACTGTAAGTATGATGTTAATTCTGCTTCAAACTGTACCAAATTTTGACATGATATTGGAAAATACATACAGTATATCAAACTTTTTTCATTTTAAGTGTTTGTGTGCCACAGTCTCTGTTTAGCTGTCATATATCTCAGTAACAGGTGCTAAACCATACCTCTGTTAGAAATTCTATTTAGAAAACAACAAAACTATTTAGAAACATACCAGTTGGCAGTTGGGAAGTCTCCACAGATAACCACTCAACTCATTCCATCACACTGATCACGCACATGTATCTCAGGTGACAAACAAGTAAGGTAGGTTTCAGAACTGTATTCAATTTCAAAGTTTTTGACATAATTCCATCTAAAGAAAATATGAGAAAAATATTCTTCAATGTCAAAGAAACTCAACACAGGTCTAAACCATCACGTGGCCAGTACAACACAGATCAGAGTCATCTACCGCATTACACAGGTATGTACAGGTAGCTCCGCTTCATAGTCGATATCGTCGGACTCAAAATTGGTAAGATCTTCAATGTGCACTGAACTGACGCTGATGTCCGATTCAGAGCCATCTTCTCTGACAGGATTTGAATGAATTTTAACCAGTAATGCTGTAAATTCTGGGTCGCCAACGCTCTCCATGATCAAGTCACGTTTCAAGCAAAACAGTCTAGAAAAACACCCAACTTTTGATTCAAAACAAACTCGAAAAGCACCCGCATGTGGCCACACAGGGCAATTGCTTCTGGTGCATGTAGTAACTTTTCTGCCAGAAATAGTTAAAAAAATTTCCTCCCCTTTTGCAATTTTTTTAGGGTGTAAAACTTTAATTTTGTGCCTTTTTTTTTGCATTTTGAGCAACAAAAAGCATGACAGGTGGTGTGAAAAAGAGCAAAATCTGGGTAATTTTAGTCGACCTAGTGTGTTCATGGGAGCCTAATTGGGACATGTGCACGGTTGTATGCAGGTTTGCAGACAACAGTTTTGTCATGGGGTACTTAGTGCATTTGAGTGTTGTGAAAAACGCTAAATCTTAATTTTTTTAAGAATTGCTGAAAATGTTTCTCCTGTGATGTGCTCACTGCTCTGCGTGGATTTTTTGTTTTGGCAGAAAGGTTCTTCGTTCATAGTTTTATGCTGCAAGAGGCTAACAGATAACAGTGTGTGAAAAGGGGGCGTAACCTAATTGCCCTATGTGGCCTGTAAAGGCAGAGTGAATTTTTCTATTATTGGCGTTTGGAAGGAGATTGTGCAACAAAATTGACATTTTTTTCTTTTTATGCTGATATCAGGTGTTTTTAGGCCATGTTGGCACTTTTGATGACATACAGATAGCTTTATTTAGCTGTATAAGGATTATAGTGGCAAAATGGTGCATATTTGTGCAAAGTGGAAAGAAAAGGCTAAAAAACACACCGGAACAATCCTAGCTCACATTTTCTGTCATAGTAGTCATTCAAAAGCACTTCTGACAAGGTAACAGTCATTATGGTGTGACCTAGATGAAATTTAGTTACATTTGATGGTTGTCGGGTGGCCGATTTTTTTGTTTTTGTTTTGACTGCATTCAAACATACCCGTTTATCCTGCACAGTGTATTTGAGGCTTTGTGAGAGTCATCTTAGTGAAAACATGCTGTAAACTGCAAACCTCAGTGTGGTGACACCAAAACATGTTGTTTTGACTGGTTTCTGAAGTCGGTTTAGATGGTGTGGTGCGGTGAAAAGGCACGGTTGTCATACAAACTATCGTGAAGTTAGTGTGTGAGAAATTTCTTTACCTTTTTCAAACACAAATCATCCTGCTGTATCCTGAGCATATCTACTATGCCTAAAAATCATTCCACACATTTCCACCCACCCACCCCCCCCCCCCCCCCCAATATCCCTCACCCCCAACCCTCAGTCACGGTAAGCCTAACCTTACTATGCTAACCCAGATCCTAAAACTACTATGTTAACCCTAATCCTAACTCTACTATGCTTACCCCAATAATACTAACCCAAAGAATTACCCCCCCCCCCCCCCCTCCCCAATGCACACATGCGTTCAGTCAAATTTTTGCTACTTTTTCAAGCATTTTACACTATTTAAAGCATTCTGCTGCTTTGCCATGCAAAGTAGTCAAAGTCAGAGAAGCACATTGGTCCCTTGAGATGGCTGGTACAAGGATTTGTAGCTGTTTGCAAGAAAAAGCATGTTGGTTGGTGATTCATTTTCAGAAAAATTGCGGAACATGGCTTCAGTTGCCTTCAGTATCTTAAACCTTGTTTAAAGCTGGAAGGAGAGAATAAAAGAAATGACACCTCATGCAGACTAGTTGTGGTTAGGCAGTTTGCTGAATTTTTTGAAACAGTGCAAGGGCTTTTCTATGTTGTCCAGTTGGGTTCAAAGTTGAAAAAACTGTCAAAATGGTTCCTGCTTGGGGGGGTAGTATAGAAAATAAATTGCTAAAAAATAACCAACTGTTGAAATTTGTAGTTGCTGGTTGTTTTGAATGCGTAACATGTGTGTCTGCTTGTCTGCAAAATATAGTGTTGCAAGCTTGAACATAAGTCTTTCTTTTTGGATCTTTACATGTATGGTGCTGACATTCAGCCGCAGGAGCGAATGGTACTCCGGGCACCAAGGAGTGCAGGTAGTAATTTTGGTGCAGCTTTAAAACCATCAGCCATTCATGTATGAAACTTGACAGTGTATCTTCTTATAGGGTACGGTTATCAGTGATATAGTTTTGATTGCAGCTGACAACTTTTTTGGTTTCATTACAGGCCACATGGGGCAATTGCTTCCGGTGCATGTAGTAACTTTTCCACCAGAAATAGTTTTAAAAAAATTCCTCCCTTTTTGCAATTTTTTTAGGGTGTAAAAACTTCAATTTTGTGCCTTTTTGGGCGTTTTGAGCAACAAAAGGCATGACAGGTTGTGTGAAAAAGAGCAAAATCTGGGTAATTTTAGTCGACCTAGTGTGTTCAATTGAGGCATGTGCACGGTTGTATGCAGGCTTGCAGACAGTTTTGTCATGGGGTACTTAGTGCATATGAATGTTGTGAAAAACGCTAACTCTTAATTTTTTTTTAAGAATTGCTGAAAATGTTTCTCCTGTGATGTGCTCCACGTGGATTTTTTGTTTTGGCAGAAAGGTTCTTCCTTAATAGTTTTATGCTGCAAGAGGCTAACAGATAACAGTGTGTGAAAAGGGGGCGTAACCTAATTGCCCTGTGTGGCCTGTAGTGGAAACGGAAGTAGGCATTATATCCCACAAAGCATTGACTCTGTTAAAAGTTGGAATGGGTGCGAAATGAACCGGAACTGAGTCAAAACTGAAAGTATGTATATGGTCAAGAGTACAACTGGGTGTCCAAAGAGTGTGACATGGGTCTCTGATTTTGAACGTAAACATATGAGCATCACTTTGTATCATTGTGATGTGTTTAGTCATAAGTAACATGCCCCCCCCAAAAGAATTTCCCCCATGAGCAGTCATTTGGGTGTAATTGGTGAAAAACTGTTATGGTTTGTACATAACATTTACACCATCACACATTTATAAAACACATTTTCTAGCTTTCACAAAGTAGATTCATGCTGTACAAAATTATCATGTTGTTCTTTCCTTACTAGGCTATGCTTAAACTTCAAAGAAAGTTTGATGGGGTGAATAGATACACAATGGTGCAACACTGAAATTGTTTGAACATAACTTTACACTCAGCTATACATTTATGCAAAATAAATGCATAAATTATATTTTAAAAATTGTGTGTGGTATTAAACACACAATTTCAATTGCACAGTGATAGATTCTAAACTATCCTAATTGAGATAAGTGTGAACACAATAGCTATAAACTTTTTAAAAAATTGGACAACTTATGAACAAAAATTTTGAAATCCTTGACAACACAGCAAAGAAAGTCAATTAAGATGGTGTGTTTTCCCTTTATTGTGTACTAAACTCTTGTAGATTACGGAATAGTTTAGGAAAAAAACACCATTCACAACATAGAATGAAATGAAGGCTAAAAACAAGATTGATTGATTGATTGTACATTGCTTAACGTCCCGACAGCAACAAGACTTTCTCAGGACGTGCCTGCACTGCTTGTGAAAAAAAAAAAACTTAACAGAAAATTGAATGTATGTCGCCAGCCGGTCAAATACGTTAAATAAACCTACAACAAAGCCTAAATAAAGCTAAGACCATTTAGCAACACACATCCAATATCAAGAGCTACAGGCAGTGCAGACAGTAGGGAGAGTTTAAAAAAGGAAAATACAGGTGAATGGACCAAGGTTAGACAGAAACACATGCCCCAGAATAGAAGGGAAACCCACCCTGTGGGGCTGACCAGGGTGACCCTGGGAACTAAAAAGTAGTTAACCCCACCCAAGCCCCCAGAGCAGACCCGGGTGGGGGCTAAAAACAAGAAACACACAATGCTTGAACATAACTTTACATCGTGATGAACAAACTTGAGGCTCTTTAACTAACATGCATAAATCCCAAAAATAACAAAACACTACTCAAGTGATGTATTTTAAACAAATACACTTTTATTTCTCTCCAAATTGTGTCCAAACGAGTAATGAAAGCAGCAAATACATATTGTAATTGTTTGTACATAACTTTACATCACGAGCTTCAAATTTCAGCAAAAAAGTGCCTCCACAAATGGACAAGAACCAGAAAATAAAAATCAAATCACCTGTAGCTTTCTACTACACTACAGAACGGCAGTGATGTAATTATCAGGTTTGAAATTGATAATACAAGGGAATAATGAGTGAAAATGGCAAGTTTGAACATAACTTTACAACCAAACATGTTGGTATTATCAACACTGAAGTCAAAATAAAAGATAAAAATGGGAAATTACATCAAATTATGTGGTCAGTAAACCCCAGCATTTACCAGTTTTAATAATTGTGTCTACAATGTTTAAAGGAAGTAGCAAAACAAATTTGTACATGTTTGTACATATAACTTTACAACATGGGGTTCAAGTTCCACAATCGTGACAATGTGAGAAAGCACCAAGTGAAAAAAGTTTAAACTTTCAATATACATTTTAGAACACCAACAATACATTTAACACTCTTGAAAACTGACGTTAGTTAGCCATTGCTCATGCTTGCTATGGGCTGTGAGACATCGGAGCCTACCTTTTGCCCAAATACCTCCGCAAAGAAACACTTTTCTGTACCACTTTCAAACAAATATAATCTAGCACCAATTGACCTAAGTTTACCACGACCGATGGTTTTCAGCAGACCACTCGCACAGAAAGTACTCACTTCAGCTTTGTACTTGAGCTAAACATGGCAGAAACAATTTAAAATTTATCAAACCCAACCACTCTCCACTCGCATGCACTGTTGGAGAGTGGCAGGAAATCTACAGCTGATGCTACAATCATATCATCCCCTACTTCTTGGATGTCATCTATTTCAGGGTAAACAAATACTCCTTGTTTTGTCTGGTGAGGCTTGAGGAATTCGACCCCTAGAGGATCTACTCTGACACTCCTGAAACAGAAAAAAAGAGACTGCTTTATTTATGTTGCATAATGATCACAGCGCTTTCTTGAAGCAACCCAAAACAAGCTTCCTGCTGATCAAGTTTCCTAAGGAAACTTCAAACTCCTTTTCTTTATTGGCCAGTGACAACCAGTCCCACTTGTTTTGGCCGTACCTTTCAACCTTTTATAATTTTTCAATGTCTCCATCTCAAACTTAAATGGCGCTAAAACATGTTCAAAATCCCCATTTTTCTGGTTTCAAATACTTTAAAAAGATTCCTGGCTGCTATCATTCGTAAGCACAATTATGCTGACATAACCTTGCTCACCAGGGTACAACCTGTCAGGGTACTGCACTACGACACGTGTTTAGCATCCATTTTCTGGGTGCTTTCACGGCTGAGAAAGACCCTTCAGCCTTGGAAACTTTCGATTCAGGAACAAATCCCGAAGAACTGAAACAGAGAGGGTCAAATAATTTCAATTTGTGTCCATGTTTGCGATTTGTTTTTAGCTAGCATCAGCCTAATATGTCTGGTTATTTTTCAAAAGCTTTGTACTAAAATGGCTGGTTATTATTAAATTATGATATATCATGGCAGCTATCAAGCTTGGCCAGCACAACAAAGAGTAAAAGGCATGATCAGACTGTAACTTGGAAGATAATGTGTGAACCAAACACAACTGTGGTTGAACATAACTTGACAACACATGATGTTGTCAGGTTATGTACAAACTATTTAAAACAGAAAAATGTATATTTTATTTCTGAGTTTAACAATTTATATTTTAGTACCCAAGCTGTATTTTGATAAATAACAACTAGCAAAGTGGGCATCCCAAAGAGTAAAGACAGTGTACTAGGAATTGTGCTACAGTAATGAACATAACTTTACACTTTACATGTCAGTCTAGTTTGTCAAGTTATGTTCACAGTCATCTAGCTAGAATAATAGTTGGTATATTAGTTACAATAGACAAAATAATCAAACCAGCCTTCCACTTTAAAAGAGACAGTTACTATGAAGGAAAATGTTAGCTGAGCACTGTTTTAACTGTACATAACTTGACAACATTATTGTTGTCAAGTTATGTTTAAGGCATTTCTTAAAAATTGTCATTTCTTGGGTGCAGAAAAGTTTTTTTAAAAATGCACAGACTATCTGTACTTATCATAGAACACTAAACCATACAAAAATAGCATGAAGCACAGTGTAACAGAACTTTACAACCCATCCACAGTAAGTGTTACGTCATGTTATGTTCAGTCCAATACTGCCGGAACAGGGTTATCCTTACTTAGTCTTATGTTACATAATATTAATAAAGAAACAATAATATAAAGTACATAGAGACAATGGGAACATTATCACAGCTTAATATAAGAAAAACGACCATTTTTTGATTGAAGGTGCTATGTCTGTTCCCTTTTACACTGCGGCATGTTATGTACAAACGTTATAATTCAGCAACTCATAATCTATGACCTGAAGTATAAATGAAATTAGCACAAAATCCCTCCCTACCAACAAAAATTGGTACAAAAAATGTATGACTTGTCCTTGCCCCAAATGCAAAACTCATGGTTTGAACATAACTTTACATAAAGATTTACCTGGCCAAACTTTGTAAAGTTATGAACAATCAAACAACAGGAGCAAAAGACATTTACTCTATTTTTTATATCAGGAACGTTAAAGACAACAACACTGAATCGACGAAAATGTGTGATACATAGTGTAATAATCTTTGAAAATAAAGCTGTAATTGCCTGAACATAACGCTGACAACCTTCAACCATGTGTAAAGTTATGTACAAGCAGACACAATGGCTAGGTGACGGTAAAACGTAATAATTATTGTTTCAAAGTGTTGCTGTGCTACAAAACTAATCCGAACATACATTACTTGTTCTGTTTTATCCTTTGAAATATTGAATATCGCATTCAGAAACTTGACCATAACTGTTAAAACCAAAACTAAACCGTCATCGTCGGATGGAGGCAAATTCCATCAAATAATGTTTTCTTCCTTTGTTCAAAACACGCAGTCATTGAGCCGATTGATTTTACATTTGTTTGGGTCAACATTCATTTGAAGTAATTAGAAAAGCAGTACACTTACATTGCTTTTTTAAACATTTATGGTGCCCAGTCATCAATTTTGCATGAACATAACCATTTACAACCAAAACTTACCTTCAACTTTGTCGCTTCCCTGCTCCATCGATGTCACCTGTACCTATGAGGTACGTAGGACTGACCAAATGCAAATCTCAAAATGGCCACCGATTCCAGAAAATCACACGCGTTGATTGCGAGATTTTTTCCCGTGTTTGAACGTAACACAAAATTTACAACTTTTGGGTTGAAGAAGTTTAAAAATAAAACGCAGCCTTCTTTCAATTCTCAAAAGGATTTCGAATTTGTTTACGGTAATCAGAATGAAAAGTAATATTGTCTAGGATATGTTAATTAGGTGCCTCACGGTACGTTTTTTTGTGTTCCGGTTCACAGCGAGATTCGGACGTGTGAAATTGACGACGCATGTTATGTTCATTCTAGCCTTTACTTGCCCTCAAACTACTTTAAACTTAGACACAAATAAAACTCGACGATATGGTAACAAAATAGTAACTTGCTTTGGCTCTCTATAGGCCTAAACTTAGTTTCGAAATTCTATTTCATTCCCTGGAATTTTTTATCTGCAAGCGAACACACGTGTGTGATGTCACGTTTAGAAATTTTGGCTTCCGCCGCTCGATCGCACAAAACAATAAATAACTCTTTGATCCCATCGGACGATTGCAAAAATGACACAGGATTAGAAGGTATGTTCAATTTCTGACCAGTTGAGATATGGTTGTGTGAGATGCATGCCTGATTTTGAGTTTGAAGGCTTTGTTTTGTCAGTCAGGTAGCGAAACCGGCACTTGACGCCTAGTCATACACTTGACCATATACGGGCGGTACGGTCGTTCATGGAGTGATATGTCACACTCACGGGTGAAATCGGGCGGTATGGTAGTTAAAAGGTTAAACATCTCATTTTGTAACCTTCAGGGGAAAAACTTACATGCTGTAGGTACAGGCAGCCCTTAAACTACACAAATCCCTTGCAAATATGATATCAAGAAAAGAATGTATTATTAAAGTTCAAGCAAAAATAAGAAAAACAAAAAAAAAACAGCAAGTGTCTAGCTCAAATAGTTTCAGAGATATAAGGAAAAGACTTTTGCAAAAAATTGTCACGTCCGAGGCTGTTTTTGGGAAATTGCATGGCAAGCAAACTTTGACAATCCACAATTTCCCTCAGATCTATTCTAAATTGGCTGAAAATCTGAGATTCTGTTTAAAGTATTGGTCAGTGTAAGCTCAATTTTTTGTGTGTGATGGTAATAGTGGTTTCTGAATGCCAGTTAGCAGAAAATGCCTCTCCAGCTAAAATCGGCTTGCGGCAAAAACAAGAATAATTTCAAAATAACACAACTTTCACATTTCTTGTCTGATTTTAACATTTTTAAGTATTCTGTGAATATCTTTCAAAATGCTTCAGTTTGATATGCTACAATAACGCTGATATGCCAGCTTTTAGTGTTTTCGGTTTTACCCCCCCCCTCCCCCCTCCCCCCTCCCAAGCCATTTCTTAACTGTCACATAGGTTAGGTTTCCCCGTTTGTTGTGCTATTCTGCACAAGATCTGCTAAACACTCATCCCCTGAAAACAAATGTCGTTACGTATTTTTTGCTAAGTTACAGTGAAGTTGATAGACCATGACTAAATGGTTTTTAATAAATAATAATAATAATTACGGTATTTATAATGCGCTTATCTTATCTTAAGGCGGGGAAGTGGCGCAGTGGTTAAGGCGTCTGCCTCCAATGCCAAAGGTGCGAGGTTCGATACCGGGTTCCGGCGTTGGATTTTTCTCCTCTGGTGTCACCGTCTGGGCAGTGGGCAGATGTTCACATCTGCACGGGACATAGACGACCCCGGCCCCCACGAGTCCCCTGCTGCCTTGCAGGCCTGGCCGCTTGGCTGCGGAAAGGCTAAGGGAGGAAACCCCTGACATCAAAGCCCCCGTGTCTCCGGGGAAGGCTTTTGAGCCAGAGACTAAGACAAGGACAGTCTGATATAAAACCTACGACCCGAGGACCTCGATGCCACCGTCCCAGCTTGCTAGGCCATGGCAAACGAACCAAGGGTTTAAAGGGTGGGGCCAGTACTGCGCACACTGCACTCCACCAAAAAGCTCCACCGCGCAGGCTTTAGGAAACGCCCACGGACTGTGACACTGAACTTTCCAAGTCCTGTAGCGATGGGCAAGGGGCAAAACGGCAGGTGAAAGATGTCACTGGAAGCCGCAGTCTCAAACCTGCATGCAGGCGGTTCAGGATATTGGTCGCCTGATGTTGACCTGGGGATGACAACGTCACTCGGCACACCCTGAACGACCAAGCAGCCTTCTCTAGGGACAGCACTGCTTGCTCCACACGGAGAGGGGCCTAGAAAAGGTGGCCTAACCAAAGCTCATCCCCTCGTAACCCCAGTTGGCTAGCCGCGGTCAACGGGCATCTTCTCATGCGGTCAGAAAACAAGAAAAAACAATGGATCCACTCTCATGACGACCACGACCGGACTCAACGTAGCATGCTGGAACATCCGAACCATGCTCGACACAGCAGACAGCGGACGCCCTGAACGTCGCTCCGCCCTCATTGCCCATGAATTGCGGAGGTTAAACATCGACATCGCCGCGCTCAGCGAAGTACGCCTTCCGGAGGAAGGCAGCCTCCAAGAACTTGGCGCTGGCTACACCCTCTACTGGTCAGGCAGGCCTGCATCAGAAAGACGGCTCTCAGGCGTTCGCTTCATGGTGAAGACCCCCATTGCGACTAAGTTGGAAAACCTACCAACGGGTCACTCCGACCGCATCATGTCCATGCGCCTCCCACTGAGACACGAGCAATACGTCACCCTTCTCAGTGTGTACTCCCCAACCCTCCTGGCAGAGCCTGCAGAAAAAGACAAGTTCTACTCTGACCTGCGCAGCCTCCTGCATAGCACCCCTGCAGACGACAAAGTCATCATCCTTGGCGACTTCAACGCCAGAGTGGGCCAAGACTCTGAAGCCTGGAAAGGAGTCCTCGGCAAGCATGGCGTTGGGAACTGCAATGACAATGGTCGCCTACTGTTGGAGCTCTGTGCAGAGCAGCAACTTGTCATCACCAACACTACTTTCCAGCAAAAGGACAGTCGAAAGACCACCTGGATGCATCCTCGCTCCAAGCACTGGCACCTTATCGACTATGTCCTAGTGCGTCAGAGGGACCGCAGTGACGTCCTCCTCACCAGAGTGATGCCCAGCGCAGAGTGCCACACTGACCACCGCCTTGTTCGCTGCAAACTCAGGCTCCGCCTCAAGCTGAAACCCAAGAAAGGGGGCCCTCCCAAGAAAAAGCTTGATGTTGCCAGCCTTCAGCGTGACGACAAGAAAGCTGCCCTTCAGGCCGATTTACAGCGCATGCTCAAAGACACAGTTGATCCAGCAGATTCCTCCCCTGAAACACTCTGGGAACAACTGAAAACTGCTATTGTAAAATCCTCTGTGGAAGTCTTGGGCTTTGCTAGAAAGAGGAACAAAGACTGGTTTGACGAAAACGACGTAGAGATCCAGGAACTTCTAGCAAAAAAAAGAGCCGCCCACCAGGCCCACCTAGCCCAGCCTTCCTGCCCTGTGAAGAAGTCTGCCTTCCGCCTCATCTGCAGCAGACTCCAGCTCAAGCTTAGAGAGCTCCAGAACGAGTGGTGGTCCAGACTCGCACAGAGGACCCAGCTCTGCGCGGACAACGGTGACTACAGGGGCTTCTACGAAGCACTGAAAGCAGTGTATGGCCCTAGGCACCTGGTACAAAGTCCCCTGCGAAGCGCTGATGGACAGGCACTCCTCACAGATAATACCTCCATCTTGAACCGCTGGTCGGAGTACTTTCAGGACCTCTTCGGCGCTGAACGCACTGTTCAAGAAACAGTCATCCTCCAAATCCCACACCTTCCACTAAAGGTTGAATTGGACGAACCGCCCACCGCCGAAGAGACCCTCACAGCCATCCACCTGCTCAAGAGTGGCAAAGCAGCAGGCATTGACGGAATCCCGCCAGAGATCTGGAAACATGGAGGCCCAGCACTGCACAACAAGCTCCATGACCTCTTTCTCTGCTGCTGGGAAAAAGGAACACTACCAAAGGATCTCCGTGATGCAGTCATCATCACCCTGTACAAGAACAAAGGAGAGAAGTCTGCCTGCTCTAATTATCGTGGAATTACCCTGCTGTCCATTGCCGGGAAAATTCTCGCAAGGTTGCTCCTGAATCGGCTGGTACCTGCCATCGCTGAAGACCACCTCCCAGAGGGCCAGTGTGGCTTCAGAGCCAACAGGAGTACCACCGACATGGTCTTTGTGCTGAGACAGCTTCAGGAGAAGTGCCGCGAGCAGAACAAAGGACTGTACGTAACGTTTGTCGACCTAACAAAAGCGTTTGACACTGTGAGCAGGCAAGGTATGTGGCAGATCCTGGAGCGACTAGGTTGTCCCCCAAAGTTCCTCAACATGATCGTCCAGCTCCACGAGGACCAGCAAGGCCAGGTCAGACTAAACAGTGACCTCTCAGAACCATTCCCCATTCGCAACGGCGTGAAGCAAGGCTGCGTGCTGGCACCGACCCTCTTCACCATCTTCTTCAGCATGATGTTGAAGCAGGCCACAGTGGACCTCGACGATGACGACGCAGTGTACATCAGGTATCGTCTCGATGGCAGCCTGTTCAACCTCAGACGACTGCAGGCCCACACGAAAACCCTAGACCAACTGATTCGTGAGCTGCTCTTCGCTGATGACGCTGCCCTCGTTGCACACACAGAGAGAGCCTTGCAGCGCATTACGTCCTGCTTCGCAGATGCTGCCCAGCTCTTTGGACTTGAGGTCAGTCTGAAAAAGACAGAGGTCCTTCATCAGCCGGCACCCAAGGAAGAGCATCGCCCTCCCCACATCACCATCGGCGAGTCCGAACTGAAGTCTGTACACCAGTTTACCTACCTTGGCTGCATCATCACGTCAGACGCCAAGCTGGACAAGGAGCTGGACAACAGGCTGGCAAAAGCGAACAGTGCTTTCGGACGACTATTCAAGCGGGTGTGGCACAATCAACAGCTGAAAAAAGGCACCAAGATCAGCGTGTACAGAGCTGTCGTCCTCACCACCCTGCTGTACGGTTCCGAGTCCTGGGCCCTCTACCGCAGCCAACTACGAGTCCTCGAACGCTTTCACCAGCGCTGCCTGCGTACCATCCTCAGCATTCACTGGAGTGACTATGTCACCAACGTCGAGGTCCTTGAACAGGCAGAAACTGTGAGCATCGAGGCTTTGCTGCTGCGGACACAGCTTCGCTGGGCGGGGCACGTCTCCAGGATGGAGGATCATTGCCTACCCAAGATCACTCTGTTCGGCGAGCTCGCCACTGGACACCGAGACAGAGGGGCACCAAAGAAGAGATACAAAGACGGTCTCAAGAAGTCGCTTAGTGCCTGCCAAATCGACCACCGCCAGTGGTCTTCGCTTGCTGCGGACCGTGACACCTGGCGCTCCACCATTCACAAGGCAGCC
Organism: Semisulcospira habei; assembly: GCA_036245525.1. Lineage (NCBI taxonomy): Eukaryota > Metazoa > Mollusca > Gastropoda > Semisulcospiridae > Semisulcospira > Semisulcospira habei. The sequence continues at coordinate 23,730,594 of BTPG01000001.1, read as the reverse complement.
ATCTCCTTTGAGGACTCTCGCAGAGCTAACCTTAAGGACAAGCGGCTTAGAAGAAAAAACAGAGTTGTTGTAACTCAGAACCCTGACCAGACCTTCCCCTGCAGCCACTGCGGTCGAACCTGCCTGTCCCGGATTGGCCTCCGCAGCCACGAAAATGCCTGCAGACGACGTGGGCAAGCCCTATAGAATCTTCGTTCGCGAAGTCAAGCCAAGAGAGAGAGATCTTATAATAATTATAACTCTAAGCGCGCACTCACAACTCACGCACGCATGCGCACGCTTTAGACAACGACTCACGTACCACAAATGGTGAAATACATTGCGACGGTCAGCTTTTGTGGGGAGTGTGGTGATATAGTGCTAGAACTGTTGAAAGAGGTGAGTTCTGAGGGCGGACTGAAAGGAGGAGAGAGAGTCTTTCTGACGGAGAGAGAGTGGGAGAGTGTTCCAGGTGGATGGACCATAAACTGAGAAGAAGCGGGGGCCTAAAGTGCTGAGTTTGGTGCGGGGAATGTGGAGACGGAGAGGGTCGGAGGCGGATCGGAGGGAGCGGGAAGGAGTGTAGGGGTGAAGTAAGTTGGAGAGATAGACAGGAGCGCAGTTGTTCAGGGATTTGTAGCAGAGAGACAGAATCTTGTATTGGATGCATTGTGGGATGAGAAGCCAGTGAAGGAGTTTGAGCAGGGGGGTGATGTGGTCGGATTTTTTTTTCTTTCTGAGGACGAGGCGGGCAGCATTGTTCTGGACGCGCTGGAGAGTTGAAGTGGTGGAGCGAGGGAGGCTGGAAAGGAGAGAGTTGCAGTAGTCGATGCGAGATAGGATGAGAGAGAGAGCAAGTTTGGTGGCAGCTTCGGTGGTGAGGTATTTTCTGATCTGACTGATTTAATGCTTTAATCCTTCAGGAATGTGCCCGTAGCTCACCACTCACCTCTGCTTTGCGTAGCAGTCGACGCATAGCCAAGAACCATAACCTTACCGGAAGTTGAAAACCGATCGCCAGTGACCAATTTTAAAATAATAAAATATCGGCTGGTTACTTTTTACTTTTAGCTACAATAATGCAAACTAGAATGCTCAAATTATACGTTTCAGCATAATAACGATAAATATTCAGTCGGAAACCGAACAGAAAAAAAATGTACAAACAGCGTTCACTTGCGAGGCCTACTCAGCTGAGGAAGCATCATTTAGCTGCTTGCACAGCGATCAAATTGTACGCGATTGCATAAAATCAAACTTTATAAAACTCATGAAAATAAATTGGCATTGTATCAAAATGGATGTAGAAGACATGTGAACTTATTTAGTTCATTGCTGATTTTTGATGAAATTATCAGTGCACTGTGGGCCGCCATTTTCGTACACAACTTCGGCATATTTGACTAAGGGTGACCTCGGAATTTCAACCAATGGACGCGTACGATACATGTAATCTCGTTGGAAATGAGATTTTAGAAAAGAAAAATGAATGAACTTTTGAATGATACTATGCAAGCTATGCATAATATTTTAGCAAGAGGACGAATTTTGAGTTCAAAAGTTACAATTTGCAATAAAAGTCGTTGTTTTTAAAAAAAAAACGTCTTTCATATTTGGCACCATTGCAAAGCTCACGAGTACTTTCCAGTGACGTATACCATTGCGTTGTTCTATTTATAGTACACGTCCGGCGAGCATTTGAAACGGTGTGACTGCAGTGAGCTTGTTTCGGGAAGCGAGCAACCGGTGCGGTTTCGACGAAAATGGTCATTTTTAACAACTGCTTTTTTTCACTAACGGTACAACATCCACACTCACACTTGGACTCAAACGAAAGAACACAATGTTTTCTGCAAATGCATACAAAGTTTATTGCATGGAAGCCTAAATTAAAAGAGCTAGACCTGTTTGAAGCAAAGAGGTTGGAGGGCAAAAGTCAGGTGCATGACAGTGTGCTGTTATAGGGCTGCCGGTACCTACATGCTGATTTTATAACCCAACAAAAGGGGGGAAAAAAATGAAGAAAGCTATTAAAATATTAAAAAGACTCATAATGATTTTTTTCAAGCAACACAGACACCCACAGTTTCCTCCGCTCAACACAAAAGTATATGAAGCTTGACAACTTACTCGCTGAGCCTGTAGATCTTCTCTGAGTAGGAGACTTCATCCAGCAGCTTGTTTGTGTTCCGTCTCTCTGCTGCCAGCACCACACCATCTTTGGCTAGGATACCCAAACAGGTGCCTGCATGACCTATGGCCTCCATCGCATACTCCACCTGGTACAGCCGCCCTGTTGGGAAGAAAAGGGGCATGACATTTAATCAATACTATTATTTCAATGGTTTGTTGTGGCCAGGTTGACAACATTATCATTAATAATATTAATAAGGTAAACTACAGTAAACGTTCCCTATGCCAAGGTTGGATATATGACTAAGTGCCAAAAGGTGCTCTCACAAAGAGGACAACTGGGTTGAAAATCAAAGTGTGACATAAAGTACCAGAAAATGTATTAAGTGATGTACACTGTATTGGCAATGTGTTTGTAAAAGAAAAATTCATTTTTCTCTAAAAGGTATTTTTTCGAAAAATACTTACCGATGACATGACTTTGTGGAAGCTCAATTTTAGCCTACTTACCCGTTGTGTGCCTACACAACCCGCTAGGCACTCGGGGAACCCCAGAGGGGCCGAGAGTTATCTCCCGCTCCTTCCTTACCAGTTCCTGTCACGAGACCAACCAGTCAGATACTTCGCTCGAAAGCGGCAAGCGGGGCAGGTGGGAGGGCCATCCGAGTCATGTCATCGGTAAGTATTTTTCGAAAAAATACCTTTTAGAGAAAAATGAATTTGTTTCCTCAAAAACATTACCGATGACATGACTTTGTGGAAGAATTGCGATGAGGCGGAGGGTGCCGCATGACAACTCCCTAGGAGGGAAAAGAGCCGTCCTCCCAGTCGCAAACTCCCGACAATTTTAGCGAAGTGCATACCAACGGCGCAGGTGGCGCCGGGAGGGAGTGTTGCGCCGCGGCGATGTCCCCCACCATTGCGAGATTCTCTCGCTGGCCCGCCAAGTCCCTGAGGTAGAAGCGGGCGAATACAGATTCAGTCTTCCCGTCCAAGGTAGCCACGATGTCCGTGACAGCGCATTTTCTAACAAACGTGGCGCTCGTGGCCATGGCTCGTACCTCGTGTGCGCATATGTGCAGCCTCTTCGCTCCCTGCAGGGAGAAATCTTGATAGGCGGAGCAAATGACTCAGGGGGCCAGGAAGAGAACGTCTGGGCCGTTATGTCATTCCGCCGATCTCAGAGGTAGGGAGAGGCGTGCACGCCCTCTGCGGAAGGCTTTAGATCGTCGCAGAGCAGTCAAGGTGCGCACGGGATCCTGTTACCTGGTCTCCTGTGACAGGGGTTTGTTTCATAGCGGCCGTAAAACCTGCGGCGCGGTCCGAGGGACCTGTTTGGCAAGGAAGGCCGGGGCAGTGATAAGTAGCACGGACCCGTCCGCTCAGAACTGTAAGCAGATAGGACGTGCCTAAGCGCGTGTAGCTCGCTCCCCCGCGAGGTGGTAGCCCGGGCCAGCAGGAAGCACGTGTAGCGTGTCACATCTGCGAACGGGCCACTGTAAGGGTTCGAATCGGGCAGAATTCAACCACGTTAGCACCCAGGGTAGGTCCCAGCGGGGAAGGAGCGAGCGGTAGGCCTGGCGCCGGCTGCCGAAGTGTCCCATAAGGTCGGCGAGTCTGTGCAGGCGCCCGGGTCTGGGTGTCCGCGGTGTCAGCGAGCCTGGACAGGTGACCCCGCACCGTGAAGGGCTAGATCTAGGTCTCAGCCGAGCCCGATAGAGCTCCGCCCGCTGCGGATACGACAATCCGTGAGGTTCAGGCTGTGATCGGTGCATCAGGAAAACAGGACTCGCCATGTCCCACGTAGGCTCGAATGGCCGAAGGTCTGGGGGCCGCAGCGATCGCCTCCACCGCTGTACCCGAGTAGCCTCTAGCACCGAGGGCTTGCCGCACACCTCCAGTCGTGAAGGATGAGCCGCTCCGGGCAGGGAGGAACAGCGGCTGGCGCAGTGGCTTGAGCATGGTGCGAGGAGTGGGAAGGCGCATGGGGGGGGGGGGGGGGGGGGGGGCCCGTGGCGAGGCTGAGAAGGGCCGGTGTTCCTGTGGCGGATCCAGGCGAACGGAGCGACTAACAGGAGGGCCGCCGGGCAGCGCCGAAGGTTGAGGAGGACTTTGGGTACGAGGTTCGTCGAGGAAAGGCGGAGGCCGCCAGGACGTCCCAGGGAATGGAGCGCGCATCGACAGCCCCAAGCCCAGGGATCGGGAATCGGGGCGACGAAGAGGGGAAGCCTAAGGTTCCACCTTGTGGCGAACCAGTCGACCTGGGGAGACTCCTAACGGGCGCGGGTCCACCGATAGATGTCCTGCCGAAGGGTCCAATCCGCATGCAAGAGCTGGCCGCGACGGGACAGCGAGTCGGTCCCGACGTACAGCTGTCCGGGAATGTGTCGGGCTCGCCAAGAAGGTCCGGTCCTCGTACCAACCCCAGCTCTGGTAGAGAAGCATACCAAGCTCGAGAGAGCGTGTGCCACCTTGTACCTGGAAGTAATCCACCAAAGGTGTGTTGTCAGAGAGGGCGAGCAGCTCCTGGTGTCTGAGGTCATCCCAGCAATGAAGGGCTCGTCAACGGCCTGCATTACTGGCCGGACGATGAGATAGTGCGTTAACCCTCTTCTGCATAGAGCGCCCACCAGCGCCCGCTGAAAACACACAGCGTTTGTGCATAGAACGCCCGGTAACGCCCGCTGAACCACGTGTATACTGTGGAGGCTGCCATGTTTACCATGGTAACAGAAATCTCGCGAGACCACAAGCCTCATTTTCGAGATTCTTTCCACTTCCTGTCAATACACGCCATGTGCATTTTGGACGTTTCCTTACGGAGCAACAAATTTTTGAAGTTTCAAGTGTGAATCGAGTGTCAGTAAGAATGGCTGGCCTCGAACTGTGGTGATCATTGGTGGGAGAAAGCAGTGCCTATGAAGATTTTGAGGGATTTACAGAGCAAGACTTGGTGGAAGAGGGGAAGAATCTGACTTAGATTTGGAATGGGATGACTTGGGGATCGTTTTTTTTTAGTCAACATCATCGTTTGAGGATAAAGCTTGTGATCATCAGCAACTGAGATTCACAGTACGTAAAACTGCAGTTCATTCAACTTTAGATTTTTCACCTTTATTTCCTTACGCATTTTACAGCTCCACAAATGTTTATTTTATATCTTTATTGATTTAACACTTTAGAAAAAATAATTGCTCTTTCTCAAGATTTGTCTAAATATTTTTTAACATTTTTTTTAAAATGTCACCCATTCAAAATTACGGAGTTGATTCCCTTTGGTGATATTTTCAAGAGCCGCCTGGCACATGCACTTGCATGCAGAAGAGGGTTAATCCGAGGGCCGGAAGTCAAGGGGAACCGCGGCAGGAGATGAGCATTCCACGCAGAGAGGCTCGCGTCGAACCCAGAGAGTACTGGGGCGGAGAAGATGCCCGGGGAACTGCCGAATCCAGCCAAGCGGCGTCGGTCCACCGACGAAGGCGAGAGAATCTGGGGCACCGGCGCCATCGTCGATACGTCGCCGGAAGCCGGGCGCCCAAAGGAGTAGGAGATGCTACTAGGAAGCCCCAAGTGCGTCAGGAGGTGCAGTAGCGCGTCCTTGTCTGTCGCGAGAGAGCTCTCAGACTGGCGGCGAAGGAAGAGGTCGTCTGGGTAGATCGACGTCGGACTGGAGGAGGACTGTCAGGCCTTGGCGACTAAGGAGTCCATCGGCCCGGTGAACCGCCAGGGCAGAGGTTGAGACCGAACGGGAGCGCGGGAAACTGGAGAAGACGCCGTCGATCGCGACCAGCGAACTTCCTGGGGGCCTGGAGCATCGAGACAGCAGGTACACATCGGAAAGGTCCAAGCCGCCTGCGCAGTCTAAGGCTGGACCGCTGCTTTCAGGGCTCTGGCAGTCTCCGTCCGGAAGGAGGGCCGAAATCTGTACAGGCCGAGAGAAGAAACCTGACGCCACTTCCTCCAGGCTTCGGAATGAAAAATCGGCGGCTGTAGAAGGTTGGCGAGTCTGAGAATCGGAAAACCTCCGTGGCAACTTACCTGAGGGAGGAGACACCTCCCGCCGCGTGGAGGCCTCAGCGAAACACGGGGAACATGAGACCTCGAGGGAAAAGGACGGCCAAGACGGGGTCAGGGCACAGTCGGCGGAGGCAGCGAAGCGTAGACCGACGCGAGGTAGGCGGCGCGGTAGGCGACTCCGCTCAGAAGAGCCGATCAACCCGGCGGCGTGATAGAAGGAAGCCAGGCGTCTTCCACATGACGAACCAGGGCTTGAGTGAGCAGCTCCAGGAACCCAGTGCAGGCTAAGGTTTTCCGCACCAGAGACGCAGTCAAATCCAGGCCACGAGGGGGGAAACGGGGAAGAAGAGCGGAGCCGCCCGCTTGCGACACGGCAGGGGGGTCCATCGCAGGAAGAGGGATGGAGGAAGCCTGGGACTGGCCGGCATACCAGTCCCGACGAAAGGTGATGTCCAGGCCAGCTGGCCAGCGACGAACGGAGAAGAACACCGGCCCTCGAGACGCGGGAAGTTGCAGGTGCGCTGGAAGGCATCTCGCACCTCCTCAAATCCAGGCGGCTGGGGAAGCGACTTGAACCTCTTAACTTGACGCTCGGCATCCACCAAGGCAGAGACCTTCCTCTTCAGGGGGGGAGAGGCTGGGCAGGAGTCCGCTGGCAGAGTGGCTGCGGTGATCCTGGCGGCTTCATCCAAGCTAAGAGGGTCTCCGCACGGGACGACGACGGAAGGGTCGAGGGGACATCAACACCGACGTCGGCGGGCGAAAGGGAGCGATCCTCACCCAACAGGGCTGAGACGGAGTCCCCGGGCAGCAAACTGATGGCTTCTTCGTCCAGGGGGCGGCGAGAAGGCGGGCGAGGCACCGAGGAAGGCCGAAGCTTGGGCAGGGACGCGTGTCGAACCTCGCGGGAAGCCCGGGAACGAGCCGGCAGCGACGACGGAGGCGGGGATCGCCGAGGCGAACGCGAGAAGAAGCGATGAGGGGTCCTGTCCGGTGCGCGGGAACGACGTCTGGACGAAGGACGGCGGACAACCGAGGAGGGGCGCCGATGAAGGCGGCGACGCGGCGGACGCATCGAACGGTGCGAGCGCGAACGCGCACGCGACGAGGAGTGGCGGTGGGAGCGGCGACGATCCCGGCGCGGGGAATGATCCTTCCGGCGGCGCTCGCGGGCGAGCGCGAGTGTCTAGAACTGACGGTGGAACGGGATGAGTCAGGGGCGCGACTGTGTCGCGTAGGTTGAGGCTGAGGTCTCTCCTGGCCGGACTCAGTGAGAAGGGCTCTATGCCGGCGTACAGATCCTCCGGAAGGATCAGCGGGCTTATCGTGGAGAGAGAGAGAGGAGGAAGGCCAGTCAACGTGGGACGGCTCGTGGCGGACTGCTGCAGGCCGGGCTCAGTGAGGCGGGCGCTCTGCCGGTAAACAGACCCTCCGGAAGGGTCAGCGGGCGTGGCAGCAGTGGCAGTCCTCTGATCAGCCAGCAAGTGAACTGAAAGTGGAACGGTGGGAGTCGGGGCACGACTATGTCGCGCAAGCTAAAGCTGACGCCTCTCTTGGCCAGACTCCGAGAGCAGGGCGCTATGCCGGCGTTCAGATCCTCCGGAAGGATCAGCGGCTTGTGGTGAGAGACGGGTGATGAAGGCCAGTCAACGTGGGACGGCTCAGGGCAGACTGCTGCAGGCCGGGCTCAGTGAGGCGGGCGCTCTGCCGGCAAACAGACCCTCCGGAAGGGTCAGCGGGCGTGGCAGCAGTGGCGGTCCTCTGGTCAGCCAGCAACACCGAGTCCCAACAGGAATCCTTTCCGTGAGGCCAGGGCGGGAAAGGGCGGTCAGCACCGTAAGGGCTGCAGAAGTATCAACCGGAGCCGGAAGCGAGGAAGCAGGCAGGGGCCGCTCTCGTCGGTACAGGCCCCAGAGGTCCGACCAAACATATCCGGCCAGGTCGCACAGACATACAAAGGTGGTCTGGGTAGCAGCCCGCATAAGGTAGGCAGACCGCATGGTCATCCGTCGGCACTGGAAGTTTCCCCATAGGGAGCACATAAGCATTTGGGTTCTGTAACAGACAAAGGGCATAGCAAGGTCGCAAACACAGGCAAGAGGGCGCCGAGCCCTCCTTTGTGATATCATTGTTTCATCTCACCAGCCCGACCGGGCATTCTCTTTTCAATTAGTGGGAATGGCATTTTTATCATATGCCCTTGATTATGCGTGCTGTGTACATGAAGGCGAGACAGGCAAACGTAAGCCGAGTCTGTAGAAATTGACTAGATGGAATGAGGAAAGTCCATATCCCATTCCTGCCCCCCCGGGGATACAAACCCGGGATCTTTGGTATCAGTTTCAGCCCCCTTAATCAAATTTCAAATACAAACGATTTTGAATTTCCAAAACTACAGTAGCTCGCCTGAGCTTGCCCCCAGCACCACGTGAATGCTCTGTGTCTACGTACAGTGTGTGAGCGAATGCGCGTGATTCACGTGAGCGTGCTTGTTGGGTTCAGTATGCGGCGGCGCTTTGAGCCGAATTTCAATTGGGATAAAGCGCCTATTTAATGCGCTTATTATTATTATTATTATCTTACGACTGCCAGCACAGTGTCTTATCCACTAAGCTACCTCCCCCTGTCCACCAAGGAACCCCAGGCGCCGTGACCGCCGGCGCGTGAAACAATGGTTATACTCTCCAAGGGCTAAAGGGCCTTTAAGCTGGACGAACGGAACGTGAGTGCCGCCAGGCCCTACGAAAACCAGCGTCTGAAAGGCAAATTCAACTCGTAAGCTAACGAGGCAGAACCAGGAGAGAGAAGGCGACGTCCCGCTAGGAGAGTCGCAAGAAGGCTGTGCCAGGCACGGAAATTATTTCAATAGTTGGTGCCCTTATGTCGTAACCACAACGAAAGACGAGTCCCACAGCAGCCGGCTCTCGACCCGAGGGCCGGCTGTGGGTAGCTACCGTTACCTTACCTCCAAGCCGAAGCGGGAACGGGGGTCTGGGTACAGCAGTCACAGCACGGAGGAGAGCCGAGGGAACCCGGAACGGCGCCAAGGAAGAAGCAGGCAGCGCTAGAAGGCGGCAGGCACGGAAGAGAAGTCGAAACGAGCGTAGGCAAGACGAAGACCGGTCGAGGCACAGCGGAGCAAAGCCCGACACGTCTTCTCGGCACGAGCGAAGTAGCAAGACTGGTTGGTCTCGTGACAGGAACTGGTAAGGAAGGAGCGGGAGATAACTCTCGGCCCCTCTGGGGTTCCCCGAGTGCCTAGCGGGTTGTGTAGGCACACAACGGGTAAGTAGGCTAAAATTGAGCTAGTAGTAGACATTTCCACAAAGTCATGTCATCGGTAATGTTTTTGAGGAAACAAAGATAATATCTGAAATGGTTTTTGAGAAAATGGCTGTAAGTCTGGATATGTCGGACATCAGGTATTGCGACATAGTGCCTTTAAATTAGTGGGATAAAAAAACACAAATCAGTTTCTAAACAGTTAAAATAATAAGTAGTGGTCACAATTGACCTATCCAAACAATTACTGCTTTTTGGCTTAGAATGTTCTAATCCCCGAACATGATTTGTGTTGCAATACCTGACATCCGACCATATTCAATTTTTAAAACATTTTTAAAACATCCTACAACCAAGAAAAACACACTTTGTCATGTTATATACCACTCACAGGAATACATGCACACATTAGAGCACAATGGGAGTCTATCTTTGCTGCCCAAATATATTTATTGGCAGTCAGGGCCAGAATTTGTAACTTATGTCGAACATCAGGATTGCAGCAGATATCCCCAGAATAGTTAGCAGAAACCACAAACACAAAGCCTTTCCCCCAGTTTCAAGCTACAATATTTAACAAACAAAACAGATATGAAGAACAAACTGCATACAGCTTTCTGATGTAATATACATGATGAAACATGACGTGCTAAACAGTCTGCGCCCGAAAAAATAAAACAAATATTCAAATAAGTTTTATCTGTGTACAGGCTGATGCACTATTTTAACTCTGACCCTCAGATTTAGAAGGTCCTAATGGCTATGCAACTGGTTGTCCAAAATGGCTCATTTTAACAGTGCCTTTGCCCTCAAAAGTTCTACAATCCATATAATATGTGTTGAACGTCAGGATTGCAGCAGCAAATGTTGGCACAAGCCTGACGTCCGATACATATTTTATCATTGCATTATTATGTTATGAAATTCACCTGTTTCTTGATCTCATTATCTTACGTTTGCGTCACAACAACTGCACGTCTCCATCAAACGACAAAAATACATCGGTGACCCGTGTTCATTCAAATAACTCATTTACCAACTTCCATCGATTGGAGGTCAGATTTGCGACACGTGTTCGCGATCGAACGTCAGGTTGCTACAGCCATAAAATTTGTTATCACAAGAAATCATCTTCATTCTCCAACCTACTGCCTAAAATCGGTGCTGGAGTTTCGGGCGATTCAAACTCTTGAAAATGGTCCCTTACAATAAACATTTGGCTCTTTATTTTGTCTATGATTACACTCGAACGTCAGAAGTGATCGAACGTCAGATTTATGAAAACAGTTGCGACAAAATGTCACGAGTTGTAGCTCTCCATTGACAAACCGGACATTCAAAACAACCACGCTGGAATGTGGCCCATAATGCATCTATCATAACCGGACGATCGTAGACCAAAAAAACCCAAAACAACTTTGTTAAACTTGTCAAATAGTTGAACGTCAGATCTTGCGACAAAAACTGGCCGCTCACAATTTTTTTGCCAGCTTAGAAAACTGTGACGGAAAAGTAAATTTAAAGCATATAAAATATTCAACGAAAGCGAAACAACGCAGTGACACCATTTCCGGTTTGGGTCAGCGTGCCTTTCGCTAGCACAAGTTTGCGGAAATTAAGATGCTACTGTTGCGACAAATCTGACGTCCGACAGTGGCTACTTTCAAGAGCAATAACCAAAAGCATGGCTTGCCTTCAAATCTGGGAAATACACGGATTATAAGATCAATCTTCCCTGAACATATGGGCATGGTTGGCACCAGGTTTGTTATTGTTGCTTTTACACGCGAGATCAAAACAGACCGACGGCATGTCATTGTCCGCTTTCCCGGGCCGATTTTTATTGGTGAATTCTGGCGTTTTACAGTATACTCACCAAACAGCTTTACCTTAGGTGCAGAAATTATTGCCAGTATATCTTCAATCATTCACACACACATTGCACTTGTTAAAGTCAACACATGTCTTTTTAAACAGATTTTAGTTTCACGCAAAAGAGATCACTCACTTTTTGCTCACCTTTTGGCACTTAGTCATATATTAATATAATATTGTAAGAGGTAAAAAACAACATTTAAGGAGGCTGCGACCATGCACACATTTTCTGTGCAATTTTTTTATAACAACAAATTGCAGATTAAAAGCTAACAAAAATGAGTCCCAAAGCTTCTCGTTAAAACATTTATTACATTTTGGCTACTGGTCAAATGACAGATGTGAAACAGAGAAATGGGATGTGGACGAAATGTAATGTGTCATTGTCAATACTGCATGAACTATAAAAAAAAAATTTACTGATACGATGGATAATTTAGTTATGATACCATTATGAAAACATCAAATCATAACACTTACCCTCGGGCGAGAAAATTGTGGTTCGGGAATCATATCTTCGTGCCTGTTCGAAAGAGAAAGTATCTAGTCATAATAATGCCAGTATTGCCACTGTAGGATAAGCCTTTGCAAGAAAATTACAATTATACAATGAAGCTCTTACCAACATCAATTATTTGAAACCATGCATTATTTCTTACTGACTGTCAAAATCAACAACGTATTCTGTCTTTTCCCTTAGACTTATTTGCGATCTGCATCTCAAAGAGTAGTGAAATGCTATTATCACTGCTAGAGCAATACTGAAAATAGACAGCATGATACAGCGAGATTGGCCTCGATGAAGATACAAAACAGCGCTAGTTAGTGCGGATGACATTTTAACGCTTATCATACAAACGCCTCCAGTAAAACCTATATTTTGTAAGTGTCACTATTTTCCTTAGAAAAAAAAAAACAAAGTGTTTCAAAAGGAAATTATAAAACAATGCGATCATGACAGCGTCGGTAACCGGGTACCCACCATCTTGGTTCAATGCTGAATACGAAACTACAGCTAGGAGCAGAATAATCACAGTACCTTCCAATATTTAAGAAAAAAACACACTTTACGGTTAAACCATTTGATTTTGCTGATAAAGTGCATATTTAATGTTACATTAATTTAACTTTGTGAAAGTAACGATTTCTTGTGTTCCTCTAGCTCTGCTTGAGTTGTTTCCCTTGTATTGAGATTGAGTTATCTATCTTTGATGAGGCAATAGAGGCCACACAGGGCAATTAGGTTACGCCCCCTTTTCACACACTGTTATCTGTTAGCCTCTTGCAGCATAAAACTATGAACGAAGAACTTTTCTGCCAAAACAAAAAATCCACGTGGAGCACATCACAGGAGAAGCTATTTCAGCAATTCTTAAAAAAATTAAGAGTTAGCGTTTTTCACAACACTCAAATGCACTAAGTACCCCATGACAAAACTGTCGTCTGCAAGCCTGCATACAACCGTGCACATGCCCCAATTAGGCTCCCATGAACACACTAGGTCGACTAAAATTACCCAGATTTTGCTCTTTTTCACACCACCTGTCATGCCTTTTGTTGCTCAAAACGCCAAAAAAGGCACACAATTGAAGTTTTACACCCTAAAAAAATGGCAAAAAGGGAGGAAATTTTTTGAACTATTTCTGGCAGAAAAGTTACTACATGCACCGGAAGCAATTGCCCTGTGTGGCCTGTAATGAAACAAAAAAAGTTGTCAGCTGCAATCAAAACTTTATCACTGATAACTGTACCCTATAAGAAGATACACTGCCAAGTTTCAGACATGAATGGCTGATGGTTTTAAAGCTGCACCAAAATTACTACCTGCACCCCTTGGTGCCCGGAGTACCATTCGCTCCTGCGGCTGACTGTCAGCACCACACATGCAAAGATCCAAAAAGAAAGACTTATGTTCAAGCTAGCAACCCTATATTTTGCAGACAAGCAGACACACATGTTACGCATTCAAAACAACCAGCAAGTACAATTTTCAACAGTTGGTTATTTTTTGGCAATTTATTTGCTATACTACCCCCCCAAGCAGGAACCATTTTGACAGTTTTTTCAACTTTGAACCCAACTGGACAACATAGAAAAGCCCTTGCACTGTTTAAAAAAATTCAGCAAACTGCCTAACCACAACTAGTCTGCATGAGGTGTCATTTCTTTTATTCCCTCCTTCCAGCTTTAAACAAGGCTTAAGATACTGAAGGCAACTGAAGCTATGTTCTGCACTTTTTCTGAAAATGAATCACCAGCCAACATGCTTTTTCTTGCAAACAGCTACAAATCCTTGTACCAGCCAACTCAAGGGACCAAGGTGCTTCTCTGACTTTGACTACTTTGCATGGCAAAGCAGCAGAATGCTTTAAATAGTGTAAAATGCTTGAAAAAGTAGCAAAAATTTCACGTGAACGCGTGCGTTCATTCGGGAGGGGGGGGGGGAGGGAGGGGGGGGGGGGGAGAAGGGGGGGGGGGGGGGGGGGGGTGTGCGTGTTAATGCTTTGGGTTAGTATTATTAGGGTAAGCATAGTAGAGTTAGGATTAGGGTTAACATAGTTTTGGGATCTGAGTTAGCATAGTAACGTTAGGCTTACCATGACTGAGGGTTGGGGGTGAGGGTTATTTGGGGGGGGGGGGGGGGGGGGCCCGGGGGCAAGAAGGTGGCGTTTGGGGTGGGTGGTGGGTGGGTGAAAATGTGTGGCATGGATTTTTAGGCATAATAGATATGCTCAGGATACAGCAGGATGATTTGTGTTTGAAAAAGGTGAAGAGATTTCTCACACACTAACTTCTTGATAATATTTATGACAACCGTGCCTTTTCACCGCACCACCCCATCTAAACCGACTTCAGAAACCAGTCAAAACAACATGTTTTGGTGTCACCACACTGAGGTTTGCAGTTTACAGCATGTTTTCACTAAGATGACCCTCACAAAGCCCAAAATACACTGTGCAGGATAAACGGGTATTTTGAATGCAGTCAAAACAAAAGCAAAGAAATCGGCCAACCGACAAAAATCAAATTTAACTAAATTTCATCTAGATGACACCGTAATGACTGTTACCTTGTCAGAAGGGTTTTTGAATGACTACTATGACAGAAAATGTGACCTGGGATTGTTCCTGTGTGTTTTCTAGTCTTTTCTTTCCCCTTCGCACAAATATGCACCATTTTGCCTCTATAATCCTTATACAGCTAAATAAAGCTATCTGTATGGCATCAAAAGTGCCAACATGGCCTAAAAACACCTGATATCAGCATAAAAAGCAAAAAATGTCGATTTTTTGGCACAATCTCCTTCCAAACGCCAATAGTAGAAAAATTCACTCTGCCTTTACAGGCCACACAGGGCAATTAGGTTACGCCCCCTTTTCACACACTGTTATCTGTTAGCCTCTTGCAGCATAAAACTATGAACGAAGAACTTTTCTGCCAAAACAAAAAATCCACGCGGAGCACATCACAGGAGAAGCTATTTCAGCAATTCTTAAAAAAATTAAGAGTTAGCGTTTTTCACAACACTCAAATGCACTAAGTACCCCATGACAAAACTGTCGTCTGCAAGCCTGCATACAACCGTGCACATGCCCCAATTAGGCTCCCATGAACACACTAGGTCGACTAAAATTACCCAGATTTTGCTCTTTTTCACACCACCTGTCATGCCTTTTGTTGCTCAAAACGCCAAAAAAGGCACACAATTGAAGTTTTACACCCTAAAAAAATGGCAAAAAGGGAGGAAATTTTTTGAACTATTTCTGGCAGAAAAGTTACTACATGCACCGGAAGCAATTGCCCTGTGTGGCCAGAGAAAGTAGGAAGGCCCAGATTCTGAAAATAATAAACATAACAGTTCTCTGAACTAGTGATAATTAAATAGTGATGAATTAATTAGTTCAGTAGACCGCTTTTCCTGACACTAGTTACTGACTGATGTTATTGTTTATGTTGTTCTCAGCTGTTAGGGCAGATCCGTGCCGCTGAACACTTGACTTGAAGCGCGTGTCAGCCAACTATGGTTGTCAGTGATCATCAAAGACAGTATATTGTCTTTGGTATCATGATATCATGTTTTTTTTTTGTTTTTTTTTTTTTTTTTTGTTTGTTTTTTGTTTTTTTTTTATGTGGGGCATACGTTGTCTTGTGTTACAGTGTACTGTGTGGCATACAGCGTCTTGCTATACACTGTAAATACTAATGAAGTCAGTCGCCGGGGCCAAGTATAGGGCTCGGGAAGTTGACGTCATCACATCAGTCGTGGCGGCCATCTTGTGAGGATACGGGACTAAGCGCTCATAGGGATATCGCTGTTTTTGCCGTAATGTAAGAAAAGTCCTGACGTACTATAAGCAATAACAGCAAGTCTTGCCATCACTGTAGGAAATCGCTCACCAAAGAGAACTCTGTTTTTGTTTGTGGCCAAAGAGGAAGAAAAACTGGAAAAAAAAAACGTGTTCAAACACTATAAGTTTCGCTCAGGTACTACATACGATGACTATGGTATCCTCTTAGTCTTAAGATGGCGGCTGACGCGCCGACGCTGCTAGGCAACGCGGGGAACTTCCCGAGCCCTACTCATATAGCGACTCCAGTGACTGTGATGTGACCACCGGAACTGACTTACTTAGTGATACTGGAAACTGGCTTTCTCAGACTGTGACCAATCCATCCCCATCTTCTTCGCCCAATTTCATTCTCTGCTGTTATCTGCTCTGTTCTCTCCCAGAGTCTGACGTTGCTGATCTTCTCTGGCCAGTGAATTTTCAAAATTCTTCTAAGGCAACTGTTTATGAAGATCTGTACTCTGTTGACTGTGGTTTTTGTCAATCTCCAAGTGTCTGCTCCATATAGGAGAACTGCTTTTACGTTGGAGTTGAAAATTGGTGTGTTGTGACAGCTCTCTGGAACTCCACACTTTTTTCAACTGGAGAAAGGCTGCTCTGGCTTAACCGATTCGTGCTCTGACATCTGCATCAGTGCCGCCTTTTTTGTCTATGATGCTCCCGAGATATGTGAAGGACTCCACCTCCTCCAACGGGGTGCCAGCAAGCAAGACTGGTTATTCCCTGGTTGCGTTCAGCCTCATTGTCTTTGTTTTCTGTTTGTGGATGGTGAGGCCCACTTGGGACGAGATTTCAGCAAGACTTGTGGTCTTGTCCTGCATTTGTTGATGAGTGTGGGACAGTAAAGCCAAGTCGTCTGCAAAATCGAGGTCGTCAAGCTGTGGCCACAGTGTCCACTGTATTCAACTTCGTCTGTGCTCTGTGGTCCTCTTCATGACCCAGTCTATGGCCAGTAGGAAGAGGAACGGAGACAGCAAACACCCCTGCCTGACACCGGTTCTGACCTGGAGCTCCCTGGTGAACTGCCTTTCGTGGATCACGCGACATGTCATGACATCGTAGCTGCTCTTGATCAGGCGGACGAGCTTTGTGGGTACACCGTAATGTCGTAGGAGTTTCCACAGAGTCTCTCGGTCCAAGCTGTCAAATGCTTTCTCATAATCCACAAAGTTGACGTACAGCGGGGAGCTCCACTCCAGAGACTGTTCCACGATGATGCGGAGAGTGGCGATCTGGTCTGTACATGATCGGTTTTTCATGAATCCTGCTTGCTGATCTCTCAGCTGGGGGTCAACGGAGCTCTTCATTCTCTCCAGGATGATCCTGTTGAAGACCTTTCCTGGTACTGACAGCAAGGTGATTCCTCTGTAGTTGGAACACTTGCTGAGGTCGCCTTTCTTGGGAAGCTTGATTAGGTACCCCTCCTTCCAGTCAGCCGGCATCACCTCCTCTTCCCAGATCTTTCCAAACAGTGGGTACAGCATCTCTACTGTTGTCTCTAGGTCTGCTTTCAGAGACTCCGCTGGGATGCCATCTGGCCCTGCTGCTTTGCCATTTTTCAAAAGATGCCACTGCTCTTCTGATCTCTTCCCGGCTGGGTCTGTCACAGCTGATGGGTAGGTCGGTCTCTGCTGGCTGGATGTCTGGGGGGTCGGTTGGGCTGGGTCTGTTCAGTAACTCTTCAAAATACTTGGCCCATTTGTCGAGTTGGTCTGCTCTGTCTGCAATAGGCTTGCCTTCTTTGTCTTTTACTGGTCTTTCTGTATGGCCATACTTGCCCGACAATCTTCTGGTAATGTCGTAGAGCTGTTTCATGTTGCCGCTGCCTGCTGCCTTTTCTGCCTCTGCTGCCAGGCTGTGTAGGCCCTCTTGTCTGCCCTGATACTCCTCTTCACCTCGCGGTTGGCTTCCGAGTATTCCTCCTGTGCCCTTGCTTTGGCTGCTCTCGTGCGACTGTTGTTGACAACTGCTTTCTTCTGCTTCCTCACTTCTATCTTCTTCAAGGTTTGTGCCGACAGCCAGTCCTTGTGATGGTGTTTCCTGAACCCTACAGTGTCTTTGCAGGTTGAGTTCAGCGCCTCACCATCCACAAACAGAAAACAAAGACAATGAGGCTGAACGCAACCAAGGAAGAGCCAGTCTTGCTTGCTGGCACCCCGTTGGAGGAGGTGGAGTCCTTCACCTACCTCGGGAGCATCATGGACAAAAAGGTGGCACTGATGCAGATGTCAGAGTTCGAATCGGTAAAGCCAGAGCAGCCTTTCTCCATCTGAAAAAAAGTGTGGAGTTCCAGAGAGCTGTCACAACACACCAAAGTCCGGATTTTCAACTCAAACGTAAAAGCAGTTCTCCTATATGGAGCAGAGACTTGGAAGTTGACAAAAACCACAGTCAACAGAGTACAGACCTTCATGGGGCGGTCCGTGGCGCAGTGGTTAAGGCGCCTGCCACCAATGCTAAAGGTTCGAGGTACGATTACGGGTTCCGGCGTCGGATTTTTCTCCTCTAGTGTCACCGTTAATTCGGGCGGACCGTCGGGGGTTCTTTCTCCGGGTACTCCGGCTCTTCCTCCCCCACGACTTTGGTATCAGTTTCAGCCCACTTAATCAAATTTCAAATACGAACGATTTTGAATTTCCAAAAACTACAGTAGCTCGCTTGAGCTTGCCCTTAGCAACACGTGAATGTTCTGTGTTTATGTACTGTGTGTGAGTGAATGCGCGTGATTCACGTGAGCGTGCTTGTTGGGTTCAGTTTGCGGCGGCGCTTTGAGCCGATTTTCAATTGGGATAAAGCGCCTATTTAATGCGCTTATTATTATTATTATTATTATTATTATTATTATTATTATTATTATTAGTATTATTATTATGATAAACAGTTGCCTTAGAAGAATCTTGAAAATCCACTGGCCAGAGAAGATCAGCAACGTCAGACTCTGGGGGAGAACAGAGCAGATAACAGCAGAGAATAAAATTGGACGAAGAAGTTGGGGATGGATTGGTCACAGTCTGAGAAAGCCAGTTTCCAGTATCACTAGGCAGGCATTGTCATGGAACCCCCAGGTAAAGAGGAAAAGAGGCAGGCCGAGAAACATGGCGTCGAGACCTCCAAGCAGACATCAAAAAACTGGGAACCACCCGGAGATAATCGAAGGAGAAGCACAGGACAGGAGTCGCTGGAGGTCTCTCGTCGACGGCCTATACTCTGGGAGGGGTGACAGGCATAAGGAAGTAAGTAAGTACTGATTTCAGCTATGTTTCGTTGTGGGGTTGGTAAGGAATCAGGTTCATAGCCAAAAAATGAGACGGGTGATGTGCTGGGTTTTGTTGTTGTTGTTGTTGTTGTTGTTTTTTGTGCATGGCAAATGTGCAGCTGGTGGGCGGTAGTGTTATTTAGGGGACTGAAATATTAGGGGCTGACTGGGACTGACTAATAAGAGACTGGACAGTACGCGGGAAACCGGGCCTTGGCCTGCTGGCGGTGGACGTTAAACCCCCAACTAACCTGTACCTCATGAGCGCATGCTCCCGGAGAGATCATCGGTAGCCTCTGTATTTTCAAGTTAAGCCGAGTTCCTGAACAGACTGTGAAGATCAAGACTGCCGAGACGGTCGCATGAGCGAGCTTAGTCTTCCGCCATCTAGCAAGCAATGACTACTGAGCCTTTGTACCGCCGACTGCGGGGCTGGCGCAGGACTTAGCTCACTCATGCAACTGCGCCCAGGATCATGAGGATATGCAGATCGGAACACGCCCATGATGATACTATCTAAGATCGCAGCGGTTCATGAGAATCTAAAGCATATGTTCAGTGGACTAATGAGAATCTCTCAATGTGTGCAAACAAAGATGTACACCCATTTTGAGTAGGCCTACGGGCTTATGATTGGGGGTTCATTTGGAGTCAGTGTTCACTCTGTTATCCTAGCCGCTATGTGCCGGGCCCTTCCAATTTAAGCTGTCGAGATTTGCGGCCAGCCAAACACAGTGTACCGGTAACGCAAGACACAGTATGTGACTTACACAAAACACAGTATGTGACAAACAGTGTCACACAAGACACTGTATGTGACATACAATGTCCTAAAGTTGTATGACAGTGGGTCACTGTCATACAACTTTACTGATTCCACGACGCTATATCAGGTCATTAATGATAAATTATATTCATTCTTTTCATATGGACATGATTTATAAATACTGTATAAATGTATGTATGTAGACAGATGTGAAAAGTGTAATACACAATGAAGGGAAGAAGGGCTCAAGTCTGCCAGGCAGTTATGCTGTTTCTTGATTAGTAATGGGACTGAATCCATGTGATGATGGTCATGTTGCAACATGTTGCTGTTTAAAGTTGCCTCCCTTAGACCACATTGGCCTCTGGCGCACCGTCGGAAAGCTGCAGGTCATGTTACATATTCAAATGAGGTAGGTGAGGCAGTGCAAGGACCGTTTTTTTTTTTTTTTTGTTTTTTTTTTTTATTTTTTTTTTTAAAATAATATCTTCTGCCCTCCTTGGCGTTTTGTACAGAGGCAGTATGCTGGAATTTTCTTAAAATCTCTTGGTAGATGAGAATAGACATGTTTGGTGCTTTGATTCATACCAGCCTTGGCTTAACCAGCGGACTCTATTTGTCCTAATCTGACAGTTGCCAAGCGGATGGGTGATTTGAGGTGTGTACCAGTTTTGGCTGCGATTAGATGTAGGGTTGGTGCAGAATCATGTTGATAGCCAGGAAATGAGACTGGTGATGTCCTTATTTGTGCATGGCAAATGTGCAGCAAGTGGGCGGTAGTGTTGTTTAGGGGATTGAAAAATTAGGGGATGACTAGGACAGACTAGGGCTAAGCATTAGATGGGACTGCAGGGGAGGTCCACTGTGTGCTTTGGAATTCAGTTTGGATATAGCTAGCTTTGAAATAGACAATAGGTGAGTTTGTAATCCAGCGTTGTAGCTATTCAACGTTTTGAATAATTCATTTGTGCAGGTTTTAGATCTGCTATTATATACTTCCATCAAACAGTCAGCCCTGGAAGAGTGTGTCAGTGGAAGGAAACAGTCAGCCCTGGGCTGCGTGCCTTTTAGATGTGTGACGTAAAACGTTAAATTTCAGTGTCACCGACTGTGCACACGGCGTCGTGAGCCGGACTAGCGATGCCATGACGTGAAGCTTATCGTGACGTCATTTTGCTGCGCGTGCTATTCTTCTCCTTCAGAATTCCTGTCGCTACACGAGCCCACAGCGCCGTGTGTGCGTCTTTATTTGTGCGCCTTCCAAACCACCAGATCCAAAGTCTGCAGAATGATCTCCGACTCCAAACGTAAGCACCTTCAAAACAAAATCCTAGAATCCACTTCTTCCAAAACCCTCTACGCCACCATGAACACGCTCCTAGGCACTTCTCCTCTTCCCAACACACACAGCAAAGAAGAACTTCCGTCCGCTTTCTCCTCCTATTTCTCCGACAAAATCCAAACTCTGCGCAACACACTCGACACTGCCTTCTCCGCCTTGCCTTCCTGACCCCCCCCCCCCCCCCCCTTTTCCGGCACTCCCCTCTCGTCCTTCCGCCCCGTCTCTCAGGATGAAGTCCTCAAGACCATAAAGTCCATGCCTTTCAAAACTTGCGAACTAGACCCCCTCCCAACTTCTCTCTACCGGTACGGCCTCCCAAAACTTCTGCCCTTCATTACCGACATCATCAACACATCTCTAGAGAATGGCTCCGTCCCCGATATCTTCAAGTCCGCCATCGTCCGTCCTCTCCTCAAAAAAACACAACCTCGACCCAAACGAACTCAAGAACTACCGCCCAGTCTCCAATCTCTCTTTCCTGTCCAAGCTTCTTGAGAAGGTTGTCCTCAACCAACTCAACCTCCACCTCGCCGACAACATCCTCCTCAGTCCTTTCCAGTCTGCCTATCGCAAACATCACAGCACTGAAACAGCCCTTCTACATATCCTAAACGACCTGCTTCTCTCCACTGACTCGGGCAACATCTCCCTTCTTCGTGCTACTCGATCTCTCTGCCGCCTTAGACCACTCTATCCTCCTCCACCGCCTTCACCACTCCTTTGGCATCACTGACTCTGCCCACTTCTGGTTTCTCTCCTACCTCTCCGACAGACAGCAGTCCGTCACCATCGACGGCGTCTCCTCCAACCCAGTCAGGCTCTCCTGCGGCGTTCCACAGGGGTCCGTCCTGGGCCCGGTCCTTTTCACACTCTACACCTCTCCCCTGTCCAACATCATCCAGTCTTACCATATACACCACCACCTCTACGCTGACTCACAACTACTAGACAAAGACAAACTCGACAACACTCAGACACTACTGACTCGCACGCTGACTGCTATGAAGACGTGAAAAACTGGATGACAGCAAACAAGCTCAAACTGAACGACGACAAAACGGAAGCCATGCTGGTAGGCACTCGCCAGAAACTTTCCTAGCTCCCTCCCTCTCTCCACCTTCAACTCGACAGCACCCCCATCTCTCTCTCTCTGACTCGGTCAAGAACCTTGGCGTTATCCTCGATTCCTCTCTTTCCATGACCAGCTTCGTCTCCGCCACGGCCCAGACATGTTATTTCCACCTCCGCCACATCAGTCAGATCAGAAAATACCTCACTACCGAAGCTGCCACCAAACTCGCTGTCTCTCTCATCTTATCTCGCATCAACTACTGCAACTCTCTCCTTTCCGGCCTTCCTCACTCCACCGCTCTCACTCTCCAGCGCGTCCAGAACAATGCTGCCCGCCTCGTCCTTAGAAAGAAAAAATCCGACCACATCACTCCCCTGCTCAAGCTCCTTCACTGGCTCCCCATCCCCCAACGCATCCAATACAAGATTCTGTCTCTCTGCTACAAATCCCTAAACAACTACGCTCCTACCTATCTCTCCAACTTACTTCACCCCTACACTCCTTCCCGCTCCCTCCGCTCCGCCTCCGACCCTCTCCGCCTCCTCATCCCTCGCACCAAACTCAGCACTTTCGGCCCCCGCTCCTTCTCAGTATACGGTCCATCCACCTGGAACACTCTCCCACTCTCTCTCTCCGTCAGAAACACTCTCTCTCTCTCTCCTCCTTCCAGTCCGCCCTCAAAACTCACCTCTTTCAACAGTTCTAGCACTACATCACCACACTCCCCACCCCAAGCTGACCGTCGTAATGTATTTTCACTATTTGTGGTACGTGAGTCATTGTCTAAAGAGTGCGCATGCGTGTGCGAGTTGTGAGTGCGCGCTTAGAGTTATAATTATTATAAGATAAGCGCATTATAAATACCGTAATTATTATTAATTATTATTTTATACTGATCAGAGGTTGGCTTCGAAATGAGGGAAATGGATCAGAAGCATAAGTTTAAAAATTTGAATAACTCTGAATGTTCCTAAAAGAAAAATACATGTGAGCTCCAAACAGTACGGTGGATTTTGAGATGAAATCCTCATCTTGTTGTGTGTGGTGTGTCTCAGTGCATGTGTACATGAGTGTGCGCGCTCGTTCGTTTAGTTCGCGCGTGTGCGTGCATGACTGCGTGCATACCATAGCCGCCATTAACCCTTTGGGTGTCGGTTGCGGTTTTAATCGCGACTATAACCGCTAACGACACGCAAAGGGTTAAAGATCCCACAGTGATCCTCTCCGTAAACGCGGCTTCAAAGACCGCCCGGTCCGACCTGAGCCGGAGAAACTGGAAACAGTCAAAACTCGGCACGCCAAGGTAGTTGTGTACAA
This sequence comes from Semisulcospira habei, assembly GCA_036245525.1. Classification (NCBI taxonomy): domain Eukaryota; kingdom Metazoa; phylum Mollusca; class Gastropoda; family Semisulcospiridae; genus Semisulcospira; species Semisulcospira habei. The sequence continues at coordinate 23,707,206 of BTPG01000001.1, read as the reverse complement.
ACAAATCTTTATTGTACATAAGTACATGTACATATACAAGTACGTCACTGACACGAGTCACAAACAATTGTCTAAACTTTTTTCCCGACTAGTCTTGGTCAAAGCACAGGACGCGGAAACTTGTACGACTTTAGCCCCACGGCAGCGGCCCCGAGCCTTACGGCTCGGAGCCGCTTTCAGGAGAGCTAACCCTCTACAGGTTTCCTCGTATTGTTGTCATAGAACGTTTTAAACATTGAATAAAGCCCGTATGAACGGTAAGTAGATCGACACTAACTGACGGACAGCTTAAATATAACGGTTACCACTTCAATACAGTGTTCAACTTGTTCTTTAGCTCAGCACAAAACAGCAACGAAAGCGATAACTCAAGACATGTAAACTTTAAAACCAGAGAGCAAAATGAGTTCACTTTTTTTTTTTTTTATACAAATGAAACGCCCTTGGGGTCTAAGCATAATTATTTAAATCGACCGTCTTAACAGCAACAGCAGCAACGCAGAACACAGTATTAACCCATTTAACCCAACAGCCGCATTTCACAAATGTTGGAGATGTCATCTAACGACTATGTACCAGTTGCGCGGGATGGATCGTCCATAATCATTCAAGGATCAGATTAGCTTGGCGCCTTCAGGCGCAAAGCTAATCTGGCACTGCCCTTGAATTATCATGGTCGATCCATCTCCTGCTGTAGGGGGTTAAATGGGGGAGCTAGATGTCTCGTTATGTGTGACTGAATGCTGACGGTCGAGTCTGTCAGTGGGAACAGCGTACTCGCTCATTTTAACTCCAGTAATCATCGCGTCAAAATCCGCTACCGACATGCAAAATGTTAACTTATTCGAGACGTGGCGCATTCGGGTTATGCGACATTGGGCCGCGAGTCCGATTGCTGCACGTCTGGAATGTGTTAATGGGACCTACTCCAGGCAGTTCATAGTTTCAATGTTCTTAGTATGTGACACAACAATGCTGGGCTAAAACACTATGTCTGAATGTCGTAAAATGAAGGAATTGTCTGCTCTGTACTCGGGAAAATTCCTTCCGATACGCCGGCTCAAAGGGAAGTGGAAACCTTTGATCTGATTGCCTGCTTACATAGACTGTGAAAAGAAGGGTACGATAGTCTTTTCAGTTTTGCGGCAAGACACCATTGATAACTCGTTTGCAATTTTTAATAAAATTCGACGATACAACGGGTTATCAATGGTGTCTTGCCGAAACTACCCAAAGCGCAAAAAGGCCATCGGGCCGACGTCGAGCGCCGTTGGCCCGTGCGCGTTCCAACGGCGGCCGACGTCAGCCCGATGGCCTTTTGCGCACTGGTTAAGACTGTTTGTTCTAAGCCTGCCATGGAGCAGATCGCTTTAGCGCTAGAAAAGATCAGAATTCTGTAATGGTCAAGAAACTGTTAGAGCTGTTCTTAATTGGACGAACTTTTGATCGGCAAACCTAGATCGGAGAAGATCGGCGACCTTTTGGTTTGTTTCTTAATTGAGGTTGAACGAACCTAGGCGAACTTCAGCAAACCAGGTTTGCCATGGTTCTCTTTCTTAGCTGAAGTGCTTGATTCGGCGTACTTACTGTCTGCGAAGGTGTTCAAAATGGCTGCCGCTGTGCCGTTTCACGATTTGAACGGTGTTTGTTTTTGTACTCCTTGCAGTAGCGACCCAACAAACAGCGTTGTGCCTCCCACAAATCAATAAAAATAGGTCTTGTTCTTCGCACGAGTGAAATATCGCCGTCCGCCATATTTGTTTGTATCGGTGACTGTCTTCTTATCTCCAACGCAGAAAAGGGTAAAAGTTTTGACCAATCAGAGAAAAGGTTTGCCTTGGTTTGCTCAACACGTTGAGCGAACCTTTTCCGACAGCGAACTATGGTTTGCCGAGTTCGTGAACTACTTCGAACTAGGTTCGACGAATGTTTAGATCGTCCAATTAAGAACCAACCTGGTTCGTCCGAGATCGTGAACTGTAGTTCGTCAGAGTTCGCGAACTAAAGTTCGTTTAATTAAGAACATGCTTTAAACCCTATTTTAGTTCAACCTTGTTCAAATGACGTCAGTCCCCACCCCATAATACGTACTACTGTGTATCCTCTGTGTCGTGTTTGTTAACCCTTCGGCTGTCGGTGGCGCCTTTTGTCGTTATGATTCCTGCAGGAATCATCGCGACAAAAGTCGCTACCGATATCCAAAGAGTTAATGACCAACTGTGCCATGCGAAGCGCAAAAGACAGTAAGTCCATTTTTGTGAAAAGCATGATTCCCATTGTACACGGTATTGCACTGACAATCTAACTTTTCATAAGAATGGACGTTCCTTCCGTCCTTTGCTTTCACACAACATAATTTTTACAACTATGTTTCTGCCAATAATTATCTTGCAGATATCGCAGACAGTCAAATGAACCAGGCTAGAAACTTGACATTATATAAAAACGAGCAAAAGAAATGCGACAACTTTAGTGTTTCCGATGATTCCAAAAATGTTTCATTTCTTTTGCTCGTAAGTATAGTAATAAAGTACGAGTATCAGTGCCTGAAGAACAATGGTGGTATGTACATCGGGTTTTCTACGTAAGGAAGCATCCAGGTTACAATCTGAATGATAAAATCAAAGGTAAACGAAGCCACATTTCACTGCTTCACAATGCCTCTAGCATATAAAGGTTGTTGACAAAACCACCGAGGCCAGCTATAGCGACTGTTTTCTTAGCATCGTTATGTGGAAATTCTCTTATTTTCAGTAATGGTGAGTTCCCAGAATAAAGACTGTCAATCTCTGGAAACGGAGATAGTTATCTTAATGTCGAAGCGTGGTCACCTGCATGGTGGGGTAACAATAGACGCAGCCACACGCGCTGTCTAAAATCCTCAAGTCAGTTGGAGTGAAGACACCAGGATAAAAAATGAATGCGTAATTAAAAGCAGCCATACAACCCAGTACGCAAAAAGCCATCGGCCCGAAATCAGCCGCAATGGGCCCGCGCACGACTGTGCGCAGGCCCACAGCAGCCATCTTCGGCCTGATAGCCTTTTGAGCGCTGGGACACAATTCTCTCACACTACTAAGTGATCCTGGTAGCGTATCATGATAATAATCCGATCCATCTTTTTCATTACGGTCCAGACATTTTCACAAAGCTGTTAATTCTTCAACGTGAATTCAAAGTATTTTAAAAGGTCAAATAAAACAGTTGTCCATAATGTAGATGTGATGAGCTAATTAACTCTTAAACTCCCAGAACTAACTGACTTCCATTCGATAGAGTGGAAGTTATTTCGTTCTGGGAGTTTACAAGATAATTTACGGTGCTGAGTGCCTGGCTAAAACACGACAGTTTCGTGAACAGTGTCAATGAAGAGTGACAAAATCTACCAATATGTTTTATATGGAAAAGAAAAGACGCAGAATATTTATCCTTTTTTTCCAGACAGCAAGAGATAAAATGGTTTGCACGTGCATGCGCACATACAGGAACATATACATGCATACATTCGTGTACAAATTTCCTAAATGGGTTGTTCTAAACTGTGTTTCACGTGTCGAATCGGAAATAAATGTTGTAAAATAGCAACAACGACAAAAACCAAACATAAAATAGGACTATCCTAGTAAGCAAAATGTCCTCGTCGTCTGCCGTCGGCCCGAGGACCGTCTGTTTTCCGGGATCTTTCTCAGTGGATAATAATACTGCAAGATCACGAATTTTGCACATAAACACTTGTAACATCGTGTGAGTTCCAACATATGCACCGATGCACCAGCGCACGAATGTACGCATGCGCTTGGCATTCACACACACACACACACACACACACACACACGCGCGCGCGCACACACACAAATCAATGTTTTCATGCACATGAATTCATGCCGTACAGACACGAATTTCGATCCCTAAAAATGTCGAATGGTTCACAAAGAAATACAGAATTTACATACAGGTTTTGACAAAATGGTGGCAAGTCGATCTCTAAAAATATCGAATGGATCATAAAGAAATACAGAATTTACATACAATATTTTGACAAAATGGACAATCGGGCAAGCAGTTCAACAAGAAACAATGCCTGAACAGGTGTAAGCTTCAGCCAAAATGATGACTATGATGGCGAGTGGAGAATTCGATCTGTAAGCTCCTTATTGCACAAACTGTACGCTTCTGTAGAACACAGACGTCAACTGAAATTGTAACCCTTTTCATCTTGATACACTATTGCTTGAAATAAATTTAACTATAATAGATAAGGGTGGTGCCAGATTCTGGCTCAACCCTTGAACTAAAATGGCTGATCTATCTCCTATTCTATAATGTAGCTTCATAGGACAATAAGCATTTGTTTATAAATCAGCCGGAAGATGCAGTGGGTTAACGTAAACGCCGACAATAAAACCTTGGGCGAAAAACATCAGATGACCTCAGTTGTTCCCCTCAGCTTTTTTTTACACAGTGAATCATTCTACGCTGTTACCTAGTTGTCGTAGTCGTAGTATGATGCAATCAAACCAGACGCAAGCACGTAGGGTTCTTGTAAAGAAACTTCACTCAGCTGCAACTCGTCATTCGTGGCACAAGGTTGTAGACCACACAGGAGTAACAGTTCTAACACTATTTTATTGCAGCGATGCAATCTCCGCACAATGCATCCACAAATGCACCAACACTGATACACTGTCTCCTCTACAATGCATAAACACTTTTGACACACTGCGTCTCTCATACAATGTACACACGTAATTCGCTAAAACGCCTTTTTAAAAAACACTATTACATATTTCCAGAACAATCCAGCAAATTCACACAACTCAACCAATCAGAAAAGAAAACATAACTAAAACTTATTAATATTTATTAAAAGGAACACCCTAGAAGTAACTACAGTGTTCGACTAACGTCTGTGCGCATTCGATACAAAGTTACAAAATGTAGCCAACCACTTTGACGTCATATTTGAGGTCACTAGAATAATCGAGGCCTTTTCCAGAACGTTCTAGGTTAAACGAGGTCGGACTACAGCAACAATGTAAAGAAAAGACGCGTCATTTTAGCTACACACACAAAAAAATCGATCGCAATTCTCCAAGCCCCCCCCCCCCCCCCCCAAAAAAAAAAAAAAAAAAAAAAAATGAATCCTACTAAAAAGGTACGTAATTCTTATCCAAAATAACAACAACAAAAAATATCGGATCTTTCCTATGATCAACACACACATGCTCTCAAAAAGATAACACAACCACAACCATAAAACACGCACCAAAACCATTAATCGTTACATATGTACATAATAATATTCAGCAATACTAACTGCATTCGGGTTTAACTCATTCCGGTGAGACGTGCCGCAAACGGATACATTTAAAATGAAACTTCATTTGCCATGCATCCGTTTGCGGCACAACGCGAATGAGTAGACAATTAACCCTTTGGCTGTCGTTAGCGCGTTTTGTCGGCAAAAAGCGCTACATACAGCCAAAGGGTTAATAAAACTACAAAGAAAACAAGTCTTCCCTAAATATCCCTGTCTTGAAACAAGATTAACACAAAAAGTCGACCACCTTCAACTACACACGTTTACAATGCAAATATCACATCAGTTTGTAACAATACAAAACAAGACTGGATTTTCTGAGTTTTAGCAGAGACCTACAATAGAGCACAAGGAAAACAAACGCACGTGCGCAGGCTTGAATGGACAGAGGCAGGACAATTTGCGACAGCCATAGAACAGACAAGAAACTCCACCATGAGTAATAACAGTTAACACTATAATTATTTACTAATAACGAATTGTGTACTGCTCAGTAGTCATCGGTATATCAATCAGTCACTAAAGAGTAATCAAAAATGGTTAATTAGCCCAAATTAACCCCTTCAGTGCCAGCTGACGCAGACTGTGCTTCTGCAATCTTCCTTCATTCAACACCAAGAAACCTTAGCTGTCCAACGAACAAGGATTCAAAGTGGCGTCAGCAAGTGGCATATATCCTCATGCGCCCCCGCAACTGCGATGCCTCATGAGGATCTATACCTCTTGCAGTTGGGTGGTGTTCATAGTTTCTTGGCACTGAACAGGTTTTAATAAAGCCCACCGTATAACGTGTATAAAGGCGACAGTGGCATTTGCCAGGGAAGCGCTATAAATCGCCTACACACGCGATGCACGGTGGATTTTGAAAACATGCAAACGTTGAAATTATGCAATTCACGAGAACAAAGTAACTTGACTTTTACGAATTAAAACATGCTTTTGTCTGGTTGTCAGTGTGACACCAAGGGTGTCACATGTGTTGGGAACGGACAGAGAAGAAGTTGGAAAGTTTTGAAAACGTCTATGAAAAGTTCGGATAAGCTGTACTCTCTTGAAAGCCTGCCGTATACCGCGTAATAGGCGACTACACGTAAACGGGATAGTCGGCGGGCTAGAAGCTTATTACAGTTTCGTTGTTATGATATTACAATATTGGAACGTATCATTCTGTGCCTTAAAACGTTCATCAATTGTTTTCAGCGAAAAATGTAAACTGTAAATCTTTGGTAAGGTTTAAACAATGGAACAAGCACACAACTAAATGAACGTTCATAATGTTACAGCCCTGTTCGCTTGATTGGTCACCGTTTGAGGCTGGTACAATTTGTGTATACTACCTGGCGGCAAATGTTAACTGCTATTGCCGGGGAAGGTTAACTCATTCGCGGCTAGCCGCATCCGGATGCGTGGCATAAGCCGCGCATCCGGATGTGGCTGCTGCGAATGAGTTAATGACTTCGATCGCTTGTACACAGCGCAAAGCAGCATACACTTTCTGTATCCCGCTTCAACTCAAATTGTACATCAATTATCCATCCCTAGCCCACCCACACACGCCAAGAGGTGATACGCTTGTATGAATTTTCTTTAAACGGTGAATATACAGGTGCTGGTCTGTGATTTTGGACCTTAAGGTCCAAAATCACAGACCAGCACACAAAAGTAACAATCTTACATCAGGAAAACACTGGTTGAGTATCAAAACATCGTCCTGTAGTGTAACGTTCACCACTGACAGTCCGTGAGCACGACGTTGAGACACAATATGGCGGTAAGTGTCAAGTTTCCACCAGAAGCCTGCCCATTGAAGGTAAAAGACAGAAAGTCCATATTTTGTGGACAGCAAAGATTTTCATTGTATTACAATGAAAATGTAGTTTTCACAAAAAAAGTGGACTTCAAAACTTTTGTCCTTTTGCAGGGCAGCAGCTTCAGCAGTTTCTTTGCAAGCCGCGGGCACAGGCTCACGATGATGACTGCATTGATCTTCCAGAACCATTGTGATGCCATTTACAATGACTTTCCTCGGAATGGCAGGAGGTCTAATGGCGTAGAAACTATGCAGGTTGAGGCAGACGTGAAAATAATTATGTGTGCAGACCTCTGATTTTGGACCTTACGGTTCGGAGCTGTAGTGTCCAACATCACAGAAATGTACGTACGTACTCCGCAATGGTAGCCTCGGACTTCAGACACAATAGCTTGCACGTCCACTGTTATTTTGAAACTTGTGGTTTCCCACGTTGTACCATAGCATCGCAATTTTTCAAAGTTGGCAGTCAGTTGTCCTCTGCAGACTATATACACTATGGTTCAGGAGACAGAACGACCATGCTAGTTCAAGGGTGATGCAGGAATAGCTTGGCGCCTATCGGCGCCAAGCGATTCCTGCACCACCCTTGAACTAGCATGGCCGATACATACATACAGCGTGTCAGAGTTGAAAGGCTGAATGCCGTAAGAGCGAAACTGCGTCAGCACACGGAATGCAAGTTGCTCAGTGTGTCCATTCACAAGTTTGGTGTATGCAGTGAGCAAATCCTTTCAAATACTCACTGAATACACATTTGTTGAGCAACTTCCAACAATCCCAAATTTTTTTTTTTTTTTTTTTTTTTTAAGTTCGCATGTTGCCCAAGTTGATTTCAAGCGCACATGCGTACTTCTATCTGTGCACGGACATAAAAGTACTAGCTGCGTGAACGCAGTGACACATAATAATATATCGTTTTGCGTCGATCTAAAATGGTGACGCACTCATGATCCCAGATACACATTATCTTGCTCTACTTGAGCAACTGCGCACAATTGTTTTCACCTGTTCTGGATGTCAAAGTCGTGGATGCTCGTAACTTGATGTCAGTATTTCAAATCACAGCAGAAAAGGATTGCTTTGTGCGTACACACCTAGTGCCAAAACGTACATGGTCAAGATTTTTAGAATTTTCAAAAGCAGTATGCACAAGCTGCTAGACTCGACTGAATCGGCCTTGATCAATTGAAAGACACCGTTTGAATGCCCTCTCCAAATGTCAGGGTGTTCAAGCAATATCATTCGGCTAAAAACGTCCACCAGGCACCCATTTTCGGCATCAGATGTGAAGGAAATATGAAAAGAAGATCTCAATAAGCTTAACCCCTTGACTTCTACTGACGATACCGCTCGGCGAAAAAGACGCGTGTCCACGCGTCTTTTCCGCCGAGCGGTATCGTCAGTAGCAGTCAATGGGTTAGCGCAGACCACCTGCAAGAGGAATAGATCCAAATGGGCCCCCATGTGACTGAGAATCTAGGCCCTTTGTTAGTGCCTTTGCTCTTCGTTCGTCGGAGTTGATCGGACCTGAACCTGCAGCGTGAAATAAGCGAGTATGGAGGCAGTGGCACATACGATGACCGTCAAGCCAAAGCCAAAGGCAGGCTTGAGAGAGCTGGCAGTGTTGCGGCTGGGCTCAGCTATCACACTGTTTTGCCCTGAAAAGAGAATAAAACAAGGCTCGTGTCATTAAAGCACCATTACGCGTAAATTTGAAGAAACAATTCAGCGCCATTTGTGTTTACTATGCCTTGTCGACACACCTAATGAAGCTTAACATCAGTTGGAACACGCAGCAAAAGCACATGCGTTATCTCACTCATTTATTTATTCTGCGCAGCCGTTAGCGTGTCATTCTATTTTAAACTGTTTTTCGTACTGATAGTCTTGTATTTATAGAACGGAGTAGAGTCATTGTCAGGTTATTTCATATAAAGACGACGTGTGCTGAACTGGATTCTCCTGTGTGTAAATGAACCTTAACTAGGTCTGTTTGTAGCGTTTCGTAACCATCTGTTACAGAAGTGTACCTTTAAACAGTTACGGCGGTAGTGGGCCTTTAACCCTTTTCCCTGCCAACGTACGAACATTTCGTTCCTGAAATCTGTGTCTGTTCACGCGACTGAACGACCAAAAGCCGCAACTGTCCAGGGAACATGGATGCAAAGTGGTCTCAGCAAGAGGCATAGATCCTCATGAGCCCCCTGCAGTCGCGGGGGCTCATGAGGATCCACGCCTCTTGCAGTTTGATCGCGTTTGCTTTTTCTCGGCACTGAAACCGACATACTATTTCATGAGACAGAGCAAGCATGATAGTGTAAGGGTGGCACCCAAACTGTGAACACCATGTTTAAAGGCATATGCTAGGATAGCTTTTCGCATGTCACCATGACAGTTCAAGGCTGGCGCCAGCATTGCACTATACGTATAACTCAGTGACGATCCATTTCCTGTCGCGATGCAATCGCACACTGCGACCATATAACAAATTTTAAAATTAAACAATTCAATTCGCGGCCAGCCGCATCCGGATGCGCGGCATAAGACACCCATCCGGATGCGGCTGGCCGCGAATGAGTTAAACTAACACGGCTAGTCAATCTTTTTGCTGCAGAGTGTTTACATGTCATGAAAGAATGGGTTTAGAGTATACGTGTACTATGTAAGTAAAATGCCAGATAGTCCAATAGAATTGGTTCAAAATTGCAAGTGTTTCGACGAAAAGAATTGGATTAAAAGCCCGGGCATACATGTGTAGCCGTGCGGCTGAGAGGTGTGCAAAATGTGGGGGAATTAAAAGGGAGTCAAGATGGTAGTCATGGTGCTTTTGTATTTATTGCTACCACAACATTAAAAAGAAAAAGCAGTACCTGCAAATAAACAAACAAAATAATAAGTAAGTGCCAAAATACAATAAGGCACTTAAACTAAACTACTAACAAGATTACATGGCCAATTAAAGTATATGATAACATAATATTCGACTAATTGAAATAGTATCATAAAGAACATAACCAAATGTCATGCAAAACAAAATGTAGAAAGGTATGGATAAATAAATGACACGGGGCGTATGCACATGTGATAAATAATCTCCTAGTCCTAGGCGAAACCGAAAGTGAACTAGAAAACATAATGCAACCTTAAACCTTTAAAGTGAGCTGCACACAATAACCTTCGAGGTCGCATTACCGCAGCGATGCCGTATCGTTAATTTGGTAACGATAGAGGCACGCTATTTGAGGTCGCATAACACAAGCTATTCTGCATCATATAATTATAATTATGAAGTTGTGCTACTTGAGGTCACATGACAAAAACGTTCTCTATCATTTACAATGATAAGAGCGCGCTATGCATCGTGCGCAGAACCCTTGAGGTAGCATAACAAAAGCGAGCCTGTGCAATACAGATTCGGAATCGCAGAGAGTTGACACGCCATCGCGCCACTGCAAGAGAAAGTTGCCACTTGGTAATGATCTACCCTCAAGGCACTACGCAAGTGTCCAAAAAGAAAAGTATCTAGTCAATAAATTGTATAAGTCAATAGATCAAATAATGAACACATGATTACTGAACTGACTACTTCAATATATAGCTGGGCACTAAAGACCTGATTAATAGTAGACAGTGCACAGAATTAAACATATAAAACTAGTGTGCCAATAACTGAAGGAACTTCAACTTTTCATGCAACAATAATACAAAATCACATGAAGCCTTAAGTCGCGATTGCCAGTCTTCGATACGCAAATTATATTTTAAAGATCTCCTGCCATGCGATAGCCTCGAGCAGGAAACCGGCAAGGCTATCCTACACTGGGCTGCGCTGCTGGGCAGTTACAGCAGTCCCAGCATGAGATCTTCACTGCGGGTAGGAAGGTCAGCTCAATGCATTACTTGACGTTGGTTTCCTTACCAACGGCTCTAGACATTTTTAGCTGATAATCTCCGATTTAATATTCTGTGATCGAAATATCTCCTCACTAATCTGGAAGTAACAAAAGGTGAAATACCACACAGTTACAGCAGTTGCAGCCGGTATGCATGATCTATGCGAGACCTGGCCCGCAATCATGAGAAATGACCATCAACATAATCATCAAATATACAAAACAAAAGCATGCTGGACGGCCAAGCCGCACAAGTTGCCTGAACTTCTACCGCCCAGAACCAAAGAGACTGGAATCTGGCGCTTAGTCAGCACTATATCAAGGATGGCAGGAAAAGATATGTACATGTCGCTGGTCACGTAGGCCGCCATCTACAGACACGCGCGAATGAGAAAAGAGTACTGCACACGCGCAGGCGATAAGGTACTATCAGAGTACTAATGGTGTTCTCACAGCTAGCGGCTGAATGCAGGAAAATCCAAGGTTAGGGGAAAAAAATTGCTATGTGCAGGTGATGATAATTAGCAAGCCAAAACCCGCTCTGTTACACATGCGATCAGAATCAGGTCAAAATTGCACGTATTTCGACGAAAAGAAGTGAATTAAAAGCCCGGACAAACATGCGGTCGCATGTTTGTCCGGGCTTTTAATCCACTTTTTTTTCTCTCTCGTCGAAACACGTGCAGTTTTGACCTAATTCTGATTTCCTGAAATCGTCTCTTCCGGGGAACGGAAGCCGACCTCAACCTGAGCACTTTTTCCTGACCGCACACTGTAACCCGGATGTAACAACCATATCCCACTTAGCCCCGCGGCCGCCGTCTCTCAAATTTTGGGAGGTGTTACCTGGCACCTATGTACCAGCTGCATTAGATGGATCGACCATGATAATTTAAGGGTTGTGCCTGATTAGCTTGGCGCCAACAGGCGCCAAGCTAATCCGGCACTACCCTTGAATTATCACGGTCGATCCATCTCCTGTCGCAGCCGAGCGCGTCGAAGCTAAATGGGTTAAAAATGTCTATACCTGTTTTGTAGTTGTACCCAGGCTCATTCCATCCGCTGTTGCCCCCACCTCGGCTGTTGTACCCGTCCAAATTGTTCTGGGGTAGGTTGTCCTTGCTACCCGTGTCCTGCCATCCTTCACTGCCGCTCTGGCTGTTGAATTCCGGGTACGGATCGTCTGGCCAGTCGTCGTTGGGCCCAGGGCGCTGGGTGGTGGTTCTCTTGGTGGTCATGACGGTGGTGGTGGAGGTGGTGGTGGGCTCGTATTTCGGGTACTCTGAAAGAACGTTACAACGCGTTTAAAAATAAACAATGTATATATTAAAAAAAAAAGCTGCGGTCGAGTTCGCACATATAGGCCGTTTGACATTGGAGCGCACAAAACGTGTTTTTTTTTTTTTTCTCTAAATATCTCCACAAAGAAACACTTTTCTGTGCCACTTTAAGAACAAATATCATATCGCGCCTATTGACCTAACATAGAACATGTTTACTGAACACTTATGATTTGTCCATTTTGCTGTAGGCCCTACAGTCGGGGAAAAAAAAATGGTGAAAAGACAAGAACAAGCCATATTCAATACCCCCATAAATAGTTCCCTGGCAGATTTCAATATCGAGGTCAAGCATGCAGACTTCATGTATGCCTGCGCTGTTTCAGGTTTGGAAACTTCGCCAATTCACGTGAAAATGGATCTTTCTTGTACTGGGCTTAATATATCTGGGGACCATTTAGGGATGTAAAATCAGTCATTTCATGAGCAAATTCCAAATTTTACAACTGTACAGCAAAACTGTCACATTGTTCTAGTTTCTTAAAAGTAAACCGCATTAAAAGTCAACGGCTGCCACTGAATGATGTTTGTTCTAAGATTGGTATAGAAAAGTGTCTCTGTGCGGAGATATTTGCGAAAAACGTTGTGCGTTCTGATGTCAAAAGACCTATAATAAAAGTCAGGTAACTCATTCTACCCCAACACCGAAATCCTTGAATTTTGCCGTTCTCCTATGAAGACAGCATTGCAGTGCAGGACACAGATCGACCATGATAGTTCAAGGGTGATGCCAGAATAGCTTGGCGCCGATAGGCGCCAAGCTATTCTGGCATCACCCTTGAACTATCATAGTCGATCCTTATCTTGCTGTGGTGTGTCTGGGGTAGAATGAGTTTTTAAAAAAAAAGGCTTATTCAGAGGCCTCCACCAGTTGTTTTCCAAATACTTTGTTTATGATAGCAAAAGTTAGGAACAATCAGCCAACCAACCAACCAATCAACTAACCAAAAACCAAACAAAAGCTAACGCCTTCAGTACTGTCGAGAAAAAGTGAACTCGACCCAACCGCAGGAGGCATAGATCTTCGTAAGACCCCGCAAAAGCGGCGGCTCACGAGGAACCATGTCTCTTGCTAAGATCAAGCTGTATCCATGTTCCTTGGACGGTTGTGGGATTTGGTCATTGAACACAGATTACTGAAACACAATCTACGTCCATCGGCAGAGAGGGGTTATTCTCCTCCTCAAAAGTTGATTGTAGTACAACGTAGGATATTAATTTTCAGCGTTTGATGCAAAGGCGTACTACAAACATGTCCGTGTTTAACTCATTCGCGGCCAACCGCATCCGGATGCGCGGCTTCTACCGCGCATCCGGATGCGGCTGGCCGCGAATGAGTTAACCTACTGTAGGTTAACCCCTTGACTGCTAGTGATGATACCCTTCCACGAAAAAAGGCGCGCGGGTTTTTTTCACCACCGACCGGCATCGCCAAAGGCACTCAAGGAGTTACATGTAACCTCTTCTACCGAGAAAAAGCGAATGCAATCTAACCCTAAGTGGCATTGATCCTCATGAGCCCCGCACCTATTGGGATTCATGAGGGCCTATGCCTCTTGCTAGGACCACTTACGCTTCTTGTTCGCTGAACGGTATTTACATATCGTCAGCGGCAGGTAAGAAGCTAACATATAGGCAATGGCATTTGAAAAGAACAAAACAAAATTACATGACTAGATGAACGTGCTGGTCTGTGATTTGGACCGTACGACGCGAAGCAGTAAGGTTAAAAATCATAGATCAGTACACAAATGTTAGTAAGATGTGTGTACAAGTCTTCCGTTCGTTCACTGACATTACCATAAAGTGTCATGGTCTCTGAGTCGCGGCCCAGCTGGTTTTCCGACATGCACTCGTATTCCCCGTAGTCATCACTGGACAGTGACTGGATGCGGAGACTGAGCGTTAGCGTGTTTTCGTCCTCGTCATAAACCTGTACACCAGACAGTCACAGCATTGAATAATGAATTCCGCACGCGAGAAATTTCAACCTCATTGTATAGGTCGTTTGACATCGGAGCGGACAACGTTTTTCGCAAATATCCTCGCAATCTTAGAAAAAAATTTAATATCATTTAGTGCCAGTGACCTAAACGATGTAATTTCAAGAAACTCGAAAGATATGTCAGTTTTGCTGTACAGTCGTAAAAAATAGATAATGAAATGACTTAAATTACATCCTTTAATATGCCCCAGAAATACTCAGGTCAGCCTATTTTAGTCACGTGAATGTGTAACCTGACCAGATTTTCAAACCTGAAACAACGCAGACATACATGAGGTCGGCATGCTTAACTCATTCTACCCCAGACAAACTACAGCAAGATAAGGATCGACCATGATAGTTCAAGGGTGATGCCATAATCGCTTGGCGCTATGGGCGCCAAGCGATTCTGGCATCACCCTTGAACTATCATGGTCGATCTGTGTCCTGCACTGCAATGCAGTCTTCAGCGGACAACGGCAAAATTTGGGGGATTTCGGTGTTGGGGTAGAATGAGTTAACCTCGATGTTGAAATCTGGCCGGGGCTTTATTAGGGTACTGGGAATGGCTTGTTCTTGTATTTGTTCACCAATTTTGCACGACTGTTCAGCAAATTCAACAAATCAAAGGAGTTAAGTAAAAAATATCCCACATTAGGTCAATTGGTACGAAATGACATTTGTTCTTTACCAAAAAGTGTTTCTTGCCAGAAATATTTGGAGAAAAAAAAAAAACGTTGTGCGATCCGATGTCAAACGGCCTATACAAAATAGTCTGCTTTACTCACTTGGCTGGAATCCCCTGGCTGTCGGTAGCGTTTTTTTCGCCGTAATTCCTGCAGGAATCATCGCGACAAAAGCAGCTATACCGACAGCCAAAGGGTTAAACCCTTGACCGCTACTGACGATATCGTTCGACAAAACAGGCGCGTAGATAAGTGTCTTTTTCGTCGAGCGGCATCGCCATAAGCGTTCAAGGAGTTAATCCCACCCTTTCACTGCTGAGAAAACGTGAACGCGATCTAAGTGCAAGATCCTCATCAGTCCCCGCGACTGCCGGGGGCTCATTATGATCTATGCCTCTTGCTAGGATCACTTTTTCGTCCGTGTTCTTTGGACAGTTGTGGCTTTTGGTCGTTCAGTGAACACAGGTTTCAGAAACAAAGGGTTAAACAACAAATCCATTAGTCAGTCCGCATTTCGACACTCTGTGAGGTCAAGTTTATGAACTCTGACCAAAAGGACCAAAATGAATCACCACATACAATCGCACACAAACATAAAGTATGCTGATTTAATTAACGCATTTAGCCCGAACAGCAGGAGATGGATTGACCATGATAATTCAAGTGTAGTGCCAGATGAGCTTGGCGCCTTCAGGCGCCAAGCTCATCTGGCACTACTCTTAAAATTATCATGGTCAATCCATCTCCTGCAAAAATGTCAAGCTCATCTGGCACTGCCATTGAGTTATCACGGTCAATTCATCTGCTGCAAAAGGCGCCAAGCTCATCTGGCACTGCCCTTGAATTATCATGGTCAATCCATCTCCTGCAACTGATACATAGTCGTTAGGTGATATCATCTCCGAAATTTAGGAAATGTGGCCTAGGGGCTAATTGGTTGAAAACAGTATTTTGAATTTGGTTCACCTCAATGTTGTATTTGGAGTCGCGATCGATGTCCTTGCCGTAGCGACGCCAAACGTTGATAGCGTGAGGATAGGCCGTCACCACACACTCCAGGATCGTTGTCTTCCCTCTGCTCTGGCCAAGCTTGCGATTTGGGAGGCGAATCTCGGGTGGAACTGAGAAAAAAACATTAATCGGTTAACTCCTTATGCCCGCGACTCGCCACAGCAAGATATGGTTCGACCATGATAGTTCAAGGGTGGTGGCAGAATACCTTGGCGCCTATAGGCGCCAAGCTATTCTGCCACCACCCTTGAACTATCATGGTCGATCTGTCTCCTGAATTGTAATGCAGTCTTCAGAGGATCACTCCAAAGTGTTGGTATTTCGTACCTCGGGCACAATGAATTAATAAATGAATGAATAATTGAACGAATGAATCAATCAATCAACGAATCAATAAATGAACCAATGAATCAATGGACTGTATTGTCGCGTGAATAAAACATTAAAAAAAAAATAGGGCTTATCGTCTTTTGTCCACCACGAAGGTGATTTCGAAGACGGGACACCCACTTGGGTCTGAACAAATTTTGACTCCAGCTGGATTCGAACCCTGGACCATTCGGACGAGAGTACACCGCTCTACCCACGAGCCACCCAGCTCCCCTTTAATGAAATAAAACATTTTCTTTTGATCACATCACATCACCGCTTTTCATGTTTGGATAAGATAAAGAGGCTTTAAAAAATATATTTAAAAAATAAAGATAAAAATAAGCTGTTGTCTTCAGCACTTACATTCAACGTAAACGCGCATCTGTCTGTTAGTTGCGGGCCCTACGCCGTTGAACGCGACACACTTGTATGTGTCGTCACAGTAACGACTGACGTTGTGGATAACGAGTACCTCCCCTTCCACGCCGATCTCTAAACAAGACAGATTTAACACACTGAATCACCAGGTCGGATCTCCACGTGTTATTAGTTGACTTCTAAATAATAATAATAATAATAATAATAATAATAATAATAATAATAATAATAATAATAATAATAATAATAATAATAATAATAATAATAATAACAATAATAATACTGAGTATTTATATAGCGCTTAATCTTAATCCAAAGCTGTAAGCGCTTTACTATCTGCACACAAAAATAAAAATACGATGACATTTGCACATAAGAACCAAAAAACAATATACGAACGCACCATTTTTACAACGAACTAAACAATGCATACATAATATGTTCTATTTAACAATCAGTCTATACAAGGAGGATTTCAGAACTACAACTAAGGCATCAAACACTGGCAGTTATTCAAAGCAAAGCTTAAAGAGGTGAGTTCAGTTTCAACGACCTCTTAAAGTCAGGGACAGGCTCACTGTCTCTGACCTCAAGAAGTGGTGTATTTCATAACACTGGGGCTTCATAAACAAAAGTGAGCTGACCAAACGTTTTACTTTGGACAGAAGGTATACACAACTTCAGTTTATCAGAAGAAGAGCGGAGTATACACGTGCAGCAAAAAGGACAAGTATTGTGGGCTGATGGCTGAAAGGCAGTTAAAACAGATTTACATAACTTTCTACTGAATACGTAAGGACACACGTGATATTATTTCAGGTAAGGTCAAACTTCTTAGAGTATTTAGAGTTGAGTTGTCCAATATTCGCTACTGTAACTGGTATACATGCATATAATCATATTTTGTATGTATATTTGAGTATATATTATATTTTATTATGTTATGTTGTTATGTTATGTTATGTTATGTTATGTTGTGTTATGTTATGTTATGTTATGTTATGTTATGTTATGTTATGTTATGTTATGTTATGTTATGTTATGTTATGTTATGTTATGTTATAAGTTATTGGTCGCAGGAGTTTGCTACACGGACACTTGTAGGCCTGCGGGAGGTCAAAGGAACCATTGTACCCCTCAGGCCAGCCCCTGCTACCAATAACGTATCTGTTTTCATTCCTCCACTATTTTCGTAAAAGAAATCAAGAAGACGTCTTCCGACCTGGATCACGTCAGACATGACTGACCGGTCAAAGGAATATACATTTATACATAATAGACTTATGACGTAATTTAAAATATTTCAAGACGTTGCCGTCTCAAGTACTGAGTGTGCTTGTTGTTTCAAACAACACTATAGTAACTTTTTACTTTAGAACGTTTTGGAGATCTTTTATAGAAAAAATCTCACATTCAAGATGCGTCACAAAGTGGGTTACAAGAAGTCCGCTATTTTTCGCTAGGGTTTCTGTATCACAATCACAAGGTACGGTTTGCGCTAAAGAGACTGCTCGTGTGACGTAGGGAGGAAAACATTATATTATATTATATTTGCTTGATATAGTGCCGATAACCGGCAGATGTGATTATGAGACCCGAATCAAACTGTCCGAGTCTAAAACAAAACTTTACCTCTCGTCTTTCAGTGTGCGGTTGATTGCGGTGTTCAGACAAAACGTAATTGGAAGAGGACTGCACTTCGGACTATCGACTTAGTGCGCAGATTTCGTCTGACTATGAAAACAATCAGTGCTTTCCACTCGTAATTAGATCATGGATAATGACAGAAAATACCGGCACGTTTGTTTATTTTTGCATTTTTCTAGGATTGTCGCTAACGCTATCGCCGTAGTGGGCGTCTTGTCAATTTCACTCGTTTAGCGATTCGTTTCGCACGTATGCTGGCGTCTGCGCTCCGTTCATATGCATGTGTATCGCAAAGGAATTCGAGAGGTACGTTCACTAAGAAATATTTCATCACTACTGGGAACTCGTTAATGTTGCAGTATGAGCATATTTCGCGTTTCCGTTTTGACAAAAGCGAGTGTCAAGATTGAATTTTTTTCGACCTGCAAAGAATTTTGGGAAGGAAAGTATATCAAGCAAATTCATGAATATTAATTTCCTTGTTATACTGTATATCAATACATGCGTCAAAGAAGGGAAAACTTTATGAAGTTGGTACATAGTTTTATAGCTGTAACCAAGGGAAGGTTCGACATGCGACTTTTTCTTTGCCGATGTCAATGCCTCAACCGTTCACATATAACGTTTCATTAACCACTCCCCTGCCACTTGACGCATATTTTGTTTATGCACTGTGTGTTCATTCGACGACCAAAACCCGCAACTGTGATCATGGACGCAAGTTAGTCCCAGCAAGAGGCATAGATCCTCATTAACCGCGCAGTCGCATAGATTCTCATGAGCCCCCGCGACTGCGGGGGCTCATGAGGATCTATGCGACTGTGGGGGCTCATGAGTATCTAAGCTTCTTACATTTGGAACGCGTTCCTTTTTTTTTTTCTTCTCAAGTGGTGAAAGAGTTGATTCATTCAGTTGTGAATCTGAAAAATCTAACAGTCTGGAAGGGTTAATACACAATGCCATCCCTAATGAAGGATTCTCAAAGCTGGGATTGTCCTCTGGAGACAGCATAACAGGCAGAGTATTGACCGACCTCGATAGTCCATGGTTGTTACCAGGATATCTTGGCGCTTACAGGCGCCAGTTAAAAGTTATTCAGGCGTCGCCCCTCATATTTATGGATTTGTGACAAAATGACGATGACAGCGAAGAGTGAATTTACGGCAATCAAGAGATTCGATGGGATTTTCGTATCAAACGCTGCCAACATTAACACTCCAGTTGTGG
The DNA here is from genome assembly GCA_036245525.1 of Semisulcospira habei. Taxonomy (NCBI): domain Eukaryota; kingdom Metazoa; phylum Mollusca; class Gastropoda; family Semisulcospiridae; genus Semisulcospira; species Semisulcospira habei. The sequence goes on along the minus strand of BTPG01000001.1, from coordinate 23,687,535 downwards.
GATAAGGTTGGTTTTTAACGGCTTGTATTAGAGTCATACAATGTGGCTATCAAACCATGGCGGATTTCTTTAACTCATTCAGCCCGGCGCACGTATTTCCAAATTTTGGAAGCGTCATCTAAGGACTGTGCACCTGTTGCAGGAGATGGATCAACCAAGATAATTCAAGGGCAGTGCCAGATTGGCTTGTAGTGCGTCAGGGCTGAATGGGTTAACATCCGCATGTAGTCATACTTTCAAACGCTTATCGAAAATGGCGATGCCAAAGGGCATGTGCATTGATTCTCTATTTCTTCCTTCGCTAAATATTAGCCAAATAATATGTCATCAATTTCGTCAACGCCTACATACCTTACACATGTTACGAAGACGTATGTCTGCTCGTGTTGTGCTCAAAACTGGAGTATCAACTATCAAAGGTGCATTCAACTTCTGTCAAATATTGTGCATGAAATTGTTGTCTTAAAATGTTCCATTAATTACAGCAAATAAACGTCATATGCGTGTCTTACGTGAGCATTTTTTTTATAACAAACATAGTTTAAATCCTGCTGATGATACCGTTTGGTGGAAAGACGCGATTTGACCCCTTGACTGCTGAGAAAAACTGAACACGACACAACTCCACGATACATGGATACTCATGTGCCCCCGCAGTTGCGAGGGGCTTATGAGGATCTATGCCTCTTGCACAGACCCATTTGTATCCGTGTTCTTTTGACGGTTGTGGCTTTCGGTCGCTGAATGACTAAGACTTATCTGAAACAGAATATACGTACAGTGCAGGGAAGGGGTTAGATCATTCGAGGCCAGGCGCATCTGGATGCGCAGCATAAGCCGCGCATCCGGATGCGGCTGGCCGAGAAATGAGTTAATGGGTAATTAATCATCGTATGCCTTTTACCGTCGGTAGTGTTCTTGTTCAGGTGATACCTGCAGGAATCACCTAGACAAAAACCTCTACCGGCAGCCAATGGGTTACAATTAACAAATGGCGCAAGGGCAGGCTTGGGGGAAAAGCAGAATCGCATTGCTCACTTCCAAGGCGGTCTAGTTGAGATCGTGCGATGTCTTCCACGTAACCCATTTCGTCCTGAGGCTGATTTAAAAATAAAAAGCTTAATGGCCTATGAAGGCCACCTTAGATTAAGAGACATATCAACCATTTTAGTTGAAAGGTGGTGCCAGAATAGCTTGGCGCCTCAGGCGCCAAGCTATTCTCGCACCATCCTTGCACTTTCAAAGTCAAATTATTTTCAAGCAGTAGTGTATCAGGATGAAAAGGGTAACTTGTCTCACAAAGATAGGTCGTGCTAACGGGCAGAATTTTACCAGTTTACAAAAGGTTGACTGGCAGACGTCGGTTTTCGTTCCCAGCGCACACTCGTGTGTATGTTCGCGAGCCGGTTAACACTTATGCCGACTCAGGGACTTTTGCCGGCTCACTGGATATACTATAAGCCATCTAGGGCAACCAACCAACCAGCCAAACCAACCAACCAACCAACCAACCAACCAACCAACCAAACAAACAAACAAACAAACAAACACACAAACAAACAAAACCATCACCACGGCTGCAGATGCCAAAAACAGCAAGAACAACAACAATTAACATATGTGACCACTTTGGTACTGGTTTCAGGCCACTTTATAAATTTTAAATACAAGCGATCAGCCGCAATAGCTGAGCTCTCCCTTCGCAACACGTGAATGTCCTGTGTTTGTCTTGTACTATGTTTGACTTCAGAATGAATGCGTGTGTTTCACGTGAGCGTGCGTACTGGGTTCAGTTCGAGGCACTTTGAGCCGATTCACAGAATTCGGTAAAGCGCCTATGTAATAATCGGAATTATTATTATTATTATTATTATTATTATTATTATTATTATTATTATTATTATTATTATTATATTATTATTAGCATATCGATTTCTCACGTTTCTCTTCACTCTCGGTTCCGTCGTGCATGAGTCCTGCAGGGATGCGGTACCACGTGACCGTGGGATGGGGCAGTCCTGTGACGTTGCACACCAGCTCCACCATATCACCTTCCTTCGCCACCACGTTCAAGCTGCTCGACAGATGGTCAATAATTTTGGCCGGCTCTGAAACAGACGAACCACACAATCAAGTATAAGCCCACACACTGAAACCAATTAATCTGGGAGCTGTCTTTTGAGATTTCAGTTCAGGAGACACTGAGATCGGCAAACATAGTTCAAGGTTGGTGCCAGAATAGCTTGGCGCTTGAGCGCCAAGCTATTTAGGCACCAACCTTGAACTATCATGCAGTCGGGATGGATGAGTTAAAATTTTAGAATATAAATTATTGTATATGTATTGTTTATGTATTTTGCGACATGTGCTAGCCTGGCTAACCCTCCAGTACACACAGTACAGGTGGGAGTATACAAACAGGGGTTATTGTCAGGGATGATTTTCGCGCCTGAAACCATGCTTAATTTACAATATCACTGACAGTTTCGATCGGATAAAAATAAACATGCTTTATGATCTGATGAGCTGAGATGCACCTCCGTTGTAGCTTCTGCAAACTGAATAGTTTTCAGAACAATCGTCGTGAGTAATTGATCAACACAGCTGTCTGACTTTTACTGTCCCTTGCGCTTTATGCCAGTATTGGTTTCAGAGTTTACCTACGCTGTAAAGTTAAAGACAGAAAGTCCATTTGTATAAAAAGCGACATTTTCATCGTAATACAGTGAAAATAGTGCTTTACACAAAACAAAATTGACGCACTGTCGTTTGCTTACACAGGGCAGAGAGTAAAATAAATAAATAAACAAATAAATAAATAAATAATACCCAATGAGCAGGAATAAGACTGTCACGATTTTGACCAAGTTGCTAGCATCAGCAATGTTCCGGTTTCAACACTGCACTCGAGGTGGTAAATCAAATTTAGTTTTGGAGTGGTCTCTTAGCATTGAGTGCATAATAAACACAAGACAGCTGGTTCACGAGCCTGGCCTGCTCGATGTGAAATACGGCTCTGGCTCTGCACCATGGTAACAGTGAGTTTCGGACTCTTGTTTCGGCATTGAACTGACACTAAGAAACATAATTCATGCGCTGTATTTGGAAATTCTCACCCTTTGGCTGTCGGTAGCGGTTTTTGTCGCGATGATTCCTGCAGGAATCATCACGACAAAAGTCGCTACCGACTGCCAAAGGGTTAAAAGACCCATTACAAACCCCGCCAATCGGCCGATCCCCTCAACGCCCATGCCCTTCTCTCCGGCCACACGCACGCACACAGATGCGTATCAAATGAAGCAAATGCCGATGATCGCAACATGCCGCATAACATGTGGCATATTTCGAATTATAAGTATACTGATAAGCAACAACAAAAAATGAGACATTTTCGGAATCATAGGAAACACTAAACTCCCTAAACCACACGGCTGAACTTCATCAATGTTGGAGAAGTCTTCTAACAACTATTCTGACGAGCAAAAGAAATGCGACATTTTTTGGAATAATCGGAAACACTAAAGTGTTTCCGATGATTTAAAAATATCGCATTTATTTTGCTCTTCATTATATATTTACATATAAGTGGCAGTAGGATCACTGAAGCTGCAGGTTGAAGGGAAGTGCCTGAACAGCTTTTGCTACTGAATACTCACGGTTGATCCGCCTCCCGCAGAAACTTTTCGATTCTGACTGAAATAATGGATTCGCTCCTATTGAGACTACATAGTATTGTCTGTATCTATTCGGAATGCGGAGTTCACGACCTCAACTGGTTTCAGGACATGACACGATTAATGTTAATGACGACAGATTTTGCAGAATTGGACTAACAGTATGGGCAAGCATTTGAGTTTCAGCATATTTACTCAAACTATGCCATCATGTTGCCTCGCCCCCAAGAATCGGCACAAACAAAAATAAAGAGACGAACTAACATAGAAACAAACAAACAAACAAAGAAAAAAGAGGAAGAAATAAACCCAAAATTTAAAAAAATACACAAAAATCAACAACACACAAACAAAGAAACAAACAAACGAGCATATGACTGAACGAACGAGCAATCGAGCGAACAAACGAACAAACGAACGAACAAACGAATGAAAGAACGAAAAAACGAAAGAACGAACGAACGAACGAACAAACAAACAAACAAACAAACATCCAAACAAACACAAATGGGGATGTGTTTTGTAAATTAATTCTTTTCCAAAGAGTCGAAATGAAACATTTTACACGCTAGGAAAAGTGGTTAATAATACGAGAAGAGAAACAACGCATGATTCAACTCATCAACACGACTGCCATAACCGACAGCAACATCTATCAATATTCATACATTCAAACACCAAAGGACCAGGCGAACGACCACCATGGACAGACATATCAGGATCTATGATGATTTGATATGTGTGAAATAGGCGGCAACTTCTCTCTCGTAGATGAGTGTTTAGTATGGGGGAGAGTAGAAATCAGCAGGCATTAGAATGCTGCGCGTGAGATGTGGGCTGTCGTGGCGTGACCAGCATGCCTGTGGTCTGAAGTGTCTCCAAGACTAGTGCTCTCAACACTGCTGCTCCTCTATCTAGCCAACACGATACATTTGCAAGAAGCATAGATCCTCATGAGCCCCCGCAGTGCCGGAGGCTTATGAGGATATATGCCTCTTGTTAACGGTGGGAAGGGTGGTCATGAAGATCTTTGCCTAAGGCTGATGTCATTTACTTTTTTTAACCCCTTCTCTGCCATTGTTCTTACATCTTGTTTCCGAAATATTTCTTTATTCAACGTCCGAAAGCCACAATCGTCGAAAAAACACGGATACACATTGGTCTCTGCAAGAGACATATTTCCTCATGAGCCCCTGCTGTCGCTAGTTCTCATGAGGATCTAGGTTTCTTGCGGTTGAATCGTTGTTCACATTTTCTCGGCAGTGAAGGGGTTAATCGTGATGGGTAGGTATCTTCTGACGTTCAGTATACACTAGTGGCAATTGGTTCACATTATTCACATGTGGGAGGTTCAGAGATGTCTATACACGGTGAATGGTTGCTTTATGTGCCAAAAGTGTCATTCCACGATGGGTTACATGGTTTTATTTCGTATGCATTCAAGACGTGTTTTCCCCCATTTCTTTTCTTTATCAAAAAATAATTGAACAGATTTTTGCTGTCAGCGAAATTTTTAAAAATAAATTAATTCGAGTCACGAGAAATAAAATAAAAAGACAAAAAGGACGCTGCGCGATGGACTTTTTGTGAACAGATCAATTAACAAAACCTCTGGTTTAAATACGCTTTGTTTAATTGACGTAGACGGAACTAAAACAACATTCAATTTGTCTCCTCTGGAATCTCATCAGGTAGAAAGGACTCCCCGAAGGCAGTGTAAATTGCCCTGTTCTGGTGATCTTAAGCATTCTCCCTTTTGTTTCCTTCCTGGAGGTTTTGTCGCTAGTCGAGTCGACAGAACCAGACGTAAAATTCAGACCAAAAAAAGATGACTGCCAAGCGTGTAAAATGCAGGGTAGAACCCAATGGAGGAAGAAACACGCTTAGAAAAGATAGCTACAGCACAACTGCCACTTTCCTTCTTCTCTGACAAAATAAGTAGCGACTGAATTCTATACTTGTTTGTCTATTTTGAAAAATAATAATAAATTGTGTTATAACTGTCTTTTCTAAGCGTGTTTCTTTACGTTGGGTTCTAGGTTCTCAGAACCAGATGTAGACGACATGGGTTTCACCGGGTTAATTCTGTGACTTCCTATACGTTATGCTCAAGCCCTTGGCTGTTACTGATCGGTGGTGCAGTGAAGATCCGTCGCCTCAAATTCTATACAAGATGTTAAATCATTAGAACTCAAATGTAGATTACATTTTAAAACGCTGGCACCATCAGCAGTCAATTTATTTACATGCACATGACTTTTGATGGTGTCAACACCATTAGATCAATCTCCTGACTGTTGCTGACGATACCTTTAACTCATTCAGCCTTACGACAGTATTTCCCAAATTTTGGAGGCGTCATCTAAAAACGATGATCGACCATGATAATTCAAGGGCAGTGCCAGATTAGCTTGGCGCCGACAGGCGCCAAGCTAATCTGGCATTACCCTTGAATTATCATGGTCGACCCATCTCCTGCTGTAGTGCGTCAGGACTGAATGGGTTAAGACGCGTAACTACGTGTCTTTTCCTCCGAACGGTCTCGTCAGCAGCAGTCAAAACAAACCAAATTTAAATCTGACTTCTGATAGAAGAAGCAGATTAAACTTAAGCTTTCGGTGAAAGATTGATTCATACTACTTAAAGCACGATTCACTACACAACAACTGTGTCGCTAAGCATCATAACACTGGACGTGTCTTTCGTGACAAATGAAAAGGCGTCCAGCTTTCTGGATTCTACTCTTGCTTTCTCCCATGGGTACTGTCAAAATTAGCTCATATTACACAGATTTTCAGAGCGTAGTACGCGGGTTTATGCTGTGGAGTCGTCTGTTAAACCAGAAACCCTCGACATGCTACGACAGGATGTGGATCGGCCATGATGATAGTTCAAGGGTGGTGTCAGAATTGCTTGGCGCCTGTCGGCGCCAAGCTATTCTGACACCACCCTTGAACTATCATGGTTGATCTGTCTCCAGAACTGTGACACAGACGTCAAAGTGATAATATCATCCTTGTGATTATAATGCGTTAATTAGCGCTTGTATGCGATACGTAACAGAAGAGAAATCCAGTCAGACATTAACCTTGGGCTGTCACGGTTTTGTACAACCCTGAGAGCTGAAGGATATAGTTTGATGGGATTTATCTTCCGCGATATCAATACTGATTCGGCATAGGGCTCTGTGGAAAAAGGAGAGGTGGACTGCATGATTTGAGTCTTGGTATCTGCAAGTCTTTCACTTTTAACGGAGCTGCCATAGACTCCCTCTTGTTAGTTTTCACCGCCTCCTTGGAAAGTTAATTCCTTCACATTCCATAAAAAGTTCAAACTACACAGAATGTAGTGTACGTAGGTAGCATATTATGAGTTACTATTGCTGGTCAAGAATTTAGACACATCGATTAAAGTGCTATCTGTAAGTGGTGTTTGTTCACAAAAGGTTGGTATCACATGACTGCTAAACTTACAAAAAAACACTGATGTACAGATTTAGTTCACCCCCCCAACCCCCACCCCAGCCCCCCCCCCCAGCCCTCCCCCCCCCCAAAAAAAAATTAAATAAATAAATAAGTAAATAAATAAATAATACAAATATTTAATATATAAATATAATAATAATAATATAATAATAATAATAATAATAAATGAGAAAAAGGGGGAGGAGGATGAAACAGCAGTGACTTGCTTTTTTCTATATTTACGTTTAATCTCTGGAAACTCTCCATCAAAAGTGTTTAATTAAGATGTGACGCCAGCAACGCAAACAGTTTACAAATAGAGATTACATGATATTTGACCGGATCATGTTGCCGCAATGTTAAGTTTGGCTCAAAGCTGATATTTATGAACATCACAGCGATGCACTATTGTTTACAGTCATTTGTTTACAGTCATGTCTACATGAAATCATATTCGATGAGTCAACCACGCTGTTTCTATAGCATACGCGTGACCCAACCTAAACATCACCCAGTGCGCAAAGGCCATCGGGCCGACGTCGGCCAGATGGCCTCTTGCCGATTGGGTAAACACCAGTCCCTCTGAGATATGTTGCAGTTGAAACAACACACAAGAGTCATTTACTGATGCGCATAAATGCACATATTTCACAATCATGCATACGCCGGACTCAGTTACCTCCCCCTTTTGAGGCAGGATTAGCCGGAGCCGATCTCGGCCAAGCAAGAGGTATAGATTCTCATCAGCCCCTGCGAATGCAGGGGTTGATGAGGATCTATACCTCTTGCAGATGGATGGTGTTTGATCAGGGACTACGCTGGCCAACCGTCGCAAGTCTCAGGACAGTAGTGCCTAATTGTATCAACCGCGGACATTTCCCTAACTTAGGCCGATCTATAAACGTGCCCATCCATCTACAATCTTGTCATCAACGTAACGCGACCAACCAGTATTACTGACGCTACGGTTGGTCGAAGAACGCAGTTTGCTGGGGGAAAAGTTTCGATTAGTAGTATCCATCCCTAGAAAGAGGCGTTCAGCGGCGAGAAATTTTGAACACCACCCAACTGCAAGAGAAATAGATCCGCATGAGCCCCCGCAGTTGCGGGGACTCATGAGGATCTATGCCTCTTGCCGACACCACTTTGAATCCATGTTCATGGGACGTCTCAGGCCTTTTGGTCTTGAATTCACGAAGCTGACACTGTACGGGTTAATTTGTCTTAATTATTACTGGGGAGCTGGGTGGCTCGGTGGTAGAGCGTTGGACTCTCGTCCGAAAAGTCGTGGGTTCGAATAGAGCTGGGGTCAAAATTTGTACAGACCTCTTTTCGGTTCCCAGTCTTTGAAATTACCTTTGTGGTGGACAAAAGACGTTAAGCCGTAAACGTTTAACGTTTTAAATTATTACACTTTTTATGTGTGAAATACGAGCTCGCGGTGTAAATAAACATATCAAGAAAGAATACACTAAATAGCTGCAGGCACCAAAACGGTAGCTGGAACTTTAATTTTTCTCTCTTGCTTACCCCCTCCCCCCCGCCCCCCCCCCCCCCTCACATCTCTCATCCTTTTAACATAGGGATTACAGCCTACTTTGTTTAAAACAATGTCGGTTATAATAATAATAATGAATGGTTCTTGTATAGCGCAAAATCTTTTTGTGGCAACAACTCATTGCGCTAACACACACATTCAAACATGACATAGACGATGTGAAACATTACAAATAAATACAACAGGACCACGGATCTACGACTGAGGAAAAGCAAGCTGGAAGAAGTGAGTTTAAGTTTCAACTGAGCCTTAAACTGAGAGAGAGAGTATGGATATTTCGCAGACTGGCAGGCAGTGAATTCTAATCTGAAGGTGCGGCAATCAACTGATGAAGCTGAATGAGCGTTCACCAACAGTTTTGAAGTTACGTTTAGGAGCCTTCAAAAGTTTCTCACTCAGTGAAGGACCGCAGAGAACGTGAAGGCTGGTATGTGCAGAGGGAAGCAGAAAGGTGAACCGGGAGAGACCCGAAAAAATGACGTATGCCAGAGTAAGTTGCCATCTTCTACTGGCATCGAAACTTCACCGGCAGCCAGTGGAGTTTTTTAAGCATGGGTGTCACATGGTCGCGTTTACGTTTCTTCAGAACAAGCCGTGCAGCGATGTTCAGAATCCTTTGCAACCAACATACATACCTGTTCCATTGGCAGACCTAAATAGAGGGAATTACAATAGTCGAGGCGGGAAGTTACCAGCGCAGTGACTAGTCTAAACAAGTCGGATATAGAAGCACTTTTTCAAAGGTATCGACAGCACTTTTTCTATGTTAAATTTACATCGCATATAACAAGCTTTGTAAAGTAAATCGGGGTCCCCTCAGTGTTGATTCGTTATATCCGAAGTGGGTACTGTGTATAACAATTAACTCATTCAGCCCGACGGCCGAATTTCCCAAATTTTGGAGGCATCATCTAATGACTATGCACTAGTTGCAGGAGGTGGATCGACCATGATAATTCACGGTTAGTGCCAGATTAGCTTGGCGCCGACAGGCGCCAAGCTAATTGGCACTAACCGTGAATTATCATGGTCGACCCATCTCCTGTTGTAGTGCGTCAGAGCTGAATAGGTTATACAGAAAGAATGAATTCATTCAATCATTCATTCATTCATTCATTTATTATTTATTTATCTATTTATTATTTATCGGCGCACCGCCCCTAGCCAGCAGTAAACGTCAGGCAGTTGACCACTGCTGGAAACGCGAAAGCGGAGAAAAACAACTACAGAGCTTCCGTGACAAAAACAGTCGCAGCGTATTTGAACACCTGAAGCGCACCTGAAGCAAGGAGCTGTTTATAACTGACATTATTGATTCAGAGGACGTTCAGAATAAACGCGCAGGCTGGGCACTATCTTCACAATTAACACAATGTCAATCTGATCTGAGAGACGGTTTCCTTGCCTAACACTCGGTCTCACAAAACGCTCAAGAACATCTGGTGCTGGCGCTAAGCTGATGGAGTACCTTCCCAATGCGCAAAAGGCCGTCAGGCCGACATCGGCCGCCGTTGGTCCACGCACGGCTGTGCGCGGGCCAACGGCGGCCGACGTGGCCCGATGACCTTTTGCGCAATGGACTATTAGACAAAACAATCATTTAGGGGTATATCTAAAGGTCATGCGTACTCTGGTTTGTGATTTTGGACCTAAGGCTCTAGTTCGAAAGATACCAAATAACAGATGAGCACACCGCATGAGATTACGTATGAATATTAACCCTTTTCATCCTGATACACTACCGCTTAAAATTAATGTGACTATCATAGTTCAAGGGTGGTGCCAGAATAGCTTGGCGCCTAAGGCGCCAAACTATTCTAGCACCACCCTTGAACTGAAATGGTTGATCTATCTCATAACCTGTAATGTAGCCTTCAAAGGACAATAAGGAAATTTTCACAAAATTCAGCCTCAGAATGTAATGGGTTAGAGGACCCTGCTCAATGAAAACAACAACAACAAAGTGGGCCAACACTGCGCAAAAGCTCCTTTATTACTGTTTTAGTATGCAGAAGGTTTAACTAACTTAACTCATTCTACCCCAACACCAAATCCTTAAATGTGCCCTGTCCTCAAGACTACATTGCAGTGCAGGACACAGATCGACATGATAGTTCAAGGTGATGCCAGAATAGCTTGGCGCCGTGGCGCCAAGCTATCTGGCATCACCTTGACTCTCATGGTCGATCCTACCTGCTGTGGGTGTCGGGTAGAATGAGTAATCGGTTCAGTGCCGAGAAAATTCGAACACCCCCTGCAGAGGTTACAGTGTTATCTCATTGCGGGGGCTCATGAGGATCTATGCCTCATGCTGACACCACTTTGAATCCATGTTCCTGGTACATCTAGAAGATTGCAGAAACACAGTCCGCGTCAGCTGGCACTCAGCGGTTTAACTGACAATGTTTACATGTCTTACCAGTAAAAGAATTTCATGATATTTCATGCTATGTGTGGAGAGTTCCCCTGTAGCGCACGAGGAGCAGTAGAAATCCTGTTACGCTTGCCTATGCTCAAATGGATTGTGAACGGTAGGGTAGAGAAATTAGCCATCAAAGTCAAATAGTCCACACTTGCTACTATTCGTTCTGTCTCTCCTGATTTGTCTTATGTCTTGTCATTGGAAAACGTCTTATCGTCCAGGTCAGTCTACAAAGCACAGTTCGCGTACTTTAACTCATTGTGCCCGAGGTACGAAATACCAACATTTTGGAGTTATCCTATGAGGACTGCATTACAATTCAGGAGACAGCTCGACCTTAATAGCTCAAGGGTGGTGGCAGAATAGCTTGGCGTCTATATGAGCCAAGCTATTCTGCTACCACCCTTGAACTATCATGGTCGAGCCATATCTTGCTGTGGTGTGTCGCGGGCAGAATGAGTTAAACTGTCCAGAAATGTAACTGGATCCGAAAATTATTTTTTAAGACAATCTAGTTGCTTTTTCTGTCGAGATTCATTGTACCAACAGTTTTATTCAACCCATTACATGCTGAGGCTGATTTTTTTTTTAATTGCGTATTGTTCATGAAGGCAACATTACAGATTAGGACTGAGATAGACGAACCATTTTAGTTCAAGGGTGGCGCCAAAATAGCTTGGCGCCTCAGGCGCCAAGCTATTCTGGCATCCACCCTTGAACTATTATAGTGAAATTTATTTCTTTCAAAAATATATCACGATGAAAATGGTTAATTCAATATATGCACCGAGTAAACATCTTAATTAGATTGCCAGTAGTTACCGGCATAAACTTTAATACCGTTCAGTTTAATGATGCTGCTGCAGAAACTTTTCGCTAGCTGAAGACAAGGGGAGACAATCTTGCATCACCGACATGGGAGGGAACTCGTGACAGGCGGGATGAGATATCTGTTGGCCTTACAACGATTCATCTTGTGCGGGGCCAGTCGCTCATCCAACTACCTCCACCTGCAAGAGGCATAGATTCTCACGAGTCCCTGCAGTCTGCAAGGGTTAATGAGAATCTATGCATCTTGCTAACAGAAGTCGGTTTATTTTGCAATCTTCACATTTCGGGACTAACTCGTCTCTTGTAGATGAGTTCAGACAAGGAGAAAACAAAGCCAAACTTGCGGCAGGCAAGAGGCATGGATTCTCATGAGCCCCTGCGAATGCAGGAGCTCATGAGAATCTATGCCTCTTGTAAGACGGGTTCAGCGCAAGACTGGCGCCATGAAATCAGGACTAGGGTGGTGCTTACCTTGTCATGTTTGATAGGATATGATGAGGGAGGGCGCGAGTCAACACGAACGAGTTCATTACTCGCGAACATCTTACCAACACCGCCGCAGAGTTTTATCCTTGGAGTGAGTCACCACTGGCCGCGACTTTTGATTGGTTTGTAACGTTGCAGTTGCGGTCTCCGTATTACTATTATCAAGATTTTTCCAATTAATTTTCGCGATTTAAGATTATTTCATACTGGGAGATTCATCGTTAGATAGTTACGTTGAAGTTAAAGTGTGAACACGGAATCGAGGTTTCTTTTGTATTGCTGCAATATTTAAATCGTATAATTGTATTTGAATTATACCGTTTCCCACTGAATTTACAGCATCCAACACACGATTAATCAGCCGTATAATTACCAGTTTCATTACTGAGCAGAGAATATTCTGGAAATGGATTCTGTGACGAACTTTTTATTATGGAATCGTGGCTATTTCGGTCCAGAGCGCTCGCCTCCGTGGACTTCATTTCCCCCCGACCCCTTCACCCTTCCCCCCTCCACACACACCTTCCAACGTCCACGTCTACTACCCCCCCCCCCCCCCCGGCCCCCTCTTCGCCCCCCCCCCCCCCCCGCCCCACCCCTCACCTACCCAAACGAACCCCACCCCCATCCCACCACCTCCTCCCGCCAAACCCTACTACTCCCCCACGCAAAAAAGTTTTTTTTCGGGCCGAAGTCGGCCGCAGTGGGGCCACACACTGTCGTGCGCGGGCCCACTGCATCCGACAATGGCCCGATAGTCTTTTGCTACTTGGGTCTTGTGGCCAGCCCGACGCCCCTCGACTCTCCACAATGACAGCGCAATCAGCGCGGCGGCCAGTAAGACTATCACAGGCGAAATTGGCTCTACTGCGGCAAACTTTGAAATCAATAAAACTCATACACCCCTTCCAATTGCCTCGCTCCCTTCATCTTTGCCATCTATGATTTAAAACTCGCTCTCGTGAATAGATGTACTCAGGTTGAACTGTAGCAGCGAAATGGTTTCGCGTGCAAGAGGCGCAGATCCTCATGAGCCCCTGCTTTCAGCAGGGGCTCGTGAGTGATCTGTGCCTCTTGGCAGAGAGCGGTGAGAATCGTTCGGGTGTGTGGTCAAATCCGATAGAAAAAGTAATTCGTCGGGGGTCGGCCTATGCTTGTCAATATTTCATGCTGCAAGATACAAAGATCTTCATTGGCGCCTGCAGATGAGATGGCCATATGAAGATCTATGCATTATTCAGTTGTAAACGTGTGCTGCATTTGGACCTGTGTCCATCCGACGGAAGAGGTCATTAGCAGCTATCAATGGCTCATCTGCAGGAGGCATAGATCTAAATAATGGCTTGAAGAATGCAGGGACTATCGGTGAATTATGCCTTGTGATTCGAAAGATCAATTTCTCTTTCAATCTATGTTCTTTAAACGGAGGAGGTCAGCTAGCATACGTCTCCGGCTTCTAATAGATCTCCATACTAATCGCATGTACCGGCGATGTTTCATTTCTAGATATCGAGCATTGCGTGTGAGCCGGGTTTGCGTTTTTGTGATTGAACAAGGAAGGAAATTAGAATGTTTCTGATCACTTTTTCCTGGCTATAAACGCTTGGCTGGGGAAAAGGAGGGGAGAGATATGAATGATGGATCTTCCTGATGCTCTAGTAGTCGTAGACCGACCACGAACCGTATCCTTCATCCCATGAATTCTGGCTAGCAAGAAGCACATGCACAATCCTATTTATTTATTTTTATTTATTTATTTATTTATTTATTTATTTATTATTTACAGTGCCTTTATTTATTTGCAATGCCTTATCTATAATAAATGTCTAGCTGTTTTGGGCATTTATTTATTTATTTATCTATTTATTTATTTATTTTCAATGCCTTTATTTAATATATGGAGGTAGCCGTTTTATTTATTTATTTATTTATTTATCTTGTATTTACATTCTATTTCTTATTTACTTTCTTTAGTCTATTCTGCCCAAAAACGCTCCAAAAGAGATGGGTCGATCATGACAGTTCAAGGGTGGTGCCAGAATAGCTTGGCGCCTCGAGGCGTCAAGCAATTCTGGCACTACTCATAAACGATCATGGTTGATCTGTCTCTTGAATTATAATATAGTCTTGAGATGACTACCAAATTTGCGGATTACGAACTTGGGACTCAAATGCGTTAGGCTTAAATCGTTTAATGATTTGTGCTTCTCATGTGCATGTGTGCCGGAGGACACATGCACTCAGGGTCCAGCACGCACAAGCTCACCGGCGTCAATAGCTCTAGTCAATGGCAATAATCAAAATGTCTATGATCCACAACTGAAGGGAGCAATCTTCTTCCACCTCTGCAGACTACATGGGTTCATTTGAATCTGTGTCACTTGAAAATGGAAGGAAACCTTCTCTCGTGACCAATGATAAAGCCTCCATAAAGCAGTAAAGGACCACTACTTCCGTAACTGTTAAAGGCACACTTCTGTAACAGATGGTTTCGAAACACTACGCACAGGTCTAGTTATGGTTCATTTAGACACAGGACAATCCAGTTCAGCACACGTCGTCTTTATATCAAGTAACCTGACAATGACTCCACTCCTTTCTATAAATAAAACGCTATCAGTACGAGAAACAGCTTAAAATAGATCGACACGCGGTTGCGCAGAATAAATAAGTGCTACCACGGGTGTGCTTTTCCTGCACGTCCAAACTGCCATAGAAGCTCATTAGGTGTGTCGAAACGGCATAACAAACACGAATAGTGCTGAAATTTGTCTTTAGTTTTACGCGTAATGGTACTTTAATACCCGGTAAGCAAAAGGCCCTCGGGCCGACGTCGGCCCGAAGGTCTTTTGCTTACTGGGTATAGGTTCGTGACGATCTGCGTGATTTGCAGGTGGAGCGGAAAAAATATCCTCAGAGTATAATGCCCTCGTTATGACGAAGCGTCCTACAACTTGACTCTGCGCGAGTAATCATGCAAGGGGGGCTAATCACGTGGTCAAACACATGACCGCCAGCCGATGAGAAGTTTAAACAGATTCTCTGCACCGTTGGCGTATTTCATGTTCACAAGACTCCTTTCCATTTCACTACCACATCTAAAGCGGCCGCTATCATCTGATAGTCAACGAGTTGCAAGAGACTCATCGACAATTGTACATGAAAGCAATTCTAGTGTGTCTGATTAAAATGATGCCGCTCCCCCTCCCACCCACCCACCCACCCCCGGGCCCCCCTCTCCCCTTCCCGACTTCTCCCCTCTCCTCTTCCCCCCCCCCCTCACCCCTCCCCCCAAAAAAAATAAATAAATAAATATATAAAACATTAGGAAAAAAGGAAGGTCAGTAAGTTACTCTAGGGTCGAAATATCACGATCCGGGAGTTTTTATCTGAAGACAACATAGATGTTCAGAAGGTAGATCGACCATGATAGTTCAAAGATGGTATTAAAATAGACAGGCGCTAAGCTAGCACTACCTTTGAACCGTCAAGTTCGATCAATCTCATGATGTAGTGTGCTGAGTCTAATTGGATTTTAATCAGGCACAAATCTTGCACTATCACCGTCCGCTCATGTTTTCTTTTATATAGGGCTAGCCGTTTTGAACATTTATTTTTTATTTATTTATTATTTATTTTTATTTGTTTATTATTTATTTATTTAACTGAATACTACAGCCTTTTGGAGTATCGCTAGTGTGACGCAACATGAAGCAACATCCAAACCATTTCTAACTGTTCCCTGCGGGAATGGGTGGGCAAGTTGATGCGTTTTCCAGAAAATGAATGAGCATATAATCAGCAGAGCACACTGTAAAACCAACATGTTCATTTTTAGCATTCTGTCTCCAGTTTGTTTTCTGGAGATTCAGCTCATACAGAGTTGATTCAACTCGTTGAGGGTTTAGCCTGACGAAAAAGCAAACGATGAATCATAAATCAAATACACCATTTAACGTAACCCCTTCACTGCTGAAAAAGGTCAAAGACACCCAACTGCAAGAGGCATTGATCCTCATGAGCCCCCCGCAACTGCGGGGGGCTCATGAGGATCAATGCCTCTTGCTAACTCCCGCTCTGTGTCCTTTGTAGACTGCTGGGACACTTCGGCGTTGAGTAATAACAGATTTTAGAAACTCAAACTCCGACCACTTGAGTTAACGCTTTGGTAGAACCACAACAATACAAAAACAGTCATTAATTGCAGTTTGAACATTTTTCAAACTTTCAGAATTTGAAGCTCGAAACTCGTAACTTCCGGTCAGTTTGCAGGATGTGCGGCTAAGACAAAACTGAGGTTTTGTTTGCAACGAACGACTCCCAACGACGAACGAGAGCGATACCACCGCCATACTACCATACACATAGACAACACTCCAAACATCTCCAAGAGGCATAGCTCCTTATGAGATCGGAGGGCTCGTGAGGATCTATGCCTCTTGGAGATGTTACGGTCTAAGCTGATTATTCGTCTTGATCTACCTCTCGTTCGTTGCTGGGAGTAAAATATCTAAGACTCGAATATCTAAGACTCAAAACCGATACACTTTGTCAAGCATGTCCCTCTTTATTTCTAAAACAAACAAAACATTCTATCAGAAATTCTTCATCGTTTCGAAGGAAAGTTGGACTTTCCTGGATTACTGATTCGAAGCGGATGTGCACTGCAAGAACTCGCTTTTAGAACAGAAAAGCCGCTCTCAAAATCAGTTTAATCACAGGGTGGAGAAATACATGTTATGTGTCCCTCGCCGACTCCGAGCGTCCTATTCCAGGGGCACAAAACCCGTATATTTCCTCGCCCTGTGGTACAATAAACAGTAAGCAAAAGGCCCTCAGGCGGGCCACAGACGCTTCCAGCATTCGCTGTCCAAGATGCAACTATGCGCGGGCCAAAAGAAACATTTGCGCACTGGTTATACCTCGCTGCCACATATACTTCACTGGCCTCTTTCGTGAGAAGATCAAATTTTCCAACTGCGATCGTTCGTGGAAAAAACAAGTCATCAAATGTCGACTGGCTTCTTGCGCCTAAGCACGCCATTTGAATTTATGACCGTCGAGTCTTGAGTCACGTTTCTTCTTGCAGTGTCGTGTTTCAAACACAATTTCCCAAACTGCTTGAACTTTACCAGATTTCCTACTTAAAAGACACAATTTCAATTACTCTAGCTGAGTCCCATCAAAACTGATTGTTTGCGCTTGGTATAAAGAGAATATGCCATCACTCTATGAGCGAACATCACTAATCTGCAAAAGACACAGATTTTTATTAACCCCTGCAGCTTATGGGAGCTAATGAATACTTTTGGGTTTCCTTCATTCACATCTGTGCGACTTAGGCAGGTCAGACAGTCGGGTGTTTTAGTATGCGACGGCGATTGTCACATGAGTAGGGATACGACGACTCCATAAGAGAATATCACAAGAAACGCAAGTGGCATAGATTCTCATGAGCCCCCGCCAATGGCGGGGGCTCATGAAGACCTATGCCACTAGCTAGTTCTATCTGGGTGTGTGTTCGTCATGCTGAAATTTATTTGATTATCATGGCCAATGAAACACGAAGAAGACATAAAGGAACTGGCAGAGAACCATGACTGACGGCCTATTGCCGAGATTGAACTTAAAATTGCACAAAATCAAACATCAAATTGTAACACAGTCTATATTAGTTACTATATACACGGTGATAAAGATCATACATCACGAAAAGCATTCCAAATTTAATTTAATATGCAGAACATAATCACATATTGTGTTGAATAAAGATTCTGTTTCATTCGAGGTCTGTGTCAAACGTCTTGAATGGCCTTGTAATAAATTTAGTTGTTTTTGTTTAATGCAAGAAATCGTATTCTTTGTATTTCACTTTTAAATATTTTATCAGTTTCATCTTTTACGACGTGCGAATTATTAGGAACCAGTGTAACCACTTTCAATACTGCTGTTTTAGTCCGGCGCTGTACGGCCTGATTTTGCAGTAAAGACCATTAACCCGTTCAGTACCGAGAAAAGTTGACCACCATCCAACTGTAAGAGATATAGATCATCATGAGCCCACGCAGCTGCGGGGGCTCGTGATGATCTATGCCTCTTGCTGACTTCACAGTGATTCCATGTTCCTGAGACAGCTGCGGTGTCTTAGTGTTAAATTAACGGAGAGTTCAGAAACACAAAATGCGTCAACTGGCATTGAACGGGTTAGACAAATCACTTAAGGTGGAACCGCGCAGTGAGATAGTTATGTGATCAATACCTAATGTGACTATCGATTGATTGTTCATTAAAAGGAGCCCGCCCCCTTCCCCTCCCCCCTCCCCCTCCCCCTCCCCCCCCCCTCCACGCCCCACCACCACCCGTCCGGTCAACACTTTAAGCGATTCTACCTACAGCTTAACCCCCTTCCTCTCGTTTGTATCCTTAGTGAACGCAAACTATCATCGTTGATCGTGTTGTACCATGTGCACGGAGGACCATTGCAGCTTCGCCCTGGTTCAATCCGACACAATCTGAACGCCACGTAACTGCAAGGGGTATAGATCCTTATGAGCCCCCGCAGTTGCGGGGGCTCATGAGGATCTATTCCTCTTGCGAAAAGTAAAGCTTATGCACTACCCTCGAGGTACACGGCTGGTCCATCTTCTACCGTCCTCTCAGCCAAAAATTTGGGTTCTCCACACACAGCATTAGGCGGACAATATTGTCGCTCAAAAATGGCGCGAACGTTCTCCCAGCACTGAGTGGCAGCTTGTGTGTAACTGCGTCGTAACAGTGAAGTTAAGTTTGAAACGAACGACTGCCAACAACGAACGAAAGCGAAATCGCGACGGATGACCAGATTCTACCACAAGCACAGACAGCAATCCAAAACATCCCCAAGAGGCATAGATCCTCATGAGCCCTGCGGGGCTCATGAGGACCTGTGCCTCTTAGTGGAGATGTGTGAAGTATTGTCTAGATGCTTATGAGACAAACTGGTTATCCGCCGTGGATTTCGCTCTCGTTCGTTGTTGGGAGTCGTTTGTTGCATACCTTCATGTTCTTTGACAGGTTCAGGAGCTATCGACATTATATATATTAACAGGCATTGTGAAAACGCGTTTATCGACTGATTCTTCCACAGTGTACAGAAGAAACCGATAGTGTATGTTGATATATCTTTGTATTAAAAAAAAATTCCTCGACGTAAACCTGTGCTGACGTCAACTGTGGCGAAAATTGCGCCAATTGCTAATCCGACCTAGAGCTGTCTCCCCCTGAATGCACGGTCAACACTAGTGGTGATCGCCCCTTATCAACTACAGTCAACCAGCGAGATGCGGCCTGATCACAGAACTATGCCAGTGCATCGAAATTTCCGCGACTCTGGGGCCAGCTGCTTGAGAGAGCTTAGTCCTGCGCCAGCCACTAAGCAAGGGGCTCCGCTAAAGCGGAGCTCCTTGTTTAATGGCTGGCTCAGGACTAAGCTCGCTTATGCAGCTAGACCCAAGGTAAAGTTATCTGAATACTTCGTTACAGATCAGGTGACACACCCATCATGGTGGTGCCTAAAGGCGCCAAGCTATTCTCGCTCCACCCTTGAACTATCATGGTAAGCCACCAAGCTATTCTGTCTCTTCCATTGACCGTTCATGGTTGATTGGTTTAGTACATTGCTGTGATGTGTCGGGGCTAAACGGGGTTTTCAAGAAACAGCGTCAGCAGCAGTTACTAACCTAGCCAAAAGGAGGCCGGAGCTCAAATGAATCTATGCCCCTTTCAAATGAAGACAGGTCCCATTTTGCTCCATAATAGACCGGTTGCGAGTTCCCGAGCAGCACGAGAACGCTCGCTAGACTACCTACTTTGAGCCGAGCCTAGGCTTGGCGAGCCACGAAGTATGGGCAACTCGGCTAGCTGTTACGCTTATCTGATACTGTTTTGTTGTGAATCACATGCAACATGCGACACAATTTAAGCTCAGATTGACACAAAACTGTGGACGATTGCTTTTTATCATACAGTTGTTACAATACAACCTTTTTATTTTGTGGGAATAATACTGAGGAAAAAGATCACGCAACATTAATTAAAATTGCATATGGCATGAAGCCAATCACGGTGGCTTCGGAAAATGGTCTGCCATGCCGTTTAAATAGATAACATAGTTGTTTAACTTTGTTATATCAAGACTATATATGCATTTTATTCACTTAAACTCTGCTAATATTGGGCGATTTCACGGGAATAATTTGTTTCTATAAGTTTTCCTGCTCGCACTGCCGATCGTTCATAGTCTTGTCCACAGCCAACTGTGCTTTTTTGCCTATCGTGCTAATCAGCGCACTAGTTTTGGGGAACTCGCGACCTCGGTATTATCGGCATACACGAATCGTGCAGGAGTTTGCGAAGTCGACTATTTCAGTGTCTGGAGATTTTCAGGAGGTCGGCGATATTTCACAAAGTGACTGGTCAGGAACTGCGGTCCTTGTTCGACCACCTGGACTACTCCATAAACAGTCACACGCTCAACTCCCATCAGAGTCTCGCTATCTAGATCACGCAGACGATAGCCGATAGACGATAACTGTTGGCGGCAAAAGTAAAAGATTCCCATGAGCTGGTACGTCTGTACTGCTCATGAGGATCTGTGCCTCCTGCAATTATAAAAAGCTGATAGTCCACAACTGGCTTTATTAGAGTGAGTGACACAAGGTGATGGAACTAGTTTCATAGAGAGATAATCATTAACTCTGCGCTTTAAAGCAAGTAGTGGTTGTGAATGCATCAGGGCTATGATTTTTTTAACCCCGTATCTTAAGCCGGGGAAAGCCGAATTCTACCTAGCTGGCAAGAGACATAAATCCTCATGGGCCCCCGCAGTCGCGGGGGCTCATGAGGATTTATGTCTCTTGTTAGTCCTGAGTTCTGTGAGTCCACGTTTGGTCCCACTTCATTTGTATTCTTCACGCGAATGTCGGTCAGTGTGCAATGGTATCGACGCGAAATCCGCGTCCACTGGCTATCAAGGGGTTAATATTACCAAAGCGAAGAGTAGTATTAATGTATGAAACAGTGCGAGAAGTTGGGGTATTACGTTCAGCATGAAAGATGTGACGTGTGCCAAATGGGGGAACACGCACAGCAGCCTGATCCAGTGTGTGTCGGTGTGCGTGCGTGCGTGCGTCTCTTGTTAGTCCTGTGTACTTCGTGCCCATTTTTGGTCCGATTTTATTCCTGTTCTTTACGCGTTTGTCTGTCAGTGTGCAATGGTTTCAGTCGCGATATTCGTGACCAATGGCAGCGAAGGGGTTATAAAATCATTTAATATCATAATTTTTTTACAGAAGTCATTAATTTTTATTTTGGTGTACGATTCGTCTTTTGAAGTTCAGTTGAAGACATACAAGTATGCAAGTCAAATATTTGAATAAAAAAAGACAGCGTATTAAGAACTTGCATTTTTTTCTTTATATCTATGAGAACACTAAACACTTGATTTTGTTCTTTATATCAATGAGATCACTAAAACACACATGCGCGCGCACGTACTCCGACACACACTGGAGCAGGCCGCTATGCGGCACCCTCTCCTGTGTTCCCCCATTTGGTACACATCATATCATTCATGCTGAAAGTAATACCCCAAGTTTGCAGAGGCACGCTTGCTTGTTAATATTTTGTACGTGTAAAGGTGTAGCATAACCCCTTCACTGCCAGTGATCACGAATTTCGCGTCTGAAACCACTGCACGCTGACCGACATTCGCGTCATGAAGAAATAAATGTAACAAAGGCATAAAGAACACAATATTAGCAAGACATATAGACATAAAGCAAGAGACATAAACATTGGGTTTATATCTCTTGCAGCTGGGTAGAGTTCGCATTGTCCCGGCATTTGAAGGGACCAACCCATGGAATTATAGCGGCCTGGTACTTTTCATGCCTCGACCGTGGTGCAGTTATCAGCTCGTGACCGGAGCATGTACAACGTCGATAATCATTCTTCACTGACAAGTCTTAAAATGGTCCGGCACTATAACCAAATTTAGTGTCTCTTAGGACACTCCAGCTTTAATCGACGAGAAGTCCACTCATCCCTCTCACGTCGAACACGGCTCCTACAAGGTGCGCTTTTCGTCGGAAGGAGGCATAGATCATTATGCCCACACGCAGACGCTGGGCTCCTTGAGAATCCTTTGGCCCTCAACATGTACACGTATTACATTAATCCTCTTGTGGAACGCATTGGCCCGTTCAGTGCCAGCTGACGCGGACTGTGTTTCTGCAATCTTCGTTCATTCAACAACTGAAAAACCTAGATGCCCCAGGAACATGGATTCAGTGTGGTGTCGGCAAGAGGTATAGACCCTCATGAGCCCCCGCAACTGCGGAGGCTCATGAGGATCCATACCTCTTGCAGTTGGGTGCGTTCGAATTTTCTGGGTTAAAACACACACACACACACACACACACACACACACACACACACACACACACCGACACACACACACACACACACACACACACACACACACAATCGTTCTTACACAAGAGGAAAAGATTGTCATAAGCCCCTGTAGCAAGTAGGGGCTGGTGAGTATCTATTCCTCTTGCTGATCTCATTTATGTACAGCTTTTCCAGACGAAGCTGGTTGAGAGCCTTATTTTAGCGGCCACAAGTATTGGCAGCTCTTATCGGAAAATAGTAGTAAATCATCCCCCAAGACCATACGTTGATCTCGCAGCCCGAAATGATTTGACGTTGATGATAATTACACCAATATAGTGCCGGAAAAAGAGTAGAAACAACAAGGTGAATGCCCTTCTACACACCTAGAAAAAAAACAACTTCGGTTTTAAGTTTTGAATTTGTGAACTAAAGTCCAAGGCTCAGTTGCACAAGTGAGCTTCGTGCTACGCAAGCCACTAGGCAAGGAGCTCCGCTGTCGCGGAGCACCTTGCCTAGTGGCTTGCGCAGCACTAAGCTCACTCATGCAACTAAGCCCAGGAGATGACTGAAAGTCTCGGCCAAGGACATATATTATTCAAGACTGTTTTATACAAATAGTACTTAAGCAAGTGTCTTGTTTTTATCGATTGAGTTACAATGTTTCCGTCCATTCAATCGTATGATGATCCCTAGCATACATCATTTGAATCATTTTTTTTTAAACATATATATAATATCCAGTGAACGAAAACATTTTGGTCTGTGAAGGCAAGAGACATGAAGTCCATGTTGTGAAACAATGATCATCTTTCTTTTCAGAGTATGACTTTTTTTTATACTGTCTTATTTTTTTCACAGACCAGACGTGTCTCAGAAATAACAACACAGAGCTCAAATGTTCATCTCAAATGTTAAAGTTTGTCTTTTTCCGTTTCTGCTGATGAAAAGTTTCAGACTTTGATCTACGTCACGTAAACAACACCCCAAAAAGAAATTATTTCATAAGCTGAACGAGTAAACAGCATAAAGGCCAAAGTCTCTGTGGCAAACCAAATCGCTGTACTTTCATACTACAAATCATCGCTCAAACCAGAACGCCTCAGCGTGAGGAACACGGATATCCGCAGGTTTTGTTTCTTAAATCCTTGTTACCTCAAAGCCAAAGAACCCTAAACGTCCAAGGAACATGGATATAATTATAAAATGGTGTCAGCAAGAGGCATAGATCCTCGTGAGCCCCCGCGACTGCGGGGGCTCATGAGGATCTATGCTCCTCTTGCAGTTGCATTGTGTTTACTTTTTCTCGGTAGTGAAAGGGTTAACGCGTGTTGGTTTGTGATTTTTGAACCTCACGGCCTAGAGCCACAATATAAACAAATCGCAGACCAGCATACGAATAAGAAGCGAAAGGGGAGTATATTCCCCACCTACCCTCACCCATTGCCCACGGACTCCCTTGCCTAGCCTGCACTTGCAGCTTGGCGGGTACGAAGTGTAAGGGCTGTTCATAAAAACCTATGTGTCTCCTGTACATGCGCTGCACAACGCATGGTTGTCTCCCGTCGATTCGCTACCGCTCGTCAGCGGTAGCGAATCGACGGAGACAGCCAGTGTGAAGCTGCTCTTGTTTTCAACTTCAAGGATGGAGAGAAAAAGACTGAGACGAAAAGACCGAAGACTTTGGATATTAGCAGGGGATTTTCCTCAACATCCAACAAAACAGACTTGACAAATCGATTCACCAAAGGGTCGTAAATCTTAAAGTAAACAGTCTGTGAGAAAAATGACACGCCGAAATCCCTGATAATATAAGACTCATCCCTCAGCTTCTGCGATCTGCATAAATCTATATGAGAAAACGATTTGTAGGCCCCTGTCTAGAAACAGCAGCGTTCACTTTTTTTTTTTTCGAAGACAGACTGCATGAACATCATAAAGAATAGGCACGCAAAAGTAGTAACCGAAAGTTTTTAACTATTGATATAATGCGAATTTTAGAATGTAAGCATGACAATATGAGGGCCTGGATAACATTTCAAACTACTAGTCGTCAGCGTTGTGTTAACCCCTTCACTGTCGAGAAAAAAGTGAACACGATGCAACTGCGAGAGACATAGATCCTCACGCATCCGGATTCGCGGCGTAAAGCGGGTCTGTAAAGCCGCGAATCCGGATGTGGCGTAAAGCGGGTCTGTAAAGCCGCGAATCCGGATGCGGCACGTCTCGAAAGAGTTAAACCACGAGCTAATAACAACGTAATCCTGACCTTCCGCAGCTGGCATTATACAGCCGTCCACTGAACAAAAGGTACTGAATAGTCGGAGGGGACGGATTTGTTTGATACCTCGCAGCAACTTAATTGGTATGATTTGCTTGAAGCCTTGGAGGACGTCCCACTCTATAGGCCTTACCCTAACTGGAGACGTATCACGGCCGATCTATTTCAGACATCTGGCGTTGACATTGAAAGAGTTAAAGCGGTCAACAGTCAACCCATCATAAAGAACCGTATGTTGGAAAGGCAAACGATAGTAATTTAGTCAATTTATGTAAAAGAGAGATTTTCATTTTAGTTTACAATGACAATCTCGCTTTTCACAAAAATGTCCTTAGTGTCTTATTAACGTACCACGTATAGAGATTGATACTACAACATCCCAAAACTAATGCAACGACCGAGGTATATTCACGTAGTCAGGGTACATAGTCAGGACACTGTCCACATAAATCATGCACCATGCCAGAGGACAGAGATTGCGTTTCATTGCTAATATTACGCCAAAGAAACCCAACCGTCCGAAGAACATGGATACAGTGAGAGGCATCGATCCTCATGTGCCCCCACAACTTCGGGGGCTCATGAGGGTCTATGTCTCTTGCAGTTGGATCGGGGTTTTTGGGTTTTTTTTTCTTTCTTTCTTTTTACCGACAGCCCACAACGCCCGCAGCAGTACAATTAACCAGTCTATTGACCTTTTGAAGCAACTGTATCAGGATCGAACGTAACAGGGGTGGCAAGAAATATTGTCATAGCCACGGGAGTTAATCCGACAATGGATGTCAGGATATCGACCCAGTGTCACCACCTGTCAGTCTTGCGGGTCTGTAAACAGGACGATACCACGTGGGCGAGACACTCGGTGAGGATGATGATGTAATGGACCCTTGTTAACTCATTCAGCCCCGACATATCACAGCAAGACATGGACTGAGCATGATAGTTCAAGGGTGGTGCCAGAATAGCTTGGTCCTCATAGGCATCAAGCTATTCTGGCACCACCCTTGAACTATCATGCTCGATCTGTCTCTAGAATTGTAATAGTCCTTCAGAGGACAACTTCAAAATTTGGGGATTTCGGTTCTGGGGCAGAATTAATCTACGCCTGTATTGAAGAGGCGGCAGATTTTCATAAGCCCTCTAGGCACATAAACTCATGAGGTCTATAGCCATAGGCACAAAAGTCACCATGACAATCTGTGTCTTAGGTATACAGTTCAAGAATGTCTATGCTTCTTGCAGCTAGCTGGACTGGTCGAGCTAATTCACCTATTTTAGACACCACCGACGCAGTGAATCGGCCATGATAGCTCAAGGACGATGCGAGATAAGCTTGACGCCTAGCAAGACTCTAAGAAATCTGGCACTACTTTAAAGTACCACTACGCATAAATCTGAAGACACATTTCAGCACCATTTGTGTGTGTTATACCTTGTCGACACACCTAATTAACTTTAACAGCAGTTTAGACACGCAGCAGAAGCACGCGCGTAATCGCACTTATTTATTCTGTGCAGCCGTTGACTGAGTGCCAATCTATTTTTAGCTGTTTCTCGCACTGATAGTGTTCTATTTCTAGAACGGAGTGGAGTCATTGTCACTGAGGTTACTTGATATAAAGGTGTGCTGAACTGGATTGTCCTGTGTCTAAATGAACCATTACTAAACCTGTGTGTAGTATTTCGTAACCATCTGTTACAGAAGTATATCCTTGAACAGTTACGGCGGTAGTGGGCCTTCGACCAACCAACCACCAACCAACCCGTTAATTGGGCATCCAACCAACCAACCAACCAACCAACCAACCAACCAACCAACCAACCAACCAACCAACCAACCAACAAGCTCATTATCAATCACGGATAACTCACCCTGTACATGGAGTACGACGGGTCGGTACTTGACAGGGTTGGTGTTGACCTGACACATGTAAGTTCCTGTGTCCGCGGGCCGGACTTGCCTCACGTGCAGATTCCACTCTTTGACGTAGGGCCGCTCGAGGCTGATGCGCTCGTCGGAAATGATGCGGCGGTCCTCGAAGGTTAGCAGCTTACCTCTGTGGTCCAACCAGACAATCTGCACACACAGAAAGTTAATTATAACCCCTTCACTGCCGGTAACAAATCTGAACATGATCCAACTGCAAGAGATATAAATCCTCATGAGCCCCCGCAGTTGCGGGGGCTCATGAGGATTTATGTCTCTTGCTGACATCATTTAATCATTGATTGGCTGAAGCTCGTTTGCCTTGCCATAACAGAGTTAAAAAGCACAATCTGCGTCCACCGGCGGTGAAAGTGTTAATTAATTGTATATGTACTGCTTGGTATGGGCGACATGTTTATAGCGTATATCCGACGAAGAAAGAAACCCGCTTAGAAAAGGACAATACATAGTCTTTTCTAAGCGTGTTTCATTCTTCGCTATGATGCTTTATGCATTCTACACACTTGGCAGGCACCGCTTTGGTCTGGATTTCAACATGCTCGTTGTCTTATTAAGCTGTGAGAAGGCGTGACTGATTCAGTGGGAAATCACATCCCAGTACACAAAAGGCCATCGGGCCAACGTCGGTCCGATGGCCTTTGCGCACTGGGGGGTATGGATGAATCGTCAATGATAAACCGTAAGTCCTACTATAATAATAATAATAATAATTAGCGCATTAAATAGGCGCTTTATCCCAATTGAAAATCGGCTCATAGCGCCGCCGCGACTGAACCCAACAAGCACGCTCACGTGAATCACGCGCATTCACTCACACACTGTACATAAACACAGAACATTCACGTCAGTGGTGCTAAGGGCAAGCTCAAGCGAGCTACTGCAGTTTTTGGAAATTCAACGTGGGCTGAAACTGATGCCAAAGTCGTGGGGGGAGGAAAGAGCCGGAGTACCCGGAGAAAGAACCCCCGACGGTAACGGTGACACTAGAGGAGAAAAGGCGACGCCGGAACCCGTAATCGAACCTCGCACCTTTAGCATTGGTGGCAGGCGCCTTAACCGCTGGTATTTACTGACGCGCTGGTGTTTACTGACTAGCATTTATAAAACAAGCCACGTACTATTGACACATTATTCAGTTTGCGTATAGTGTGTACTGTCTAGTCGTTGAAGACGAAGGAGGCTGTAATCGTGAAAAACCAGTGTGGAAGCTCAAACTGATAGCAACTTGAACACACATCTCGCCAGTCTGACAACACTTGCGCAAAGATGAAACCGTAACCGTTAAGACATAAATGCTGCCCATCTCAGTTTTTGTTTACAGTCAACAATTCGATATCTGCTTATTAAATGCATACGGTTTCTTCAGCAGACACCACTTTTGCCCACAATGCGGTTGACAATAAAATATCTTGTATCTTGCAATCTAGGCAATATACACCGCTGAGGGTGTATCAGTTGTACAGAATAAATTCCCCAAAGAGACCTTCAGACCGCCTCTTCTGTTCGGAAGATTCATGAAACCTCTGAAACTGTAGTGACTCACGAGAATCCATGTTTCTTGTTAACTAAATCGGCTGTATCAGTTGTTCGGACGGTGGGTGCAGCACTTTTTTTCTCCAAAAAAGAACCATCCAATTTTGCAGGGTTTACAAATTACATGCCATCAAACCGATCATTTTTCCATCAGACATGTTAAACATCGGTCTCCCAATGCGCAAAAGGCCACCGGGCCGCCGTCGGCCGTCATTGGCCCGAGAACGTCCGTGCGCGGGTCTACGGCGGCCGCCGTCGGCCCGGTGGCCTTTTGCACATTGGGCTGGAGTCCCATTTTAGATCAGAGGCTGTTCCCCGGAGAAACAGTGTCATGTCGGCGCCAAATTTCACTTTAAATATAATCTTGCTGGCTATCTGAACCATGTACAGCGCAAATAACCATCCCAGGCTCTAATTTATCTTAAAGACTCCTTGGAGGTTGAACATGTAAGTTAATAATAATAATAATAATAATAATAATAATAATAATAATAATAATAATAATAATAATAATAATAATAAAGAGGATTTATAAGGCGCCTATACATGGTAAGATGCTCTAGGCGCCGTACATACGAACAAGAAAAATATTACACAAAAGGTTACAAAACCAAAACCATGAGTACAATTACACAAAAGAACAGAAAACGAGTAAATACATGAACACTGATAATCAAAATGGGAAAAGATGGGTTTTAAGACTATGTTTAAAACTGGCACTGGACTCACTGTGTCTCAAGGATTTAGGAAGATCATTCCAGAATGATGGACCCTGGTAAGAAAAAGATCTCTGCCCAAATCCTTTAGTCCTTACTGAAGGAATCCGAAGCATTTTATTGTCAGACGAACTGCGCAACTGCCTGTAAGGGATATAACAGTGAAGGAGCTCTGAGAGATAAGTGGGTCCTGTGCCAGAAAGGGAAACATGACAAATGGACAAGACTTAACTGCAAGTGGACCCTGTTCTGAAATATGTGTTAACACCTCATTCTACCCCAGACACACCACAGCAAGATAAGGATCGACCATGATAGTTCAAGTGTGATGTCAGAATAGCTTGGCGCCTATGGGCGCCAAGCTATTCTGACATCACCCTTGAACTATCATGGTCGATCTGTGTCCTGGACTGCAATGCAGACTTCAGAGGACAACGGCAAAATTTGGGGATTTCGGTCTTGGGGTAGAATGAGTTAACTCACCGCCAAAGAGCCCTAGCCGACACGTCACATCTATACACAATGGTATCACAAAGAGGCATAGACCCCCGGGAACCAACGCAACCGCCGGGGCTCATGAGGATCTATACCTTTTGCAGCTGGGTGGTGTGTTCAGTGTTTTCGGCAGTGAAGGTGTTAACCCTTTGGGCGTCGGTAGCGGTTTTAGTCGCGATGATTCCTGCGCCCAAAGGGTTACAGACCCGACCTTTCCGTCTGCCCCTACGAAGTAAACGTGCAAAAGCATGTATAGGGGTTGGGAAAGGAGGGGTGGGTAGGTAGTGGGGGTGGGGTGGTGAGGGGGGGGGGGGGCGGTGGGACAAATTGAACACGCACGCCGATAGCAAAAAAAAACAACAACACTATCTGCAATTCGTAACAACGAAAAAGTGAATCTATGATTCTTAGAATAAAAGAAAAAGAAGAAGAAGAAATAACGGAAACTTATTTCAACCCGTTGTGTGCCGAGAACATTTCAACACTAATCAACTGCAAGAGGTATAGATCCTCATGAGCCCCCCGCAGTTGCGGGGGCTCATGATGTTCTATGCCTCTTGCTGACATCATTTTGAAACCTGTTCCTGGGATATCTAGGGGTTTTTTTTGTTGGCTTTTTTGGTTCTTGAATTAACAAAGATTGCGAAACAGTCTGCATCAGCTGGCACTGCGCGGGTTAAATTTGAAACCTTTGAGTAACGTATCAACCTTCCTTTTATGAAGACACTCAGTGATATAGACTACAACCATAATAACTAGTTCGATAAAAGTTCCATTGAACTATGTGTACATGTAGTATGACATTCAGTTCAAGTACGTTCGACCGGTGAACGGTACTCATAGAAATTTGATTTTTTTTTTTTAAATTATTATTATGATTATTATGATTATTAGTGTGATTAGTATGAATACATGATAACGATTATTTTTTTTAATTTTTAAAATTTACTTTATTAATTTTTATTTTTTTATTTCTTTCTTTCTTTATCGATTTTTTAATTGACTGACTGATTGATTGATTGATTGATCGATCGATTGATTGATTGATTAATTGATTGATTGATTGATTGATTTTATAATTTATTTTATTTTATTATTATTATTATTTTTATTGTATTTATTTATTTTTTTTTTTTTTTTGGGGGGGGTTGTGTTTTGTTTTTTGTTTTTGTGGAGGCGGGGATGGGGGGGGGGGGGGGGGGAGGATGGGAGGGCGGTGATACTCAATCAGTATATTGCAATTAAAAATGGTCTCCCTTATCCTGTTAAAACGCGACCTCCCCAAAACTCCTCAGTGACTTTGTGATGATTAACCCATTTAACCCCACGACCGCATTTCCAAAATTTTGAAGGTGTCAGCTCACGACTATGTACCAGTTGCAGGAGCCTTGAATTATCATGGTCGATCCGGCTTTAGTGCGTCGGGGCTAAAATGGGTTAAGCAGATGTGACGAGGTCTTTTGGCGTCAGAGACTGAACGTGAATGTGTCCAATCACTTAACCCCTTCCCTGCCACTGTACGTACACTGTACGTACATTTTTGTTTCTGAAATCTTGGTTCATTCAACAAATCAAAAAGCCAACTGGTCTCAGCAAGAGGCATAGATCCTCATGCGCCCCCGCAGTCGCGGCGGCTCATAAGGATCTATGTCGCTTGCTGCTGGGTCACGTTCACCTTTTTCACCCGGCAATGAAGGGTTTAATGATTTCACTGGCTTTTTGGGTTGTACTAATGCTTGAACCATTTCCTCTGTCTCGTGTTCCATAAAGACTCGCATAGCGCCTGAAATCCAAAAACGGAGTGCTAGGCACTTGGAGCACAGAACGAAGTCATAAACGCGTTTTATTTCTTACCTGCTCAAATCGATTACACATAGTTCAGTTTGTAACAGACCTACAATAGTGTTAACCCTTTTACTGCCAGCAATGGTGTAAGAAGATAATGGGGGAAGGCATGGGCAGGCCTCAAGGAAATCAAACGACAGAGAGACGGGTGTGTGAGGGAAGGGGAAGGGTGTGGGCGCAGATATTGTCATTAATGTACGAAATACATAAAGATGAATAATGTCCAGCATGCTCACAGCACAGATTAACTTTAACCCATTTAGCCCCAACGCCCTACAGCAGGAGATGGCTTGACCATGATAATGCAAGGGTAGTGCCGGATGAGCTTGGCGCCTATAGGCGCCAAGCTTATCCGGCACTACCCTTGAATTATCATATAGACGCCAAGCTCATCCGGCACTACCCTTGAATTATCCGGCACTACCCTTGAATTATCATGGTCATCTCCTTCAGCTGGCACATAGTCTTTAGGTGACGCCTCCAAAATTTTGGAAATGCGCCCTTGGGGTTAAATATCATTATCAGTCTGTTTTTCGCAGCAGAACAATGATACTTCGCCAATGTAAACCCATGTGTCTGTAACAAGAACTTAAAAAATATCAAGTAACACATGGGACTAGGGGAGGTATGACCTAAGTGTACCCAAGACAAAGACAGGATGTATTGCTAAAAGATACTCTGGCCACACCATGTCCAGAAGAGAAGAACCCAACGGAGATAGAAACACTTTTTGGATATGATAGTTACTATACAATTCTTTAATATTTCGAAACAGAAAATGTTTAGAAACAGACAAACAACACGTATAAATTAATATATTGTGTTGTAACTGTCTTTTCTAAGCGTGTTTTTTCTCCGTTGGGTTCTTCTCTGCACTTTACACGTTTGGCAGTCGCATGTTTGATCTGAAGAGGTATGAAAGGCAAAACCAAGGCCTCCCGGGTCCTACGCCACTGATGGTCCATCCATCTTGCCCTGTGATGTCCTACAGGGCGAATGTGTTAAGAAGAGAGATCGACTTACGACAGACAGCGCGCGCTAACAGCGAGATCTCGTTTCGTCATTTGATCTTATCCACTGGTTCCTCGGGGACTCATGGTCCCGTCAGGCCCTGACACTTTCCCGTTCCTTCTAACATTAACAAGTCCCTGGACGCGTTTCCGTCTGCAAGAGGCGTAGATCCGCATGTGCCCCTACAGAGTGCATGGGCTCATGAGGATCTGCGCCTCTTGCTGGTGATAATCAGGCGTATTTGTCTCAGAGAGGCGAGGTACAGGGAGCGTATCCCTCCCTAATTCTTCAGACGTCAACAAGTCCTAAGTGAATTTCGTGTCGCGTCTTCAGAACGCCTACAGTTCCGTCGATCCTCGTGGGTCAAAGCATCACAACAACTCGTGTTGGATAAACAAGGCCCATGTACCTCTGCAATCTTCACATGAAGAAGGTGAGGGGGTACGTACCAATCCCCAATCCAGACTTGATGTCCTTTGTGAATTTCGTATTACGTCTTGGACGATGGTCGTAGTCTTAAAGTTATTGCAAGAATTGACTGTCAAAACGTGTTCAGACACATTAATGTTTATTACATTTGCGTCTAGAGCAGCCAGTGAAAACGAACAATCTATCTACTGACTTTCAGTATAAAAATTCATTTTTTTTTAAATAAAAAAGAATCGGATTAGACTGAAATGAAACCGCAAACACAGACAGGCAAACAATGGTGATCTAAAATTGATTTACTTGACGTTCATGTGGATGCCAGACGAAACCTGACGCAATTAAAATCGGCAACGGTTCCATAAGCACGAATCCGATACGAATACGATCAGAACCCGATGCGGTGGTGCAATTTTCCTTCAAAAATTGCATCATTTGCGTTCGAAGCCGGATGCGAATTCGAGTTCCGCATCGGGCATAATTATGGAAAGAAACACACAAACATGAAAAGGTTCTTTCATCCAAAAACAAAACTTTTCTGTTTCGGACCCGCTTCGGATTCGGATCGAGTTCGTATCGGATTCGTGTTTTTGGGTCGCACTGTTTAAACCTCAGGTAAACTCAATGTTATATCGCCATTGCTTGCCTATGTTTGCGTTCAAATATCAGTCTAATCCGTTTCTTTTTTTATTAAAAAAAAAATGAATTTTTAATTCTTAAACCCTTGACTGATGAGAAAAGGTGAACATGATCCAGCTGCAAGTGACAAAGACCCTCATGAGTCCCCGCAGTCGCGCTGGCTCATGAGGATCTATTGTCTCTAAGAGTCTTGATGAGACCATGTTCCTCGGACGGTTGTGGCTTTTGGTCGTTGAATAAAGAAAGATTTCAGAAATACAATGTACGTACACTGGCAGGGAAAGGGTTCACTCATTTTACCCCAAAACCGAAATCCTTACATTTTGCCGTTGTCCTCTGAATACTGCGTTGCAGTGCAGGACACAGATCGACCATGAAAGTTCAAGGGTGATGCCAGAATAGCTTGGCGCCCATAGGCGCCAAGCTATTCTGGCATCACCCTTGAACTATCATGGTCGATCCTTATCTTGCTGTGGTGTGTCTGGGGTAGAATGAGTTAATGTCAGTAGATAGACGGTTAAGTTACTGTTGTGTCATTTTTCGTCTGTGAAAAGAAGGGGTGAATCTGCATATATGTACAGACATAAATATTACAGAGACTATTGCTGTCGTGCTTATCACCAAGTATCGTATACTGACAGAATTCGAGTCTTAAAAAGGTATATGACTATCAAAATGCAACTCGCAAAGAGCTGCTAGAATGAAAGCGGTGTTGTCCAGTTCAGTTATGGTAAATGGGCGACACACATTCGCGCCATACGTGCTGCGCAACTACAAGATGAATTCTTGGAGAATTTTGTTAATTCAGTGCTTCGTTCAACGTTTCCTCGTGCCAAAGAAATTTATGAAAGTACAACTCTCTCTCTCTCTCTCTCTCTCTCTCTCTCTCTCTCTCTCTCTCTCTCTCTCTCTCTCTCTCTCTCTCTCTCTCTCAAGCTCTCTCTCTCTCTCTTCCAACATTCAAGCGGAGAACTATAATATTCTCATTCTCGCCGAATCTCGCAGACGAAACGGCGAGACCGAGACGGAAATTGTTAATTTTCGTGAGAGGTACCCATCTAAATCGCCGTCACGTACGTCTTTACGCAGTCGCATGCTTAATCCTCAGACCTCCTCCATTTGAGACCAGCATGAGGCATAGATTCTCATGAGCCCCTGCGACAGCAGGGGTTCATGAGAATCTATGCCTCTTGCAGACTGATGATTGTTGAGGTAATGCACAGTACGCATTTCTCTGATACTCCGCGAGTTTTGTAATGCGATACGAAACAAAAGAAAGAGCTAATCTAGGGTCGATGCGATTTTTTCTTTAATTGTGTCACGAAGGTGTTTATTTCGGGGGAAATTTCAGCTGTTATTCCTTCTATTTTGGACGTTTTGAAGAAAATATTGTACAAGTTGGTCAGTCAGTGCGTGTGGGCGAGATTAGATGGAGGTAGGAGAGTGGGTGGGGGAGGGTTGGAAGAGGGAGGGGGAGGAGGAGAAACGGGAGCAGCTAGGACATGGAAGGAGGGGCGAGAGGAACGACGGGGTAGTGCACAGATCTAAAACCATACCTTCTTCAGTCTCCGGTTAATTGCGTTACAACGTGTAAAACACCAATCAGGGGACTTTTTTTGCGCAATAACATCTACGGACTCAATTAAGTTACGCGAACGTCCAATAATTGAAATTTCCTAAAACGGTCCAAGCAACTAAATCATTGGATTAATTATGAAGAAGAATTAAGTCAGCCACCCGCACCCATACCCCATCTCCATCCCCCATCACTCAAACCGAAGAATGTTTGTCTGTCTCGACAAATTGATTTCAGTGCAGCTGACCTCAAAGAGAAATTTCTTCAAATTCCCACGGCATTTTATTTATGAGAAATCTGACTCGCTTCTTTTAGGACAGTTAACACATATCATACTGAGGCGCAAAGCTTCAAATTTGTACGCTGCCATATGCAAGCTGCATTATAGTACTTACAGATGAGGATATAGACCAATGGCTTTAGTTCAAGGGTGGTGCCAGAATAGCTTGGCGCCTAGAGGCGCCAAGCTATTCTGGCACTACCCTTAAACAATTTTAGTCAAACTTATTCCACACACTGGTGTATTCCGAATGATCAGGGTTAATTCAGATCATTTTAACCCATTAGTGCCCGCAGACACAGACTGTGTGTCTGCAATTTTCGTTAATTCAACACAACAACAACAAAACAAAACAAAACAAGAAAGCTAGATATCCCAGGAACAGATTCAAAGAGGGTGTCAGCAAGAGGCATAGATCCTCATGAACCCCCGCAACTGCGGGGGCTCATGAGGATCTATACCTCTTGCAGTTGAGTGGCGTTCACATTTTCTCGGCGCTGAACGGGTTAATTACTTCGCCGCTGCAGAACTCAGGAGAAATTAAACGTATGAACAGACGCGACGCTTGTACAGTCACAGTCACACCTGTCAAGGCGACCGCCTGTGTAAGGCGGTCACCTCTCTAAACAGACCACTCATTTTTGAGTGGTCTTTCTGTGACAAGATAGATGAACTTGGGTAAGGAGATCACTTGCCAGAGGCGACCACTTCTTGCAGTCCCTTGCACAGGTTCGACAGTGTCAGTGATGCAGTTAAAAAAAATTGACTGCGGCATGGGAGGTCGGTGAGACGGGATGTTGAAAACACTTCCCAGTAAGAGAAGGTAGTCGGGCCCATGACGGCCGCAGTGGGCCCGCGCGCGGGCCCACTGCGGCCGTCGTGCGCCCGAAGACCTTCTGCTACAGAGGTTAGTTTACTCAGCGCTAAACTCGATTTCACACCCCAAAACCTATCATCCCTGTTAACGCACGGCAGGCATACACAAAGACCAAAAAGTACGTGCAAGCCTAATCGTTTTGCCAGAAAACTGCCACCCAATTTACTGTGAGCTGGGACCATAACCGTCGCAGACTTCAAAAGGACGCTCCACCTAAATCCGCTCGCAAGAGGCGTAGATTCTCATGAGCCCCTGCAATTGCAGGGGCTCATGAAAATCTATGCCTCTTGCAGATGAAAGGGTTTTTGCTGAGACTGACGGGATGCTAACCCCTGGATCGGGTGGCTGTCTGGTCTAACAGTGAAACCTAGCTTTCCAGGGGTTTCCAAAAGGCAGAGATCTTCATGCGCTTTTAAATCTTAAGGTACCTTTTTGCAGATGGCAAATATTGTTCCGTTTTTAAGCCAGCGGGAGACATCATACATAACATGTCTTGTAGCTGTATTGGCAACTCTGGTATTGGTGTTTTATATTAGTAGAGCAGGCGATCAAAAACAGTGGCACGTATACCACTATTGAAAATGAATTTTAACTTCGTTTAAAAGATTGATTTACGTTTGTATTTCCTCTCGGGCAGTGAGTTTTCTTTGGTATCAGTGAACATTTTGTTGTTTGTTTTTTGTTTCTTGTAAGCGTCTAAGTTTTTTTCCCCATCAATGAGATATTTGGACAGCCAGGTTCTGGATCGTGTGCTAATTTCTGAACCATGCTTCGTTGTCTTTTATTTCTCTTTGTGTGTTTTTTTTTTTTTTTTTTTTTTAACCCGTTCCGCAGTGCCACTTGACACAGGCTGTGTTTCAGCATCCTCCAACACCACAGCCGTCCCAGGAACATGGCTTCAACGTGGTGTCAGCAAGAGGCATAGATCCTCATGAGCCCCCGCAACTGCGGGGGCTCACGAGGATCTATACCTCTCGCTCTTGAGTGGTGTTCACATTTTCTCCGCACTGAACGGGTTCCCCCTGGGAACAGAATGGTGATAGTGATTGGAGGATCGTCGTCCAAACCTAAACGTCCATGCACCTGACTAAAGGATGATAAATTGCAGAAATGTAAAACTGACTTCTGGGCAATTGGTCATGAAAGCTGTTTTTCTCTGCTACATTTCCTAACTTACGACCTCTTTGAGCAGGTCCATCACCAAAAGCATGACCGTTTTTTTTCTTTAAAAAAAAACGCTGCCAAGCACGGACGACAGAGAGAGGAGACTACATCCAAAACTTCAGAGAAGTGAAATCCTCGTCAGACGCAGCGCGGAACCCTCTGTCTGCGGAAAGCGGATGCAAATTAATACGTGGGGTAACTATCATAGATCTTCATGAGCCCTCGCCGTCTGACCTACGCTTCTTGCAGAAACCCCAGCAAGCAAAGGTCCTCGGGCCCACGACGGCCGCAGTAGGCCCGCGCACGGCTGTGCGCGGGCCCACTGCGGCCTTCGTGGGGCCGAAAACTCTTTGTTATTGGGGGCAGAACCAAAACTTCAGAAAGACATGCACAGGGAACTACCGCACTAGATTAACTCCTTCAATGACTGCTGAGAAAAAAGTGAGCACAGACCAGCTGCAAGAGACATAGATCCTCTTGATTCCACGCTGTTTCGGGGGCTCATAAGAGTCTATGCCTCTTGCCCGCCTTATTTTGTGTCTGTGTTGGGGCTTTGGTGTAGTAACATTAACACAGATTTCAGAAACACTCTTTGCGTCCACTGGCAGTTATGTACGAGGACGCCTCCACCTAAGTGGTCAGTTTGAAGAACACGTCAATAGGGCACACGGCAGAGGGCAAAGATCCTGATAAACCCGTACTGAATGCTGGGACTCATGAAGATCTATACCTCTAGCGAGTGTGTGATCTCTGATGCAGGAGTGAGCATGTAATGGTCACTATAAAACTTTTAAAGATAGATCCACAACAGGAATAGATCCTTATGAGTCCATATCCCATGCAAGCTGCATGGTGAGTATAATGAATCTCTGTTCCTCTTGCCGTTTAAGATCCCAACGAGTATCTGTTTGTTCGTCTGTGTCTTGCAGATGGAGGAGATCGTCATGCCTCAGAGAATGACTGACGCGGAATGTTTGTTGAGGATGAAAGCGGCTGAATCATAGGATCATGCATGCTATACCGGTCACTGATACCCTTACTCATGGTCAGGCAGTCCGCCCGGTCAGTAAAAGGTCCTCGGTCCGACGTCTGCCGCAGTGGGCACGCGCACGACTGTGCGCGGGCCCACTGCGGCCGAGGTCGGCCCCATGACCTTTTGATTTCTAGGCGCAGATCTCTTCTTCCCCGCCCAGTCGTCAATGGCTCGATGGATGATGATGTGAGGGTGGCGGGGTAGTTTTTAACAAACCCTATTACTGAAAAAAAAAAAAATCCACAATGCTCACATCATCCGCAGACCTTGATGTTTGGTTTACTTGACTCCACTGACTGATGAAGAGCTTAATGCGCAAAGGCCATCGGGCGGCCGACATCAGTCGCCGTCGCCGGGCCCGCGCACGGCTGTGCACGGGTCAACATCGGCCCGATGTCCTTTTGCTCGTTGGGTAGTCTGCATCAACATTGATTCCAACAGGAACCATACAGTGCACTCGTGCTTGGATGTAGTTAGGAATTCTTAGCTAACCTATATCTATTGAAGTGTTTGTGTGTTTGTCGTTATTTATTTATTGATTATTTATTACATATTATTTATTTATTTATTCCCTTGGAGTGTTTTTGTACTTTGCTTGGTGTCTTGCATTTTTACAAGCATTTCATGCCATGAAACCACCATGATACCAATTCGCAAGTCGACCAAACTGTAACTAGAACAGTAAATGACTGGGGACAATGAGTTACCACTAGCACTAGCGTGTAATGACTAAACTCCTTTGGTACACATTCACTATGACAGGCTTGAGGCAACAGCGGCAACTCCGATTCCGATCTACCAGCCCCAGTCAGTGACGACTGTTGCCTACTAGAAAAAATAAAACCTAAATTAGATACTCTAAACCAGGTTCCTTTGATAAAGTAAAAAAAAAAAAAGACTCTTGTCCCCGTGTTTGCCGCTCGTCTGCCATTTTCCCACCCATCTCCCGCACTCCCTATGTCCACCTTCCTCTCCCTGCCCCCAAGAATGAGCTGGCACTTCAAAAAAGATGCAAGTCTATGATTTCCAAATTAATATTACTGAGTGATTTCCCACAAATATGATATTGGCTATGGCATCAGAAATGATCACTCCTGACAGAGCCAACCCCCACAAAAACCTTTGCCAGGTCCGCAGGAGCAGAAGGCTCAGACACCAGAAGCGAACCATTCCATCTGCAAGAGGCACATATTCTCATGAGCCCCTGCAGCCTGCCGGCTGCAGGGGCTCATGAGAATGTGTGCCTCTTGCAACTGCTGTCAGAGAAGACGTCTGACCGGCCCGTAGCTAGAAGCAGAAGGCTTGGAGACTTTGAGTCAACCCTTCCATCTGCAGCAGGCTTAGATTTCTTATGACCCTTGCAGCATGCAGAAGATCGTATGCAAAGATCGTGCCTTATTTACATGTTTGATCAGACGGAGGAGATTTCTGGAGTTGACGACTGACTCGCAAAACGGTTTGTGGCAGACCTGGACATCTGGTTGTCGAAGTTTATCTTGTCTCCGTGACTCCTACAGAATCATGTGTGTTGTTCTGTAATATTAAACATTCCGGCCTAGAACCGTAATGCTGCAGTGCCCAATTCAGATACTACACACTATTGACAAGGCATACACACACACACACACACACACACACACACACACACACACACACACACACACACACAGGCACACGCACGCACGCACAAACGCACGCACAAACGCGCGCGCGCGTGCGCGCGCGCACACACACACAAACACACACATATTGAAATTAAGAATAGGGAATACTCCAATCAGCCTATTCAGAACTGCGCAAACAAGACACTTTCTGGAAATATTTCGACAGAACCAAACTAATAACCCACAAGAAATACAACTATTTTTTTCTGACAAGTCGATTACAAAACGGGGCGTCCAAAACATGGCGCCATGGGATGCCATGGCAAGGGAATCAAACTCAGGACCGCGATGGAGATAGTTGAAACTAAGAATGGGATACTTGGCGAACAATTTGGGATCTTGTCAACAGCCTCCTTTCCGTCTGGTTTCAGTCCACGCGACACATTGAACAAATCATGCAGTGTTGCACCCCTTGTTTGCTACTCGGTTGAAAAGACGCGTAGTTACGCAGCCAGTGGGTTAAGTAACAATTTAGATATTGATACACCCAAAGATGAGATTAACTTGACCATGATAGTTCAAGGGTGATGCCAAGGCAGCTTGGCGCCTCTAGGCGCCGAGCTGTCCTGGCACAACCCTTGGACTATCATGGTCAATCTATTTCCTGAACTGTATTGTAGCTGTCAAAGGGCAACTAAAAAATCTGACAAATCCATCTAATGGGATAAAAAAAAAAATCCCATGCAGTGTCAGCTAACGTAGATGGAGATTCTTCGTTAATTCAAGACAGGACCAAAGAAAAACCCGAGATGTCCCAGGAACTGGATTCAAAATGGTGTCAGCTAGAGGCATATATTATCCTCATGAGCCCCGCAACTGCTCGTCATGCTCAGACCTTGCATTTACCTAGAACCAAGCTACTGAGAGACTGCTCATACAGCGCGAAAAAAAATTAAGTCGGCTTGCAGAAGAAGGTTTCACTGTCAGCAGGTCCCTTCAGCATAGGGACCCTTGAGCGGCGGGATGGAGGGAGAACCCGAAGTCTCAGAGGGTAACTCAGGCAATTAGTTCATTGTTGCATCGGTGTGAACGTACACGCAGTCGCTTTGCATGCGTCCCTTGATGTGATTGATGCCTCACGCTGACGCGCAGTGCAGTAGCTGGCAAACTAGTCTTTCACCGGGCCACCATGTCCCAGTTCGCCGGTGCATAAATGGACTGACCGTTATAGCTCAAGGGTGATCAGCTGCTTAGCCCTACCGCTGCTTAACCCGATCAGTGCCGAGAAAATCTGAACAACACCCAACTGCAAGAGGTATAGATTCTATGCCTCTTGCTGACACCACTCTGAAGCCATTTTCCTCGGACAGCTATAGTTGTTTTCCTGTTAAATGAACGAATATTACAGAAAGAGCCTGCGTTAGCTGGCACTGAACGGACTAAACAGAATTGGCAAAGTTGATTCCAAAACTGAAAGGACTAAAGGTTTGTCGTGCAAGAGAGAATATTCAGCCCCATTCATCCCACTCCGCCAGCTTCCCCTATGTCCTATTCCCACCCACCCCTCCTTTTTCCCTCCCCTTCCCCACCCCCTTCCCGTCATCCACCCCTCCCACTAAATTCTATCGACGTGCTATCAAATACCTCCGCAGTCGGCCCATGCATCAAATTAGCATTTATGTCCACCCTTGGGTATTGGCGCTTTTAGCACATGACAACAGGCATAAAAATGAGCGGAATCCTATTTTCCCTCAATTTTCCAACCAATAATCACTGTTACAAGCGTTTTCAGTCGTTTAACTCATTCACTTTGAGACTACAGACATTTTTTACGCAATTTCGACAGATTCGTTCAAGTCTTTAAATTTGGCACTATTGTTTAAAAAGTAAAGCAACCTACACCAGGCAGTATAGCATTAATAGTTCAAAATATCTCCTATATAAATGTTCTTAAAGGCAGTAAAGCATTAACTCATTCAACTCCGACACGCTACTGCAAGACATGGATCGAGCGTGATAGTTCAAGGGATGTGCCAGAATATCTTGGCGCCCACAGGCGCCAAGCTATTCTGGCACAACCCTTGAACTATCACGCTCGATCTGTTTCCAGAAGTGTAATACAGTCTTCAGGGGGCAACTTCAAAATTTGCGGATTTCGGTCCTGGAGCAAAATGTGTTAATAGTTCAAAATATCGCCTTTATCAATGTAAAGGGCTCACTTAAATTATGAAGTCTGAATGTCGTAACAATAAAAGACATTTCTGCTCTTCTTCTCCTTTGTACGGAGAAGAGT
Source organism: Semisulcospira habei (assembly GCA_036245525.1). NCBI lineage: Eukaryota > Metazoa > Mollusca > Gastropoda > Semisulcospiridae > Semisulcospira > Semisulcospira habei. Next base: position 23,644,945 of record BTPG01000001.1, on the reverse strand, counting down.
TCCCTCCGTTACGCTTGTGCCTACTCACACCAATTACGACAAGAAGTGCCGACACCGTTGATAACTCGTTGTATCGGCAAATTTTAGCAGTCAAAGCCTGCAATGGAGCTGATCGCTTTGAAGTCCAACAACAACTATTTACTATCAGCTGCAGAAGAGATATATTGCGGTTTAACACGATCCAACCGCAAGAGACACAGATCCTTATGAACCCCCGCGACTGGAGGGTTCATGAGGATTTATGCCTCTTGCTGAGACCAATTTGTATCTATGTTTCTTGGACGGTTTTGGCTTTTGGTCGTTTAATGAACGAAGTTTTCAGAAGCAAAATTGCAGGTACAGTGGCAGGGAAGGGATTAATTTATTTGGGATGAGCCATATTCAGAAAAGCGAGAATATGAAATAGCGTTCGAGACATGCCGCAAAATAATTTATACGAAAAAGGTGTTATATCGACTTTCACTATATCCGACCTTGCTGTAAGCAAAGTCAACTGCATAGTCGTAGGCTGTAGCTTGAACGAACCTGTACAAGCACGTTCCAAACATTCGTATTTGTGACAAGTTCGTCTGTCGTATTTATACAACAAATACCCGTTCCTAAACAAAGTTCAGCGTTTAGATGGGGCACGCCATCGCCTTATGTAACATGCAGCCTCTTCGCCGGAAAACTACATATTCACTTGCAACACCAAATACTGCAGAGGGAGATTGTGATAACTCACGCGCAGACCTGGTGAGCACATGAGGTTTGCCTATACTGTCCTGTGAAAGCAAAAGACAGCGAGTCCATTTAGTAAAAAGCAAGATTTTCATTGTATAACAATGAAAATCTTGCTTTTCACAAAATGGACTTATTGTCTTTTGCCTTCATATGCCTAAAATGCGTATTGCTTTCGGTGCATTTAGTAACTATTCCGCAAGAAATAGGTTGTGTTTTTTTTAAAGTGTCCTCCCTTTTTGCAATTGCTTTAGGGCGTAAAACTTCAATTTTTTTCCTTTTGGAGCATTTTGAGCAGCAAAAGACATGACAGATGGTGCGAAAAAGAGCAAAATTTGGGTAACTGTAGTCGACCTAGTGTCTTCATTGGAGCCTTATAATATGGGGCATGTGCATAGTTGTATGCAGGCTTGCAGACTGACAGTTTTGTCATGGGGTACATAGTGCATTACACAGAGTGTTGTGGAAAACGCTAACAGACAATCTGTTTAAGAATTGCTGGAAATGTTTCTCCTGTGATATGCTATATGTGGATTTTTTTTTGTGTGGGCTAAAAGGTTCTTTGTTCATAGCTTTGTGTTGCAAGAGGCTAATAGAGAAGACTGTGTGAAAAGGGGGGTAATCTCATATCGGGAGTTGAACCACAGGACACTCACTCAAGTGACTTATCTTTAATACTCCTTCAGGTACATTCTTTGTGCACTGGAGTACGGCTGACACTATTCTCCCCCAACCACCCACAGCAGTAAACTAGGTTTAGGTTCCGGTCATTGGGGCAAACTATGCGTTCTAGCCCAGTATCTTGCCCAATTACTGGGAACTAGATTTCATAACTGTCATGGGAACAAGGACGTAAAAAGAACGGTAGCCTAACTCTTCTGCCCGCGTCAGTATTACACTGACGCTAAGAAATAACCCAGTGTCAAAATGATGTAATCAAGCATCACATTGACAAGAACGAAAATACATATGCAATACACAATGAATGCGAGAGAGAGGGGGGAGGGGGTTAAAGAGGGGGGGGGGGGGCATGTGGCCATAGGGGCTTTTGCGGAGGAGGCGCCCGGTAAGCAAAGATCCTCGGGCCGCCGACGGCCGCAGTGGGCCCGCGCACGACAGTGCGTAGGCCCACTGCGGCCGTCGTTGGCTCGAAGACCTTTTGCTACTTGGGCGTAACTTGCGCACTAGGTGACACTGAATGGCAAGCGCTGATGATGTACTTGCCTGTGGAAATGGACCCTGACCAAATACGATATCCTGGATCTGTCCGCGGCTTTATAAAGTATTTCACATACAGCGACAACTGCCTAGTGATGGACCAACGTGACAGCTCAAAGGTGGTGCCAGACTAGCTTGGCGCCTTCCAGGCCTCCAACTCAGGCACAACCCTTGCGCCATGCCATCTGGCATATTTTTTTACCTTGGCGTGTGTAGTTTACGAAAACGATTCTTATTGCGGATGAGCGATTCTTCCTGTCGACAAGTTGACTATGGAAAGAAAAAGAACTGGGAGGACCGTCATTGTTGTAAAATTTCATCATCCGACACCCCCGAAGCGATTTCACCCTGTCGAGTGTGTGTCGGTGTGTGGATGCAACTAGAGGCCTCCGCAGTTTTAAACTTTTTTTTTTTTTTTTTTGCGGGGGGGGGGGGTGGGGGGGGGGGGGGGGGGGGGGGGGGACTGTCTGTGGGAAAGTAGAGGTCAACTGGTAGGACAAACCTATTTATGGAATAATAGTGCACTAACATTCGGTTTGTAGGTAGCAACTCTCCCCGTCAACCCCGCCCCCCACCCCCACCCCCCCCCCCCGTCCACCCCCCCCCCCCTCCACCCAACACAAAAAAGTGAAACCTTTACTGGCGTAACGTCTTTTAACTGCCCTGTCACCATGAACATAAAGTTGAAAAACGAGGTACGAAGAAGATTTTGCAAACTTGGACCCAAACCCAGGTTCGAACCCAGGGGTGGATCCAGGGGGGGAGGGGGCGGGGGGTAACCCCCCCCCCAGACCTCAAATTTGTTAAAATGCTATAACAAAGTCCCTTTTCGGGGGTGTTTGCCCCCCCCCCCCCCCCTCACCCCTCCGCCGTCGTTTGTTATTTGGGTGAACGGCCAAGCTCCAGCCCCTGGAAGCAAGGACTAGTATCTCTCATCCCCTCGTATATTGATTTATCGGCGCCTGGAAGCAAACAAAGTTCGTCGCCTATCCCCCCCCCCCCGCCCCCCCCCCCCCCCCCCCCCCCCCCCCCCCCCCACCCCCCCACTGATTTTTGGGCCCTCGCGGAAAGAAGATCTAGCGTGGTGGAGACCCTTCAAGGTCCCAAACAAAAGTTGCCCCCCCCCACCCTTGGAGGTAAATGATCCGGCCCTGGAACCTGTTACCTTTACTACGAGTGTCTGATGACGAACTAAAAGATTCTGCCAGTTCTTTAATGAAAATCGTGGTGGATCGACCTCTGTAGAAAAATGGCATACAGAGCGGCATGTTTATTTCATTTGTACAATTGATTAATTTTTTTTTGTACAAGAGATTGGACAGATTTTAGCCAGGGCTACACAACCAGGCAAAACCAAGGTGCATTTCCACGCGGGAAAAAAAAGTTAGAATGTCCCATGGACATCTCGATGTCGAGAAAAACCAGTGCTCAGAATGGACATCCAAGGTTTCACCCATCTGCAAGAGGCATATCTTCATGAGCTTCCACATTTGCGGAAGCTCATGAAGATCTATGCCTCTTGTCAGCCCAAGTTAATCTGTGTTACTCTGAATAACCATTTACAGACGTCACAACGGGGGTGAAAGGACAGCACGCACGCAAGGCGTAACTCTATCATTTTCCTATTTGCATCCTTCAGATACAAGCACATTCTTAGACCCTCGGAACTTCCTCTGTCTCAGGACCAGTCTTTCCTCTGAAGACCCGCCCCCGCCCCCCACCCAAGCGTGATTTTCATTGTATTAAAATGAAAATGTTGCTGTTAACAAAAATGGACTTGATGGCCTTCACAGGGCAGCGGTTCTTCAATCTGTTCTTTAGCCTACACGAAGAAGACGCAGAGTCACTTCAGCTCCTGCAGTGGCGAGCAGCGAGTAAAAATTGACGTCTGTTGCTGATTAAGATTGTCTGTATCTAACTGCCGTTCCTAAAATTAACCCCTTCAGTGCCAGCTGACGCATATTTCGTTTCTGAATTCTTTGGTCATTCAACGAACAAAATCCATAACCGTCCAAGGAAAATAGGTACACATTGTTCTCAGCAGGAGGCATAGATCCTCATGAGCCTCCGCAACTGTGGGGGCTCATGAGGACCTATACCTCTTGCCGTTGAGCGGCGTTCACTTTTTCTCGGCACTGAACGGGTTAAAGGTGTAAAGCTGGATTGAGGGGAGTAGCCTGAGCAGAAATGTGAACAGACCTGTGTCAAATTCATCACGGCAAGAGACATAGATTTCACACGAGCGTCTGAGGCTGTATGGCTCATGAGAATCTCTGCCATTATAGCTCAGATGGAAGTAAAACTAAATGTACAATTTGAGCTACGTCGCAAGTTCGGTCGCGCCTGTACGGTTGCTCAGTACAAACCCATTGTCAAAACAAAACAAAAAACAAAAAACAAAATATAAAAAATGTAATGTCCGTGAAACTCTTCAAGGAACACATGCGTACAGTACGATCAGTATTGATAATATTGACCTAGCATGAAACGTCTTTAAGGACTTAGGGCGATCTGTCGAGTTAACCCATTTAACCCCACAGCCGCATATCCCAGATTTTGTAGCTGTTACCTGACGACTATGTACCAGTTGCAGAAAGTGGATCAAACATGATAATTCAAGGGTAGTGGAAAGATCTGGGAAGAGGAGGTGATGCCAGCTGACTGGAAGGAGGGGTACCTAATCAAGCTTCCCAAGAAAGGCGACCTCAGCAAGTGTTCCAACTACAGAGGAATCACCTTGCTGTCAGTACCAGGAAAGGTCTTCAACAGGATCATCCTAGAGAGAATGAAGAGCTCCGTTGACCCCCAGCTGAGAGACCAGCAAGCAGGATTCAGGAAGAACCGATCATGTACAGACCAGATCGCCACTCTCCGCATCATCGTGGAACAGTCTCTGGAGTGGAGCTCCCCGCTGTACGTCAACTTTGTGGATTATGAGAAAGCATTTGACAGCGTGGACCGAGAGACTCTGTGGAAACTCCTACGACACTACGGTGTACCCACAAAGCTCGTCCGCCTGATCAAGAGCAGCTATGATGGCATGACATGTCGCGTGATCCACGAAGGGCAGTTCACCAGATCGAGAGCTCCAGGTCAGAACTGGTGTCAGGCAGGGGTGTCTGCTGTCTCCGTTCCTCTTCCTACTGGCCATAGACTGGGTCATGAAGATGACCACAGAGCACAGACGAAGTGGAATACAGTGGACACTGTGGACACAGCTTGACGACCTCGATTTTGCAGACGACTTGGCATTACTGTCCCACACTCATCAACAAATGCAGGACAAGACCATGAGGCTTGCTGACATCTCGTCCCAAGTGGGCCTCACCATTCACAAACAGAAAACAAAGACAATGAGGCTGAACGCAACCAGGGAAGAACCAGTCTTGCTTGCTGGCACCCCGTTGGAGGAGGTGGAGTCCTTCACCTATCTCGGGAGCATCATAGACAAAAAAGGCGGCACTGATGCAGATGTCAGAGCACGAATCGGTAAAGCCAGAGCAGCCTTTCTCCAGTTGAAAAAAGTGTGGAGTTCCAGAGAGCTGTCACAACACACCAAAGTCCGGATTTTCAACTCCAATGTAAAAGCAGTTCTCCTATATGGAGCAGAGACATGGAGATTGACAAAAACCACAGTCAACAGAGTACAGACCTTCATGAACAGTTGCCTTAGAAGAATTTTGAAAATCCACTGGCCAGAGAAGATCAGCAACGTCAGACTCTGGGAGAGAACAGAGCAGATAACAGCAGAGAATGAAATTGGGCGAAGAAGATGGGGATGGATCGGTCACAGTCTGAGAAAGCCAGCTTCCAGTATCACTAGGCAGGCATTGTCATGGAACCCCCAGGGAAAGAGGAAAAGAGGTAGGCCGAGAAACTCCTGGCGTCGAGACCTCCAAGCAGACATCAAGAGACTGGGAACCACCTGGAGTAGAATCGAAGGAGAAGCACAGGACAGGAGTTGCTGGAGGTCTCTCGTCGACGGCCTATACCCGGGTAGGGGTGACAGGCGTAAGTAAGTAAGTAACCGTCTTCATAACAGCAGTTCAATGGCCGAGATAAATTTGAGCTGTCTGCTGAAGTTCATCAAGGAGGCAGTATGGAAAACAAAATGCTTTGTGACAAAAACGCGTATTCTCTAGACGCTGCATGTATGTACTCGTTTCAAACGCCCCCACTATCAATCGGTTTAAAAGCCCCATAAAATGACAATTTCTCCACAAAAAAGCTCTTTTTTCTTCCAAAACGTATGACCTGTTAATACTGTTATGCTTTGAAAATGATTAATACATCATATTAGTTTCAAATCGACCGACAATTTCATTCTCTTTTTTTTCTCTCTTTTTTTTTTTTTTTTTTTTTTTGGGGGGGGGGGGGTGGGGGGGTGGGGGTGGGAGGGGTGTGTGTGTAATGTTGTACATTTTGGTAATATTTAACATGCTGTTATTGACTAAAGTACAACCACTCCATTTAAACAACATGGATTTCATAAGTGTAGGGGTGCGGAACATGCCAACCAATGACGTTACCTAAACATTTTCTTATCTCATTACTAACCGTAATGAATTTTTATTGCCAAGAAAAATGTATTTTCTTTGTATGAAAGCTTTCTGTAAGTGGTCCCCGCGGTACTTGCTAGCAATGTTCACCACAAAAAGACCGCGTCCGGAACTCATTTCTGGGACGACTGACGTACTCTCTCGATTTGTAAACACAACGTGTATGCAAGAAGCATAGATCCTCATGAGCCCCCGCATTTGCGGGGGCTCATGAGGATCTATGCCTCTTGCTGAAATCGTTCTAAGCATTCAAGCCAATACTTACATCAGTGTCCCTTGTATGAGAGAGATCGGCAGGCTGCCGTTAGTCGGTGGTGGTACTGGCTGGCCTAGAGACCCATGAATCAGTCCTAATCACCACGCCGATCGTCGGGGAACTGGAACCCCTCAAACCTCCTACCTTAGCGGGACACAGAAGTAAACTCAGAATGGTCTTGGCGAAAGAGGCACACGCATTCTTAGTACAGTCCCTGCAGTCTGCTTGTATATATAGATCTGATGTTCCTGAATATGGCGTTCGAACACTTTTAAACACAAACTGTCGTACAGCAAAAATCCTAAAACTTCCTACATATGAGGAACACGCAGACAGATTAATGCGCGTTGGTCTGTGATTTTAGACCTACAGCCATGAGCCATAAGGTCAAACATCATCGACCAACACGCGCGACGATATTAACTACAGAGACGCATTACTAGTCAAATATGACCTTACAATCTGCAGAAGTTCATGAGCATCCAGACATGGTTTCAAAAGAGAGGGGTCTGATCACTTTGGCACTGAAATTGTCGGACAGCGTAAATCCGAAGAACTTCAGCATCTGAGGAGCAAACACACAAATTCGCCATGATCCTAATTAGAAAGACACACGACTCCTCATGCGGGCCTTCCAATCTGTAACGGCACATTTGGATCCAAACCTCTCCGTCACTACCGTACAGCAAAATTCGCTGAAGAGCAACCCAGAGCAGACGCCCCCCATTCTGAGTAAGCAAAGGGTCATCGGGCCGTCGTCGGCCACATTGGCACGCGGCGCGGGTCAACTGTGGCCGACGTCGGCCCGAGGACCTCTCGCAACCCGGAGCAGACGCCCTCCATATTTCTTACGGCAATCGGAAAATCGATGGTCTTCTGTAACTTATATGTTTGTGGCGGATCGTTAGGACGCTCAATGCATGCAGTGAGAGAATTTACAAACAATCGCCACTCAGGGGGCACATAATAAAGATAATTGGATTTCCTCCCCTTTGGTCCAGAGGCAGCTATGTGCAGTGGACAGAAAGATAGAACTAGTTCTGTTTCTGTCCACTGTACATAGCTGCATGTGGACCAAAGGGGACAGACGTGAGGAGTGGTCAGCGAGAGACAGATTCTGCCGTGAGTCATGAGACTTCATTTACTACGTGCAGGGGTCAAGAAAGACCCAACGAAGAAAAAAAGTGTTTAAAAAAAGGCACAGCGGAATTCCTGTGTTGTATTAATCCTTCCTAAAAGTGTCTCTTTCCTTTTTGGGCATTATGCACGCTTGAATTCATCGTTTTAGTCTGGAGTTTTTATTTTGTCCAGGGGTAGCTGTTTACTAGCAGGGTGCAACGGCTCAGAATTTGTTCAATAAGCATTACCTGCTGCCTAGAGGACCTGAACATAAGGGCCTGACGATGGTGACTAAATGCAAATCCGCTGCGCCACCGCGAGTGCGCATCACCCCGTCACAGGCTCAATTCAGAAAACGAAAGGCACACAAAGCGGCGAAGCACTGTGATTCCAGAGCAGTTTTCAACTCTCAAAGAAACCACCCGCCTAAAACCTCGAACTGAAGAAACTCGGTAGATATTTTGCCACAAATCTATACCAACCTTGTCCTCCGATCAAAAATGATAGTTTAGTTTCAAGGCTTTTTGCACAGTCAAGCATCATTCATAGCAGACGTCGAGTTGTTGGGTGTAGATGTGGCCCCATGCTCATTTTTCATTGGTTTATGTAAATTAGCATATCCAATAAAATTAAAACAAGAGTGCATCTTACTGTCGACATGAACTTGTGACCTGCACGCAGCAGTCTCTTTGGGTGCGTATTTCCCCCAGCCTGAAAAGGTCTACTTTCATGGAGTCTGGTTTAAACACTGCTCAATTGTCAATATCTTTTCGAGTAATTCGCTTCGACTTTAGAGTAAACACGGCAGAACACAATGGATGCACTGCAGTGCATAGTGGCCTCTTTCACGGCACTCTACTAAAGGGTTTAACGTTCATCTCTAGATGTTGAAAAAGAGGTCAGGGATACTTCCGGCCACAGCTAGTGAATTTCGCGGGTGTGCTTCGTTTCCTCCCACGTATTCTGAATTGAGCCAGTGTCCGGGTGGTGCGCACTCGCGGTGGCGCAGCGGATTTGCATTTAGTCACCATCGTCAGGCCCCTATGGACCTGAATGTGACCTTTCAAGTTCCTTTGGTTTGTGTATGTCAGTAGTGTCAAACCGCCTATTAGCGACACAAAATCCACATGACCACTGACAGTATTCAACGTTTCCTGCATTTATTTGTACAGAACTGAGCTGTAGGTTGATGGCTGGAGAGCTGGAGCGAGGATGGATGGCTGGATGGCTGGATGGATGGATGGATGGATGGCTGGATGGATGGATGGATGGATGAATGGATGGATGGATGAATGGACGGACGGACGGACTGATACTGAGAAGGATGGATTTGGCTAAATCCTTGAAGTATTATTTTCGTCCTTGTTATTACTGATGGATTCTTTTTGCAAAAAATAAAGTGTTTAGACCGACACAGCGCTGCGCCTGATCCTCCCCTGGCTATTCAAGTGAATCTAACCTAACCCACTCGTAATGACTTCATCTTCCTAGACAGTGAACTTGTACAAGGACATTCAGTAAACGCAGGGACGACTCTGCATCTCGCAATCTCTCAGACACACGCTGCCGCTTTCTGCACTGAAGAGGCATAGGTTCAATGCCTCCTGCTTGCGATGCAAGCAGGAGGCATAGAACCTATGCCTTTTGCATTGGACTAGCTGTCACTGGTCCTTGGCGTCTCTATTTTAATTTCAAGTCCTGTCATGTCTGCGTTTCAGACGGAGTAAGTCTTCAAAGTTTGAGCGTATGACTGCGAGGAAACGATTAAGACGCCAAGCGGCACGGACATCACAGTGACAATTTGTAACCCGCCGGCGGCACCCGAGAGAGAGAGAGAGAGAGAGAGAGAGAGAGAGAGAGAGAGAGAGAGAGAGAGAGAGAGAGAGAGAGAGAGAGAGAGACTGAGAGAGAGAGAGAGAGAGAGAGAGACCCAGTGCGCAAAGGCCATCGGGCCGATGTCGGCCGCCGTTGGCCCGCGCACGGTCGTGCGCGGGCCAACAGCGGTCGACATCGGCCTGGTGGCTTTTGGCGCATGGGGAGAAGGAATGTCCTTAAAATGAATCATGCTAACCTCCTCTGTCTGTAAGATGTCAGAGAAATAGATTTGATTCCTAAATCAGCAACAGCCATAAGGTTATAAAGAGCCCATGCAAGCTTCATGCAGACGGAGGGAACAAACTGAACAACAAGTTTGTGAAAAGGTAGATAATTTGTAGGGGAGAGTCGCATGCTTCAGTCCGATGATTTCTTACATTTGAGAGACCCACAATGCATCTATGCATGTAGACCAAAGCCGACCATCCCGCAAGAGGCAATGATTTCTCATGAGCCCCTCTTGGGCGTCTGTGTCTCGTGCAGACTGAAGGGCTAAGAGGACTGAGTGACTTGCTAACCAGCCCAGGCCCCCTCGAGCTGTCCTAGACGCTATTGCGCGTTCGAGCTGCACGTGCCGCCAGTTATCTCCCTTGCTGCAGGGGGAGAGAATCGTGCGCGGGAAACAGTCTGAGAATCTTGTCACACTCGTTCCTTCCAGTAATTTTCTTCCGTTTACCCCGACGGCTCCGTCTTTCTGAGGAATACATAGAGCCAAATTTTCCAGCAAGAGGTATAGATCCTCATGAGCCCTGCGACAGCAGGGGCACATGAGAATCTATGCCTCTTGCTATGCAAGGTAGGGGAGTATATTTTTGGGGTTGGCTCGTGTCCAGGACCTAAACAATTCTCACCTCTGCAAGAGACATCTAGGCTTTAGGCAGAAACCCTCCTGCATGTGGTCAAAAGTACGGTATTCAGCTCGCTGGGTCCATCATTGCATGCTTCTTGATGGCAACGATCCGCTTTGGCGTACACTTGTGTTTCGCACGTGGAGGAGGATATAATTGGAGCTTCACCGGAGGACTGGGTCAAAGAATCTTGTCAAGTGGGATGGTGGGCAAGGCAAGGGGCTCTTCTGACACTGCATCTGATCAGCGGCACGGAACAACCAGTTGCATACTGAATCGCAGATGACCTCCGTCGTTGGAGGGCAACAAAACTTGGACCTATTCGAGACGTGCCGAATACGGATACGCGGCTAAACGAGCTACCGTGTCAGATGAGAGTGGTTTTAGTGTCTAACGCGTTTTCAAGGTGGTTTTCAAGGTGAAGTTCACTTTATAATGTTAACTCATTCGAAACGATCCGAATTATTCGAGACGTGCTGCATTCAGATACGCGGCATGAAGCCGATGGTATCTATGCGCCCCACCCCACCCACCCAACTCCAGAGTCCATTTGCATATCGTACCGGCACTGATTTTCTGAGGCTGAACAGGAAAGTGAACTGGACGTCGATCAAGGGAGTTGATGTCTTAGCTGGAGCTGGGAGACCTTAATAAGTGAATATAGTGCAACTGTAACTAGCTCTCAAACGTGAATAAGAGATGATATAGAATTTTACATCGGTGTTTAGGTGATACTGGGAATCTCACTCGAGTGGCTTTAGAACCTTATCCTACGAGCGAAAGCGAGTAGGATAAGGTTTTAAGACCACGAGAATGCGATTCTCAGTATCACCTAAACACCAATATATGATTCTATTTCTTACTCACCTTTTCCTTGGCATAAATTCGATGTCAGCTGGTCTTCGGAACACATGTAATCACAACACAGCCTCCACTATTGTGTCTTGGCAAAGGTCTTGTAATTTACTTTGTAATGTGACCTCATTTATTTTGGATGCCAGACAAATGTTCCTAATAGCGCAGTACATGACGCCAGAGTGCCAGTCGTCACTGTGAAATTAGGTAATTGAGCGTGAGCTGAAAGTAGGTTAGGTTTCAATAACGCGTGTGCCCACAGTACCTTTTTGTTGACCGGACTTTCTACAGGGCAATGCTGTGCACACTTGGCCGTTCACGCAACACTGCTGTATCACACACGTGTGATGTGAGAGCCAAGCTGTATGCCCATGGACGATTAGTCTTAAGGTAGCAGATACAGTGGGCAAAGGGCAGGGCAACATATGAGCAACGAAGAGCAAGGAGAAGGTGCAGGCTGGCACTGGAGGACCAGCAGGATGAAGCTGAAGGATTTCCTTACTTGGCAGGGGGGTATTAGTGGACATAAGGTAGGATCATGTGCTGTTTTGTGTATTATTTTTCCTTCGCCGAAGTTTGCGAAATTTGCCAGGTATTGTTCATTTTTCCCACACTGTACTCACAAATATTAACCAATTACCATAATATTTGGTGTGCAGCTTCTTCATACCAATACCTAGCTATTGTCATACCAAAATTAGTATAGCTGTTTTTGTTTTTTTGATATTAAATTTTTTAATTAACAAAATTACAAACTTGAAGTGTCAAATTTCATGTGCCTGTACAAAACAAACAAATACTGATATAAAAATTCTGGTATGACAAAAGCTTCATTTTATGGTGTAGTTTAAAACTAAAAAAGAATTAAGGGGAAAAAAACAACTGTTTAGAATTGGCACTGGCAAAAAGTTTGGGTTTTTGGGCCGTTGAAAATTTAGAATAAATTAGCATAATTAATTAAAATTAATATTAAAACTTTAAACTGTATCAAACAAACATTTTTCCTAGTTGCAGACATGTCTCCTGCAATACCATGCCAAATTTCAAGCATGTAGCTTGAATATATCTCTTGTTAGAAAAATAAGAAAAAATGAACCGTCCAGCCACCGTATCTGCTACCTTAATGAGCTTGGGGTCAAAAGGTCGCGTGCGCGAAAACGAGGCTATCTGGGGCTAGACGCGGCGCGACAGCAACATGGCGAGTGAAAGCGCAGAACGTCGAGGCCTTAGAATTATACCGTATTTTGAGCATTAGCAAATATCTGACAACATATACAAATCACTCCCCTGTAAACCAATCACAGCCATTTTTGCATTGAAGCTTGATTGAATTGTGTTCGAAGAAACTGGTCAGCAGATTGAGCATTCAGAAGATTGTGGTTTTAGGATTTTCTTCTACACATTTGAGATATATGAGTGTTTTGTCAAAGCTTACACAGAACTTGTAACATACTGAGTGCACACTTTTTTTTTCCAAACATTTGACAGCACATTAACATTGTTGGAGGGGTCAACTCGGTTATATTTTGTGAATTTAGCCAGCGAAAAACAACCCAGTTTGAATTCAATTATCGGTTGCGGACCTACTTGGTGTTGTCCCATGCTGCCCCCCCCCCTTCCCCCCCCCCCCCTCAATGTTTCCAGTTTGGTGAATTCAAGCATGTGTGGGTGTGCGTCAGGAAGATATATAAGCTAGCGGGTTAACACTATGTACAAGTGTTTATCCTCTCTTAACCATTTCGCAGTGGGTAGCAATTTCAGAAGTGTTTTTCACAGGCATCATTTCAACCAAATCGCTGCTGACAGCTAAAGGGTTAAAATTGTCGAAGTCAGATTTCTGCAGCAGAATTAAATATATGACATTCATCACTCTGTGTGTGTGTGTGTAAGTGAGTGTGTGTATGTGTGAGTGTGTGTGTGTGTGTGTGTGTGTGTGTGTGTGTGTGTGTGTGTGAGTGTGTGTGTGAGTGTGGCAGCACTACTTAATCATCTAAAGGGATCAACTATGACATTTGAAGGGTAGTGCCATGGTATTTTCATGTGTTAAGCTGATCAGACAATACCCTTAAGCTATCACAGCTGATCCCCTGTTTTCTTGGAATCAAGATTGTAAGCCAAAACTTTAATACAATGACATTCTGTAGCAAAACACGCACACATACACACGTGAGAACAGGCACCTAACTTAAATTTTACAACAACAAAAATAAATGTTAACACAGCAGAACCTGTTCTGGCAATCACCATTTTTGCTAGAAGAAAGTGGCCTTAAACATTTCATGCTCTCCCAAGAGAGGTCTTGAAGGGCAAACAGTGTCACCCGGGCTGCAGCCACCCAAATGTTGGTCTGTAAAGACAGGGGATCTGCTGTAAGGATGGTCGCTCAAAACAGTTTCTGCTGTAGACCATAAAGTCTATACATGCAAGTTTCTCTCACACCCAACACACTGCACATGCACCCACACACGAGCAGATGAATTCGGATCAACCACTCCTTCCTCCGTTGAGTTTCGGTTGCTTTTGGAAAAGTATGAAATAAAAGTTTGGGGTTTTCAATATTCTGTGCTCTATTTGATGTGCACACAGGAACAACGCAATGGTGTTTCGATCTGCGCTTCGACTGCTCCTTCTCTATCGCCATGAAAGTACTGTCTGCCCCTCCCACATGTTCCCCATATAGCCTCGCTTTCGATGCGACCTTCACCTCATGAATATTCGTTGAGAATCGTCCATGGACGATTCTTAATGAGCTTGGGGTCAAAAGGTCGCGTGCGCGAAAACGAGGCTATCTGGGGCTGGACGCGCGACAGCAACATGGCGAGTGAAAGTGCAGAACGTCGAGACCTTAGAATTGTGCCGTATTTTGAGCATTAGCAAATATCTGACCGCATATAAAAATCAGTCTCCTGTAAACCAATCACAGCCATTTGCATTGAAGCTTGATTGAATTGTGTTCCAAGAAACTTGTGAGCAGATTGAGCGTTCAGAAGATTGTGGTTTTATGATTTTCTTCTACACATGAGAGATATATGAGTGTTTTGTCAAAGCTTACACGGAACTTGTAACATACTGAGTGCACACTATTTTTTTTTAAAGATTTGACAGCACAGTAGCATTGTTGGCGGGGTCAACGTAGTTATATTTTGTGAATTTAGCCAGCGAAAAACAACACACTTTGAATTCAGTTATCGGTTGTGGACCTACTTAGTGTCAGTTGTCCCATGCTGCCCACCCCCCCCCCCTTCCCCCTCAATGTGTCCAGTTTGGTGAATTCAAGCATGTGTGGGTGTGCGTCAGGTAGATAAAGCTAGCGGGTTAACACTATCTACAAGTGTTTGTCCTCTCTTAACCATTTCGCAGTTGGTAGCAATTTCAGAAGTGTTTTTCACAGGCATCATTTTAACCAAATTGATGCTGACAACTAAAGGGTTAAAATTGTCGAAGTCAGAAGACGCCAGCAGAATAACATTTATGACATTCATCACTCTGTGTGTGTGTGTGTGTGTGTGTGTGTGTGTATGACATTTGAAGGGTAGTGCCATGGTACTTTCATGTGTTAAGCTAATCAGACAATATCCTTCAGCTATCACAGCTGATCCCTTGTTTTCTTGGAATCAAGATTGTAAGCCAAAACTTTAATACAATGACATTCTATAGCAAAACACGCACACATACACACAGGAGAACAGGCACCCAACTTAAATTTTACGGCAACAAAAATAAATGTTAACACAGCAGAACCTGTTCTGGCAATCACCATTTTTGCTAGAAGAAAGCCCTTAAACATCTCATGCTGTCTCAAGAGAGGGCAAACAGTGGCATCCGGGCTGCAGCCACCTAAATGTTGGTCTGTAAAGACAGTTGATCTGCTATAAGGATGGTCGCTCAAAACAGTTTCTGCTGTAGACCATAAAGTCTATACATGCAAGTTTCTCTCACACCCGCAACACACTTGCACATGCACCCACACACGAGCAGACGAACTTGATTCGGATCAACCACTCCTTTCTCCGTTGAGTTTCGGTTGCTTTTGGAAAAGTATGAAATCAAAGTTTCGCGTTTTCATTATTCTGTGCTCTATTTGATGTGCACACAGGAACAACGCAATGGTGTTTCGATCTGCGCTGACTGCTCCTTCTCTGTCGCCATGAAAGTACTGTCTGCCCCTCGCACACTGATGTTCCCGATATAGCCTCGCTTTCGATGCGACCTTCACCTCATGAATATTCGTTGAGAATGGTCCATACGTGTGTGATACAGCTTTTCCGCTCAAAGGCAGCAAAGAAGGTGTGTGAGAAAATGTATTATTTTCCCACTGTCGTGCTGTAGGCCTACTTGACTCCACTTTTCTCGAAACCCTTGGGGAGTTATCTTTCTTGCTGGCTTAGTTTATTATTTGTTTTTCTCAGAAAAAAAAAAAAAAAAAAAAAACGAGTGGGAGGGGTGGGGTTTGGCGTCGAGCGTTCCTTCAACGGTTACTATGGCACTAAACCCTGGCATACTACACGGGAATATGGAATACACGTGCAGTTCAATGCAGCACAGCGCATATGGGCTCCAAGCTATTATGGCACTACCCTTTAACTATCATGTCTGACCGACTCCTGAACTGTAATGCATACATTTCAAACGAATAACTCGTAAATTTGTGAATTAAGCTGCTCTGGCACCGCCGCTAAGCCATCATGGTCGATCGGTCTCCTGAGCTGTGATGTAGACCTCAGAGCACAACTTCTATGTTTGTAAATTCTGATCAAAGGGCTCAATGTTTTCATTAGGCTCTGTGGTTCAAACGTGTGGGTCCGTCCATTGACTGTGCATATTATTAGCACGCAGAAAGAGAAGGTTGCTGAACAGATGAAGCTAGGTGAAGATGCTGCCTCACACTAGCTCTGGATGTTGATGTCCATCACAGAAACGTGTGAAAAGTTATTACAGCGAAGGGTGAGCGCGCGTACACGTATAATCCTAACCCCTTAATTTGTAAGGACAGATGAAGCCCGCAGCAAGAGGCAACTGCGAATCTATGTCTCTTGCAGAGGCTCATGTGAATCTTTGTTTCTTGCACACAAAAGGGGGCTGGTTATGGACTGAAACAGTGCTAGTAGCAAGGCTATCAAGTGCGTCTTGCATGCCTGCACTAAAAGCAACTTAATAGCAAGAGAATAGACTAGCAGCCATTTTTATAATGGTCGATCCATCACCAAAAATGGCACTAGTTTTATTATTTTTTGTAAGTTTTCTTGGGGGGCCGCATTAACCTTTTGACTGCTACTGAAGAATCCGCTCGGTAGAAAAGACGCTAAACTACGCGTCCATTTCGCCAAACGATATGGGCAGCAGCAGTCTAGGGGTTAAAAAAAGGCTGACCCAGACGTACCATCACAAATGTTAGGTCATAAAACTGCGTGTTAGCTTTGCGTTCGCAGGAGCAATTAATGCGAGTAAATTATGCTCTTCAGCTGAGTGAAAATTCTTTAAATTGTTTGGAGCTCTTGGATGTAATTACAACCACCACCCCCCCACCCCCCTGCCCCACCCCCCCCAAAAAAAGCATTTCAAGCTCAGCGGCATGGGAAGAACATTCACGCATTTAAAGAAAACTGTTTGAATTCGCTTCCTCAATTTCCTAGACGATTTCAAATCGTGTCCATCGCTTGCGATTGCCAACAAACATTCCATCACTCTTCATAGCCCCGAAACAAACGAATACTCTGGAATTCACTGGGATTCTGTCGAAATCTCGTTACCCTTGCTTCGCTAGATAAATACCTCATTTCATTCCCTCATTGTTGGCCAACACCTCAAGGAGAGGACAACAGTCTCGCTCACAAGTGCTCCGAGCTAAAAAGCCATAGTGGCTTACCACGTCACCAAATCATAGCCCTAAAATAGAAATATCCCAGTAAGCAACAGTTTTCGGGCCAACGACGGCCACAGTGGGCCCACAACGGCCGTCGTGGGCCCGAAGACGTTTTGCTACTAGGGATATTCGACGTCTAAATTGAAAATACACGTTGAGGAATTCTCTCCATATACGAAACTAATCATATGACAGGGCCAGGGACGCGTACATTTTTGTAAGCCCCGGCAAGCTAATATATGCCTAACAAAAACGTTTTAATTTTAAACGGAATTGAAATGAATTGAACTGAATTGAATACACTTTATTGTCCGTTAAACGACAAGCATAAAATGGAAAATTTTCTTTGGCTCACAGAAAAATAAAAAACACAAGTAAGACGTAAAAAACGACTTAAACTAAAATAATACTAATTGTGGATTTGGCAACTGCAAACACGCGCGCGCGCCACACACACACACACACACACACACACACACACACACACACACACACACACACACACACACACACACACACACACACACACACACACACGAGCGCGCGCGCGCACACACACACACACACACACACACACACACACACACACACACACATACACACACACAGACATCACTCGTATATCACACTGGTGGGTATCATATGTATTGTGCGAGGAAAGCCCGTACAGGCACCGTATTTAATAAACAACGAATAGAAATATCACTCTGTAGTATAAGTCATAAATGATTAAAAATGATGAAAGACTTCCGTTATTAAATCCAGTGTGTAAACTGTACATATATCATTGCTTTTATAAACACTGCAGCTCAAAATACGCATCATAATCACATATGGTATAATATCATTTGTTTTCATCTCTACGTCACACGACCAATCTCTTTAGCGCAAAATGTACCATGTGACCGAGCTACATAAACCCTTGTAGCGACTAATGGCGGACATTTTGTAGCCCTCTTTCTGACGCGTCTTTGATGCCAGTGTTGTTCAAAAAAAGATCACTTAAACGTTCTAAAGTACCAAGTTACTTAGTGTTGTTGGAAACAACAGGCACACTACTGGAGACGCCAACGTCATGAAAGATTTTAAATCACGTCATAAGTCTGTTAAGTATAAATGTATATTCCTTTGACGTCAGTCATGTCTGGCGTGATCCAGGTCTGAAGATTTCTTCAGTCTTAATTTCTTTTACAAAAATAGTGGAGGCATGAAAACAAACACGTTATTTGTAGCAGTGGAATGCTGCACGGACCCTTGTAGGTCTTCGGGAGGTCAAAGGAACCATTGTACTCCTCAGGCCTTCGGGGTACAATGGTTCCTTTGACATCCCTCAGGCCTACAAGGGTCCGCGTAGCAAACCCCTGCTACCAATAACTTATATTGTTTTCATCCCTACGTCACACGACCAATCTTTTTAGCCTAAACCGTACCATGTGACCGGGATACAAAAACCCTTGTAGCAACTAATGGCCGACTTTTTGTAGCCCTCTTTCTGACGCGTCTTGGATGCCATTTTTGTTCTCTAAAAGATCACCAACACGTTCTAAAGTACAAAGTTACTTAGTGTTGTTCAAAACAATAGGCACACTACTGGAGTATGGTTCAGGGAAATAATTCCAACATGAGTCGACAATGGTCATTGCATTTTACTAATTATGTAAATTAACCTTCACTTTTTCTGGTTTATATGTCTGTGACCCTTAACCCATTTAGCCCTGACTAACTACAGCTGGAGATGGATCGACCATGATAATTCAAGGGATGTGCCGGATTAGCTTGGCGCCATCCAAATTTGGCATGGGCTTAAAAGGGTTAAGATGAGAATTTCTCCCGCAATTTGGTCGCGGATTTTGAAGCAACTGTGCTCATGAGAAATATTTCTAGCCTGGAACTCTGCGACAAATACATCCGTTCCAAAGGTTAGCCACCAGACAATAGATTATATCATCATGGGTTCGCGGGCAATTCCATGTTTTCAAACACTTAAGTCGTGACCGCTGGCAGTGAAGGGGTTGACTCAGCCGAGACGTTCCAGCAGCTGGATACGCGGCATAAAGCCGCATATCCAGATGCCACACGTATCGAATGAGTCACGATTTCGGCGGTGGAAACAGGTCTCGACACGAAATACGCTGACTGCTCATCGGAGAGAATTTAGTGCAATCACAGAGGAAAGACAGCCGCTCCGTAGGACAGAAGCATACTCACGAGCATGCGACATTTCTGGAATCATCGGAAACACTAATAAAAGTGTTTCAGATGAATCCAAAAATGTCGCATTTCTTTTGCTCGTGAAAGTAAAAGGTGAAGCCAGGCCTTCGATGCGTCCATGGTTTTAGCTTACTAGACTCTGTCATTAAACCCAATACTCAACAGAAAATCTACCGGTGAAATGGAAAACGCTCGGGGTGCAGGTCTGGTAACATTAAACCTTGCTGATTGGTTTAAACCACCACCCACCCCCACCCTACCCACCCAACCCCCACCCACCCCCAACCACCCACCTCCACCCACCAGTGACCCCCCCCCCACCCCTACTCTCCCGCCACCCCCCCCCCCCCCAAAAAAAAAAAAAAAATTCTACCATTTACCCACGCGTGGTACAATGATGATATAGCCTTAATTTAATTTTGACAGACCGATTATTTGACTTCAAAGCCAGATATAAACAAGCACCACAGTAATTCATAGTGAGGACCACAGTACGTAGTGCACAGGCAATAGGGATCGAGCTGTTTATAAAAAAAAAAGTGTTCTCCGTGCACGTTATTTGGTGCAGCACGGAGTGCGAGGTTAACCGAGCATTGCGGCTCTGCCAAATAACACACGATGTGAACATTGCTTCCAATAATTCACGAGAGCACTATTGTCTAAGCAGTTTATACCACGTGCCACCTTCAACCTACTACGGTGGTGAAATGGAACCGAAAACAGCCGTCAAAGTGTATTCGGCGACGTGTTTACGGTTGATGCTTCTAAACTTCCAAATGTGCTTCCGAAACTTCTGCCTTAACTCATTATGCCCGAGGTACGAAATACCCACATTTTGGAGTTATCCCCTGAGGACTGCATTACAATTCGGGAGACAGATCGACCGTGATAGTTCAAGGGTGGTGGCAGAATAGCTTGGCGCCTACAGGCGCCAAGCTATTCTGCCACAACCCTTGAACTATCATGGTCGAGCCATATTTTGTTGTGGTGTGTCGCGGACACAATGTGTTGTAGCAATCCCCAAATTCAAGAGAAAACCCTTCTCTAACCTTTCTCTGCCAAGTACCTACATCCAAATTATTGAAGAACTCTTCTGCTTCCTCAAGATGCCACCATTGCTTCGTTAGTGACAAAAATAATCCCATCGTTTGACGTCAAACCATGATTCTGATGTTGGAAACGACGCGCTTCCCTATCCTACACATGCGTCATTTCAATGTGCAGGCCGTTTTGAGACATATGTTATGTCACACTTTGACGTCAGCATGTGCTCATGTTCGTGCATTGCATCCAAATTCGGAGCTAGAAGTTCGTTGTTATGTAAATCTCACATTGTTAACCCATTTAGCCCCGAGTCCCTATAGCAGGAGATGGACTGACCAATCCATGATAATTCAAGGGTAGTGTCAGATTAGCTTCAGGGGCCAAGCTAATCTGGCACTACCCTTGAACTATCAAGGTCAATCCATCTCCTGCAACTGGTACATAGTCATTACATTAGGCAAACATAAAAAAAAGAGAAATGGGACCTTGGGGATAAAAGGGTTTAATCCACTCCTGAAAATGCCCTGCGAGTGGTATATATCAAGAGACATACTGGTATGAAGAAATGTCATCATTACTCTTTCTTATGTATTCATTTTGTTTGGTATACATTCAGTTAGTTTCACATGGCGGCCTCGTGATACATCTGCCCTCATCGTCAAGCTGATTACTAGAGACTTGGAGGTGATTCAGGTTTCTTGCAAAAAAAGTAAGGGCCCACAGTGTAAGCGCTAGCTCTTTGAATTTCTTTGAAAATTTAAAAAGTATAGCCAGCTACGGCCAGTTCAGCCCTGTCAGGGATCCTTCAGCATCTACCTACCTGCAAAAGGCATA
Organism: Semisulcospira habei; assembly: GCA_036245525.1. Taxonomy (NCBI): domain Eukaryota; kingdom Metazoa; phylum Mollusca; class Gastropoda; family Semisulcospiridae; genus Semisulcospira; species Semisulcospira habei. The sequence goes on along the minus strand of BTPG01000001.1, from coordinate 23,623,543 downwards.
GATTTTCATGAGCCCCTGCGGTCGCAGGGGCTCATAAAAATCTATGCCTTTTGATGATAGGACTTGGCCTTCCGTTAGACCATCCTCCCCTCCGACATAGAGAATTAAGTCATGGGGTTTGAGGTGCACGAGTGTTGGGGAATTGAGAGGGAATTGGCCAATCCACCGGAACTGGTGTCCCACAAGGGTTGACTGTCCCCCGTAGTCACAGAAAATTAGTTTTTCTCAGCTAATTGAAACCGAATCTCAAACAGGAAAATGGGCTTTGGCGTGTTCTACAGACGGGGGAATTGCAAAACTGAGACCTGTTAAAGAATCGGAAGAGTGTGAGCTCGTGCGTGATAGAAGGCCTCTATTGAAAATGCGTGTGTGTGACAGTGTGTGTGTGTGTGTGTGTGTGTGTGTGTGTGTGTGTGTGTGTGTGTGTGTGTGTGTGTGTGTGCGTGCGTGCGTGCGTGTGTAACAGTGGGAACGTATGCGTACATGTATGAGGGTGAGTGTGTCTGTGTGTTAGTGTGTTGGAACTGGGAATGTTCTAACTTCTCAGTGTTCGGTCTGTATAAAACATCCTTATATGCAAATATATATGCGACTCACACACACACACACACACACACACACACACACACACACACACACACACACACAATCTAACGTGACCTAATTTTCACTTCACATACGTTCATTTTCATAAATGTGACACGCTACATCCTCTCTTTCTGAACATAATGTGAAAACTTACGTCATCTGACACACGTGAAGAAGTGTGACCGTCATAATTATTGTCATAAAAATCGCATTATTCTTGAGACTTTTAACCCTTTGGCTGCTACTGACGATACCGCTCGGCGGAAACGACGCGTATCTACGCGTCTTTTCCGCCGAACGGCATCGTCAACAGCAGTCAAGAAGTTAAAAATGCATATATACATGTACATTATTCTCTGTCAAACGGCCTGTGAATTACAGAATCTGCATAGATATACGCTTAATACATAAGACAATAGGGGCGGGGCCGAGTTGATTACCAAAAAAAATGTTCACCGAGTACGTTATTTGATGTAGCAGCGGGAGAATGATTGAGGACCGGTGCGCTTTGACTGTGACAATGTTGTGGCGGGGAGACCTTGGCGGGTATACATCTCAGTCCATTGTGTTGGCAATGACAAACGATGGGCATCATCTGTCTTACACTGACAAATACTCCTACTGTAATGTGTGTTGCAGCGCTGCATGGTCTGTGCCATAGAGACATGCCGACCCATCCTCCCCGCCCCACACGGGCCTGACGCGCTCAATGATGTACTGGAATGTGAGGCAGCCGTTGCGCCACCGAGTGGCACAACCACCACACTCAGTATTCATTAATATTGAGCGAGAGTGGTGGCTGTGCGCACTCGGTGGCGCGGCAGTTGCCGCGCATTTCAGTACTTCACTGAGCCCGTCAGGCCCCTATAGTCTGTGCCACCGGCACTCTACCACGTGGAGGCAGAGGGCGGTAAGTCTATGCTTGTGGAAAGCGAGAGTTTCACTGTAATTCAATTTAAAATTGCACTTTTCACAACAACTACAAAAACTCACAATAATAAATTACTATTTCTGCTTTCTCTGTGCAATACTGCTGTAATTTGCGTGTGTTCGTCTGTGATCTTACACTCATTCAGTTTGTTACAGTTCAGATGTGATGGTCTGCGGGTTTGGACCTTACGGCCGTAGGCCGTAAGGTCCAAACCCACGGACCTGCACACAACCAAAACATACACATTTGTACGGGTCGATGTTGATCTTTCCAGATGTTTCAAACATTCGGTTTTGCATATTGTAAGGAACTGTCCTGCCGAGACCGATTCTGCCCGAAATTTACCCTTCTCATCCCACGCCTGTGAGTTTACGTCCCAATGCGCAAAAGACATCGGGCCGATGTCGGCCGCTGTTGGCCCGTACACGGCTGTGCGCGGGTCAACGGCGGGCGACGTCGGCCCAATGACCTTTGCGCACTGGCGTGATAGTTGTTGATGAAAGACGACAGTTGACGCCAATTGGTTTTATATCTACATCCTTACTGTTATTCCTTTACCCCGCCACTATGATATTTAACCCTTTTCGCCTACACACATCGGTACTGTAAACAGTACCGACGCGTAATAAACATAATAACAAAGATAATAACAATAATAATCGCAATAATAGTAATAACGAGTACTTGTATAGGGCCTAAACTCAGAAATTAACTAATTGTACAAAAATAACTAATAAAAAAACCGCAATTTACAAAAAGTATTTAAAAAAATTGAAAACAAAGATACAACGCACTCTAAAAAATTGAAAACAATGATACACCGCACGTGTGTATGCGCAAAGGGGTTAAATGTCACATGCACCAAACAATCCTGTTTTTTATTGTGAAAAGCTAAATCTGCGTTGTAATACAACGAAAATGTCCGATTTTCGCATACATGATATTTTGCCAAATTAGAGTCCTCAGAGCTAAGTATTATTCGGCATTGTACTCACATAACTACCCAATATTTTCTCTTCTAGTTGCATGACTAAAGTCGTCTGCAACAGTAAGAACTTCGCGTGACTATAAATGTCGATAAAGCAATAGTTAACCCATTATATTCTGAAGCTGATTTGTGTGTGTGTGTGTTTTGTTGTTGTTAATTTGCTTATTGCCCTATGGAGGCTACATTACAGATTAGGAGACAGATCAAGCGTTTTAGTTCAAAGATGGTGCCAGAATAGCTTGGCACCATTGAACTCACCTATCACAGTCACATCAATTCCAAGCATTAGCGTATGAGGACGAAAAGGGTTAACCCTTTTAGCCCCGGATCCCTGCAGCATGAGATGGCTTGACCATGATAATTCAAGGGTAGTGTCAGATTAGTTTTGCGCCTGAAGGTACATAGTCGTTAGGCAACACCTCCGAAATTTGAGAAATGGGACCTTGGGGCTAAAAGTGTTAAAGGCCGCAAAAGAACAAATCAATCCAGACCAAAAAGGTGACTGCCAAGCGTGTAATATGCAAAGAAGTACCCAACGGAGAAAGAAACACGCTTAGAAAAGACGTCTTTTCTAAGCGTGTTTCTTTCTCCGTTGGGTACTTCTTCGCAAAAGAACAATCGCCTATAAACACGCACTTACGTATAAGATAGTTTAAGGAGCAGATTTTTCGAGAGCTTGGCAAGACGAAAAATCGATCCGTTTTTGTGAAAAGAGAAATATTCTTTGTATTACAATGACAATCTCGCTTTTAACAAAAATGGACTTCCTGTCTTTACCCAGGTTAGGGCAGAGATTATATTATCAGATACATCGACCGCGGTAACTACCATATCATGTAATTGTCATGGTTACTACCTAAAAAGTGAGATACTTCTGCAGATATTCATCGTCCTTATGACCTTTACTTAACCCGTTCACTGCCGAGAAAAACTGAACGCAAGCCAACTGCAACAGGCATAGATCCTCATGAGGCCCCGCAATCGCGGGGGCTCATGAGGATCTATGCCTCTTGCTGAGACCAGTTTGTATCCATGTTCGATTGATGTTTTGTGGCTTTTGGTCGTTGCATGAACAAAGATCTCAGAAATAAAACGTCACGTACAGTGAAAGGGAAGGGGTTCACTGCTTCCCTAACACGACTGGGGGAGCTGTATCAACCATGACAGTTCAAGTGTATTTCCTGATTAGACTGGCGCCTGAGCGGGTGCCATTCTGACCACTTTGAACTGTCATGTTCGACAAGTCTCTTTATTTAGAAAAAAAAGGAGGACGAAACCATGTTTGTCTGTGCGTGTGCTTTGCGTGTGTTAGTCGGTGTGTCTGTATCTGTCGTTCTCTACCCTCCCCCCACCCCCACCCCCACCCCACCCCCGCCTCGCCCCCCCCCCCATCTCCCTAACCATCCCCCCCATCCACCCACCTCCACCCCCACCCCACACGCCCACACACACACACACACTCCACTACCCCCGAAGTTCGTCTAACGTTATTGCTTACGACTCGTCTACAGTTCTAGATAGCATCAAAAGGGGAGGCAATGAGGATAAGACGGTCTAAGTCGCCTCCCTTGCAGTGGGACTAAACGCGGGCAGAGCTAGATAGATTGAATTTCTGTCACCGCCCAATCGAGTTAGGTCCCTTGAAATCCTAGCAGAAACACCGAAGACTTTCTTGAGTCGAGGAATAGAGATGTAAATAAAAATGAGACAAGTGAGCATTCAACAATAGGAATATTTTCTCGTCATGATCATATTCTGTTTGAAGAAGACCTTCTGTTGAAGAAGCATTTCAAGTCTGCGAGAAGCTCTATTTTCTCGCAGACTTGATCGGAATTTCCCTTCAACTATGATGTCCGCAAACTTGCACAGTTGAGAAGCGCAGACGTTGATACGATGGACATCGTCAGTAACAAGCATAAATTCTAACAGCGCCATGCAGGACGCCAAAGGTGCGGTTCAGGACTTAGGGCCGTTTTCTAAAATGGCAATCTCCCAATGCGCAAAAGGCCATCGGGCCGAGGTCGGCCGCCGTTGGCCCGCGCACGGCCGTGCGCGGGCCAACGGCGGCCGACCTCGACCCGATGGCCTTTTGCGCATTGGGCTATCGTTGGAACAGTAAATTCTCTCTCTCTCTCTCTCTCTCTCTCTCTCTCTCTCTCTCTCTCTCTCTCTCTCTCTCTCTCTCTCTCTCTCTCTCTCTCTCACTCACACACACACGCACACACACACGCACAAAGCAAAACAAACAACAACAACAACAAAAATCCAAACGCAATAAAGGTGAAACGTACTCATAAAAGGTATAATATTATTTATGCACGATGCAGGAACAGTGATAGTCTATATTTATGTTGCAGACAGATTAATATTCCCGGAACCTAATTTTAAAAAACAAAAAAAAAACCTGATAGGATAACCTTTCCTCCGTCACTGGACGCATGTTTCGTTCCTGAAATCCTCGTTCAAGGAATACGCATACAAATTGGTTTCAGCAAGAGGTGATGGATTCCCTGCAATTGCCGGGGCACCTGAGGGCCTGTATCGCTTGCAGTTGGCAGAAATTTTTCTCGGCACTAAAATGGTTAAAATTGAAGTGAAGGAAGTGAAATAGAAACTTGACTGCAGATGATAATATATTATACAGATGGACTCAAGTGCTCTCAAAGACATGTGTCCTCTCTGAATGATTTCTCATAGTCAACAATAATGTCATTGTGAGCTGGTCTGTGATTTTGGACCTTACGGATGGAGCGGTAAGGCCTAAAATCACAGTCCAGCACATGCGAACGTACACGCACGGCGAGTGTGCACGCGCACTTGCACATGCACATGAACGTATACTGACGAGCAAAAGAAACGCGACAGTTTTGGAATCATAGGAAACACGACAGTGTTTCCGATGATTCCAAAAATGTCGCGTTTCTTTTGCTCGTCAGTCTACAAGCACACGTACGAACGTACCTTGTATTCGCCCAGGAACTCCACGGAGCATGGCAAAATTGCGGTCTGTCCAGATGTGACGGTCACGTTTTTGGAGACAGTGTTGGTAAACCGCGGCTCCTGCTTATTCGTGAAGTTGTCTTTCGTGGCTGCTGCACACATACACAGACAGAGAAATCAGATAACGCATGAAATTAATGTGGACACATTTTGAACTCTTGAGTCATTTTATTTATTTTTATTTTTAATGGTTGAGTTTGCGCAGAAAAAAAAACGAAAAAATCTGTAACTTTAACCCCCTTCCCTGTCAAAGCACGTACATTTTGTTTCTGAAAAACTGTGTTCACTGAACGACCTTTATAATATGTGTCATATCTGTAATAGCAATGTTATTGTAAGCTGTGATCACATTTGTTTTCATGTGTGGATGCACGCAATTTATATGTTCATTTGTTTTAATTATTTTCCTACCGAGACAAGACGGTTTAATTTCACATTCAGTGGGATTAATAATTAAAGATTCAAGATTCAAAAACTTTATTGTCCAGATTAAAAAGATTGTATATGGCAATCTTTCTTTGCAGCACTGGTGTGGGATAATTAAATAAAACAAGGAATCAAGTGACATAAATAATGATAATAAAATATGTACAACATATATACAACAAAAGTACAAGCATCACAATATCAAACATACACACACACCCTTCCAGCATACACACACGCTAAAAGAAGTGGGGGGGGGGGGGGATTAAAACAAGGGGAGGAAATGGTATGGTGGGTTAGGCTTAGGCTGAATGCAGAATGAAGGGATGAAGAGGAGAATGGGCCATCATCACAGTTGTTTTGAGTTTAGGATACTGATGGCGGTAGGAATGAAGAAGCGCTTGTACACGCTACGTTTTGCCAAAGGAGCACGCAGTCGTCTACCGGAGGGCAACATTTTGAATGCGTCATGAAGGGGGGTGGGTGGGGTCACGGATAATTTTGCCTGCTTTTCTCTTACAAAACAACTCGTAGAGTCCAGAAAGAGATCTTTGATCATGGCCAACGATTTTGCCTGCCAGTTTGACAACATGTGTCAACTTTGCCTTATCTCTTACAGTCAGGTTTCCAAACCATGCTATGACATTAAAAGTGAGAATGCTTTCAATTAAAGATCTATACACTGTTTCTAAAATAACTGAATCAACGTCAAAGGACTTCAATTTCCTCAAAAGATACAGTCTCTGATTTGCCTTTCTGCAAATACTGTCAACATGAAGACTAAAACTAACTTTTTTGTCCAGAACAGTGCCAAGGTACTTAAAAGAATCAACCTGTTCCATAGCTTCATGGTTTATCATAACTGGCCGCACCAGGGATGTGTCCCGCGCCCGACCCTCCTCAAAACAGATTTCCTTTGTTTTTTGAACATTTAATTCCAGAAAACTTGAGCCAGACCAAAAAGTGAGAATTTTTATAAATTCAAAGTACTGAGAATTATATTTGAATCTTGAACCTTTGACTCTTTACTCAAGAACATGGACATAAAGTGGTCTCGGCAAGAGACATTGATCCTCATGAGCCCCCGCAGTCGCGGGGACCTCATGAGGATCTATGCCTCTTGCAGTTAGATCGCGTAGGTCTTTTTATCGGCAGTGAAAAAGTTAAATATTAACATGCGGTATGTCACAACACAGTAAGTCAAACATTATCTGGTCGACCTCGGCCTTTTTATTTTGATTTGATGGGCACCGTAAGGGCGTGGGGCCTATTTTATTATGACATTGTACATGAACATTTTGTTGAAACAACTGGCTGACTGGCTGACAGATAGAGCTACCAACTGATTGAAATTTACAACCATGTCAAACCGTATATGCACGAAGTCACCCTTTTTTGTCAAATCTAGAAACTCTTAACCGGTATACTGCCTGCAATTCAGTTCTGCAGACAAAAGCTCGTATCTCATTTTACCCAACAACTTCCTCAGAAATACAAATGTACGGCTAGCTAGAGGAATAGATCTTCACAAGCCCCCGTTGCATGTGGGGGCTCATGATGATCTATGCCTATAGCAGATAGACGGTGTCCTGTGCTCCGGTAAGCGTACAAAAACGAGGGTCAGGAACCAGAAGATCAAACATGTCCCATGATCACGATCAGTGTAAAGACCGACAGTCTCGGCACCAACTTCTTTCATCTGCAAGAGGGATCGATTCTTAAAGGCCCATGCAGTCGCGGGGGCTCGTGAGAATTTAACCCCTTCCCCGCCACTGTACCTACATTTTTGTTTCTGAATCTTTGTTAATTCAAAGACCAAAAGCCACAACCGTCCAAGAAACGTAGATACAAATTAATCCCAAGAAGAGGCATAGATCCCCATGAGCCCCCGCAGTCGCGGGGGCTCATGAGGATCTATGTCTCTTGCAGATGGATTGTGTACACTTTTTCTCGGCAGTGAAGAAGTTAAGCCTCTTGCAAGCACAGAACGGCCCCGCATTTATTCATATTTCCGCTGCTCTGAAAGAGGAAGTCATCTGGGCAGAGTTTTTTGATTGGACAGCCGCCGGGTCCCTCTCTTTCCGCATGGTCAGTCGTGGGCGCCGATATCACATAATGGCAAGAAACTATCTTCGATCATTGGTGGATTCTAATCACAGTTTTTTGTTGTTATTTTGTGTGTGTGTGTGTGTGTGTGTGTGTGTGTGTGTGTGTGTGTGTGTGTGTGTGTGTGTGTGTGTGTGTGTGTGTGTGTGTGTGTGTGTGATTTATACAACAGCAAATTCCATCCGCAAGAATTTCATCCGCAAGAAACGCAGACCTCAACAGCCCTCGTGTCACACACACACACACACACACACACACACACACACACACACACACACACACACACACACACACACACACACACACACACACACGCACGCACGCACACACACACACACACACACACACACACACACACACACACACACGCGCGCGCGCGCAAGAAACCGTCTTTGAGTTTGAGCGTAATGTCAGATAGTAATCACAAACAACGTAAACATTAGTCCCCTTATTTTCTTGGTTAGCAGTCACGTGATTGGCGACTGCTTTCCGGCATTCCTTATATAGAAGGCTTCTCGCTGACCGCCATTTTGAAACTAGCGACGCGACTATGCTTACCGCATTAAAAATAATACTTTTAAACTTATTTTATCGTATATATGTATGCATGTTTACTTGCTGATGATTTTAATTTACTCACTGGAATAAACTTGTAACTTGTATGCTTGAAATTTTCAATGTTATGCATAAAAAATGTCTTGCACCTTATCCAGGCGGTGTACGAGGACTGGTTCCCTCACATCGAAAAATAGCTTTCGAAAAACACTTCTACAAAAATGTCTCCATCCTAAGGACAAATATTGTTGCCATGCATAAACTATATGGCATTAGTACTTTCGTTTCGTACCTGCAAACCATTGTTACTCTTTTGACGAACTACTTAGTCTGCAGAAATTGCGAAAAGCTGCTGGACTATTAGTGCATGTGATTGTGAATGTGCTGCATTTGTGTTTAACTTTAAGGATCCCTATGCTATTAAAATTAATACTATGAGTAACTTTCTGTTTGATGTGTATTTGTGAAAAGTTCACTTTGAAACCATTTCCTAATACCTCAGGAACATCCTACTGGAAAATACTCTTTATGACCTGGGAAACACAATATGCAGGCTTGTGAGGATCTGCATGAAGAGGACTACCGATGAATTATACTGATGAGCAAAATAAATGCGACTTTTTGGAATCATCGAAAACGCTTTTGTGTTTCCGATGATTCCAAAAATGTCGCATTTCTTTTGCTCATCAGTATACATCTCTTGGTGCTAAAAGCCACTACAGCGGTGGTAATACAAGGAGACCACCATAGTGCTGCAGGGGCTAGTGAGAATTCACATCTATCGCCACGGGCGGTCTCGTGGATGTAAGGGCGATCTCTTCGTTGTTCCTCAAATGCAGAAAGTCAGATCATGGTTTCAGCGTATGACCCAAATCAATACAATCGGCCCAAAATGTGTCACCCGTACACTTTGATAAAACCAACACTGATATATCGCGTAATGAAATTTGTTTTTGTGTGTGTCTGTGTGTGCGTGCGTGCGTGCGTGTGTTTGTGTGTGTGTGTGATAGTGTGTGTGTGTGTGTGTGTGTGCGTGCGTGCTTGAGAGAGATGATGATGGAACTTTATTTATCAACGGTAAAAAGAATTGACAGAAACAAATCGTCATTTTACAAACTTGCCGTTGCTAACATCTACAACATAAAATAGGTTAAAAAATAATAATAAAGACATTATATTTACACACATTATTTCATGCAACAATAATTTAAAAGAAAATAGAAACAAAATAATAAAAAATACAATTTTATATATATATATATATATATATATATATATATATATATATATATATATATATATATATATATATATATATAAAATTGTATTTTATATATATATATATTATATATATACACACACAGAATAATAGTAACACTCAACATTCATCTTACACCACACACACACACAAACACACGCACGCACGCACGCACGCACGCACACACACACACACACACACACACACAAACACACAAACACACACACAAACACTATACATAAAACAAAATGTGATTGTTTTTAAATATAACGGATTGTGTTCGTCATGTACAGCATTTTACCCGTTCAGTGCCGAGAAAAATCTGAACGCCACCTAAATCTAAGAGTTATGGATCATTAGCCCCTGCAGTTGCGGGGGCTCATGAGGATCTATGCCTCTTGCTGACACTACTTTGAATCCATGTTCTTAGGACAGCTAGTTTTTTTGGGGGGGTTTTGGTGTTGAATTAACAAAGATTGCAGAATCACACTCTGCGTCAGCTGGCACCGAACAGGTTAACCCATTTAGCCCTGATGCACTACATCAGGAGATGGGTCGACAATGATAATTCAAGGGTAGTGCCAGATTCGCTTGGCGCCTGTCGGCGCCAAGCTAATCTGGCACTGCCCTTGAATTGTCATGTTCGATAAATCTCCTGCAACTGGTACATGAAATGACATCTCCAAAATTTGGGAAATACGGCCGTCGGGCTGAATGAGTTAATCAACGGAACATTTTGTGTCTGAGGCACAACGTTCTTTTAAATATACCTCAAAGAAAGACACTTATAAGACAAAGAAAATCCCAAAAGTGTTCTAAAGGCTTTAGACGGAATAGCAAATACGAAAAGTCTTGCGAAATAGCTAGCAGCTGTTCGTGACTTCATGGGAAATATAATTACCTCAATTTTGCTGTTTTCTATAAGGCTTATGTTTGTTGGATTCACTTCAAATTTGAAATATCAGGACAAATAGCGTTGTTAATGTCAACGAGTAGATAATGCGATAAAGACCAGCCGTGACAGTCAGTGGGAGCAATTAAGCTCAGAAAAGCCACAAGAAAGACACAAAATCCAAGATATTACATGATAGATTGAGGGTTATTCTTTTGTTTTTGTTTTTTTTACTGTATATTTTTTTCAGCACTGTTAACAGTCTGGTCAAAATTGTCGAAATTTCCAAATAAAAATCATCGACCGAACGCAAACACAGGTGTAAATATTAACCTTTTGGCTGTCGGTAGCGTGTTTGGTCGACCAAACACGCTACCGACAGCCAAAGGGTTAAGGGTGTCAACGCCTAGAACAGCAAGCCTTGCAGATTCATATCAGCCCTCGTACTGCATCCCGCGGTAAGACTAACATTGGTCGGAGATTGTGTGTATGAAATCTTTGTTTGTTCAACGCCAAAAGATCCCAAGCCGTCTGCGGAATTAAAATGGATTCGCAGTGGTTTCAGCATGAGGCATAGATCCTCATGAGCCCCCGCAACTGCGGGGGCTCATGAGAATCTTTACCTCGCAGATGTGTACGGTAAGGTTCGTTGGATGACTGTACATAGATTTGTTTTGATCTCCCATTTCTGCGAATGACCAGTTACAATTTTTGGGCTCACGTGCAAAGCAAAAGTGAGTCTATGTTTTGGGGCCAGTGGTCGTCCGTTCGTCTTCCGTCGTCCGTCCGCCTTCCTTCGTCCGCCGTCCGTGGTAAACTTTAACGTTGGCATTTTCTCGGACATTATTCAAGCCACATTCTTCAAACTTGGCCCAAGGATACTTTGTGGTAAGACCTTTCTAAACATATCAATTTGAGTGACCTCACACAAAGGTCAAGGTCACAGGGGATCAGGAAATAGGTCAAAAATAGTTATATTTTGACATAATTTATTTTTTCTCAATACTATTCACAACTTCAAACCCAAACTTGGTACAAAGATACCTGATGGTAAGACCTTTATACGCACACTAATTTGGTTGATCCCTTTTAAAGGTCAAGGGTCACAAGAGCTCAGGAAATAGGTGAAAATAGACGTATTTTGACAAAAGATGTTTTTTTTTCTCAAATACTATTCACAACTTCAAACCCAAACTTGGTACAGAGATACCTCGTGGTAAGACCTATCTATGCATATTAATTTGGATGACCCCTTCAGAAAAGGTCAAGGGTCACAAGGGCTCAGGAAATAGGTAAAAAAAAAAAGCCATATTTGGACAAAAGTTTTTTTTTTCTCAAATACTATTCACAACTTTAAACCCAAACTTGCTACAGAGATACCTGAAGGGAAGACATTTCTATGCACACTAATTTGGTTGATCCCTCGGAAAGGTCAAGGGTCAAGAGAGCTCAGGAAATAGGTCTAAAATAGCTCAGGAAATAGGTGAAAAATAGCCATATTTTGACAAAAGATGTTTATCCTCAAATACTATTCACAACTTCAAACCCACATTTTGTACAGAGATACCTGATGGTAAGACCTATCTATGCATACTAATTTGTTGAACCCTTGGAAAGGTCAAGGGTCACAAGAGGCTGGTGTTTTCATCATGGCTTGACTTCGCGAACGAAGATTCTATAGGGCTTGCCCACGTCGTCTGCAGGCATTTTCGTGACTGCGAAGGCCAATCCGGGACAGGCAGGTTCTGCAGGGGAAGGTCTGGTCAGGGTTCTGAGTTACGACAACTCTGTTTTTTCTCCTGAGCCGCTTGTCCTTGAGGTTAGCTCTGCGAGAGTCCTCAAAGGAGACGGCTGCCTTGTGAATGGTGGAGCGCCAGGTGTCACGGTCCGCAGCAAGCGAACACCACTGGCGGTGGTCGATTTGGCAGGCACTAAGTGACTTCTTGAGACCGTCTTTGTATCTCTTCTTCGGTGCCCCTCTGTCTCGGTGTCCAGTGGCGAGCTCGCCGAACAGAGTGATCTTGGGTAGGCGATGATACAAGAGGCTGGTAAATGTGTGTAAAATACTTTTTTTTAAATATAAAATAGTAGGTATTCCCAAATTTTTTGCAAAATTTTCAACCAAATTTGGTACAAAGATAGCTGATGATAAGACCTTCATATGCATACTAATTTAGTCGACTCATCACAAAGGTCAAGGGTCACGGGGGAGTTGACAGATGTGTGGAAAATGCTTACATTTTCAGAAAACATGGATTTTGCTGCTGCAGAAGCCAGCACTTGTCACAAAGGTCACACATATGTAAATCGGTCATACACATGAGCCATAATGGCTTTGCCTTTCTTGTTTTTATATTTTTTAATACTTTGTTTAATTACACACGACTTGCGATGAAATGAGACCAAAACGGTCTGATAATGTCATAATGATCAAACTAGAATATAATTTTAACCCCCCAAAAAGTCGTCAACTTTTTTCTTTTAAAAAATAAGGTGCACTGTTTGATACGTTTAGTTGGGTTTTTTTTCTCTCTTTAATTCCATGCAGTTGCAGAAACAAAGGAAACTATATTATCACAGAAATTGTGACTTCAAAACATATATCGACAAAGAAGACATGTATCATGCTTAAACTACTGCAGAAACGAAACAAAAAAATCAATAATCAACAAAGAAAAAACACACCCTTGAAATGCAAATGATCGTCTTATTCTATACCTGCGTATTTCTCTTTGGGCTGGCGATTGGGTGCCTGATAGGCGGGGGCAGGGGATCTAACTGTTGTCCAGCGCTGAGTAATTCCCCTTGGTTTGTTGTACAATTCTGCCAGCGCTAGCCTCACCTATCTGGTTTGTGAGTATCTCAGTATAACTCGAGGCAAATTTGTATCGTTACATTGTTGTGTAATGTTCTGTGCATCTACTGTGGGAATACAGGGTATTTACCCGACCACATATAGTAATGCACCTTCGTGTTTGTGTATGTATGTTTCCCCTGCCTACTTCCTAAGTTCCGGAGAAAGACATGGGTTATATAAGAGACCTGATGCATCTTGATGCAAATGATCGTCTTATTCTATACCTGCGTATTTCTCTGTGGGCTGGCGATTGGGTGCCTGATAGGCGGGGCAGGGGATCTAACTGTTGTCCAGCGCTGAGTAATTCCCCTTGGTTTGTTGTACAATTCTGCCAGCGCTAGCCTCACCTATCTGGTTTGTGAGTATCTCAGTATAGGCCACGGACTGTTCCACGGAACACAGTGCCGTTTCCGTACTGTACAGTCTCTTAAGGCCCCGCCACACGGGCCGGTTGTGCCCCGATTTTGAAGCCGATTCCGATCCGATTGCGATCGGATGACGTCAATTATCCGATCCGGTCCCAATCGGCTGGGAATCGGGTGTTTAGAAACTGCTCTATTTTTCCGATCCGAATCGGTCCCGATCGTAAGCTTCAACCAATCAGAGCGCGTCTCGCAAAGCATGTCGTTTCAGCACGGTTTGCAAATGGCCGAACACGCCTGTTGTGATCAGTACTACCGCCGTTGCCGCTGATGTTTCGCACGCCTCTTCCCGAATATGATGCAAAACTGCTGATAATGCAAGCACATCATCATCACTGTCAAAACTAGCAGTCATTTTGCAGAACAGGTACGACTTGATCTTCGGTTCAAACCGGTCGGCTAAATGAGTCGGGAAACGTGTGGCAGTGCACAGGTTTTTTAGTCCGGCCCGATCACCTACCGATTCGAAAACTGATCGGGAATCGGCCTCAAAACCGGGCTCGTGTAGCGGGGCCTTTAGCCATAGTCAGTCCCAGGCATCCCCTAATATTTCAATCCCCTAAAAAACACTACTGCCCACCAGCTGCACATTTGCCATGCACAAAATAACAATAAAAACAGCACATTGACAGTCTCATTTCTTGGCTATGAACCCGATTCCTTACCAACGCCACACCCACGCACAGCTGAAATCAGCGTGCCCTCAAATCACTACGTCAACGGCAACTCAACATAGGCCCACAATTGTCCACTGGATAAGCTCAGGATGGTATGAATCAAAGCACCAAACATGTCTCCTCTCATCTAACCACAAATTGCCAGCAAATTCTAACATTCAGCCCTACTACAAATTTTCAAACAAGGCAAAAATTATTTTTAAAAACACCGGTCCTCTTACTGCCTGAACTGGACAAATTTGACTATGTAATGTGACCTTTATAAGAGACCTGATGCATCTTAGATGAAAATGATCGTCTTATTCTATACCTGCGTATTTCTCTGTGGGCTGGCAATTGGGTGCCTGATAGGCGGGGGGCAGGGGATCTAACTGTTGTCCAGCGCTGAGTAATTCCCCTTGGTTTGTTGTACAATTCTGCCAGCACTAGCCTCACCTATCTGGTTTGTGAGTACACCCTTGAAAGACATGGACAAAACACTTTACTAACTTGTTAAACCCTTGCAACCCTGTTTTCACCCTTTCAGTGCCGAGAAAATGTGAACACCACCCAACTGCAAGAGGTATAGATCATCATGAGCCCCCGCAGTCGCGGGGGCTCATGAGGATCTATACCTCCTGATGACACCACTTTGAATCCATGTTCCTGGGACAGCTAGGATTTTTGTGTGTTGGATTAACGATGACTGCAGAAATACAGTGTGCGTCAGCTGGCACTTTAGGGGTTAAAGTGGGCTCACAAGTCAGGAAGACAATGCTAGTTAACTAACGTTGCCTCCCAGTGACAATGCTCGTTAACTAACGTTGCCTCCCAGTGACAATGCTAGTTAACTAACGTTGCCTCCCAGTGACAATGCTAATTAACTAACGTTGCCTCCCAGTGACAATGCTAATTAACTAACGTTGCCTCCCAGTGACAATGCGAAACTTTACTGCTGCCCCGATTTCGCAAAGACAGGGTGCACATTTCCTGTGAAATGCGAGATTTTCATTGCATTATGATGAAAATCCCGCTTCTTAAATGGACTTCTTGTCTTCCGCCAACGTAGGATAGATTTAAAGGCAGCCTTAAACAAGCACTTTAAATGATTGGCGGTCACTAAATCTTTCGAGATGTGCCGCAACACGTCTCAAATGCGTTAATAGTCTGGAATTTGTAATGCGATAACAGTCTTGATGTACTGCACATTTTTTGTTAAAACTGTTACGGCATAATTTATACGCAAACAAAAAAAGCGGAAAAAGGGACGAAGAAATATCTGCATTGCAATCCTTGAACAAAAACAAAATCGTTGGTTTCTGAAAGTGACGTCAGCTGTAACAGTTTTCATCATACTGTATCAACATGGCGTTTACTTTGAAGAAATGAAACGGACTTGTCTGGGACAGAAAAATAACTAGTTTCTCGTCAAATGTGAGACTCACAAAATGAAGAAAGATATTGCAAATCTCCATGGATTTCATAACTGCTCACGGCAAAGGCCGTTACCCCGTTCGCTGCCAGTGGTCGCAAACCATGCCTTAGAAACCATGAGAAATTCAACGCCATACAACTCCATCTGTCGCAGGAACATGGATATAAATATCTAGCCATTAAGAGGGGAAAAAAACATCATGAGCCCCCCGCACCCGCGGGGGCTCATGATGCTTTTTTGCCTCTTGCAGTTGTGTGGTGTTCATCTTTTCACGGCAGGTTAGGGGTTAAAGCCGATCTCACCCTCTATTTCCTTTTACCCCATTACCGTCAGTTGACTCAGATTGCGTTTTGAAAACCTTCTTAACTCATTCAGCCCGACGGCCGTATTTCCCAAATTTGGGAGGCGTCATATAATGAATATGCACCAGTTGCAGGAGATGGATCGAACATGATATTTCAAGGGCAGTGCCAGATTAGCTTGACGCCGACAGGCGCCAAGCTAATCTGGCACTACCCTTCAATTATCATGGTCTACCCATCTCCTGTTGTAGTGCGTCAGGGCTGAATGGGTTAACTCAGCTCCAAAGATCCTCAGACGTCTAAGAACTATGGACACAAAGCGGTGTCAGCAAGAGGCATAGATCCTCATGAACCCCGCAACTGCGGGGGTTAATGAGGATATATATCTCTTGCAATCCGGTCATGCTGAGTTTTTTCTCGGCAGCAAAGGGGTTAATCATCTTCCCGTCTCACAAGCGGTGGAGTTTACCCGGAGTCTGAGGTTGCAGTTGTAACTGATTCTTGCGAGAAAGACGTGTGCAATCTTAAGAGTCTTTGAAGGCCCACGTGCTCACGAGAATATAGTCTTCCTCCTGCTGGCGGGGATCGGCCAAATTTATTACAAGTTACATAGTACCGATAAGCAAAAGATCTTCGGGCTGACGACGGTCAGAGGCAGACAGATGAAATCATTTTGAGTGTAACAATCACGTGTCTGCACATCACCCCTACCCTTACCCTCCCTTCCATGGTACAGTGCTCTATCGATTCCTGTCCCCCGAAACCCTGTCCTGCAGTCACACTCGTAATGCCACATAACTTCCTCGATGTGAAGGACATAGATATAAACACATGTGTTCCATCATTGACAAGGATGAGCTTTGGATTTTATGAGATATTCAATAGGTGCAACCAATCCCGACCAGTACAAGACATAGATTCTAATAAGCCCATGCGTCAATCAGTGGCTTATGTGAGTCTATGCCTTTGACAAGAGGCGTGGATTCTCGTGAGCCCCTGCATCCTGCAGGGGCCCATGAGAATCTATGTTCTTGCAGACGTAAAAACAGGATAGCCCACTGTCTCCCAGTCCCCTAGACCCCTATCTTCCAAACAGCCCGTCGGGTGCAAGTAGCAATATAAAAATCAAATAAAAATTTCCCCGAATTGCCTGTCTTACGATGATAGTTATGAATCATACACGGACCCCGGGGCCCCGCTCGCTTGGCTCCTGATGCGCCGTGTGATGGCCCGGTGTCTCTACTGCAGCATTGGCAGCTCGAAATATTGATACAAGGGCACCCGTCCTCGATGGCCCTCTTGGCAAGTTAGTGGTGGTCTTTCTAAACACTCCTTTTTTATTTTGAAAAAGTTTAAATAAAACGGATGACCAAAAAACTAAGAACAAAAAAAATATGAGCAGGTTTTGCAAGGGTATCGGTTGTATGGGTTTTGTTTGTAAGGATTGTAAGGCTGGTTGTAGTTAGTTAGTTATTGGGGTTTAATGCCGAGCAGGCGATTAAGGCCATCACACGGCGGATAAACACGATTGTAAATCATACATATAACTTCAATTCGGACCCTACGAAGTAAACATAAACTTTATACAGTCTATGTCGTCGATTCACCCCCAAGTCTATGTTTGACAAGACAAGTCCACTTTGGTATCAGTTTCAGCCCACTTAATCAAATTTCAAATACAAACGATTTTGAATTTCCAAAAACTACAGTAGCTCGCTTGAGCTTGCCCTTAGCACCACGTGAATGTTCTGTGTTTGTGTACAGTGTGTGAGTGAATGCGCGTGATTCACGTGAGCGTGCTTGTTGGGTTCAGTTCGCGGCGGCGCTTTGAGCCGATTTTCAATTGGGATAAAGCGCCTATTTAATGCGCTTATTATTATTATATTATTATAAGTCAAAAGGTGGAAAAAATGGACAGTTTCCTGGATATCCGAGAACAATTTCTGTCCCTAACTCTCCATGCGATCTTTTCTTATTTTCCAGGGTGTTCAAAGCACCAATTTGGTGTAGATGTTAAACGAAGCTAACCAGTATGGAAAAGGAAGGCCAACGATCTTGCTTTTACAGGGACACTTTGGGTTTTCCCTGCGACGATCCTGGTTTGTCCTTCTTTGATCGCGACCCGCTACACTCTGCCCAGCCCAGCCAATTTCAGGCGATTCGTCTTTTATGGCTGTGAGTGTCTTTACGTTGCTGCAATACCATCTGTCAGAAGAGCTTTCGGTACAATTGTCAAGACACCAGGTCCCCGGGCTCACGTCTGCTTTACTTGGCCGGCGCACGTTCGTGCGCGGGCCAAGTAAGGCCGACGTGTGCCCGATGATCCTTTATCTCGTATCCTGCACAGACACAATCCCATTGCGAATTGTTTCTATTGTCAAGAGGCATTGAAACTCATGGACTGCAGGTCTCACGAGATGGTATTTTGTGCTGTCCCAAAAAGTGTCAGCCAAGTCTATGGAGGATCAAGGATCAGCACGGTATCAGAATGTAAAGGCGCAAGGAGCAAGCTGAAGATTCGCTGACCAGCGGAGAATCCACCGATCCTTCAAAAGCTACAAAGACGAGGGAATCACAACGGCCTGCATCTTTTCGCTGGCTAAAATCCGTTCCTTTTCATCTTTCCTCCTTAGACGATACAAGTCACTGGGGATTCACACTGCGACTGACAGAGACAGAAACCTGTCTGAGATTCGCTTCATCACGTGAAAACTGCCGTAAATCCCGCTCGTTATGACACAAAGGCGACCGATCACGGACCTCCATCCACAGCAAAATTGTCTTTCGGTCCTTCACCAAACTTCGCCCGTCCCCAAGAGGCATAGATTCTCATGAGCCCCTGCCTCTGTCATGGGCTCATGAAAATCTATGCCTCTTGCTTGTAGAGATGGGATTCATTAAAGTGGTCCTATGTAGTGAGGTGATTCAGGTTTTGAAGGTTCACAACCTAATCGTGGGGACGGGAGCAGCTGCAGTGCCCTCACTGGATCAATCAATCTAATTGTGAGCACCCTGAGGTACCCAATGGACAGCTCCTACAGCGAAAGCAGTCCGTCTGCAAACGGCACTGATTCTAAGCATTTAAAGAAAAAAAAAGGCTGCCAGATTCTCAAAAAGCTGCATGTCTGCAAACGGCACAGATACTAACTATCTGTGTCGTTTGCAGACGGAATGATTTTGAGTATCTGTGCCGTTTGCAGACGAGTTGATATTTGAGCACTTGTGCCGATTGCTGCATGACTGCTTTTTGAGCAGCTGCTTTGTAGACGGGCTATATTTTGAGCAATCTGTGCCGTTTGCAGACGGGCTGCTTTTTTAGAATCCGTAGGTTTGAAGACAGGCTTTTTGAGCGTCTGTGTCCATTTTGCAGACGGGCTGTAAAATAAAATACCGTCTGTGCCTGCATTTCCTATTCACAAGCAATAAACCACCCACAAGACGTAGTTCGGAGAGCGCATGAAGATCTATGCCTTTAGTTGGTCAAGCCTCCTTGTTCCGCGTTGTTCGGGCAAAGAGGTATTTGGACATGCAGTCCAGTTATGAGCACTCTCACCTACGAAACCAAGTGCCACCCATTCGGCATTCGTGTAAATATAAGACATGATCTCTGGCAACATGCGGGGACTCACGAGGATCTCTCTTCTTCCCGGACAGGTTGCAACAGGAACGATCTCACCCTGGTTGTCTTCCTCGATTCGCTACCGCTGACAAGCAGTAGCAAATCGAGGGAGACAACCAGTGTGGTAAGATCAATGATACATCAGAATTTCTCTATTGGAGAGGAATCGTGGGGTTTCATTGACACGGTGAGACTCTTTGCCGCCCTTTCATCCAGACATTTCAAGCCCTTAGGGCCCAATGACCCGACCTCCGACTGGGACCGGCAAATAGCCGCGAACAACTCCTGCCGAAAAGGAAAACTTTACAGAATTGGTCACTTGTTATGAATATCGACATATTTTCAAGTTTTTATAGCTGTTTTAGCAGCATGCTGGCAATGTTTCCTTTTGGGCTTTGGCTTTCCTCCTTTTGCAGATGGCTTCTGTGGGAATTTTCACAATACACTGACGTGCATAATCGCTGTTTTAAATGAGATATTCCTTTCAGATCATCATTTCTTAGATTTTTCTGGGCTGCGCTTTACAATCACTGACTAGCACACACATCAACTCATTCATAGAGATTAAATGATCGTTGCCTATTAGTTGTTCGAGCCATCCCTTCGGGAGTTCATCCTGAACCCAAAATACGTCAATCATGATTTTTATTATCTGCTAGAAATCTAAGATGCATGGCAGTAAACACCTTGAGCCGCATGTTACCAATTCCCAGAATCATAAAGTTGTCCTCAAAATGGCCATGCAGGTACAATAAGTTAAATATATAGTTCGTACATTATAGTTCACGGATGGTGCCAGGAAAGCTTGGCGCCAAAAGGCGCCAAGCTATTCTGGCACCACCCGTGAGCTATCGTAGTCGATCCACATATATTGTAATAGTGCCTCGGAAATGTATGGCCGTAATGAAGAACGGTGAGTCCATCAGAATAAGCAAGAGTTGAAGTGTGTAGATCATAAAGCCGTGTTGAAATATATATTTTTTTTTGGGGGGGGGGTTTGTTTTTCCCAGACGAAACGTCTCGAAACGTCTATGCTTGGACGTTGCAGGATTGCTCATACAGAGACAGCTAGACTAGCGAGCGGGTGCCAGTGTACAGAAAGCAAGAGGCAGTTTTCCTCTCAGAATGGGGCGTTATCGGAGGATCAGTTCTTGTCAAAGCTGGCAAATTATGCTCATGTTTAATGAATTTTTCCTAACCTTTCCTCCGGGAACTTCGTCTGGATTACTTCATTAGGCGCCCGATGAGGGTGGCTTTATCTCCGCAGTAAATTTCATTGCGTATCTGCCATCTGCAAGAGGCATAGATTCTCATGAGGCCCTGCATTTGCAGGGGCTCATGACAATCTATACCTCTTGCTGACCAAGCTATGCCTCACACTGAGTGTTACTTAGGATTACCTGTGCGACATTGCGCAGTAAAAAATCTCTCAATGTACGTACATCACTAAACCTGGTACAGCAGCCACCATCCAAGATCGTGACTCTGGCTATCTATTGACATCGTCTGAAGCCGAATACATCTGGAAGATTCCAGCTAGAAGTGCATTGATCCTCGTCAGCCCCCTACATGATGCAGGAGTTCATTAGTACCTATGTCTTTCGAAGGAGCGAGTCTGGTCACTTGCTGAGGAACTGAAAAAAATGTGACTGCATGAGCAACGGGTACTCTTCTCTGCTTGAAGAGTATACATTTAGATAAGGCCAGCAAGAGGCATATATCCTCATGAGTCCCCGCAGATGCAGGGGCTCATGAAGATCTATGCCTCTTGCAGATGGATGTGTTTTGGTGTCGGAATGGGTGTGGTCATAAATTCTTATTGCTGGCTTATTGAGGTCGATAATTCACACAGTCTTCGACGGAGCCCCCTGTTGTTTTCGGCGGTTTAACAATCTATATGGCTCCGCGCTATAGTTATCTAACTGACTGGAGCGTGTAGGAAACCTGGTTCGGCTTTGCCCATAAAGTTTGATCACGACATGATGTAAAAACATGCCAGAAGTAATTGTTTAAAATAAGATCAATACCTGGAAACCTTTTGACATGCGCCAAAACCATGCTTTTCTTTGCATCGATGCGTGAGTGAATCCTGGACATGATAGAGTACATCAGTGACATTGTTCAGTTCACGAACACCAAATAGGTTCACTAATCGTCAAAAAGCTTCAAGTGTTGCGAAGGACATCCCACACACACACACACACACACACACACACACACACACACATACACACACACACACACACACACACACACACACACACACACACACACACAAAATCGCTACAACGGTGTCACAGTTGATAAATATAGGTTTTGGCGTCTGTGTGATGCCGTAAGACTTTCATGTGAGCTATATACGTTAACTGCTATATTGAATTTTTTATTTTTTATTTTTTTATTTCTGTTTTTCGGCCCAGTGCGCAAAGGCCATCGGGCCGACATCGGCCGCCGTTCGCCTGTGCGCGGGCCAATGTCGGCCGACGTCAGCCCGCTGTCGAGTGGAGGACTCTCAGACAGACTATTAAAGCCAAAGTGAAACGAATTTGTTTTAGGTGAACAGAGACTACACGCTGAAAAAAAAAGTGTTGTGTCAAGGGTAAAACGGTGGCACTGCATGAGGGACATTAATATAGTCAGAAATACAACGTCCTAATATAAAACAGAGAAATCAGATACTTCAGGCAGCGCAAATGGCACAAAAGAGCCATTGCAAATACTCTCCACCTGTTAGCGTTGGAAAAAGGATTAGAACACATCGGACAAAATAATAGAAACGTCGATAAGGCACGCCGATGTCTAAACACAGAATTCACTCACAGGCCTAACCCTTGTAACTTTCTCTCTTTGAGGACCAGAGCATAAAAAGAAGCCAGGCACTACACACATTGAATGTCCAGACATAGCAAAATTGACATGGATCAAAATATGCTTGCTGTTATATTCAATTTTTTTTAAACATATTGAAACCTAAAGACGTAAATACCAAGTTTGAGAGTTGTCCTCCTGAAGACTACATTACATCTAAGGAGATAGCTCGACCATGATAGTTCAAGGGTGGTGCCAGAACAGCTTGGCGCCTGTGGGCGCCAAGCTGTTCTGTAACTGCCCTTGAACTATCATAGTCGACCCAAACTTTGTTGTAGTGTATCAGGGCTGAATGATTTACAGAGTTATATGGTTTGTTTATTTTTATATTTTATTTTATTTTATTTTTATAAGTTCTATTAAAACTTTCTTCAAAGGGAAAAAGGAGTGTTTACGATGACCACCACAAGCTGGCGAAGTATTCCCCATAAAAAAAGTGAGACCAAGACCATTGAAAAAGTCGTCATAATTATATATCCGAGTTTTGTTATCCGCGAATTTTAAGCGAAGTCGATTGTAGCCAGAGGCAAAGAATCTCATGCTGCCCTGCTTCAGCAAGGGGCTAAGGGGAATCTGGGCCGCTTGCAGGTCGGACGGTGTGAAATACTGCAAAAGACTCCTGACTGAAACAAACGACAGTGAATACTTTACGTGCAAAAGGGTAAAACAGTGACCAAACACGGGGGCAAACTAGCTGATCCTTCCATTTCCAAGCGACAAGAGATTTGTCTGTTTGAGAATTCTCGAATTGCGAGGCTTGTTATCTTTCTATGTTTTGTTTCAATATCTAAATAGTGTGTTTTTGTGTGATTGCTGTCTCTTTCTCCAGCTTACAATCAATTGCGGGGGATAGATGGACTAGGAAATGGTGGTTCATTTAGTCTTGCGCATAGTTTCACAGTTCGGATCCATCCCATTCATTTTGTACGATTTCAGTGCTAAATAACTGCTGATTATTTTTAACCCCTAAACTGTCGGGGCAAATGAACGCTACCTAGCTGCAAGACAGACAACAGTTAGATCTATACCTGCGTATTTCTCTGTGGGCTGGCGATTGGGTGTCTGATAGGCGGGGGCAGGGGATCTAACTGTTGTCTGTCCAGCGCTGTGATTCCCCTTGGTTTGAGTACTGACAATTCTGCCAGCGCTAGCCTCACCTATCTGGTTTGTGAGTGACTAGCTGCAAGAGACATAAATCCTCATGAGCCCCCGCTTTCGCGGGGGCTCATGAGGATTTATGTCTCTTGTTAGTCCTATGTTCTTTATGCCCTTTGTTGGCCCCAATTCGTTTGTGTTCTTAACGCGAACGTCGGTCAGTGTGTAATGGTTTCAGGCGCGAAATCCGTGATCACTGGCAGGGAAGCGATTAACCCCTTCCCTGCCACTGTACGTACATTTTTTTTGTGTCAGAAATCTTTGTTCATTCAACGGCCAAAAGCCAAAACCTTCCGAGAAACATGGATACACATTGGTCTCGGCAAGAGTCATAGATAACTGAGCCTACTCCCATGGATTGCGAACAGAAGGGTAGAGATGTCTTAGTCGAGGCAAGACAGCATTGACAATCCGTTGTATCGGCAAGGTTTAGCAATCTATGCTCGCCCTAGAGCAGGTCGTTTTAACGTGGAGATTTGCTGGTCATGCAAAACAATTAAGCTGCTGGAATATGGAATATTTGTTCCTAACATGCATGCTGACACGAGCTAACTTTCAGCACATTAACACTTTCTACCCCAGGACCGAAATCCCTCAATTTTCAGATTGACCTCTGAAGGACTGTATTACAATTCTACAGACAGATCGAGCATGATAGTTCAAGGGTGGTGCCAGAAAAGCTTGGCGCCTATGGGCGCCAAGCTATTCCGGCACCACTCTTGAACTATTATGCTCGATCTGTGTCTTGCTGTGGTGTGTCGGAGCTGAATGAGTTAAGCACTTTGACCGTGAGAGAGAGAGAGAGAGAGAGAGAGAGAGAGAGAGAGAGAGAGAGACTGAGAGAGAGAGGGTGATACAACACGCAGGATTCATGATGTCTAATACCACGGTGCATGGATTAGCAGCATCAACACTGCAAACAAAACACCCTTGATCCCTCGCCATGCGTTGACATTTTTTCGCACCCCTCCCCCGACCCCCCTCACCCTCACGCCACCCCAGCCTATTCTCACGATAAACGTCGCCAATCTGCAACAACATTAGCAAAATGTTTTCGGGCCTTCGGCGACCACAGTGGGGCCCGCGCACAGACGTGACGCGCGCCCTCTGCGGCCGCAGTCGGCCCGAGGACCTTTTTTGCTCACTGTGAAGATTGTCATAAGCCCCGCAGTTCTACCTCACACAACTCGGCCATCTGCAAGAAGCATGGATCCTCAGGAGCCCCGCATTATGTGGAGGCACATAAGGACCTATGCCTCTCGCTGGTTTTATTTTTTACAGTATTTCTAGTTCGGATGACCTCCCCGGGTGTTGAATCTATGATCCCTCCCCCCACCCCCCCCCCCCCCCCCCCACCCTCCCCCCTCACCCCCCCCGCCTCCCCTCCCTAACCCCGCCCCAATGCATTACTGATAGCCAAATGATACCTGCACGTCCCTCAAATCTCATGTTTTCCTGCTGGCAACACCAGTCTACCGGTGAAAGGTAAAGCTGCAAAACACAGATCCTCATCAGCTGTAAGGCGTAACGTCACCAACCTCTTTAGAACTGAGTTACACGCGCTAAAACAGCGCTGCGAGTAGGAACCAGCAAAATGATTCTAAACCAGACCAACCTTGAAACGTCATTGGAGTTCTCTGGAGACTAAATAAGATGGGATGGAAAATGCACGAAAGTTTTTTTAAGTAAATTGATATGACCCGACTGGGCTTAACCCCTCCATTGCCAGCGTACGTAGATCTTGGTTTTTTAAATCATTGTTAATTCAACGTCAAAGAGCCCGTCCAAGGAGCATGGACACAAAGTGGTTTCAGCGAGAGGTATAGATCCTCATGAGCCCCCGCAACTGCGGGGGCTCATGAGGATCTATGCCTCTTGCAATTGGGTGCGCTTCACTTTTTCTCGGCAGTCATAAGGGTTAACTATTTCATTTAATTCCAAGGCAATTTTTTTTCTAGTAAAATGAAAATTGATATGACCTAGCCTTAACTATTTCATTCATTACCAGAGCAAACACTCCTAAAATGTACATACCACAACACTGGCGCTTATTCATTATGTTCTTATGATGTCGCGAGAAATATTGCGGAAGCAGTGGGTAGTGCCCGATTAGCTTAACTGGCAGTGTTTTCACTGTCAGTACATTGCGTTGATGATGATAAATTTAACTCATTCGATACGCGCCGCATCCGGATACGCAGCTTTATGCCGCGTATCCGGATGCGGCACGAATCGAATGTGTTGAAACAGCAATCGAAGTCACCTGAAAACATGACACCCCAAGATCTGTGTTCCTTCCTCACAGTGTGCACGCCCGCGGGCACATTAGCCCTCGACTGAAAGGTTTGTCATTTCTCATAACAAACTGACTCGCCGGCAGCCAGCAAGAGTTAATGCGCCTTGATGTGGGTTTAAGGATTGAGCGCCACACAATTTTCTATCCTAACACGAACCTGAGCCACAAACTTCAACACTCGATGACGTCCCTCTTCTGAAGCGGTCCACAGATATAAACTGATTTTAAATGAAGGTTGGTCTTTCTCAACAGGCAGGAGTTAGATGACTTAGATTTACAATTCGCACCACTGAGCAAGGGGCACATATTTTCATGAGTCCCTGCTTTACAGGGACGCATGAGAATCTATGCCTCTTGCAAAAAAAAAAGACACAGAGACTGGAGTTCAATGTGTGCCGATCCTAATACCAGCAAGAGGCACAGATCCACATGAGCCTATACAGTTGCAGGGGCACATGTAGGAGATGATAGTTATGCCCCTCGCAGACAGAAGTCACCAACTATTTGTCTCCCTCGATTTTCTGCCGCTGAAATCAGGGGCAGCGAATCGAGGGAGACAACCAGTTTGCGGAAGCATTGTCCAAACAGGAACCTGAATACCAGGGAGACACCACTGCAGCTGGTCTGCTAACTCAAGGCAGTAGAGTCAAGTTGGGTGAGACGCCCGTTCAGCTGTTCATCGGGTTAGTCTGGGATAAGTCCTCACTTTGAGAATGTACATGGGATCCGATTTGGCTAACGAGAGGTACAGATTGTCAAGTGTCCGTTCGGCTGCAGGGGCGCAAGAGTATCTAGGGCTTGCAGTGTCTGGAAAGAAAAGACACCGACGCTGACTTATGACTGATGTCAAAACTTATTTTGCAATACCAGCGGCTGTACAAAAGTAAAGTTTAGAGACATGTTTACTGACGTCGGGCCAGATCGAATACAAAATGTATTTATAACTATCCAAGCTGTGAAGAAGTGATTCCATAACGCAATGCACTGGTAACTTTTCTCTTACTCGCGTGTACAATCATGGATGATACAGAAAGACGCAGACACAAATAAGCAATAGCATGGGCCGAGATCGGCCCGAGGACCTACCTGTTACTGTTGTTAAGGATTCAGACGAACATTAAAGAAGCAAATGTCATTGTCTTGAGTCTGGTCATTGTACATATAAACTTGCACAAGACACCATCTAACGGCAAGAGACAGAAAGAGGTTTCATACAACTATACAACTATTAACATGTTACATACGATCCTCCGTAAAGAACCCAACGGAGAAAGAAACACGCTTAGAAAAGACAGTTACGACACGATTCATTATTATTTCGATTAAAAGCCTTTTTCAAAATAGTTGTCTATTTTGAAAAAAAAAATACTAATAACTTTATTGTAACTGGCTTTTCTAAGCGTGTTTCTTTCTCCATTGGGCTCTCCTCTGCATTTTACGGGCTTCACAGTCACCTTTTTTGGTCTGGAATATGCGACATTCAGGCTGATGCCTGATGACATCCTCTTGCGTTTTAGTCAACCATGCATTAACACATTCAAGACGTGCCGAATTCGGATACGCGGCGTAAAGCGAACGGCATGTCTCGAATGACTTAAAGTATGGACTGGACCTGGTAATACTCTTCTCTGCCAATGACTAATGCCCTCTCCCAAAGGACCAAGACTTAGCTAACTGACTGGTTTAAATAGTCCTTACTGTCAAAGCTATTTAAGGCCTCCCTGACTTAACGCGTCCAAGCACCCTTTCCCTTGCGGAATGTTTGAGCGTCGTCATGTGCCACACGTGAATAACTAATGTTCCCAAGGCAAACGTTCATTACGGGATCTTCTCCTGGACTGAGACCATTGTCAGTTAATTAGCACAGGGACCTCGGGCCGACATCGGCTGCAGTTGGCCCACGCATAGTTGTGCGCGGGTCAACTGCGGCCGATGTTGGCCAGAGGGGTGTTGTGAGGGCTGGCTGGAATATTGAAAGTAACAGGCGAGTTACTAAGCTGATACATCACAGGCAGATTGAAGAACCTGCGCTAACAGGATAATAGAACAATACCGAAGGATCTCTTCTGTCTGAAGAACACATAATTAGTGCGAGGCGAAAATCGCGATGAGTTCCTGCACATGCAGATGCACATGATGATCTGTGCCTCTTGCAGATGGGCGCCAACCTATTCTGACATCACCCTTGAACTATCATGGTCGATTTATCTACATCCTGCCTTAGCATGTAAGGGCTAATCGGCGTATGGTTTACATGTCAAGAGAACATATTCTTTGTTGCCTTCTACCCTGATTTGTCAAAAGCTAGTATGTTCGTTTTTCTCTCCCTTTTCACACAAATGGACATTCTTAGCGTCATTGTCTCTGAATGTTCGTCTCTTGGAATCACTAAAACACTAAACCCTCAGGCTGACATTCCCAATTTGCAAGCTGTCCTCTGAAAATTCATTTACATGACCTCACACATACTGACCAAATGTTTTGTGTCAGGGATGAATGGTTTAGAAATTATACACCTGGACAGACAAGCGTTGAAGGATTAGGGTAGGCCAGGCCTTTTTAAAACTAGTTTGAACTGATTGATTATGTATTATGCACAGTTAACCCCTACTCTCCTGTGAAACAGTTACGGTCGCTCGGCTGCATGAGACCTCTGCAGGTACGATCACGCCATACCTGATCCACCCGGGTTCCAAGGCCGGCCTTAGCTAGCAAACAAAACAGCAGACCACGGTCGTTTCATAATCGCCACTTAAATCAGACGACGAGCGACAACTCTTGCAAGGAATAGTGTATAGCTTTTTGCCCTTTTGAAAATAGATTCAGAACGGCTGTACAAGTTCCGAAAATGTGTTTTTGCCATCAAGGCACGGCTCCCGCAACCTTGGTTTTTCGTAACATGAATCTGGTCCATTGTCATTTTGGTCTCATCTTTGCGAGCTGTTGTCAGCACACAAAAAATCACAGCTTCAACAGACGTGAACAATCTGCAACAGGCATAGATCCTCATGAGCCAGCGAATTTGAGGGGCTCATGAGGATCTATGCCTCTTGCTGTCCCCATTTTGTCGTGTCTTACGTCTTGGTGGTTCAATTTACATCAGTCAGACGAATGAAGTCAGTGTTTAATTTTCTATGGTAATGCGCCTCCTTACGAGGCAGTCTCTTGTTCGCCAATTTCCCAAGGACAATAAATACAACTACCAGCACGAAAACTCTTTTTACACGACAGCAGAAGGGAGTAGTTGAAGACTGCAAATGCATTTCATCTTTAATTCTGCTGGGACGAATAGCCGAGGTTTATGCCGTCCTTCTTCCCAGAGTCACTATACAGCTCACATAAACAAGTCTTGTTAAATCTTACGTACAGGGCACCGGGAGATGGGTGGGCTATCAAAGCTCAACGATAGTGCCAGAATATGTGGGTGGCCTGGAAATGAGACGTGGGAATCTGGCGCAATCTTTTTTATGTAAAGATCGTTCCCTTTCTTGCAACTGGCGCTGAGAATAAAAAAATTGCGTGCCATCTCCAGAGACCCATGCAAGAGGTTTCAGTTTTCTTTGTGGAAACCCGTCGTAAAGTACAGTGGATGGGTTTTCACACGAGGGAGCTCGGCATCGTTAGGTCACAGTTGCATATCTATATATTCCATTCCCTCTGCAAGGGACACAGGTTCTCATGTGCCCCTGCTTTCGCAGGGGCACATGCGAATCTTTGCCTCTTGCTGGTAGTGATCAACGTCTCTGATTTACTGATTAACACCTCGGCTCCTCAAACGGAGAAGTGTATCGGGGTTTGTCTTACAAACCTGCATGATCAGGAACAGATCTTTGATTCTATATATAAGAGGCATAGATTCTCAGGTGTCCCAGCAGCAGCAGGGGCTCATGAGAATATACGCCTCTTGCTTAATACACTAATTCCTCTGTTCCTCAGTGAGACGGAGAAGTGTATCGGCGCTTGTCCTCAGCGCTGATCAAGAACATTAGCCTCTTTTGTATGGGCTGTGATGATATGGGTAGACAAATTGTCCGGGAAGACGGTGTTCAGGGATTAATGTCCGTAGCAAAGTGAGAATGTTGGGTCTTAAAGGGGGATTGTTATGTTTGGTTTCTAGACGATTATTGCGCAAACATTTCAAAGCTGTAAAATATTAAGCTTGTACGTGTTTGAACAAAGATGTGTCCGACTTTGATGATTTTCTGTGCAATGAGGATAGTTTTTTCCCTCTTATTCTTTACACCATTCGCTGGCGATGATCTTTCTGTTTTTATGGTGTCATATACGTAAAATGTTTTGTGTGTATATGTCTGATGATTTTTTTAATATTTTTTTATGTTTCATGATGTGGACGTCATGCAGCTAGTATATTCGTGCTAGTAAACTTGATCTGAAATGAGTACTGAAACGTGATACTTCATCTTTGTTTACTCCGTTCAGTGCCGAGAAAAAGTAAACATGCACCCAGCAGCAAGAGGTATAGATCCTCATGAACCCCCGCAGTTGCGGGGGCTCATGAGGATCTATACCTCGTGCTGACATCACTTTGAATCTTGGGACAATAGGCTTTTGGTCTTGAATTAACAAAGATTGCAGAAACATAGTCTGCGTCAGCTAGCAATGAACGGATAAATACAATGAATACACTGAATAAATCTTTCGTTAGAGTACAGTGGATGGGCTTTCACATGAGGAACACTCGAGAATTCAGCCAGACTATATTTTCAGACGGTTTTTTGTCAGTAAGGGCATTGCGTGTGCTTGGCGTCTACTGAGATTTACAGTCTCTAAACGCCTTTGCTACCATGTGTCGCAGGCTGCGTTTGTGAAATAATTATGTGTTAACTTCAAAACAACCCCCAGCCGTCCAAGAGACGTGGATTCAAAGTGGCGAAAGCAAGAGACATAGATCCTCATGAGCCCCCTCAAATGCGGGGGCTCGTGTGGATCTATGTCTCTTGCAGCGAGATCTTCTTCACTTTTCGTCTTTAGTGAAAGAGGTTGAACCATTTTACAAACTTTCAAACTAAAGGTCAGACGTCTAAATGCAGACAGATTGAAATTAAAGCAGCAAGCTTTCCGCCCCCTCTGAATTGAAAGTCACGTGCCCATCCTCTCACCAATTCCACCCAAACTCTCGCACAAAACTGTGCGTCGCACTGTGGTATACAAATTCCTAGCAGTGCACTGTCCAGTTGAAGTCACCATGACTTCATGTAGTGAGCGCATCCTATAGTGTCACCAGAAATTGCTGATAAACTTAAAACTCATCTCAGTATATACTTGTCAGTTGAACTGGACTAGCTCGAGGGGCCACGCATCAAAAGTTGTGAAAGTGTCGCATAGCGTTGCCGTCGGCAACGCTATAAGACACTTTCGCAGCTATTGATGCGGGTCGCATTGAATAAATTATGCAAACAGCTACCATCTTGAAATAATGGTACTGAGCCTAACTAAACTAAACAAACATACTACGTGTTCACCCATTAATTAAAAACCAGCGGCTGCAAAAATGATGCCTCTGAAACCCTCGTAGACTCAGTGCTGTTTACCCACACTGGTTGTCTACGTCGATGCGCTACCGCGGAAGCGAATTAAGGGAGACGACCAGTGTGCTGTTTAACGATGGCTCTTACAAATGTGACTGAGGCTAGCAAGTGGCATTGAGCCTCATTAGCTCTCGCAACTGGTGAGGTGGTGGGGGGGGGGGGGGCATAAAAATGTATGACTCTTTCATGTAGGTGTTGTTCTTCGTGTTCCCTAGCGGTGAAAGAGTTTGGTGATTTTTTTTAATAAATAAAAAATAAAAGAGAGAGAGAAACATTTGTGACGGTTTTTTTTTTCAAACCACACAAGATCGTTTGACTCTGCATCGATAACAAGTTGTCTGCATCAAACGGCTGTTTAACAGCAATCACCCTGTCCTTGTGACAGGCTTTGAAACAAGTCAGATGCCCATCTTAATGGATGGGGGTCCCAGGACGGACATTGGCAATTGGTGCAGTTTCTGAGCCTGCCCCTTTTCGCATCTGCAAATGGGCACGAGTTCCCGCGACTGGTGCTTTCATCTGCAAGAGGCGCATCGGCTTCTGAACTACAGCCGAATTCTGCTACTTGTTATGTGTTGTGTTTTATTTTGTCCATGCTGATCCTTTGAATTTCAGTAGTAGGCTTAACACCCCCTCGAGCGTCCTCTGTCTTGGGAGCAGAATGTAAATAGGTCTGGTAGTCCTTACAGCAGCAAGGGGCATATGCATAGTCTCTATGACTTATGAAGTGTTTAATTAAGCCCTTCAAAGCCAGTGATCACGGATAGATTTAGCGTCTTAAACCACTGCACACTGACCGACAGTAGCGCGAAGAACACAAATGTCAAACGGGGCCCAAAATGGGCATAATGGAAATACGTTTAGCAAGAGGCATAAATCCTCATGAGCCCCCGCGACTGCGGGGGCTCATGAGGGTTTACGTCTCTTGCTGCTGTGTAGCGTTCGCCTTGTCCCCCGCAGTTACGTGGTTAAAAATTTAATAACACTATAAATAGCAGCCGTTGAGACGAATGTATTGTATTCTGCAAGATTTTCAGAAGCAGGAATGTTCTGAATGCCAAATTATCAAACCGTATTTGAACTAATAAGTGTTTGGCCCCAAAGATCGGAAATTTGGAAACAAGGTTGATATGTTTCCTTCTGCCGTTTGGAGGCGCTAAATCGTTCCTGCACCACTCTGGAACTAGCATGGTCGACACTGACGACTCCAGATGTGGCGTGTTAGAGCTGAATGCAGGTTTAAGAGGCCGGCGACGATTCCCCTAGTACGATCATTTCTCATTTCACTTTTCGATGAGACAGAAAGACGACTGGCACGGGCCCTCCACAAGGGTAGACCACAAACGGACGCCAGCTCGCAACATCGTTCCTGGGGCGCTAACCCGAAATAACACCATCAATTTAAGGACCGGCAGGAGATAATCTTGGTCAGCAAAGGTATTGACTCTCACTGGTCCTTGCGACAGCAGGGTCTCATGTGAATCTATGTCTTTCGCAAAACAGAAGGGGATGGATGCGGGTCTGCTAAAGACACGCGTTTTTAACATCTGTTGGGTGCGCTCGCGATGAGCCCATTGATTAACGCACTAGGCCCAATGGGTCTATCTCCCCACATTTGAGGAGTTATTCTCTATGGGCTAGGTCAGTTTCAGATGGCATATCGACCGTGATGTTTCACGTGCAGTGCTTGACTATAGCTTGGCGCCTATAGGCGCCAAGCTATATTCAAGCGCTACACGTGAAACATCATGGTCCATCAACATCTTGTAAAAGTTTTTGTACTGTGTCAGCTGGCATGAATGATGAAGGTAACATAGAACCTCGATCATAATTAAGGGTCTATGTATCGCGTGACTTCTAGGATCAGTCGCAGATACATGCGTGTTAATTTTTAACAAAGGCACTATCTGAGGACATGGAAAGACGCTGCATGTATTTAACCTTTCAGTGCTAGTAGTTGCAGACTGTGTTGTTTCTGAAATCTTCATTATATTTCGAACACAAGACAGTCCCAGACATCCAAGAAACACGGTCACAGAATAAGACCAGCGGATATATATTGTTATGAATCCCTCGCAACCGATGAAAGGCCTATACTAAATCCTGATCAAAAAGGTGACTGCCAAGCGTGTAAAATGCAGCGAAGAACCCAAAGGAGAAAGAAACACGCTTGTGTTGTAAATGTCTTTTCTAAGCGTCCTTTTTTCTCCGTTGCGTTCTTCTCGACGACATACTAGTCCAACTTCAGAGTGCATGCCGGAGGCCGGGAAGACATGACAGTTACCAATCATTGTGAAATTCAAAACTCGAATCCACTGACTGTAATCCGCTGACCATTGCTTCATTTCCATCCTTTCTCCGGTCCACCAAAACCCAAATCCCTCGATCGCTACCCTGTTAAGTCACTTGTTACCAGGGAAAATCCCCATTCATCTACCCAGGCTATGAAGAAACAGATTGAACGATCAAGGACACAAGACGAATAATTCTCGATTCCAGCATCATTTTGAGAGGATTACCTCTCCCGTCCGGAGGAAAGCAATGTGAATTAAGTTAACCGATTTAAACCAACAAGAGATATAGATTTTCATGCGCCTCTGCAGGTGCAGGGGCTCATGAGAATCTATGCCTCTTGCAGAGAGATTAATGGAACTGGCTAAGAGACTTGCGATGGTGAATCAAGAGGACATCAACAGAAGGAAAGACGTAAATGAAACCGAGTTCAGCCAGCAAGAGGCATATATTCTCATACACCCCTGCATCTGCAAGTGCTCTTGAGAATCTGTGCCCTTGGCAGGTGGTTTAAGGACTGGCTAAGGACCTTGTGATGATGAATCAAGAGAACATTCGAACTTCTAATTCGGATCTGACTTCCATTATGATCCTGTCCAACTTGCCATGCCAATCAGCCCTTCCGATCGGTCCCTACGGACCTCTTGGCCAAATAGGAACCAAAGAATGTCCATCTGCGAGAGACACAGATCTTTATGTGCCCCCACGTCTGCTTTAGCTAACAGGTCCATAAGTCTATCTTATCTGATTTACGTCTGCTTCTTTCTCAAAGCATGCAGGCGTCACGTGTACAATTGATTCCAGTGGACAGCATAGCGAATTGACCCTTTAGTTGTCGGTAGCAGTTTTTGTCGGGATAATTCCTGCAGGAATCATCGCGTCAAAAACCGCTACCGACAGCCAAAAGGGGTTAATGCGGACTATAATGTTCTCGTCTGCAGGAAACAGTATACATCTGCAATAGACATAGATCATAAAGTACCTCCCGCATTGATTGGGGCTTTACGATCATCTCTGCCTTTTGCGAACAAGTTTCGCAAGGTGATATCCATGCGTTAACCTTACCCCAGCAGCGAAAGTCCTCGGGCCCACGACGTCCGCAGTGGGCCCGCGCACAGGGGTGCGCGGGCCCACTGCGGACGTCGTGGGCCCGAGGACTTTTGCTTGCTGGTTAGTTCAAATTCAAATGCGTTAATTCATAAGGGTTCCACCTTTCGCTGGCTTACGTCTGTGTGTTTCTCCGACAGAGGGACCAATGGAGTGTTCAATGTGCTGTGCTGTAAGGAGGCGATTAATTTGTGCCCCTGATACAGAGCAGGGAGAGGTAAGGGAGCAGTGTGGCCAGCGGCATTGGCGGCCACTCTGTCAGCTTGGAGAACGCTCTGAGGAAACAAAGGCCAGCCATCTGGCTAAATATAATCAGCTGTATAGTTATACAACCAACTAATTGATTGACTGACTTACTCACCCATTAGCTGCGTAACGTACTAAATAATTATCTACATAACCATTTTTTCTAATTAAGCGCGTAAAGTACTAAATAACTAACTGCACAACTAGTTGCTGTTTGATTTAATGCAAAGTAACGAAGTTCATATCAAATAGCTAAACAAGAGCATTCAGCGTACGCTGTTGTTCATGGCGTTTAACCCTTTCACTGCCGAGAAAAAAGTGAACATGATCCAACTGTAAGATACATAGATCCTCATGAGTCCCCGCGATTGCGGGGCTCAAGTTGAGGATCTATACCTCATGCTGAGACTAATGTGTATCCGCCTTTCTTGCAAGGTGTTGGCTTTTGGTCGTTGAATGAACCAATATTTCAGAAACAAACATGTACGTACAGTGAATATACTGTGGCAGGTGTGGGGTGGGGTAATCCCTTCACTCCCAGTTGCCTAGGTTGTGTGTTAACGCCAAAGACTCCCATCCGTCAAAAGAACACGGCTACAAAACACAGAACCAGCAATAAGCATTGCGGAGGCTCATTAGCATCTGTGCCTATCGTTTTTGGTTAGCTTTCACTTTTTCTCGCCAATGATGGAGTTAAAATGACGGTATTAGTAGTTGGCTGTGGCCAACCGGTGTGGAGTTCGGAACAAAATAAAGACACTGTGCAGAACTAAAGCTGTCTTGTAATTGGGTGTCGAGGGAGCCGATTACAGACTTCTGTCTGTCAGAGGACTAAGACCACGCGATTCATCTCCAACGGCCAGACGAAGAAAGTATTGGAACGTCATCAGGCTTTCGCGATGTCGTATGCCAAAAACAACTGCACACAATCAGATGTTGTTTTTTTTTTTACCCTTGCCTTCTCTGCAAAAGACTCAGTTCATTTTTGCGAAAAGAGAGATTTTCATTGAAGTACCCAACGGAGAAAGAAACACGCTTAGAAAAAACGGTACAACACAATTTATAAATATTTCGGGTAAATACCCTTTGTCAAAATAGACAAACAAACAGAGACATTAGCCGCTACTTATCTTCATATGCAGAAGGAATGTGGCAACCCTTTCATTTCATTGTAATACTATGAAAATCTCGCTTTTCACGAAAATGGCCTTACTCTCTTTTGCTTTCAAAGGACAGACCACTTCACTGCAGTGGAGATTAGTTGTATTTCTAAAATCACAACCAAAAAAAATTCAACGACGAAGTGCCCCAGCCGTCCAAAGAACGCGGTTACAAAGGAAGAGCCGGCAAGTGACATAAAACCTCTTGCAACCTGGCACATGCCGGGGGTCATTAGCCAACCAGGATAATTCAAAAGTAGTGCCAGATTAGCTTGGCGCCGGATGGCGCCAAGCTAATCTGGCACTACCTTGAATTATCATGGTTGATAATGATCGATCCATATCCTGCAACTGGTACATAGTTATTAGGTGACACCTCCAAAATATGGTAAATACGTCCTTGCTTGCAAAATGAAAATATGGAAAATATGACCGAATCTTTTTCTGTGTGGAAAATAAGGGAAATGCAGTTAAATGAGTTAACTCACAATCAGAATATGACTTGCTGTTAACGTCATGCAAGTAGCGGAAAATGAGAACACGACAGATAAGTAGTAGTGCCTGGTTAGCTTGGCTTCTCTCCAGGCTTCTGAGGCCTACGTGGTACATGCATGCACCGCTGCTACGTAATTGATACTGACCAGGTGTATTTAGTCTGTCGTGCAGGGAGTGGGAGGCGTGACCAGATGACCAGTCTCTCTGCTACCTGAATCAACAGAGGACCTCCCTCAGTCATCCGCGTCCCCGTCTGCAAAAAGGCATAGAGTGTCATGAGCCCCTGCAGCACGCAGGGGTTCGTGACAATCTATGTTTCTGATTGGCAGTGCTCAGCTCCACAGACCCTCGAAATAAGGCAATCAGTCGGGGCAAGGTCTGCAGCTGACTGGTCGTACCCACAGAGACAGCCCTGGTGGACTTGCACCACGCCAACCACAACTCTCAGGAGATTGGCCAGACGTTTGGTGAGTGACACCCCGTTTGACCCTCAGTCTCTGGCTGTTCGTCCTTCTATATGCAAGAGGCAATGATTCTCATGAGCCCCTGCATTCGCAAGAGCTCATGAGAATCGTTGTCTCTTGCTGGCGGATATCGGTCATGCTAACGACAAGGTTTAGAGGGAGGAACACAGAGAGAGTGGCCGGGTGAAACTCGGATGACCTTCGCTCCGTCTCTCTAGATCTCGCTGTCGTTGTTGTTCGGGATCGATCACAGGCATGGTATGATTGTTGATAACTGGTTTCAACCAGTAGTAGTAAAGAAGTGACCACCTACACAATGGTCATCGCATGCCTTTGGCCTCGCGATCACCTGATCGATCAGTCCCTATTGACATCGAAAAAACAGAGGCCAACCGGCCTTCTGGCTTGGAACTGACCAGCAGTGTACTTGTTAGTGAAAATGTTAAAATCAAAACATCATTTTGCGGAATATTAGTTCAGTGCATATTTTTCAAAGATCACTAAAATGCACAAAGTATACCGTAGCAGAATGTACACTTATCTCTATTACTGTGTCAGGTCCAACTATATAAAACAACAGTGACAAGAAAATGGGAGTAAAATGACAAACACGTAAACTAGAACTAGTTATGTTGCAATGAATATCTGTTTCATGAAGAAACTGCCGATTTATGTTAATGTTCGTAGTCTGAAGAAGGATTTCAGATCTAATAAAAATGGGGTGGATAGAGCGCAATATACGTTTAAAGACCAAGAATTGTCAAAAAACAGTCGTCTACAATCATCATACTCTGCATGACCATTGCGGAATCCTATTTGGTGCTTATCGTTAACACATTCGAGGTATGCTGCGTTCGGATACGTGGCTTTATGCCGCGTATCCGGATGCGGCACGTCTCGAATCAGTTAACACATTCTATCCCAGGACCGAAATCCCCACATTTTGAAGCTGCACTCTGAAGGACTGTATTACAATTCTAGAGGCAGATCGAGCATGATGGTTTAAGGGTGGTGCCAGAATAGCTTGGGCGCCAAGCTATTCTGGCACCACTCTTGAACCATCATGCTCGATCAAGGTTTTGCTGTGGTGTGCCCGGAGCTGAATGAGTTAATCAATGGTGTGTGTGAACATAAATGAACTGTACATACTATTTATCGACATTTTTCTCACTGCAGTCAGCTTCATCAGGAACAAAAGATTGACGTCCTCCCCTGTCCCCGATCTTGTTTAAGCAATTTAGCAGGCCAGTCGCAATATATTTTACTTTCAGCACTGGCCCGAAGGCTTAGACTGGTAATCAGGCACTACCCGTGAGTTACAAAAGACAATGGTTTCAGCAAGAGGCGTGATCCTCTTGCGCTCTTGCGCGTCAACTGTGTGTGCTTATGAGGACCAATACCTCTTACTGTTGGGTGGTGTTCAATATTTCTCGGCAGTGAAGGGATTCACGCATAAATCTTAAGGCATTAATTAAAGTCGATCTATCTCTCGCGATTCTCATCTAATGTTGACACCATCTTGCATGCCACCAGTACTATAATAGAAACAGCAGCGGTGGATGGGGGGTACGCGCAAGAGGTTAACCTCTTTGCTGCTGGAATACCACTAGCAGCATCCAAAACAAGAGGCACAGATCATCATGAGCCCCCGCAGTTTGTCTCATGAAGAACTGCGCTTCTTGCTGGCCCTGTTATGTGTCCGTGTACCTTCAGTCAACAGATCGGGTTCGTTCGTGTTGAGTTCACAGCATTTGCAGAGATCCAGCTTGTGGCCACTGGCAGTAAAGAAATTCACTCATTCAGCACTGACAGACCACAGCAAGACATGGATCGAGCATGTTAGTTCAAGGGTGGTGCCAGAATAGCTTGGCGCCTGAGGCATGATAGTTCAAGGGTGGTGCCAGAATAGCTTGGCGCCCACAGGCGCCAAGCTATTCTGGCACGACTCTTGAACTATCATGCTCGATCTGTTTCTAGAATTGTAATACAGTCCTTCTGAGGGCAACTTCAAAATAATTGGGGATCTCGGTCGTGGGACAGAATGCGCTAAGCAGAAATGTTCACAATGTGAATGCGTGCCTTGGCTCCGAAACCGAAAGGGCGATACATTTGTTACTGAAGGGGCCGGGAAGCATTTATTTGGGGACAGCCACGCCCCTCACACTCCGTCTGGCCCGGGGTGCGATCCCTTACATCAATTAAGGGCTGAGACAGCGACAGTGTGTGCTTAATCTGCTACTCCGCAGTCGGCACCACGACAAAACTTTGTTGCCTTTATAACTGCTTCTCTTGCCGAGTTCCATTCATCTGAAAAAAAGGCATAGATATTCTCAGTACTACTCTTAACTAATATTCTCAATACTACACTTAACTAAAAGATTCCACGTGCACATTTCTGGCTTCCGGGCAGTGATTGCAGATTGTGTTTCTGAAATGTTTGTTTATTCAAAGCCAAAGAGCCCCAAGCGTTCAATTTGACACGGACACAGTCATGGTGGTGTCAGTTGGAGGTATAGATCCTAATGTGCCCCTGCAATTGTGGGGGGCGTATGAGGCTCTATATGTCTTGCAGTATGATCTGCAGTGAAAAGGTTAACCTGAATTAAGTCCTCACTTGGGATAACAGATGAAACTAACTGCAGTACAGAGTCTCATGCATATATATGTCTCATGCAGATTAACCCTTCACTGCCAGGGTAAGGCGAACACAATCCAGCTGCAAGAGACATAACCCTCATGAGGGTTCCTGTCTCTTGTTAGTCCTATGCTCTGCATGCCTATCCTTGGCCCTATTTAATTCGTGTTCTTCACGCGAATGTCGGTCAGTGTGGAGTGGTTTTAGACGCGAAATTCGTAGTCACTGGCAGCGAAGGTTAAGAGATCGTACGAGGGACTTTTAGCGACAAAGGGAGTTGTACGTTCGCGTACAGGTCGACTGAGCTAAGGAGTATGTGCGGTTCTCTTTACGTATGTGTTCTCTCAGAAGGAAGAGATTATGGGTTTTTTAGGACACTATTGTAACTTCTGACTAAGGGTGGACCAGACTGTCTTGAGCATACGGTTCGCATTCTGGTTTATTGCACCACTGGCCTACATGGATTAATCTGACCTAGTTTTGTAAGCGCGTACAGCGTAGAATGCTTTTCAAAGTTTTGTATTTGTGCTCCTAGATAAGCCAGGTCCCTCTGTGCTGTTGATGCTGTTGTTGTAGCTGTCGTTGTTGTTGTTGAAGGAGGTGGTCGTGGTGGTGGTGTTTTGTGTTTGGTCATATTTGTAGCGTGCTGAACTATTTTTGTAATTGCAAATCAGTCTTGCACGTTCGCACTATTTAACTAGTATTGATTTATTGTTTCGTTTTGTTGGGGGCTTGAACGGGCAAAGAGACTGAGGAGCAAGAGGGGGGGGGGAGGCTGCAGGAGGGAAGTAGGGGGATAGATGCAAATGGTTGTTACGTTAAGGTAGGGTAGGGAACGGGAAGGGCAGACTACCAAAACCAGCACCCTTTCACCATCAGTATCTTGTCGTCACGACACTATGGTGAATAGTCACACAAAGATCTACTCACCATTTATACTTTTTAGGACATCGTCTGTCTGCAAATGTGTACTGGCCTCTGATTCTTTTACCCTACGGCCGCAGTCCGTACGGTCCAAAATCACAGATTAGTACACTAACGATAAGTCTGTTTGCCGCTGCCCAAAGAGAACGCGTTTCTCTCAGAATTCGCCTCTGTGTGTGCGCTGCATATTAATGGGTCGCTAAATCAGAACCTGTCGCATACACGGCTATAACTTGCTGGCTGTTTTCAGAACGCACTGTAAATTAAGGCACACAAACATGCAATTTGCTGCTTGTTATTGTGGCAAAATAGCTGTGTTCATCGATCAACGTTCGAAGTACAAATGCACCAAGTACCCTTGCGCGAACGGCGTTTTACCTAAGTGTTTGTTAGTTATTTACTCACTACACCGTAGGTATAGGTTTTGATTTATTGTGTTCATTCAACCAACTTGTCCTCAGAGGAGGAAAATAAATGATTTGTGGGTATCACTTTTTCATCCATTCATCTTCTTTTTTTAATTCAAATTTCAGAACTGTGTTTCCCTTCTCCGTTTCAATGGAAAACCATTTCCCTCGCTGTTTGTTGAGATTTGTTCTATTACCAAGCCCAACAAAATCGTAATCTTTCATTTGAAAGAAACACTCCTAGCCGAGTGTTTAACCAAGGCATAATAGAAAATGTCCACTAGGCCGATTTTATACCCAAGAAATGGGCCAACGTCGGCCGCAGTTGGCCCGCGCACGGCCGTGCGCGGGCCAACTGCGGCCGACGTCGACCTGAGGACCTTTGCTTACAGACAGAAAGGAAGCCCAATAGCCAACTAACCCTGTGCAAGCAATCCAGATGAGCATGATTCCTTTGTTGAAAAATAAAAAACCGGAACCTTTCATGCTCAGTTGACGTCCTTCGCAGAGTGGAGTCTGATGTCTTCTCAGGTTAACCCATATCATACTGAGGCTAAAAGCTTCAAATTTGTTCACTGCCATATGCAAGCTACATTATAGTATTTACAGATAAGATATAAACCAATGGCTTTAGTTCAAGGGTGGTGCCAGAATAGCTTGGCGCCTAGAGGCGCCAAGCTATTCTGGCACCACCCTTGAACTATTTTATAGTCAAACTTATTTCACACACTGGTGTATTCCGAATGATAAGGGTTAACTAATACGAATTTAGCATAGCCCGAATGAGACTGCAGGGGCTCTTTATAACCATGCTTTTCCCGGACAGATCTGCTGAACACTTAAATAAATTGTGTTGATTCTTGCAAAAGTTATGTAGACTCTCATGACCTGTTGGGGTTAATAAAGAGTTATGACTCTTGAATATAGATTTGTTTTCTTTCCTTTTGTGTGTGTGTGAAAGGGTGCGGAGGGGGGAGGTGTGAAGAGAAGGAGTGTGTGTGGGGGGGGGGTGGGGGTGGGGGGGGGGGGGGAGTAAGCATGGCCAAGGGATCAGAAACTTCTAAATTACATGCCTTACCTACAGGCCTATATCTTTCACAGACGTTAGCTGGCAAAAGACACTTCCTACACTCAACACGTTGACAAGAAACGCACGGGGCAAGGATGTAAAAGTAGTAGGGAGTGGGGGGGGGGGGGGGGGCAAGCATGGCCGAGGGATCAGAAACTCCTAAATTACATGCCTTACATAAAGGCCTATATAGGCCAATATCTTTCATAGAAGTTCGCTTACATTCGACACGTTGACAAGAAACAAACGGACACGAAAGTAAAAGAAAAAAAGAAGGAGAAAAGAGAGAAGGGCTAATCCTGGCCAGCTTATTCAGGCATGTCGGGCAGC
Source organism: Semisulcospira habei (assembly GCA_036245525.1). Taxonomy (NCBI): domain Eukaryota; kingdom Metazoa; phylum Mollusca; class Gastropoda; family Semisulcospiridae; genus Semisulcospira; species Semisulcospira habei. Next base: position 23,580,511 of record BTPG01000001.1, on the reverse strand, counting down.
GTGTTTGGTCAGGCAAGGAGTTGTTTTTCACTCCAGATCCCAAGCACGACGTGGGTAAACATGCAAATCGTCTGATGAGGACATGAGAGAGATCCACTCATCCCAAGACAAGACCCCGAGACAAATCCACCACATCTGCTGGAGGCACAGATTTTCATGAGCCCCCTGCGGCAGCAGGCGGCTCATGAAAATCTGTGCCTCTTGTGGCGAAGATCGACATCATGTATTTATCATCACTGTGACGGCATGAGAGAGGTCCACTCATCCCAAGACTAGTTTCTGGACCAATACGTTACGTCTGCAAGAGGCCTAGATCTTCATGAGCCCCTGCTGCCGCAAGGGGCTCATGAAAACCCATGCTTCTTGCTGCCGGGAGTCTGGTTCCCATATACATCTTCAGAGGACACGAAAGGGCAACGCCCGTTCCCTAGAGTTCAGAGAGTCCTGACGATTGATTTCTTTCTTATAGGGCTGGACCCCCTGTTTCAGTCTGTCGGCAAAATGTGCATGGTCTCCTCTGTATTTGGGACATATATCGTGATGCAGCTGATGCAGAAGGTATAAATACTCGCGTGCCCCCTTTCTAAGAAGCAAACACCAATTATGGTGAGAAAATTTCAATTTAAAAACTACAAAAAAAATCAAGAGATATGTATCATAATAAACACCTGTGGGATTTAATACAAAGGAATTGTGGGCCTCTTGCAGTTAAAGAAAAAAGCTTGCATGGGCTTAAACGGCGTATACCTCCTGCAGCAAGACTGTGACATTCAGACGCCGATGAGGATCTACGTCCCTTGCAGAAGCGGGACATTGTTTGCCGACTAGAGTGTACTACATCCCCTTAACGAGAAACTTGAAGGTTGGGCAGAAGGAGGGATGCTCCGGGGAGTGCTCTTTTTGGGCAAATTACTCACAAATCGTCCCGCTTGCTTTCCTCGCCCTACACTCCTCCACTAGAAGCGCCTGGAAGCTGGCCTCAGTCTGCGTGAGTGAGCTTAAGTCCTGCACAAGCCACTAAGCAAGGTGCTCCGCTATAGCGGAGCATCTTGCTTAGTGGCTTGCTCAAGGCTTTCAACCCCTTCATAGCTAGCGTCAAGAAAATCAATAGTTATATAAAACTATTACAGATTTTTTAAATCTAATAATAATAATAATAATAAGCGCATTAAATAGGCGCTTTATCCCAATTGAAAATCGGCTCAAAGCGCCGCCGCGAACTGAACCCAACAAGCACGCTCACGTGAAACACGCGCATTCACTCACACACTATACATAAACACAGAACATTCACGTGGTGTTAAGGGCAAGCTCAAGCGAGCTACTGTAGTTTTTGGAAATTCAAAGTCGTTTGTATTTGAAATTTGATTAAGTGGGCTGAAACTGATACCAAAGTGGAGGGGGAGGAAGAGCCGGAGTACCCGGAGAAAGAACCCCCGACGGTCCGCCCGAATTAACGGTGACACTTACTAGAAGAGAAAAATCCGACGCCGGAACCCGTAATCGAACCTCGCACCTTTAGCATTGGTGGCAGGCGCCTTAACCACTGCGCCACGGACCGCCCCCGTAATCAGATCTGTTAGATAACCCGTCTGTCCTGCCTAGGGCACACAGATACGAATGAGGGCCCGCAAATGGCATAGATCCTCATAAGCCCCTGCGAATGCAGGAGCTTATGAAGATCCATGCCTCTTGCAATTGGCTGTTATGTGTCTCTTGCAAATGGAGTGTTCAGTTAAGAGTTCAGCTCAGAGGTACAGCGAATATTGGAACAGTATCCTAAACACTGAAAGTCTGGGTGTAACGCGCATGGGCATTTCTGAGCGCATACACACTACATCTAGCGAAGTATAGCAGTTCTCTGATGACTTGGTCGGATGTAACAAAATGCGGATTACAACACTTTTTAACTCTTTCTACCCCAGACACACCACAGCAAGGTAAGGAACGACCATGATAGTTCAAGGGTGATGCCAGAATAGCTTGGCGCCTATGGGCGCCAAGCTATTCTGGCATCACCCTTGAACTATCATGGTCGATCTGTGTCCTGCACTGCAATGCAGTCTTCAGAGGACAAGGGCAAAAGTTAAGGATTTTGGTGTTGGAGTAGAATGAGTTAACAGGACCCAACAACATTTTTTTCTACTCTTTTCACTCGTTGATAACAAACTTCAGAAATACATGTAGCAAACAAAAAAGTTTGAGTCCCCTGGCGTTTCCCTATATCGGAAGTTAACTAAAACTAAAAATGAACCGAGATACATACCAGTATCCGCATCACGGGCTGGGCCAGATGAAGTTCTCTGGATTCTATATATAATATGCATGCGACTGTTCAATCACCTTTTGTTACTAGACTGAGATCTGGGTTCTTCCCCTCGATGTCTTGAGTTAGGTCCCGCGGCTCATAGGTCCCTCATTTCTTTCCCTGCCGCAATCGCCATCATCAAATCTTCAATCAATTTCACAGATATGATATATAATTACAACTTGTTCCCTTCCCACCCCACCGCCCAGTGTCGCGCCAGTAAACTATCTTCGCCGGCGCTCGCTGACAGACCAATCTCACTGATTGATTGCCTCGCTGTACTAACCTAGAATTAAACGCTGCAACAAGTTGCCAAGCCTGCATTCAAGACGTCCGGCAAGCAAAAGGTCCTCGGGTCGACGTCGGGCGCAGTCGGCCCATGCACACTGCGGCCGACGCGGACCCGAGAGACTTTTACCTGCTGGGCGAGACACCCGTGTTGGGAAGAGGGGGAGACAAACAGATCCAGTCCAGTACATTCATTAGTTCCTTCGTGTGAAAAGAGGAGAGGTTTGATGAGGATAATCCAGGTCAACAAGAAGCAGAGATTCTCGTGAGCCCCAAGTGGATGCAGGGGCTCATGAGAATCTATGCCTCCATGCAAGATGTAAGAATCTGGGTGAAAAACTTTGTCCAGCTGCAGAAGATGGCCAATTTACACGAAGGAGTTGGTCCCATTTTTTTCATCTTTTTCTCTCTCTCTCTCTCTCTCTCTCTCTCTCTCTCTCTCTCTCTCTCTCTCTCTCTCTCTCTCTCTCTCTCTCTCTCTTTCTCTCTCTCTCTCTCTCTTTTTTTCTTTCTTTACCTTCCTGACGAGGCCTTAACAATCATAAACGGGAAGCCCTCTGACCTCGTCCACCAAACACAGATAAATACGATGACAGCAAGACACATAGGCAGTCTCATAGCCAAATCATTTCACGTGAAGGAGACATAGATTTTCCATGACCACTGCAGCAGACAGGGCCTTTAGAGTTTCAATACCTGTTGCTGGCAAAAATCAGCCACATTTTCATCTGCACAAGTCTTAACTGCAGAGTTTCATGACTATACCTGTAGCGTGAGGGGCCCGGGAAGATCATCGCCTCTTTAGTATTGACAACAGTTGACAAAGAAGTGTTCCAGCCTAGTACTTCAGTCTCACCCAAGTAGGCAAAAGATCCCCGGGCCGACTTCGGCCGGATCACCTTTCGTCCACTGAGACGCCCTCTGACGTCCAGGGTGAAAAAAAGTTTTTGTCACACGCCTCAAACGGACGTCTCTCATGAAAAATCAAATCTTCGTATTTCACAGGGAATCATTCACAAATAGCTCACAATTCCAAGACTGGGATCTATACAGGATGTGTTCTCTTTCCCCGTTTACGGTCTTTCAGGCAGACAAGGGTCTTTCTCGTGAGTGGGTGGTTCGAGTACAACCCCATTGAACTCCGAGAGGCATAGATTCCCATGTGACCTCGCAGATGCAGAGGCTCATAAGAATTCTTCTTGTTGGTGTCCAGTTGCATCTTAGTTTCAGACAGGAACAGTCGTTCGGGTTTAACGTTACGACTGCTGTGAGATTCTAGAGCAGTTCCGTTACATTTCCAAGAGGCATAGATTCTCATGAGCGTTTGCAGATGCAAGGGCTCATGAGTACCCATGCCTCTTGCCGACATGGTTTTGCATCATTTATAAACCTCAGACTGAGGCAGTCACCCGACAGTGTTAAGGTTATGAATTCTGAGTGATTTGAGAGCGTAGCACGACACTGAACTTTCACCCCCTCATCCGCTAATAGCCAGCCAATTGAAGGGCAGCAGGGAGGGGTACACAATAGGTTGTCCACTGCTTCAGAGCGCTATAAAAATGAGAAAAAAACGAGAAGTGTCCTAGGGTGCTGTGCGCCTAATACAAAATAGCACCATTAACTTGAGGAGCAGCTGGATATCATCTTCGTGAGCAAGAGTCTTAGATTCTCATGAGCCCCTACAACTGCAGGGGCTCATGACAATCTGTGACTCTTGCAGACGAAAGGTCCGGACGAAATGTCGTGGAGAGGCTTTCGGTTGTATTTTGAGAGTAGACATTTTTAGAATAAAAGACATTTTCAGCAAAGGATACAAAACACTGACACTGGTTTGCAGTTCACACACAGAAGTGTAATAGATGTGTCAATTCCATTACATACGGTGTAAAAGAGATTTATTACAGACACCAATCCCAGAAACCGGAACCAATAAACTAATATGAAAGGTTACTCACAAAATAAAAGGTTACTCTATCTTTTTTAGTACACAATTCAGATATTATTCATATACTTTGGACGTTCTGTAAAGACAAAGACGTATTTATGCAAAAGCAACCACGTACAGTCAAGACAACGTAAAATGTTTGAATCCGTGGTGTAATAGTAACGCTAGTGGAAAGGGCTTATTTAACCCATTCGACACTCTCCGTATCCGGTTACGCAACCCAAAGCCACGTATCCGAATGCAGCAAGTCTTGAATATGTTAAATGTCACAAACAGAGCTGAACCACTGGTTCACAAGTACGCTTTGAAATATACATACACAAAAACTATACAGACATACAGCCAAAATTATACAGACATACAACAAAAAAGATTCGCCGCAAATGTATAGCGCAAGTATCCATTGATAAACTTACTACAAAATAAGTGCACATGATCTGTAGGTCACATGACCTGCCGTAGGAATTAGCACGTGACCTGTAGGATATGCCAAATAAAACCTTTGTCTTACCTTGGACCTGGATCACACGCAGGGAACTAACAATGATTTCTGTGAACAAATGTCATCACAGCGGCAAATCCCAGACGTAGTTTTCCAGCTCTTTTCTTCCTTTTATTCTAACTGTGAAGAGGAGTGTGACAATGTCATAATATAACTTATGGTCAGCCCAGATGTCTTTCAGGATCAAGAAACGGGTCGACCGTGAAGTATTAAGTGCAGGGCCAGATATTAGGCTCTCAGTCCTATCGTATTAACCCCTGGACGCTGGACGTATATTTTGTTTGAGTTAGTTAGTTATTTGTGTTTAACGCCAGTCAGGCAACCAAGGCCATCTCACGGCGGGATGGGTAAAAATCTGGCCAGCCATACTAAAAGAAAGGTCTTAAGACAAGATGTAAATATATCTTTAAAATATTTCATGCTAAAATGTCGCACCGTTCTTTAATGGCAACGTCTACAGACTCTTTACGTGTTCATTCAATGACCAAAAGCCACAATCGTCTAAGGAACATGGATACAAGTTGGTATCATCAAGAGCCATAGATCATCATGAGCCTCCACAGTCGCGGGGGCTTATGAGGATCTATGTCTCTCTCTTGCAGTTGCCGGATCGCGTTCACTTTTTTCTTGGCAGTGAAGGGGTTAATCATGTACTGTAAGAGAGTGTGTTAATGTCACACCACTTATCGTCAACCCCAACGCATTTTCATTTAGATCACATCTAAGAATGAGAAAGTGAGTACAGTAAGATAGCTTAAAGGTAGTACCTGAATAGTTTGACTCCTCCCTAAAGTCCTGTTATTTTAACCGTGTAATAGGATGGAATAAAGTGAATCGCTTAACGTCCGTAAGAACAAAACCTTTAAAGTTTTAGTTTGCATACGAGAATAAACACAAAATAGGAAAGCTCAAGAGTTGTGCTTGATTGGCTTGGCAGCTCTCTTGAATTATTGTAATCATTTAGGAGGATGTCACAACGATCATATATCGTCAGTACCGTATTTTTAGTTCGCTTTATACAATCGATTTCGGTCCCTCACGAAAACTCAAGGGTAGTGACTGATTAGCTTGGCGCCTCCAGGTGCCAAGCTAATCAGTCACTACCTTTGAGCCATCACGGTCGATCCAACTATTCTAACGTAGCCCCGGGAGTGTAAAGACTATCATCAATTCCGTAGCCGTGCAGCAGTTTCCCGGCAGCCGGCGATAAAATGGCAGTAAACAACCACCGAGATGGCTAGTTTGCCTCCAACTGCTCCGCCGAGGCTTCCACATCAACGCGCAATGATGCTTTGTTTGTACGGCCCCTGCGGAGCGGATTCTCAGTTTGTGTGTACTGGCCTGCGATTTTGGACCTTACGTCTTGCAGATGTAAGGTCCAAAATCATAGACCAGCACACAGCAGGGATTGTGAGAGCTTTTAATTTTTGTTCGTTTACAGGGGAAAAAAAAGTTGTTTGGGTTACTGGTAAACACTAAGGAGAAATAATTTGTGGACGGGGATATCAGTTGAATGTTGTGCAGTGTTCAGTGAATCAGTAAAGCAATACATGTTTCAATGAATGAATGATTCAATCAATCAATCAATCAATCAATCAATCAATCAATCTGAACACCAATCAATCAATCAATCAATCTGAACATCAATCGACCAATCAAACAATCATTCGATCATAATGGCATTTATTCACCCATCCTTCGTCTATCTGTCTGGCAATCAACCTACATGCGCGATGTATTCATTCATGCATTTTATTTATTTATTCAATTCAGTCTTTAATCCACATACCAACAACCTAGCTGATCCCAGCATCCATTTATCTACCCATCCATCCATCCATCCATCCTTCTATGCATCCATCCATCTACATATCCATCCATCTATCCATCCATCCATCCTTTCATCAACCCATCCTTCCATCCTTCGATCCATCCATCCTTCCATCCATCCATCGATCCGTCTACCCATCCATCCATCTACCCATCCATCTGTCCATCTACCCATCTATCTATCCATCCTGCTATCCATCCATCCATCCTTCCATCCTTCCTTCCATCCATCCATCCACCATCCATCCATCCATCCATCTACCCAACTGTCATTCCATCCCCTCACCCACAAGTAAAGACAAAATAAAGTCATGCACGTAAACTAGAAATGAGTACAGGTACTGGCGATTTCTTTTGTTGTTGATTTTTTTTTTTTTTTTTTTTTTTTTTTTTTTGGGGGGGGGGGGGGTTCTTTTCATTTTCCTGTGCGCTATGATATACTTTAATTGTAAACAGCTATCAATATGATGGGGAAAAAACACACAACACAAATTTCTGGAGTACTTCGGCTTTACTAGCCTTCTTTAGCCAATGTCGCCATAATAGCAAACAAAAAACAAAAAAACATGTAACTGTAAATTGCTCTGAAATACATCCTTATTCATAAAAAAAAACTATCCTGTCCACGGACCAATATTGCACTCGTCCAGTTGGCACTGCAAGCGAAAACTATATTTGTAGACACGTCCGTCCACAGTCCTGCGTAATGGACGTGCAACTGGTGTAAGCTGTCGCCGACAATCATCGCGGCGGCCTGTAAGTGGCGGGCAAATTGAATTTTCTATCACGCAGAATCTACATCTTACTGCCCATAATTACCTGTGACTTGAGCCAGCCGAGCGGAGAGACCCGGCATTACAACCTTTTGAAGATCGAACAGTCTCTCGCACAGACGCCACGTCTGCAAGAGGCATAGATTCTCATGAGCCCCTGCGGACGCAGGGGCTCATGAGAATCTATGCCTCTTGAGGGCAGATTTTTTGTCACCTAATACTTCAAATCTGTAAGAACTGAGGCATCGATTTTCATAGTGCGTTCGGATTCGGGGGCTCATGAGAATTTGCAAGTCCTGCTCGCGGGAGTTTGGTGACACCTACTTTGAATTCATTTTAAGAGTCCTTCCAATTTACAGCAAATACAAAATTAAGGGTTTTTTTTTCCCTCCACTAGAGGCCCCCTCTCACCCCACCACACCACACACTTTAACTCCGTCCCTGCCACTGTAAGTATATTTTTTGTTTCTGGAGCCTTTGTTCATTCAACGACCTAAAGGCACAACCGTCCAAGAAAAATGGATGCAAATTGGTTTCAGCAAGAGGCATAGATCATCGTAAGCCCACGCGACTGCGGGGGCTCATGAGGATCTATGCCTCTTGCAGTTGGGTCGTGTTCACTATTTTCTCGGCAGTGAAGATGTTTACATGTCAACATTTGTTACAAGGTACACATTTCTGCACCACCACCCCACCCATCCCCCTCCCCAACCCCTTCCCCCTATTTCGCTTTCTGAAACTTCTGAATTTTATCCCCCCCCCCCCCCCCCCCGAATAAATACCAGATTGGACTTCACTGCATGGATACCTAAATCCGCAGGTTTGGATTTAGTCGCCGACTGTTAACATTCTTACAAAGAGGAAGCGATCATGATTTTAGTCCAGAATTGATTAGTTTAGCTCAAATGCCGACTTTGCCTTTCTGAATATTTTGTTCTTGCATTTGTTGTTGTGTTGTTTTTGTTTTTCTTGCCATAAGGAATAGTATGCTTTGATCTATTAACTCATTGAGCCCGACGGCTGTATTTCCCAAATTTTGGAGGCGTCATCCAACGACTATGCACCTGTTGCAGGAGATGGATCGACCATGATAATTCAAGGGCAGTGCCAGATTAGCTTGGCGCCGAAAGGCGCCAAACTAATCTGGCAATACCCTTGAATTATTATGGTCGACCCATCTCCTGCTGTAGTGCGTCAGGGCTGAATGGGTTAATGAATTTTCGTGCAGTCAGGATTTTGGTTTGTCTGTCGGAGAATTTTTCATTGTTAACGTGTGTCGAAAAATATTGTCGTCTAGAAGAAATGTTCTTAACTTATAGAATCTTCAAAGTTTAATCTGAAAATACTCGGCTAAGCAGTAATAATAAGTCAATGGAGATGGATCGACCGAGGCAGTTAAATTGACACATCATTATTAGTCACCTGACCCGTGGAAGAGGTTTCACAGGCTACTCCTAAGCTACCTCACTGTGAAGAAACTCTCCAAAAAGAAACAAACACTCTTAAAAAGGACAAGTACAATACACCCAAAATTGTTGTACTTGTCTTTTCTAAGCGAGTTTCTTTCTTTGCTAGGAATTTATTGATATTTTACACGCTTGGCAGTCACTATATCGTACTGTCGTTCGAATAGTTAGCTGCAGAAATGAAAGACTTATATGTAGAGAGAGGGTTTTGAAGATGCTGGTAGCAACATTGATCGAAAACTTGCAGGCTGGGAATTAGATTATTCCGTCCGTCGAGAAGGGACCCCACTAGTCCCAGATGGCTTGCCAAACCTCCTTACACTCACAAGCTTAAATCTTCACGACCTCCTCCGTGTGAACAGCAGAGATATCAGTGTATGCGGCCAATCCTTAAACTTTGCAAGAGGCATAGATTCTCATAAGTCCCTGCTGTCGCAGGGACTCATGAAAATCTATGCCTCTTGCAGAAGAAAAGTTGTAGCTCTGCGAACCTCCTCAGGGACTCATGATGAAAACACAGTCTTCATACGGACAGTTTACAACCCCTCCCCGTCTAGATCACTTGCTCGTTTGCGGTTTGATTTCTCAGCAAATTTGTCGATGTGTTTTCACAGTTTAATTTCGATGAGAGCTGCAAATGTGTTGGGTTTTTGAAAAGTTTGGAAATGGGAGTGGGAGTTTGGGGAGGCGGGGGGGGGGGGGGCCACTAGAAAACGATTGATTAATTGATTCTTTGACCTGTTATTGGAGTTTTTGATTCAAGTATTAACTGAATGACTGACTCATTTCCCGGTTGACGGATTCATGAATTCAGCCGACGGTCCATAGATTATTTATGAATGAATTAGTTTTACTTTTTATTAAAAAAAAATCGCGTCCGTTCTCGCTGATATGAACAGGTATTTGGGGGGCAAAATACAATATGCATGAACTGAATCTTTTTAATTCGATTTAGAAGTAGCACTGTGCCGTTGTTCAGCCTGCCATAAACAAAAACAAAATGCAATGATTCCATTTTTGTGAAATTTGGATGGGTTGTTTAGGGTGGATGGGTGGGGGATGTTGTGGGTTAAGTAAGGGGGCGGGGTCTATCCTGTGAAAGCAGCAAGTCCACTTTTGTGGAAAACAAGATATTCATTGTATTTTCTATGTAAAAAAATCTCGCATTTCACACAAATAATTGACTCTCTTTAGCCCTCACAGGCTAGGGCAGGGCTCATATGGTTCGATGCCTTTTGCTGGCTTGTCATATCGGGTTCTTCGGGCAGGTAAAATAAGCATTTTCTGATAAAGCCTCGAGAGTACGAATGTCTCTTGCAGATCAGTAGCACTGACCATTCTCCACCTCACGTTTTCTGTATTAGTACACCGCCCTTAACTAATTCAGCCCTGACGTACTACAGCAGGAGATGGGTCGACCATGATAATTCAAGGGCAGTGCCAGATTAGCTTGGCGCCTGTCGGCGCCAAGCTAGTCTGGCACTGCCCTTGAATTATCATGGTCGATCCATCTCCTGCAACAGGTGCATAGTCTTTAGATGACCTCTTCAAAATTTGAGAAATACGTGCGTCGGGATGAATGATTTAATCCCTTCACTGCCAGTGGACGCAGCTTAGGGGCGGGCCATGGCGCAGTGGTTAAGGCGCCTGCCACCAATGCTAAAGGTGCGAGGTTCGAAAACGGGTTCCGGCGTCGGACTTTTCTCCTCTAGTAAGTGTCACCGTTAATTCGGGCGGACCGTCGGGGGTTCTTTCTCCGGATACTCCGGTTTTTCCACCCACCCCCCCCCCCCCCCCCACTTTGGTACCGGTCTCAGGAAACAAAATTCCAAATACAAGCAATCAAAATTTCTGAAACTTCAGTAGGTGAGCTGACCTTTCGCACTACGCAAATGTCCTGTGTCTGTCGTGTGTAAGTGTGCGTGTTGGTTTTCAGTTCGCGGCGCTTTGAGTCGATTCGCAAAAAAATTGAGAAAAAGCGCCTATATAATACCGTTATTATTATTATTATTATTATTATTATTATTATTATGTTTTTGAGTGAGCTCTTTGTTCATTGAAAGCCACGGAGCCCCAGCCGTCCAAGCCACATGGATACAAATTTGTGTCAGCAGGAGACATAGATCCTCATGAACCGCGACTGCGCGGGTTCATGAGGATCTATGTCTCTTGCACTCGGATCGTGTTTAACGTTTTCTCAGCAGTGAAAGGGTTAATTGAGACCATTCCTCGCTTCCGTCTCTGCCAGTCTAAAAAGCAATGGAAAACGTGTTCTTCTCTGAAAACAAACGAATCCCATATTTACCGCTGTTTCTAGGTATTTCTCTATAGAACAAACGAACCCCATTCTAATCACTATCTTCTCTCACGAGCATCTCATCCATTCCGAGAGTCGGCCGAAAATGTGTTTTTCACTATGACAAAACGAATTCCATGTGTCCTTTGCTAAAACAAACGACTCTTGTTCATCGCTGTCTCTGTCTGTTCTCCATAGAACTAACAACCCATTAGACACAAACAATCGGGCAGATGTCGGCCGCACTGTGCCCGTGGACAGCCGAGTGCCGGGCCCAAGGGCATTGTGCTTAACCCTTCACTGCCGATACAAGTGAACACGATCCAACTGCAAGAGACATAGAAAAAATAAACACGATCCATTTGCAAGATACATAGATCCTCATAAGCCCCCGCGATTGCGGGGGCTTATGAGGATCAATGTATCTTGCTGAGACCAAATGTGTATCATTGTTTCTTCGTTTTTGGTCGTTGAATGAACAAAGATTTCAGACACAAAAATGTACGTACACTGAGTGGAAGGGAAGGGGTTAATGAGAAGCCTCATGCTGTTTTCCAAAGAACAAACAAAGCGGTTGTCTCCGCTGTCCGGCACTTCTTTGTTCATAATTCGCAACAACATTTTCTTGACCTTAGGGTCTTTGTGGCCAGGCGACACGACAGGAAGACTCTCGCGTTCTGTCTGCTGAAACTGGAGGCATCAGAGATACCTGATCTGATCATAAGGAACGTATGTCCCTCGACCTCCGTGTGCACGTCCATATCCTAAGAAACATGGACGTAAATAATGTCAGACTGAAAGAGGCGCAGATCTTTAAGAGCCCCCAAAGCTTGCTAGGGCTCATGAGGATCTATGCTTGTTGCTGTAGTCATGAGTTGTGTGAACAGCAGACATAATCAAGACATCAAAACACTGAACGTCAAAGGACACACGCAACACGAAAAACATGGATGTAAATGGAGAATAAAAAGACATAAATCCTGTTGAGCCCGTTCAACTGTGGGGGTTCATGAGGATGCATTCTTGTTGCAGACTTCTTTGAAGATTCTCAGTTAGCAAACGACCCTCAGTCCGACGTCGGCCCGAAGACACTTGCTTACTTGGTCAAGACAACAAAAAAAAACTAATGAGCTTCATCTGCGCGTGATGCTTTGTGTCGTCTGCTTCCTCTTCAGGCCGGAGTTCCATAAAATCCTCCTCGTACCAGACATTCCTAAGTCTGTCATTTATCTGTTTATAGCATTTATTTCAGTCTGTAGAATATCTTCTTCGTCCAGCTCATCTGGTTCTTTTCAATCCTCAGTCTCAAAGATTCACTGTGGCCTTTTTAGTTTATCTTGTGTTCCACAAGGAACTATCTTCTTACATTCTCTCTTGTTACAACCGTTGACTCGCTCGTCTGAGACACGTGGCTGTAAAATGGTATCAGCGCAATGCACCTATCTTGGACACGCAAGGGGGCTCAGGAGAATCTGTGGCTATGGGTTTAACTCATTCGCGACCAGCCGCATCCGTATGCGCGGCTTAAGCCGCGCATCCGGATGCGGCTGGCCGCGAATGAGTTAACCCCTTCCCTGCCACAGTACGTTTTGTACGTAGATTTTTGTTTCTGAAATCTTGGTTCATTTCAACGACCAAAAGCCACCAACGTCTCAGCAAGAGGCATAGATCATCATGAGCCCCCGCAGACGCGGGGGCTCATGAGGGTCTATGTCTCTTGCAGTTGGATCGCGTTCACTTTTTTTTTAGACAGTGAAGGGGTTACTTGGAGGCAGACGTACACTGGTTTCATTCAAGTTAATCAAACGCATTCACTGGGGTTGGTTGTAATCTGTCCGTGCATGTATATTGGTATTGTGTGTGTTGTAGGCTTTTCGCGTGCTTAATATTTCGAGCAGTAAAAAGATTGTTCTTTAAAGTCGACCCGTTGATTTGTTGTTGTAGTCAGAACAAACTGCGTCATATTTTTTCTTGTCCAAAGAAGAATGTTTCATCTAAACTCAACTTTGCGTACCTCTCAGTAAGACAAAGACAGAGTTCAGACAAAACATTCAGTTTTGTTCTGATTACAACAACAAATCTCTTACTTATCAAACACTCCCATTTTCCAGCAGACATATCCATGGTAATGCAGATCATGATGAATCACATTAACCCTTTCGATCACGACATTGCGCGTCTGAAACGACTGCACACTGACCGAAAAGAACACAGATGTAAACGGGGGAAAAGCTAGAACATAGGACTAACAAGAGACATATGTCTCTTGCAGATGGGTGGCGTTCACCTTGCCCCTACAGATAATGAGTTAACAGTTAAATGTCATCTCAAACTAGAAACAATTCAAGTCAAGGACCCTTGTTGCATAATCTTGCGCGCACATCTTTCCCACTTGCAGCATCTTTCCCACTGGCAAAATCGTTTTTCAATTATCACTGACTGTGGTCTCAAGTTGTGTTTCTGAACTCGTTCGCTCAACGTCATAATGCCTGAGCCGTCAAAAGAAGCCTGAATACAATTTAATTCAGCAAGAGATATAGGTCCTCATGGGCGCCAGAAGCTCATGATGATCTATGCCTCTTGCATTTGGATCGGGTTCACCTTTTCTCAGCCGTGAAGAGCCGAGAATGTTGTAGAGTTTATCATCCAACTGAGTGAGACACAGGCTCACACCCGCCTCTGCATTCGCATCGGCTCATGAAAATTTGTGCCTCGATCCTGTTAATGTTAACTATAAGGTCGGCCTTTGGCTCTATCTCCAAATGACGGGATGATTTGACGGCTGCGACAGCGAAGATGAATAATAAGACAAAGTATACGAAGATCGCTTTACCACTTGAGGAAACAGCATAACAATGCACACAACTCTGCACTCCTCATATGATTTTTTAAAACATGATCCAGTTTTTAAAAACATGTTCTCGTGCTCATACGCACTACAGGAAAACGAACACAACAAAAATTCGAATCCTTTTAAATCCAAAATTCAGATGAAGGAAGTTCGTTTACCATACGAATAACTTAAGCCGTGGATCAGTACTGTTAATGTCAGAGGAATAATTGCATTCGCTTGTAAACGGAATCTATCGTGCAAAAAGAGTTCACACGTTGAGCACTAAGGTCTTAATATTTGGGAGCTGTTCTATGAAGATTACATACCAGCACAGAAGACAGACCGACCATGCTGGTTTCAAATGTGGTGCCAAAAAGGCTTGGCGCCTCAAGGCGCCAAGCCTTTCTGGCACCGTCCTTGAACTGACATGGTCGATCCTCACGTGGTTGAAGTGTACGTGTTAGCGCTAAAAAGTCAATACTGGAAGAGTCAACAGATAAAGAGTGCGTATATAAAGAGTCAATAGGACGCCGATCGTTGACATTGTCGCTCGTATACTACCCACCCCTTGCAGCTCTCCCCATAAACAACGTCGGGGATCCTGAAAGTTCCTCCGATACGTTGACCATAACTTCTTTCAATAGCTTTTGTCTGCATAGAAAAAGGACATAAAACTCAGATCATTTTTCGGGGCTAACATTCTATTTTGTTCCTGTTCACTTTTCAAGAGCGTTTTCCAGTTCAGATCGACCAATCAATAATTATTCATCAGGTCATTTGTTTTGTTCTCTGCTGCGGGTGCAGTCATTACCTCGTTTGAGTATCTTCATCTTTGCAGGCATATTGTTGCTTTCCTTTGTCCTTTATCACGAAATATGGCAAAGCTTTAGCTTAAGAGTCAGGCCTCTAAGAATCGATTTTTTCTGACCGGTAGAGGTCAAACATACATTTAACTCAATCGAGCCGTGCCGCATGACTCCAAAGACTGTCTTCTTATGTTTGACATATATTGTCCGCCATTTCTAGTCAAAAGTAATAATAATATCGATTGTAGTGTCCTAATCTCTCTCTCTCTCTCTCTTCTACAAACTATCAGGCAAGTTATTTTTGACAGTCGTGGTGATTATAAGTGGATTTGGTTTATTCCATATTTTCGCACAAGATCACTCCTTTCAGCGACTGGACTGTTTCACTGAGTTTCGGATATTGAAAACTTTATATTTACATTTTTTGTCATCAAAATGTGTACACCATCGAACAATTACATGCATGCCCACGGGCTGAAGGTCGGGCATTTAATGTATTTCACCTTTACAATAAGGTTCCTGACATTTCAATATTTTTAAACCAGCCTTCACACTTCCATCTCTTTGGGCTAACGGAATCACGTCTGGACTCAAGAATTAGCGACGAAAATCTGTGCATCCCAAACTTTTCCTTAATTCGTCGTGACCCAAACACCCTCAAACACACAGGGATTGCTGTTTATGTTCATAACTCGATTGCACATATGGTACGCAGACGTGATGATCTGGAGTCAACTGAGATTGAGTGTGTATGGCTAGAAGTAAAAATTAATAACTCATTGCCAATTATAATGGGTTATGTATATAGAAATCCATCGTCCACTGTCGAGTGGTATGATGACTTTGTGCAGATGATGGATAAAGTGAATGATACTGACAAAGATGTACTGCTGTTAGGTGATTTTAACATTGACTTACTGAATACAAATCCCACGTGGCAATCGACAACAACTCTTTTTGGGTTGAAGCAACTAATCCAAGCTCCTACTAGAATAACCCAATCATCCGCTACACTCATTGATCACATCTATACCAACAACTGTAAGTCAGTACTAGAGACCAGCGTCCCCCCACTAGCTGTCAGTGACCATTTTCCCATCACCTGTACATGGTCGTGCAAGATGCCCAAACAAAAGAGGGATCAGCATGTGTACATTACCTATAGGTCTTTTAAAAAACTAAACAAAGATGCTTTTTTACACGATCTTAGCCTTACACCGTTTCATGATGTGTACAATTGTACCAACCCAGATAAGGCTGTTTCTCTCTTACTTGATCTGTTCCTAGGGGTGCTAAACAAACATGCGCCAGTAAGAAGAAAGCGAGTCCGATCCCGCCAGCCTCCCTCATGGATAACCGACGAAATCAAACAAGCAATGGATGATAGAAATAAGGCTAAGAAAGAAAAGAACTTTCATGAATTTAAAAGATTGCGAAATAAAGTTAAGTACCTAATTAGAGAGGCGCAGAGATCGTTTGTAACCAAAACAGTCGAAGAAGACAGAAACCCTTCCTCTATCTGGACAGCACTTAATACGCTTACCAACAACAAGCGTAAACAGTGCAATACCATTCCAGAAAACCTCTCCGCTGAGGAGTTTAATAACCACTTTCTATCAGCCCCCAAAGACTTACTCAGTTCTCACAATCGCAATCAGTCGATATATTCCACACCAGAAAAGCTAACTAAGTTCTGTAAGCAAAGATTGTCCTCAGATGATATTTTCGTCATCCCTGATATTGCTGTACACGAGGTAGGCAAATGCATTTCTATCCTAAAAAAGAAAACGTCTTCTGGCAGTGATGGTATCAATGGATATATCCTTGACCTGTCGCAACCATACATAGTGGAACCTCTTACATACATTTATAACCTATGTATACAAAAAAATGTCTTCCCAGCAGCTTTCAAAAAATCAAAAATAGTGCCTGTTCCTAAAGCAAACGATTCTTCTGAAATTAATAACTTTCGCCCGATTTCCCTTCTATCAGTTCTCTCGAAGCCTCTGGAAAAGCATGTTCACAAACATCTTCTGGAATTTCTTGAAAAAAGGTCCTTACTATATCATCACCAGTCAGGTTTTCGTCCCAAGCATTCATGCCACACTGCACTCGCACGAATAGTGAATTCGTGGGTCAACAGCATAAATGATAATAAAATGGCTGGTGCTGTCTTCTTGGATCTAAGAAAAGCGTTTGATCTTATCGATCATACCATCTTACTGAAAAAGCTTGCCACCTACTTAAACAAAAAGAGTCCCTCAGCTATTTCGTTTCTGAACTCCTATCTTACAAAAAGAACACAAACAGTCTATGTCAATGGAAAATGTTCTTCTGAACAATTTGTGGAGTATGGAGTGCCCCAGGGGTCTATTTTAGGCCCACTACTGTTTTGTATCTTCGTTAACGATCTACCGTTACATGTAACGTGTAGTGAGACTGAGTGTGACATGTTTGCCGACGACTCAACATTACATTCCGCTGGTAAAACTGTGCCTGAAATTGCAAATAATCTTCAAGAGAGTCTTCATGAAGTCTCTCGGTGGTGTAATGAAAATCGCATGCTTGTAAATCCCACAAAAACAAAAAGCATGCTTATCACAACCCGCCAGAAACATCAGCTCAAACCTCCATCACTCAACCTTTCTTTGGACTCCATCTCAGTTGAGCAGGTCAGTCAACACCGCCTGCTTGGAGTAATAATAGATGATGATCTAAGCTGGCATAACCACCTATATTATATGAGAAAACATTTGTCCAAAAAGTTGTTTCTACTTTCCAAACTTAAAACGATCATTGACCTTAAGACACGCAAACTATTTTTTAATGCCTACATTAAACCACACATTGATTATTCCTCAACAATATGGGATGGCTGCAGTGAAAATCACTTCAAGAAGATAAACTCATTATACAAGCGCGCTGCTAAGCTTATCCTCCCTGATCCGTCTTTATCCACTGATGACAAGCTGCAGGCCATCGGACTTCTCCCTTTGGTTAAGCACCTCGCACTAAACAAATGTGTACTGATGCACAAAATTCTTAACGGGAAAGCTCCACCTTACTTATCTAGGCTTTTTTCGCCAACTGAAAAAAAATACAGCACCTCCAGGAACAGTCTCTCTATAAAAAGGCCCCGTATAGACCTGTTCAAATCTAGCCTGTCTTATTCAGGTGCTCTTTTATGGAATTCTCTTCCTCCCACTATTCAACAAACCACGTCCCTCTCTCTGTTTAAAAGTAGAGTACATGATTACCTTTCTAAGACATCGTTATGCTGATCCTTTCTTCTTCTTTGTTTTTAGTTTTTTTTTCATCTAGCCTCCAAATTGTTTTTTCAGTTTTCTAACTTGTTTTTGATAGTACAAAAAAATATCATACCTACTTATTTGTTAGATAATTATGTGCGCACGTGCGTGTGTATGTGTATGTACAAAAGTGCGCATGTGCACGAGTACATGTATATGTGTGTCTGTGTGCGTGTGTGTATGCGTGTGTGTGACGTTTATTATTAGTTAGTTTTTGTTGTTTGGTTGGTGTTCCTTAAGTAGCTTAGCAAGGACAGATTGTAAGAAAGGCCTGCGCGCCTAATATCTCAATCCTTGGAAAATAAAGTTTCGTTCGTTCGTTCGTTCGTTCTCTCTCTCTCTCTCTCTCTCTCTCTCTCTCTCTCTCTCTCTCTCTCTCTCTCTCTCTCTCTCTCTCTCTCTCTCTCTCTCTCTCTCCTCTCTCTCTCTCTCTCTCTACGAAAATATACCAGATTTTCACGTCTTGGAAGATTTTATTGCAAGAGAGAAGGATGACAAATCGCTCTCGCGCAAGCATTCCAACTTCTTCAAGACGGAATGTAAAATCACCGGGCGCGGTCTCACCAGTCACAAAAATACAATCACAACGGAGGCTGTAAGAGCGTTCTTTGTGCGATTGTCTGTTAATTTTTTTTCCCTTCGTGCTCTACACCGTAAGGGTCAAAATCACAGGTCAGCACGCAATTGTGAACATGACCCTTTGAAAAAAAAAAATCATTTCAGCAAAATACATGCACAAACCGACAAAGCATCGTCTGGGATCGTCAGGCAGACAATACCCAAAGTATTTTTCTCGAACATCTACGACCCCTTCCGTCTAAGGAATAAAATCTAAAATCCCATCCTCACCAACAAGAAGCGTGGATTTTTTTAAGCCCTTGCGACTGCTTTGTCTTTTAAGCCCTTCAATGCCATTGGACGCAGATTGTGTTTGTGAAATTTTTGTTAATTCAACACCAAATAGCCCCAGCCGTCCAAGGAACATGGATACAAAGTGGTGACAGCAAGGGGCATAGATCCTCATGAGCCCCCGCAACTGCGGGGGCTCATGAGGATCTATGTCTCTTGCAGTTTCTCTGCAGTTTTGCAGTAAAGGGGTTAATAATGAACGCTTCATGCAGACGGAAGCTAATGGCCAGATCATGCTCAGGGTGAATACGCAACGGGTCGAGGGTAACTCCTCCGCTGTTGTGGCACCGACATCCTCGATACATCATCAGTTGATACGATGTCTCTCTTTCCCCGGCGGAGCGCTTTTATGTGGGGTGTAACCCCGGCACTCGTCTCCATTGGTTTCAAATTTTGACTTACATCATCGTTTGTATTTCGTTTCATGGTTTAACAGCACGAAAGGAGACGCTTATCCCTTGCTAAGATTATACTTTGTAATAACCTTTTGTCTTCTGAAATGTAATGAACTGGGTGCTGGTTTGTGAGTTTGAACTGAACAGCCGACAGCCATGTGGAAAACCAGTTGTTTGCGATGATGCAATGGAGAGACTCGTGACAAAGTTTGAACAAAATCAGCCTTTGTGTAGCAAATACAATCAAGGTTTGAAAAAGGTCCTCCCAGTGATAAAAACTCTGCCGACATCCAGACATTCTAAAGGAAAAAATCGACCAAATTCAAATGAGACAGAGAGAGAAAGAAAATAAAAGTACTGTCAAAAATAAAATGATTGGCCTTCAAGGAAATGACTGTTCCGTTTGACACAATATCGTTTCCTTGAGATCAGGAGAGGCACGGGCGTCTGATGGTTAATCGTTCAAAAGCAGACATACCCGCACGGTGTTCTCAAAACCAGGCTTGTGAGGTTCCAAAGGCGCGACGTATGATTCGCTGCACGTGGAACGCCTGTGATTGAGGGACCGTGGAGCCTAAGTCTCCAAACAGAGGTAAAAAGTCGACAAGTCAAAAAGACTCGTGAATACCTGGTCCTACACAAAGTTCCCCAGTAGCAAAAGACCCTCGGACCGATGTCGGCCGCTGTGGGCTGACGCCCGCGCGGCCTTTCTACAGAGCTGTTGTCAGGGGTATTTGCTTGTGCCCCCCTGGTCCTACACAAGGTAAGTCCCTTAACAGCGGCTCTTAACCCTTTAAACTCTAAATCCAAATTTTAAAAATTCTGGAGTTGTAGCCTAAGGACTATGTACCAGTTGCAGGAGATGGATCCACTATAATATTTCAAGGGTTGTGCCAGATTATCTTGGCGCCACTATCAGGCGCCAAGCTCATTTGCGCACTACCAGTGAATTATCATGATTGACCCATCTCCTGCTGTAAGGCGTTGGAGCTAAATGGGTTATAAATACAGCCTCTCGGTGAAGGACCCTGTGCTGTGTAGATTCAAGCCTCGTACATATACAACCTCAAGGTACCACTACAATTTCTAGACGAAGTCCAGAAAATATATTGTCTTTGTTCTTTCATGCGTGTTTGTACTGTTCTTGGTTATTATTTTCCTTGTCACTTCTAAAAGGAGTGCCAGTGCCAATGAGCACGTGAGGTGTGACTGCTCACATGCGATTTATCGTTGAACCGCCTGTGAGCACAATCCAGAGGACTCAAGGAGGAAAACGCATCCCTTGCCATCGTTACAAATCCTACAACTTGGCGAACAAAAAAAGACGCATTTTCGGGGTGTTAGCCGTTTAATCGAAAGAGATCGAAAATGCAAAGCTTGCCTTCAGTCAAAGAAGACTCGTATGCCAGTTCTCCCAGAGAGCTATAGCTAGCCCCTGCTGTCAAAAATAAGCCGCGTTAAAAAAAAAAAAATTACGGTTCATTCTGGATGGCGATTCATAGTGTGCCTATCTGACAAAATATTTTAAACTGTGACTTTGCACCTTACGGCTCTAGGCCGCAAGGTCCAACAGTTTTCGACCAGCACACGCGTATATATATATTTTTATAATCGTTTAACCCTTTCACTGTCAGTGAACTCAAACTGTCGTTTTGAAATCAGTATAAATTCAACGTTAAAGATCCCCAGCCGTCAAAGGAACACGGACACAAAGTGGTGTCAGCAAGAGGAATAGATCCTCATGAGCCCCCGCAACTGCGGGGGCTCATGAGGATCTATATCTCTTGCTGTTGGGCAGTGCTCAATTGTTCTCGGCACTCAAGGGGTTAAAAGCAATGATAACATTTTGTGTTCAATGATATGTTTGTGTTTTTGTGTACACATTTAGTTACGTCTTCGATTCTGTTTCTGAACTACCTCTTTTGTCATAACTGCCTTTTTTTAAAATAACATTTAACCCATATTATATTGAAGATGGCGGTGGCTTGGGTGAGTTGAGTTGCTTTACAGATCGTCTGTTTTCTACAAATAGACGTTGTTCGGAAATAAGAAGTATGTCAAAACTGTACGTGCTTCGACGAAAAATATTATTGAATTAAAAGCCCGAACAAACATACCATATCGCATATATTTGTCCGATCTTTGAATCCAATATGCCATTTTGACTACTGATTTCCAGAAATCGTCTATTGTTTGGCTTTTTGGGGTGTTTTTGCATTCTTTTGTCGGTGTTAACCCATTTAACCCCACGTTTCCCAAATTTTGGAGGTGTCATTTAACGCCCGCATGTGCACCAGTTGCAGGAGATGGACTGACCATGATAATTCCCAGGTAGTGCCAGATTAGCTTTGGCGCCTAATGGCGCCAAGCTAATCTGACACTACCCTTGAATTATCATGGTCAGTCCATCTCCTGCTGTTGGGCGTCGGGGCTAAACGAGTTAATAGACCGCTGTAGAGTTCCGCACTGTACTAAGACTGTGAAGAAAAACCACGTGATCGTGTTCTTTAATACCATTGGTCTGGCCGAGAAGTTTTCGAGTAAGTTCAATTCTGCTAACACGGCGTGGCGTGGCTTTTCACTAGCTAATCTGGCACTGCCCTTAAATTATCATGGTCAGTCCATCTCCTGCAACAGGTACTCAGGCGTTAAATGACACCTCCAAAATTTGGGGAAACGTGGCCATGGGATTAAATGGGTTAACACCAGCAAGGTAATGCCAACAAAAAAAAACACCCAAACACAGCCAAAGAACAGACTATTTCTGGAAATCAGTTGTCTAAATTGCATACTGGATTCAGAGATCGGACAAATATATGCGATATGGCATGTTTGTCCGGGCTTGTAATTCAATAATTATTTTCGTCGAAACAGAAACAGAAACAAACAGGCTCCACAGGCGTAAGCTGGATATCGACAACGCTTCTAGGTCACACATCGTGCAGTCGTTTGTTTACTCGAAATTTTCAGAGCAACTCGCTGCGCATGCACAAAATTCATCGTGGCAGCGATGCTCTACTGCGGTGCACATGACTTTGTGTTATAAAGTTACACTCTGATTTTAAAGGTAACAATACTCTGGAACGGTCGTAGTCGATCATACTCTTGTTGTAATGGGTACGTGTTGAATGAGCTCAGAAAAATGGTATATAACTCTACACGCCACTTCCGCAGCTATTGATTCACGGCGCCTCAACTGAGTTAAATGATCATGTTCACTCCCTGTTTGTAATGAAGTCTGAAAATTTCTGTCGTAATCAGGATTTTTCCCCGGAAGCAACGCAGATGTAAAAATGATGACTCAAGGCTGAAACGGCTCGAAACTGATTAAATTTGGATCTTAATCGACACTTTTTTAGTTGAAGAGTTCTCTGTTTCTGTTTCAGTTTGATCATCGGCTATACGATGCTGGGTTTGTATATATATATGCAGACAATATACATATTTTCTATTTAGTTCTGTAAGTCCATGATATTCAAACTATTATTTCTTCTTCTTCTTTATCCCCTCTTATATTATGACCTTAGACTGACCTCACTGTCATGTCTTTGTATTGTAAATAGTATTAACTCCTTCACTGCCAGTGATCAAGAAAATCGAGACTGAAACGACTGAACACTGACCGACATCTGCGTGAAGAACACAGACGACAATGGGACAAAACTAGGCACAGAGAACACAGGACTAACAAGAGACATAAATCCTCATGAGCCCCCCGCGACTCGCGGGGGCTCATGAGGATTTATGTCTCTTGCATATGGGTAGCATTCACCTTACCCAGGCAGCTAACGGGTTAAAATGCTTGTTTATATGTGATACTGTACTTAGACACAGTCTTTGATACAGTCCCTTCAGTCCACAGTAGGCATAGATTCGCATCTCGTCTTGAAGGCGCTTATAACAATGTGTGTTCCTCGCTTAAATATAGCTATGTCTCATTTACATGCGTGTCCCTTAGGCATATAACGCAGTAATCAGAGTTATCTGAACAAAACGTATCTCCGATAAATGGTCATTACCATTTTGTACGTATATGTGAATACGATAGGCAGTGGCAGAGAACAAAGTTTTTGACTCTGGTCCACCTGCATATAGTGGCGTACACCTCTTTGTCTTAACGCAGTCATTCGGCTTCTTTCACCTGCAAGAGGTCTATATTTCCATAAACCCTAGCGACTGCAGTGGTTCCTAAGAATACTTGCCTCTTGCTGGCAGATATACTAATGGTCAAAACTTAAGGGCCACTTTTTATCGCAGACGCACCGATAACACCACACAAATAATGTAACAATACTTGGAGTCAGTACTTTGCTCATTTATTCAGTAAACAATTGCATTTACGTTTTCAGTAAATCAAGCAATTGTAACAACAGAAGTACGTTATAATGTTCACCCACGCCTCGTTTGAAAAGTCACACAAGACTGGTCCAGTCAGTGGAGAGTGTACCCACCGTTTGCAGCAAATGCAGCGTTGACGCATGTAGTTCACCAGGGTTCGGAGATCGCTTCCCGTTCTTGATGCAGGAACTGTGTCAGCTGGGGGACGCCTTCAGGTGGGGGGTGGGTGGTTGCTGACTA
The DNA here is from genome assembly GCA_036245525.1 of Semisulcospira habei. Classification (NCBI taxonomy): domain Eukaryota; kingdom Metazoa; phylum Mollusca; class Gastropoda; family Semisulcospiridae; genus Semisulcospira; species Semisulcospira habei. Next base: position 23,556,274 of record BTPG01000001.1, on the reverse strand, counting down.
CACGTTGCCCCAGCACGTCCCAGAGGTGCTCGATGGGAGCCAGATCAGGTGAATGAGCTGGCCACTCCATCCTCATGCCCCGTTGCCCAAGGTACTCATCCACCACACGGGCGCGATGAGGTCGAGCGTTGTCGTCCTGCAGAACAGCATTGTCGCCTATGGCTTGGAGAGCTAGCTGGATGAGGGGCTGCGCAATCTCGTCCCGATAGCACAGTCCAGTCAGGGTGCCTCGGATGACGTGGAGGGGGGTCCTGCCTTCCCCGCTGAAGCCTGTCCAGACCATCAATGAGCCTCCTCCGTAGCGCTCCACCTCTTGGACCCATCCATCCGTGAATCGCTCGCCCTGGCGTCTCCAGACCCTCACCATCAGTGAACCGTGACTCATCAGTAAACAGAACCTGAGTCCACTGGAGTCTGTCCCACCTCACATGTTGACGACACCAGGAAACCCGGGCTCTGCGATAGCTGGAGTGAGGGGTATTCTCACTGCTGCTCTACATGAAGCCAGGCCAATTTCGCGCAGACGTCGGCAGACTGTGCTTCTGTTGACGTTAACGTTTGCAGCTTGCATTTGACGTCGCAGAGTGGTTGACGTGAAAGTTCGGTCGCGCAGAGCCGCCACACAGCAGCGCGGGCGTCCTGAGCAGGGTCGTCGTTCTGCCCTTCCAGTTTCTTGGAATCGTGCCAGCAGCCTCTGGATCACTGAATGGGACACCCCAAGACGTCTCCCAACTTCTCGTCCGGAAATTCCATCCTGCAGCCATACTAGCGCCCGCCTTGATCTACTGGCGTTAGGCGTCGTCGTGGTGGCATGGTTAGGAAAGTCACAATTATGCCCCTACTGTACCGGCATTTGTAGCAAAACAAAAGTGCTCAGTGTTCACGACTGACCCCTTTAGCACGTGCATCACGACTTTACCGAGTTTTTTCCACCTGCCTGCCTTTGGTACGCTTGTCAATATCGCACAGTTTTTCACAAACACTGACGATGTTTCACGTGCATTTGACACGTTCGTGGAAACTGATGAATTGCTGCTATTGTTGCCTGTACAGTGGACTGTCTAAGATCAACTTTTAACCCAATTGGATCGAAAGAACATTGTACTATTAGCGTACTTGCGACGATAAACAATGACAAAAAAGTGGGTGGCCCTTAAGTTTTGACCATTAGTATATATTACATAAAACGACGTTTCTTCCCTTTGAAAGAAAAAACAGAAAGCCCACTTTTGAGAACAGCGAAATTTTCCCTGTAACACACAGTGCAGATTTGACGTCACAACTCAGACGAAAAGAGTTCATCCGTATTTTGTGCTGGTGGTGTGTGAGTTTGAACCTAGTGGAACCGTTATTTGTGTGCCGGTCTGTAATTTTGGACCTCACGGCTTTAGGCCGTGAGGTTCAAAATCACGGACCAGCACTCATAAGACAGAGTGAGATACCAGCACACATTCAAGTCTACGTCTGTAGAGGGAGTCAGGTTTCGCCTGCTTCGCCCGGGTCAGTGCCTACAGGGAGCCATACTGGATTCCAGCTTAGCCCCTTTGTTGCCATTGAACGCAGACTGTATTCTTAAAATCAGTGTCAGTGTACGCTAAAAAAAAAGGTGAACAGTAAACAAAACCGTGGATATACAGTGGTTTCATCAAGAGACACAGATCCTCTCATGAGCCCCCGTTGTTCCTCTTGCAGTTAAGCCGGTTTTTGTTCAGTTTTTCTCAGCAGTGAAGGGATTAAATGAAGAATGGGCAATCGATGTAACGCTGTCGGCGCACCTCCTACTCGAGAAGAATCCGCGCACCGATTCTCCTAATGTTTCAAGCAGAAACAAACAATGAAAACGAATCCTCAACAAGAAGAAGAGTATCGTGTGGCAGTGCACGATTCGAAAATTGTGAATATATGCTGGTCTGTGATTGTGGACCTTACGGCTTCAGCCGTAAGGTCCAAAATCACAGACCAGCACAGAATAAGCGTTTCGCCGTTGGTTTCGTATTCGTTTCTCTTCAGAAAATCGATTTATTGTTTTCCCCGGTCATTAAAATTGACGAAGCTCTCTAAGCAACTTACAACGCATCATTGTATTAATTTTTATTTGAAAGTTCAAAGGCCGCGTTTACAATGGCATACTGTACAAGGTGATGCATGCAGTTTCTGACATTTAATACAAATATGGGGGTGCTGTGGGGAATGTATATAAAAGCATGATTGGCTAGTTATTCGAAAATGGCTAGATCGATCAATTCTTTGTTAAAATCTCTCTCTCTCTCTCTCTCTCTCTCTCTCTCTCTCTCTCTCTCTCTCTCTCTCTCTCTCTCTCTCTCTCTCTCTCTCTCTCTCTCTCTCTCTCTCTCTCTCTCTGCCGGCTCCATGATTAATGAATAGAGGAAAATAACCTAAACATGGTTGCCTGTCATTTGGCAGCTCTATGAAACAGAACAATATTAAAATTAAATTAAATTAAATTAATTTTTTTTTTTTAAATCAACAGCACAGATTTCTTCAGTCTTGAACGTATGAATAATGACATTGTTGTGAAAAATGTACGTCATGAAAAAAAAATCATGCTACAATCAGAGTAAAGCAGTTCTTCCCAGGACATCTGGGGATGAACCCAACTGAGAAAGAAACACGCTTAGAAATGACAGTTACAACACAATTGTGCTGCAACTGTCTTTTCAAAGCGTGTTTCTTTCTCGATTGGGTTCCTCCCTGCGTTTTACACGCTTGGCAGTGACCTTTTGGGTGCATTTCCCAAGATATCTGGATATTGCGATTTTGCTGGTTATCACAGTGTAATTCCGCAACAGCCGTGGAGGCGCGGTGACTACAGTAAGGCGGCTAATCCTCACTCTATCATCCTGTGGATACAGCTGTGTTCATACTCCTCTCTCTCTCACAATCAGATGGGTCCGGTATTCAAGGCCGAACCCCCTTTAACTGCAAGAAGCACAGACCCTCAAAGCCCACGTCGTCTCTGTCACAAACAGATGTTTCCATCGTTCACGCGCGAAGCCCGCAACACAACTTGTAAAATGCGTTGCCTGTTATACCAAGGAGCAAAAGAAATGCGACATTTCTGGAATCATTGGAAACACTAGTGTTTCCATGATCATAAATTTGTTACATTTCTTTTGCTTTTTCCTAACGTGCAAAAGAAATGCGACATTTTTGGAATAAAGACTTTAGTGTTTCCGATCATTCCAAAAATGCCGCATTTCTTCGTGCTTGTCAGGATAGAACTAGGAGTGCGATTCATGGAATCATGACGGTCTACGGCTTTTAGATGTAGACCGTCGTGATTTCACGTTCGCCTCTAGCTAGCAAATAAATAAGTCATTTTACGTCTTACAGAAGGGACGGAGACCTACACTATTCCATCGTGTCGTATGTAGCAACATACAGTGTGTTTTACATCTGCGTTTCTATGGCAGAAGGCGTCACTTGAAGACATTTCCAATGAAACTACTGTCATATCTGCAAGATTCTCATATCCGTTTAAGTTTAAGGCGCCATGCTTCCTGCTGACAAAGCGATGTCCTTTTGTATACTGAAGAGCAAACGAAATGCGACATTTTTGAAATCATGTTTGTGTTTCCGATGATTTCAAAAATGCCGTATTTCTTTTTTGCTCGTCAGTGTGTGTGTGTGTGTGTGTGTGTGTGTGTGTGTGTGTGTGTGTGTGTGTGTGTGTGTGTGTGTGTGTGTGTGTGTGTGTGTGTGTGTGTGTTAAGGGGAGGGGGAGGGGGGTTCGACGGCGGACGGCGGAAGAGGTTTAAGTTTTCAACTCCATGCATTCAAACAACTATCAATCACTGTGCACTGTCATGAACAGTCGTGGACCCAAACCCAGGAAGTCTCATCTGTTCGCGAAATACAAACATAAACGCTGACGATGGACTGGCCATAATGGTTCAAGGGTAGTTTCAGATAAGCGTGGACTTTCCGCAGACGCCAATATAATCTGGTACTTTCCTTGAACCATCACGCTCGATCCATCTACCACAGATGCTATGACATGTATTAGACTCCTTTCAACGTTTCTCGAAATCGTTATGTATATAATTATGATGAAATAAATAAATAAATAAATAAATGAGGGAATAAATAAATTAAAAAATAATTATTGTTATTTTTAAAAAATAATGTAATTAACCCATTCAACCCTGACGCACTACAAAAGGAGATGGGTCGACCATGATAATTCCTATCGGCGCCAAGCTAATCTGGCACTGCCCTTTAATTACCATGGTCGATCCATCTCCTGCAACTGTGCATAGTCATTAGATGACGCCTCCAAAATTTGGGAAATACGGCCGTCGAGCTGAATGATTTAATACTCAACTGCTGACATTCCCAAAAATGGAGTTGTCATCACAGTTCCCCTCAGCTATTTAGTTCTGACACCGCCCTTGAACTATTAATGAATACGTTTAAGCGTGTCAGGGCTGAATAGATTGAAATCAAAGACAAGGATGTTTTTGTGCCCTGGAACTTTCTATTCGCTATGTGATGCAGTTAATGAAGTTCCGCGAAGCTGATGGAATGGGTATGTCTCTTAAGACTACCACCCAGCACGCAAAAGGCCATAGGGCCGATGTCGACCCGATGACCTTTTTGTGCACTGGGAATGTCCTACAGCTTCATGAGCTAACTAGCTCAGTAACGCTCTGGTAAATTTGAGGGGTCCGTGCGATCGATCCGATGGAAAATGTAATACCGCGGAAACAATCATTAACAGACAAACTTCTTTGACGATCTCATTTTCCGTGCAATCTTCGGCTAAAATTGGACATCCTTTGTTCCTGCCTTTTTTCAAAAGATAGAACAAGGATGATGCTCTTTTAAAGCATGGAGAGAGGGTCGTGTTTCAAAAAGAATGACAAAGTTCATTACAGAGGTGGATCGCGGTGTGTGTAGGTGTGCAAAAGACTTCCAGTGGTAATTCATTGAGTGCAGGGTAAATCACACAGAAACCAAAGCCGTAGGAACAGAACAATGGAATTACCAGTTAAGGTTGTCCTTGTTTCGATTAACTCATTCTGCCCGCGACATACCACAACAAGATATGGTTCGACCATGATAGTTCAAGGGTGGTGGCAGAATAGCTTGGCGCCTACAGGCGCCAAGCTATTCTGCCACCACGCTTGACCTATCATGGTCGATCTATCTCCTGAATTGTAGTGCAGTCCTCAGAGGATAACTCCGAAATGTGTATATTTCGTACGTCGTGCACAATGAGTTAATGTTATCTAAAATTCCTACGGCATTGTTATTCAACGGCATTGTTATTCGAGTCACTTTTGAAAGACGGTCAAAAGGTTATTCTTCCTGTAAAATGTGAAGACATCTTATCATTTGAGCTGTACTAAATGCCTGATAGGTTATACCTTGATTAAATAGTCAATAAAAGAGTAACTACTATTTATTGGTTCTTGTCTGATGCTGATCGTTAGTATAAAAAGCTTCTGCGTTTTAAAGTCAGTGCATATTATAATTTTCTTCGAAAGGTGGCATTAATATGTACGTAAATAATAATATTAACCCCTTGACTGACGAGAAAAAGTGAAACAAACAGCAAGATACATAGATCCTCATGAGCCACCGCAGCTGCGGGGGTTCATGAGGATCTATGCCTCTTGCTGACATCACTTTTAATCAATGTCCCTGGGGCGGCTGGACCTCATTGACGTTGAGTTAACGAAGATTGCATAACACAATCTGCGTTCACTGTCAGTCAAGGGGTTAACTCAATCTCCGTCTTCCGCTAACTCTATCTCGTTCTTCTTAAAAGTAAGAGAGAAGTTATCACCACCATAAAAATGAAATGTCTCATGGCACACGCAACTGCTTCCCTAAGTTTCTTGAACACGGATTCTGTCTGCACTCTGTAGAAACGTTTCATTTAACTCATTCGAGACGTCTACATCCGGATACGCGACATAAGCCGCGTATCCGGATGTCGTTAGTCTCGATGAGTTAAACTCCTGTACCGCTGTGCACTCACAAACTGTAGCTGAGTACGTCTGACGGAGTTTGACAGAGTTTTGCTTTGGGGGAGGGGGGGGGGGGGGGGGGAGGGGGAGGGGAGGCGGAGGGGGGAGGGGGAGGGGGGAATTTTGAGTCTGCACTTCTCCTGCTTTCCTTCAAGCTCACACAAACAATTTTATCCGCTAACTCACTCCTACTGGATTTTCGACTCTGTACAGCTGTACACTCACACATTCTAGCTGCGTACGTGTGACAGAGCTCGACAGAGTTTTCCTTTTGAGCGGGATTTTCCAGTCTGCAGTTCTTCTTCTTTCCTTCAAGCTTACCCTAAAGAATTTTATCCGCTAACTCACTCCTACGGGATTTTCGATTCTGTACAGCTGTACACTCACAAATTCTAGTTGGGTACGCGTAACAAAGCTCGACAGAGTTTTCTTTTGGACGAGATTTTCGAGTCTGCAGTTCTGCTTTCCTTCAAGCTTACCTAAAGAATTATCGCCGCTAACTCCTGCTTCTCTCTTTTTCTGTTCGTAATGTCGTCAAAAGTATCTGGCGCCATGTGCGGGGCGACTGGGATAATCTATAATTTCTATTTTCTGAGGAAAGAAAACTTCAGCTGCGCAAACAGCCGACCCTCTCGGCGTGTCATGGAGATGTGGAGTAAGAGTCCCTATCAAGCGAAGGGAATCTTGAGGAGCGGAAACCCCAATATCTGCAAGAGGCACTGATTTATATGCAAGAAGAATAACAGACAAAGTGCATCCACGGACTCCCTGCGGTTGACGATCTTAGTCGCGATGATTCCTGCGACCGACAGCCAGATGATTAAGTATTGCGTACAGTTCACTTTAATGGTCAACACGTTTAGAATTGCTGGCAAGAATTAACCCTTTGGCCAAAAGGTTAAGTTAATAACGGTTCATCATCATCATCATCATCAGTCCCTTGCCCGAACTGGGCGTTGGGGGACTGAAAGCAGCAGCAACAGACAGTGCTCTCCACTGAGTCTATTTGGGCAGTGGCAAGCAAGTCTGGCATCTCGAGTTCGTCCATCTTTATGTTGCGACCAACTCTTTCCTGACGACCTCGCCGACGATTCCTTCGAGAGGCCTTGGAGGATAGTCTTGGACAAGGTGTTGTGTCGGTCACGTGGCCAACCAGCAAGCTTGCGCCGTTTCACGTGCCAGAAGGGTTCATGTGGCCACCAGGAAGTGACGATGCTCGTACATATCGTGGTCTGTGCTCGCGGTACGAGATGCGGAGCAACTTCCTCAGGCACTTGTTCTCAAAGGCCTGGATAATAACGGTTACCCACAGCCAAAATAATGAGATGGACAAGGTTTTCTATCTGTGACTGCACGTCTCTGGCAATGACTCGTAAGGATCCCCCCTCTACTTGCAGAGATCTGCCTAAATAGCTCTACACAAGTAGAATTTTTGCTGCATTCATCATTTGCAATATATTACTCGTAGAGCATGTCATGTGGCTTGTCACCGCTCGACGCTGCAACGCTCTGCGTCTAGCTCCATGGTGGCCTTCCAAATCCCTTGATATATCTGCCTTACGAAGGAACAAGCTAAAATTCCATTTTTTTTAAAGCCAGATATTAGTTGCAATACAACAAAAATCTCGCTTTTTGTGCAAAAATAGACTTTTGCCTTCTCAGTGCAGATATGTTGCATGCGACAAAATCCCTACGTATGCATAAGTCATTTCAAGCGGGGTTCAGACTTTCGACCCGTAGCTGTCCAGGATATACAGAGCAACTCTTCAGTCACTGCAGCCAGCCCCCGTGCGCGTGCCGGTGCGCCCCGTTTCCAATTAGCCGACGACATAGAGAAGGGGTAATCTCGCCCAATTGTCCTGTGCGCTGAGTGTTAGCAAGCACTCGCTGCTGTGTCACCTCCACACCTCCATCAGGCTTCACCGCTCTTAGCCACGAAAGCTGACAACCTTCTCTGGATGCAAATCCGGAGCCGACCTCTTCCAGCAAAGAGCGTAGATTTCTTGTGAGGCTATATGAACGAAGAGGCCTATGATAGTCTGCTCCTCCTGTAGACGGAAAAGGGTTGTCTGAGGGACTGACACAGTGGACGACTTCCACAATGAATCTTTGGAACAAATCCAGACTAGATCGTTTCTGGCAAGAGGCGCAGATTCTCATGAGCCCCTGCGGACGCAGGGGCTTATGAGAATCTACGCCTCTTGCAGGCGGGGGGGGGGGGGTCTGCTTCAAGGACTGTCACAGCGTCCTGTGATTTCTCTGTCAATATTGGCTCCCCCTGTCCCGAGTGGGGCTAGCAGGCTTGTCAGCAGTCAGGTTTCGGAGGTCCTTCAGGAACCAGCCGTACAATCACAGCCTGTAGATGTGGGTATACTGCCGTACACTCCTGAATCGCCCATGATCCTGCTCTGCCTGGGGAATTGCGTACACTCAAGAGGAATAAATAAATCCTCATAAATCCTCATCGGTGGAGGTCCTGGTGGATGAAGCCTGTATGGGAACGAAGAAAAATAAAACCGTGAATAGCAGGGAACTGTTACGACCAGTGAATGCTCCATGCTTCTTGCGGACGGAAACTGCTGGTACAACTACGGACTGAAGATGTACTTGGGTACACATCGGTTTTGTAGGTTCTCAGAATTCCGATAACCACCTCTCCGCGAGGAACGCGAATGACTGAAAATGTCTCCAGCAAGATGCAGTTTGTCTCACAGTCTCTGTATACTTGAGCATACAGAGTCCATGCAAGGTTTGCGTAGTGTGGAGGTTTATGTCATGGACCTGTAGCAAGCGACACCAACAAATGGTACATCTTCAAGAGCCAACGCAGCTCTTGTGTGTGTGTGTGTGTGTGTGTTGGGGGGGGGGGGGGGTTGGGGGGGGGGCACACGAAGATGCATGTCTCTTGAAGGAAGGAACACGGACATAAAGGTGACCAGCATGAAACACAGAACCTCACTAGTACCCTGCCCCACCCCACCCCACCCCACCCCCATCCCTGAGCAGTCTCTTGAAGGTTCATGAGGATCTGCGCCTTTTGCCAATGCCTGTCGCTCTTGCCGATATTTACATACTTCCGAAATCTGCATTCTGTCTGGAATCCTTCTGGGCGTATGTCTCTTCACTACTCACAAGGTGGACATTGGCTGTGGTACTACTGGCTTACATGTGCATACGGTAAATGAACTGAGCTTTCGACAACTACAGTTGTAATTACAATGACAATAACATTCTCGATTTTCACGAAAAATGTATTCACTGGCTTTTCTCTTCACGTTGTGGACTTATCTTGCAAGATACGGGGCACCCAAATTTAACCCTTTTAGCCCTGAGTCCCTACAGCAGGAGATGGATTGGCCATGATAATTTAAGGGTAGTGCCAGATTAGCTTGGCGCCTGAAGGCGCCAAGCTAATCTGGCGTTACCCTTGAATTATCATGGTCAATCCATCTCCTGCAACTGGTACATAGTCATTAGGCAACACCTCCAAAATTTGAGAAATGGGACCTCGGGGCTATCTATCTATCTATCTATCTATCTATCTATCTATCTATCTATCTATCTATCTATCTATCTATCTATCTATCTATCTATCTATCTATCTATCTATCTATCTATCTATCTATCTATATCTATCTATCTATCTATCTATCTCCGTAGTCTTGCCGACCGTTGGGGCACCACTGATGACTTGGCTACCAGCTCCCTCTATTCGTCTCTGTTTTCTGCCATTCTCAGCATATCGCCCAGCCTCAGTCCTGTCCACTCTGAGATATTGTCCTCCCATCTTTTCCTCTGTCTTCCTCTCCTTCGTCCTCCTTGCACAGTGCCTTGCAGGATTGTTTTAGCAAGCCCTGCTGAACGCGTGACATGCCCATACCATTTTAGTTTGCGATTTTTCATAATGGCTAATAGGTCTTCATAGGGCCCGATGGCTTGCCTGATTCTGCTTCTCACTTCCTCGTTCGTGATGTGATCTCTGTATGAAATGCCAAGCAGCATCTCATTTCAGTGGTTTGTATCCTCCTTTCAAGGTCTGCTGTGAGGGTCCATGACTCACAGGCATACAAGAACACTAAGATGACTAAGGAGCGCATCAGTCTGATCTTGGAGCAGAGCGCGATCTTTCGGGGCTAAAAAGGGTTAAATATGCGCAACTGTCTTATTAGTCTGATTCAGGTATTTCCTTTCTCCTGCGATATACAAGCTTGTATTCACTCATATAATATATACACTTTGCAAAGATGAATAAAGAAACCTGGGGCCAGAGGCATGAGCGAGCTTAGTCCTGCGCCAGCCACTAAGCAAGGTGCTCCGCTATAGCGAAGCACCTTGCTTAGCGGTTGGCGCAGGAATAAGCTCACCCGAGCAACACAGCCCTGTCCTACCATTGTGATATGAATGTTAGCATGTTATTTTCTGAGTATACAAATACATATACATGCACAGTGATATATGTAGTCTGCGAAAGTCAAATGGGGTTGATCCTCCATTACCGTTGCAGTTATGGGTCTGTATGCTGAGTTTGATGTTATCTCAAACATTCATTGATTCCGCTAGTACTATTTTGGATCTGCAGGCTATTGAAGTGGATGTAGACACATACGATATTTGCATGTGTATGCCGTCTGAGGTCGTCTAAGTCATGTGTTATCTTTTTTGCATTCAGCGCCAACCGCAGGAACGTAATCGATTATCATGACGCAGCTAAATATGTCATTGTTGCTTTATATCATTCACACCTGGCTCAGGACAGTGAGAAAACGAAGGACCATGATAGGTCGTGTTGCATCAGACTAGCTTGGCGCCTCTTAGGCGCCAAGCTAATCTGATTCAACCCTTGAACTATCGTGGTCTTTTTATCTTTGATTTCTTTCTCATCGCTTTGAGTATTTGGCAGGGGACGGGGTGTGGGGGGGGGGGGCGGACGGGGGTGGGGGGGGGAGGGGTGGGGTGGGGGGGGTTACTGCGCTACACAAGAACTTATTTATTATTATCTTGGGTGGCAATGCGAAACAGTGAACATTGAAAGACTAAAAACGGCCCATAGAATGTCCAGCAAGAGACATAAATTCTCAAGAGCCCCTGCGGATGTTGGAGCTCATAAGGATTTATGCCTCATGTAGATTTAACAGACTGGCTAAAGGGATGCTCTGTCTGAAACAAAAAAAAAACTGAAATTCAGCTTTCTTAGATTTTGAAAAACCTGAATCAGCCTCCGGAACTGAAGACTGTCACCCATGTATTATTATTATTATTATTATTATTATTATTATTATTATTATTATTATTATTATTATTATTATTATTATTATTATTATTGACAAGTTTTACGAATTCGTCCCAAATTTGGGAAATTGAGTAGGTTCCAGTCTCGAACTCGAAGGTTAACTGGCCGTATGGCCTTTGCGACTTTTACCTACGTAATTAAGTAACCTACACAAAACACTCTTTAGTACAGCTCGACAATACATCCTGCGCAGTGGCAGTGTGTTTGCATGGGCGCAAAATATGACCTCTAGGAAGTGGTTTCAACGTCATGCGCCTAAAAAAAAAATAACCTCTGACATTTTCAGTCCAGCCGAAGATATACATCACAATTAGTACAACATCAGCAGTTGTATACACAACAATGCTTGACGTTAACGAGGAAATAATTAACTCAGTATGTCAGTACTGGAAAATGCCAACATGCAGTTTTCCTTCAGACCCAGCAAACAACAGAATACATTGCCGGAAAAAAAAATGAAGTACTGCATGTAAAAGTCATTTGTAAACGACGGTCAAAATGACATTTTAAGTAGTAATGTTTAATGGAAAACATATAATGTGCAGACATTTGACAAACGGTTGACAGATCCCATAATAATAAAATATATAGACAACAAAGGAGATGTAAGGTCTAAAGCCATCAACAATGTCGTTTATTAACCATGTCACTAGTTCCCTCTGTGTTTTATCCTTTTTTTCTCGCTCATTCTTCAGTGTGTACGCCCCCCCCCCCCCCCCCCCCGCCCCGTCCCCGCCCCCCCACCCACCCACGTATTAACCCTTTGCCCCTCGGTAGCGGTTTTAGTCTCGATGATTGCTACAGGAATCATCTCAACTAAAACCGCTACCGACACGCAAAGGGTTAACTCATTCAACTCCGACACGCCACCGCAAGACATGGATCGAGAATGATAGTTCAAGGGTTGTGCCAGAATAGCTTGGCGCCCATAGGCGCCAAGCTATTCTGGCATAACCCTTGAACTATCACGCTCGATCTGTTTCCAGAGAAGTGTAATACAGTCTTCAGGGGGCAACTTCAAAATTTGCGGATTTCGGTTCAGGAGCAGAATGTGTTAACGCACAACAGCTTGCTTATTTCTTTTTTAATTATCGCTATAGTCCTTCTATATGTACACTTGGATCATTAAACGCCGTACATAAAATACTGCACCTTTCCAATGGAAATTTTACTTAAGTAATTTAAGATAATATTCTGCATCGCTGACAGATGATGTATCATATTACTAACAGTAAGGCACATTTCCTTTTTAAAATCTGAATGGATCTTGCTACACTTTCATTTTGTTTGTTCCGTTGTTGTTTTTTTTCAAAGGAGTCACATTTCTAAAAGTACTGACTACAGTCTGCACTGCACTTCCGACCTTAACCCCTTGACTGCCGAGAAAAAAGTGAACACGATCCAAATGCAAGAGGTATAGATCCTCATGAGCCCCCGCGATTGCAGGGGCTCATGAGGATTTATGCCTCTTTCTGAGACAAGTATTGTTTACACCATCGGTATAACAGTATCCATGTTTCTTGGATGTTTGCAGCTTTTGTTGTTGAATGAACAAAGAAATAAAAAACATATATCTCTCTTGGCTTGACTTCGCGAACGAAGATTTTATAGGAGTTGCCCATGACGTCTGCAGGCTTGTTCGTGGCTGCGGAGGCCAATCCGAGACAGGCAGGTTCGACCGCAGTGGCTGCAGGGGAAGGTATGGCCAGGGTTCTGAGCTGCGGCATCTCTGTTTTTTCTCCTGAGCCGCTTGTCCTTAAGGCTAGCTCTGTGAGAGTCCTCAAAGGAGACAGCTGCCTTGTAAATGGTGGAGCGCCAGGTGTCACGGTCCGCAGCAAGCGAAGACCACTGGTGGTGGTCGATTTGGCAGGCACTAAGTGACTTCTTGAGACAGTCTTTGTATCTCTTCTTTGGTGCCCCTCTGTCACGGTGTCCAGTAGCAAGCTCGCCGAACAGGGTGATCTTTGGTAGGCGATGATCCTCCATCCTGTAGACATGCCCCGCCCAGCGGAGCTGTGTCCGCAGCAGCAAAGCCTCGATGCTCACAGTTTCAGCCTGTTCAAGGACCTCGACGTTGGTGACATAGTCACTCCAGTGAATGCCCAGGATGGTACGCAGGCAGCGCTGGTGGAAGCGTTCGAGGAGTCGTAGTTATATATACAAGTGGGTTAAAACACGAGCCAGGTGCTAGAACTTTCTTTCACCTATTTTCTGTCAGTGTATTGAGGCTAGGATACTTTCCGACTTTCTGAAACAAGAACAAACTGTATATATGATTTTTCTTTTTCTACTTCTTCTATTTGTTTACGAATTCACTTCGTTTGTAGGCAATTTCCTGCAACAAGAACTGTAAACCAAAACTGTCTTCCAGACAAAATGTTAACGTAAAGAAAGAGAAAACAAAAAAAAATCAAAGACTGGCATAAACACAAAAAAAAGTTTTTGAAAGAGTCTTTATGGCAAATGGCAGAAGTTTTCTTATCTTTTGTTTGATGATTTAGAACATGACCCAAGTCAACCAGATTTTTTTGTATTGAATTACAGAATGCTGGCCTTTGTATCTGGTTATAGAAATGTAGGCAACAAAAAGGTAGCAGACAGAGCACTCGCAGACAAGCCTGACAAGTGAAAGAAAGAATGAGTGGCCATCAGCCACGCTCTAGGGCCATTGAATCAGGAGTCGTCAGAAGGTCAGTGTTGTCAGCGGTCCTAACAGCCTATAATCCCTCACACCAACCCTTTTCGTTTGCAAACGGCATAGACTCTCAAGATCCCGTGCAACTGCAGGAGCTCACTGGTATCTCTGTGTCTTGTTAATGTTAATCGGATTCCGTTGTTTTTATTTTCTCATATTCAGGTGTAAGAAGCCATCTGGACTGACTCGCCTTACAGGTAAAACATCCTCAACCATCACATTTGCAAAAGGCATAAATTTTCATGAGCTCCTGCGACTGCAGGGGCTCATGTGAATTTGTGCCTTCTGCTGGAAGCATCGGTGTATCTTCTAACATCTGTATAAGTCCTCAAACGGACAAGGCAGTCAGTGTTTGTGCCTGTGAATGTGGAGTGAGTTACCGCCTGTCGATGGATCGATGGTCACAAACAAAGACAGGTGTAATTGAGCTAATACACCAGCACAAATAAAGGCACCCTGATCTAGGGGAGAACCCCCTGGCAGTGTAAGCCCCGTCTGTTGTGGCATCAACTGTTAACGTTGCCCATAACTGCTGAAAGTAGCGATAGACATTGCTCTGTAATAACTTGTTCTCTTGCTAGGTAGCTCATAGGCCAAGCGCATACCAATGTACAGCACTTGGAGTCCCTGCTATATTAACAAGATGGGATTAACCATAACCCACAAAGTCCCTTCTATATGACATCTGTCTTCGCTCTCAAGGGTCTCTACCTTTTGTCTTTGACTTGATTCTGATGTTGAAATATCTCCTTTTGAAACAGCCTCGCAGATCTGCCAATGCGTCATAGTGAACTCAATAAGGGGCACGCGCAGTGCAGGCGTGTCATTGGTTTGTCAAACGTCATTTGTCTTGACGGTTTTTTTTTTTTTTTTTTTTGTGTGTGTGTGTTTTTACATAACTTTATATTTAACATGATATGAATTCCGCTTTCGCTTCAAGTGACTTGCGAAAATGGTGACAAAACTAGAATTTCACGGTACATTTTCAGTCTTGCTATAATTTGTGTGAAATCAGGTTGACTTTACCTAGCTACATGCTATACTAAGTACACCTGCATGCTCTTCTGAAAGCGCATCGATGTGTGTATGCGTGCGCGTGTGCGTGCGCGCATGCGAGAGTTCCAAACATCCTCAAGAGGCATAGATGTTCATGCGCCCTCCGGGGACATGAGGATCTATGCCTCTTGGAGATGCGCCCATATGTGAGAGAGAGAGAGAGAGCGAGCGAGAGAGCGAGGGGGAATTACGTCATATTTAGAGTAAGTCTGCGTGGTGACGGAGTTGCTTCTTTTACGTCACCGACACTGTCTGACTTTCTCCAGATGTCAAGGTTTTTTTTCACTGTATTAATTTTTTTCTGAAAAGAATTAATTTTTGCTTAAGAGAAGTTGAAAGGGTACAAAGTTGGCTAACGAACTCATCCAATGTCTTTCTCCAAACTAGCTATATCGGGTCACCTGAAAGCGCGACGGTGTGTGTGTGTGTGTGTGTGTGTGTGTGTGTGTGTGTGTGTGTGTGTGTGTGTGTGTGTGTGTGTGTGTGTGTGTGTGTGTGTGCGTGTTAGTGCGTGCATGCGCGCTTGCTTCAAACATCTCCAAGAGACATAGATCCTCATGCGCTCTCCGGGCGCTTGCGGATCTATGCCTCTTGGAGATGCGCGCATGTCTGCGTGAGAGAGAGAGAGAGAGAGAGAGAGAGAGAGAGACTTCGGCGCGCGCTAGAGAGAATTACGTTATATTTAGAGTATTATGTCAATGTCTGCCTGGTGACGGAGTTGCCTCTTTTATGTCACCGCCACTGTCTGACTTTCTCTAGAAGTTAAGGTTTCTTATTGTTTTAGTTCTTTTCTGATAAGAATTATTTTTTTACTAAAGAAATTGAAAGGATACAAAGCTGGCTAACGATTTAATCCAATTTCTTTATCAAAACTAGCTATATCCAAAATTTCAAGTAAATATAACAAAAATTACGGACTCTAATCTTGGTCAACCGACTTCCTATAAACGGTTGTTTATGTCTTAAATGAGACATTCATTTAAAATATGCTCGGAGGCTCTCCTAGCCACCTTTTTAAGAAAGTATTTCGCCAAGTTTCAAGCTTGTGTGTACAGAAATATCGGAGATTCTCTTGTTTACATACATACGCACACACATACATACATACATACATACATACATACATACATACACATGCACATACGGCGCTTCGCCAAATCCGCCGTGAGATGGCCTTAGTTGCCTGCTCGGCGTTAAACCCAAATAACTAACTAACTAGCTTCGCCAAATGTCCGTTCAGCAGCGAGGTTAGCGCAACTAGACATAACGTAATTTTTATCTTGTTACTTCAATTGTGAGAGGTTTAGGCCTGCCTGCCTTTGACATCATGGACATGCTATTAAATTCGCCCCACCGCGACCCGTCCTATAAAGTCCCTTCTATAAATAGAAGGGACTTAAAAACGCATAGGGGTCCTGGCGTGGCACTGAACGACAGAAACAGGTTCTAGAGCCCAACAAAATAACTGAGGTCCGGGCAGGGGTTCCTTGTCAAGTGCTGTTTACCAGTATGTTCCCAATATTTTCTGTACTAAACGGAAGTCGCACGTATGCTTGGTACTATACCTGAATAAATGCAGCCATAGTTTATTTTTCTCTTTTCTCCGCTCTTGAATTTTCATATAGATTTTTCTCTTAGATGACATTTCGGACGCTTAAAAAAAAAAAAAAAAAAAAAAAAAAAAAAAAAAAAAAGAGAGAAGCGAGTGGTTTCAAAGGGAAAGGGGGCGACTGTTAGCAATTAGATGCCGTGTAATTATATAGTACATTGAAATGTGTCTTGTGCACGTATGGACAGAGTCTGCGGTTAGTGCCACAACAGTAAATGTCCGCCTGTTACAGCCGCAGGCAGATATGTCACTCTCCGCCGCAGCGATTCTGTTACAGGATAGCGCGTCTCAATAAAAATTATTTACGTTTACAGTTCAACCCACGAACAATGAAATATCAGTGCACATTAACCCCTTCACTGGTGAGCGAAAGTGAACCCCACCAATAAGCAAGAGGCATAGAACATCATGACGCGGACGCGGGGGCTCATGATGTTCTATGCCTCTTGTTTGTTCCCTTTATATCCGCTTTCCTTGGATGGATGATGTATTTTGGTGCAGAATTTGCATGATTCAGGCTATTTAATTCAGGATTGCTGGCATGGACTCGGGTAGGCAATGTTTGAGCAGGGCGGAGTGATGGGACTTTGACAGGTTACGTACCTTTCTGTATGATTAACTCATTCCGCGCGTATCCGGAGGCGGCACGTCTCGAATGAGTTAATGTGGTCGCCATAACGCGTTCGCAGGCGGCTAGAATACGCCCATTCATAAATGTTCAGCGGCTTCGGATTTCTGACTTTCTGGTCAAAACGTGAAACGCAATCGTTGAAATTTGGTGAACCAGGCACGGATTCAGATAAACAGTCACGATAGCTCAAGGGTCTTGACAGATTAGCTTGGCGCCTAGCAAATCTGGCACTACCTTAGAATTGTAACTTAAATGCCACAAGCGAATAAACTATTAGGGATGAATGAGCTAGGGACATAGCTGTGGCATTTCGCTGTGACCGTGACTCTGCGTTGTCCCTTCAAGTTCAAACGGAGGCCACTTCCTTGCTGCGGATTCGGGCCAAAACTAATACCGGTAAAGTCCATCAGTAATTAAATTAATTGACTTCACAGTCGGATTACCCACCCCCGATTTCCCCCTTTGATGAAAAATGCGGCCGATATCTCTCTGCATGCAGATGTGGCCGATTCCCATTACCCCTCTTGTTCAAGAGGCGCTTTAAAGTCTATGCCCCTTGTAGCCTAGAGAGCCTGGTTCAAGGAGTGACTTCAGTGCCGAGAAAAACTGAACACTACTCATCTGCAAGAGGTATAGATCCTCATGAGCCCCCGCGGTCGAGGGGGTTAATGAGGATCTATGCCTCTTGTTCAAACCACTTTGTATCAATATTTCTTTTACGGCTGGGAATATTGGACGTTGAATGATTTCAAAAACACAATCTTCGTCCACAGGCTCACGGGCTAACGGAAATATAATCTAGAGTTTTAAAGGCCTAATAGGGTACAAAATTATAGACCGTGAAAGTTTTAGGAACCAGAAAAGCAGACCAATTCGATGAATACAACGTGCAGTGAAAATCTGGAAATACAGTACAACTATATTAAACACGAAAAAAAAAAGGAATTATCATCTAGTGACTAAATTCCAGTAGATCATTAAAATGCCTGTGTTACAGAAATCGCTTAGAAACAAATTACTCATTTCATGAATATACGACGCATAATCGATCAACTGCTGAAAAGTAATCTCACACTCAACGAGGAGACGTTTTCAAAAAGAAATCTGTAGCTTCACGAGGGCTCAGTTAACGGTCTGGTCGATCAGTTGTCTGAAAGTCAACATTAATATAACTACTCTTCTGAAGTAACATTTTGTTTGAGGTAATGTCTACTGTTTACCCAAAGTTTTCTCCAGTGTTCATACAGCTAATTTTCCATAAAATGACTGTTTGTTTTTCATTCTGGAGTCGGAAAAGAAAGCGTCCGAACACAATGCTTTGCTTCTACACTTGAGAACACAAAATCAAGTTTGCTTCGGGCTCTTGCGGAGTAACTTGTTGAGGAAGAAAAAGGAATCTCTCCAGCTTTGACCCTGCGTCGTAATGAGGGTAATACGTCACTGTTGAAGTTGAAAGGTGATAACAGCCCCACGATCCAATACCAGACCTCCAGGATTCTACAGGATCAACACAAATCTTGCACAAATCTTCAACTCCAAGGCTTTCATTAAACACAATGAGCTCTACATTCGAAATTCCACATTTGGACGTTGTCCTCTGATGGCAGCATAACGGTTCGGCATGCACATCGACCATGATAGTTTAAAAGTGGTGCCAGAATAGCTTGGCGCCGCTGGGCGCCAAGCTATTCTGACACCACCCTTGAACTATCATGGTCGTTGCCGTGTGGCAAGGGTGAATGGATAAAGAATAAATGCGTACGTGCGTGTACGCGTGTGTGTGGAGCAAAGCTATTCTGGCACCACCGTTTGAACTATCATGGTCATGCAATCCACCCTGCCACAGTAAATCAGCGTGAGTTGGGATGGACATATGACAAAAAAAAGAGAGTCACAGTAAATCAGCGGTATTATAGGTTAGACACATGACAACAACGGGAGTTCGGCACAGCGCATAAGAGCCGGAGGGAGAAGATGGTCATGCTCCACTACAGCTGCGCGTCCTCATGAGTAATCCGTGCCTCTTGCTCAGCGAATCTGCGCCATTCTCTTCATTTATGCAGCTCAGGTTAAGAACATTGTCGCGCTTAACCCCTTCACTGCCAACGGACGTGCATCAGTTTTGTTTCTGAAATCTGTATTCACTGAAAAAAAAAACCCCACAAAGAACGTGGACACAAAGTGTTCTCAGCAAGAGGCATACATCCTCATGAGCCCCCGCAGTCGCGGGGGCTCATGAGGATATATGCCTATTGCACTTAGATCGCGTTCACTTTTTCTCGGCAGTGAAGGGGTTAAATATCTCACGCAGTTAAACAGCAGGCCGTGGTGTCGTAATACTGTACAAATTGCTATAATGCACCCTACACCTAAACCAGCTAGTCTCTGATCATCTCTGATGCCATAAGGACAATAAATTTAACTAACGAACGAACAGCAGGCCGTAAGGTCGCGAGAGTCCTTGTGCAAACATCAGGGTTTAGGACTCAAGCTAGATGAATGAGGAATTCGCTGCTGGTGGCCGTAACAGCAAGATTAGACCGTGATGAGTCTTAAAGGAATCCGGCCTTAGATGGCCTTACTTCATTTGAAAGTTTTCTTTGAGAGACACGCCTGCTTCGAAGAACAATCGCCGATTTCAAACATGATGAACCGAAAAAGAAATCATTGAGTTCCTTTCTCTGACCCATCTTTCATTTCGTGCAATTCGGAGGTGACAAAAGACATTTTGGACTCTTCAGTACGGCAACAATTATTTTCTATTTGTCTTTTTTTTTTTTATAACAGGCTCTTTGAATTCTGTTGTCTCTCAGTCATAGTGCATGGGAAATTGATTTTTAACGACTTGAGATTAATGAATTTAAGTTAGATACCACGTTCTTCTGCGTCTTCTGTGTCTCTTGAGACTGTTGTCGTTAGGGCAACCGCTATAATCAAAGGGCAACCTCTTTGATCAACCAAAATGAAACTCATTATTCCAATACAATTGACCGCTGTCTATCTCATCTTATCTCGCATCGACTACTGCAACTCTCTCCTTTCCGGCCTTCCTCACTCCACCACTCTCACTCTCCAGCGCGTCCAGAACAATGCTGCCCGCCTCGTCCTCAGAAAAAAAAAAAATCCGACCACATCACTCCCCTGCTCAAGCTCCTTCACTAGCTCCCCATCCCCCAACGCATCCAATACAAGATTCTGTCTTTCTGCTACAAATCCCTGAACAACTACGCTCCTACCTATCTCTCCAACTTACTTCACCCCTACACTCCTCCCCGCTCCCTCCGCTCCGCCTCCGACCCTCTCCGCCTCCTCATCCCCCGCACCAAACTCAGCACTTTCGGCCCAGTTCCATCCACCTGGAACACTCTCCCACTCTCTCTCCGTCAGAAACTCTCTCCTCCTTCCAGTCCGCCCTCAAAACTCACCTCTTTCAACAGTTCTAGCACTATATCACCACACTCCTCACCCCAAGCTGACCGTCGTAATGTATTTTCACTATTTGTGGTACGTGAGTCATTGTCTAAAGCGTGCGCATGCGTGTGCGAGTTGTGAGTGCGCGCTTAGAGTTATAATTATTATAAGATAAGCGCATTATAAATACCGTAATTATTATTATTATTAATACAATTGCCCATGCCCTTACGCCCATGGCAAAATACTGCGGCGTGAGTGCGATATACTCATTAGAAGTCATTTTCAACCCCGAGTGCACTGACAAAACTGAAAAAGGTATCCTATAACAAACACGATTCACACATGAAGATTCAAGATTCATTATAGTTTTGTTCCCTTCAAGCTAGGGCATTATAAAATCATTCAAAACAGCAATAATCAGAGAAAACATGTACATAAAATGTTCGCAATGCATCACAGCAACAAAAATGCGTATACACGTACGTCGGCCAATTGTGAACTACCCCCAAGTCTCCCATGGAGCTAATTCTCATTAACTGCAGGCTGTGGAGCTAACACCCAAGTGACTTGCATTTGGCTGACCATTCATCGGCAAAACATACACAGACGCCACATCCGTATAACTCGCGCATACACACGGGAGCCCGGTGAGCAGAAAAGTCCTCGGGCCGACGCGTCGGCCCAAGGACCTTTCTGCTCACTGAAAGCGAGGAATTTTGTAGGCCGTGACCATGGGACGCACACCATCAGCATACATCAATACGTTAATACAATACAGGAGGGAGAACCAGACCTCTATCGTTACTCTTACGCGTTCAATACCGCATGACTATACAAGTTGTTCATGACTCTTTGCCAAGCAGTATTTATAATCGAGGGTGATGGGACGAACGTGCTAGATCAAGGGTCGTGCCTGCTTAGCTTGGCTCCTTTTAGGCCCCACGCCAATCAGGCTCGACCCTTGAGGTGTCATGGTCGGAGCGTTCGCAGCAGATGGCGCTCGAGAAGGAAGAGGTTGCGTTGGCGCGTGTCAACCATCGCAAATGCCAGGAACGACTGTTGAACGGTTAACAGTACATCGCGTGTAACTGTGCATTTATGTACCAGCATGCATACAAACGCCGTTTATAGCATTTCGAAGTAGGCCGTGGCGAGTGCAGTGCTCACAAATGACAAAGATGTTTAAATTTCTGCTTGAATCTTCAAAAAATACATGAGAAACTTTCCGAACGTCATCGATGTAGTGCATCATCACATTTCAGCATCTTTTTGCAAGCAGTGCAGTAGACTCTTAATACTCTTTAAAGGGGGTTGTCTGTCTGTCTGTCTGTTTGCCTGTCTGTCTGTCGGTGTCTCTGTCTTCTCTCTCTCTCTCTCTCTCTCTCTCTCTCTCTCTCTCTCTCTCTCTCTCTCTCTCTCTCTCTCTCTCTCTCTCTCTCTCTCTCTATTTCCCTCCCTCTTTCTCCCTCCGCGTGTTTATCTAGTCAATTGAGTATACTTCTCGAAACAATGTAACAATGTCTTTGCACTTTGCATTTGGCTCCAATACCATTACATGACCTAGGCTGACTATAAATTGTTACTGTTCACATAAACGCATTGTCCAGACACACGTTACACAGCCGCCAATATTGGAGTCCTTCTGATCACTAATGTAGCCAATTTAGCACAGTCAAAACACCGTCTTTTTGTTCGTCCCTTAGCCCCCAGAGTGTGACGCGCAAAGAATGCATATCAGCGGATGCAGGGGCTCATGAAAATCTATGCCTCTTGCTGGAACAAGATCCAGACTAAAAGTGTGGTAGGGATTAGGACTCATATGGAGGAAGTTTTTGGAGTATAGCCAGTGATTTCCGTGGCAAACTGACTCACCCGTTGTTCAGACTGTCCCACTGTGCGATGACCAGCATGAACCAGTCTCTGGTTGCTGATGACAACAGCCCGAAATGCTTCAAAATCAACGAACAGCAGGTTCTCGGGCTAATGCATGCCTTAGATGGCCAACTAAGGCCGATCCGACCATAGCTAATTTGAAAAATATGAACAGGTCTCAGTCTATAGGCCTACATCTCTAATAACAAGGACGGATGTAACACAAACCAACAATAGAACTTTTTTTTTCAATGGCGGAGACAATACTCCTTCTACATAAACTGCTTTGCATCTAACAAACGTAGGGTATGGCAGACCTAGGGTAAAAAGGTCCCTTGTCCGAAGTTTACTCTGTGATGTGTATGTGTGCGTGCGTGTGTGCGTGCTTGCGGTTTGTGTGTGTGTGTGTATGTGTGTGTGTGCGTGTGTGTGTGCGTGTGTGTGTGTATGTGTGTGTGTGTGCGTGTGTGTGTGTGTGTGTGTGTGTGTGTGCGTGCGTGCGTGCGTGCGTGCGTGCGTGTGTGTGTGTGTGTGTGTGTGTGTGTGTGTGTGTGTGTGTGTGTGTGTGTGTGTGTGTGTGTGTGTGTGTGTGTGTAACTAGCATCACTTCCAGAAAAAGCGGCTCACTGTTAAAATTGTCATCAATGCTCCAAACAGATCGCCAGAGCCGTATGGCCATTATCGCTGAAAGATGGTGCCTGACACACGTAACTGGATTCTGCTTACTCGTACCTATCGTATACTCCACTGTTATGGGTTGAGGGGCGGGGGGAGAATAACAGTTTTAACCCTACATAATATGAATATATTATTTGTAAGTTTTAGAAGATTTTTTTACATTATTTCGCAAGCAAATAGATCAGCATCTTCTTAAGCCAAAGCCGTCAGCCACTCCCTCTCGTGATTTTATCCGTCTGCGAAACACCGGAGTCCCTGAGTAGAACTGACTCAACTCACTTTAAAAGCAATCTGAACAATACTGTAGTATACTGACAAACAAAAGAAATGCGACATTTTTTTAATCATCGGAAACACTTTAGTGTTTCCGATGATTTCAAAAATGTCGCATTTCTTTGGTTCGTCAGTATATTTTATCAGCTTTACCATTACTGGACTCCAAGCCGCCCACATCATCCTCTCGCTTTGACGTCCATATACAGTAACACGGCGTCCCCGAGTGGAACCCCTCCACCCCCAGCGAGTAAAAGGTCCTTGGGCCGACGTCGGCAGCAGATGACCCGCGCACGCACTACGGCCGACGTCGGCCAGTGGACTTTATCCTCACTGGGTCCGTGATGTGATACTTGGCACTGATAAACCAATACACAGGGGCTGTTTAAACATGGCAATTTAGCAAGATCAATAGCCGGCCCTGATCAAGTGACAACAGCAACATGTAGGCAGCGGACGAGGAGAAAAGAATGTCAAGAAACTTTCACCCATCTGCAAGAGGCACGATCATCATCAGCCCCTGTAAACTGTGGGGGCTCATGATGATCGACGCCTCTTGCAGACAGCGTTTACCTCTAGTGATTCTCGTCTGGCGGTGGCGTCGGTAGTGTTCTACCGACGATAGAATGAAGGGAACTGAAAGATAACGTAACCGAGTTGGTTGAATGTCCCCATTTACGACATCCGCTGAGCACAGAACATGCATGTAAATGGCTACTAAACTGACTTATATATGTTTCATTGTTCCTGGGTGATTTTGACCCTTTGGCTGTGGGTCGCACTTGTTGTCCTGCAGGCATCACCTCAACAAAAGTGGGCTACGGGCAGTTAAGGGGTTAACTTTATATTTTCATTGATTAACGAAAAGCTAGCAAAGTAGCAGATCTTTTTTTTTTCCTTTCATTTTCTCGGTGAACTTTCGAAGTCAACCTGTCAAATTATGGTTTATTAACCCCTTCGCTGCCAGTGATCTCGAATTTCGAGTCAGCAACGACGGCACGCTGATCGACGCTCGCGTTAAGCGCACAAATAAAATGGGACACCCCCCCCCCCCCCAAAAAAAAAAAAAAAAAAAAAAAAGGAGGAAAAACATAAATCTTCATGAGCCCCCGCGACTGCGGGAGTTCATGAGGATTTATGTCTCTTGCAAATAGGTATCGTTCGCCCTGCCCCGGCAGTTAAGGTGTTAATACATCTGGTCAGCAAGAGGTCCAGACGGGGGACCAACAAGAGAGCAATCAACAGAACGCGCTGATTCGGGCTGTACACTTTGAAATGAATTGAATTCGCTGGTGAATGAGTCATTTGTGATAATTGGCAGTAGGAGCTGATCCGGCTGTAAAGCAGGCCACGTTACTGTCAAAAGAATGGGAGATGTGTTTGCATCAAATTAAAAAACAGAACATAAATATAAATACAATCTAAACTAACTTAAAATACCTTTACGCGTAAATCTGAAGACACATTTCAGCACTATTTGTGTTCATTATGCCTTGTGGACACACCTAATGAACTTTAACGGCAGTTTGGACACGCAACAAACACACACGTGTAATCGCACTTATTTATTCTGCGCAGCCGTTTGCGTGTCAATCTATTTTTAGCTGTTTCTCGCGCTGATAGCGTTGTGTTTATAGAACGGAATGCAGTCATTGTCAGGTTACTTGATATAAAGACGACATGTGCTGAACTGGATTGTCCTGTGTCTAAATGAACCATAACTAGACCTGTGTGTAGCGTTTCGTAACCATCTGTTACACAAGAGTATATTTGAACAGTTAGGGCGGTAGTGGGCCTTCAAATACTTTACACTTACACGTCACCGCGTCCAAAACACTATTCACATAAATTTTCATAATTTGTGATAATATCTGTGACTGGTCTTTTGTCTTTTGTTGCCTTATTATTATGTTGCTATCTTACCACGTATTATAAGTTTAGCGCACATAAGAAAGAGATAATATTTTTTTCTTCTTGGCTCAGAGGAATCCCTTGTAGTTGAGGACTATTCCACCACAGTTTTAAAGAAATAAACCCTTGACCTGGCATCATAGCATCCTTCACAGAGACGGATCAGTTACCTCTGGAGGAGGAGGGGAGTTTTCAACGTTTTATTTGGGACCTACAACCTGACACAAAAGGTCTCCTGACACCAGACGAGGCCGAAAAAGCAAAATGCGGATGTTTGGGTGGAGGCGAAACATTGAAAGCGTTGTGGATGGGGTGGGAGGGAGGCAGAAAGGAAATGTTAAACGTTTAGGGCTTACCGGCTTTTGTCCACCACGAAGGTGATTTCAAAGACGGGGCACAGAAATAGAGGTTGAACAAATTTTGACTCCGGCTGGATTCGAACCTGAGACCTTTCGAACGATATTCAAACGCTCTGCCAACGTGGCAATCAGCTCCTTGGGGACAGAAAGGCTCACCAAGCATCTGTAAGCACCTCTTTCCAGTGGCCGCAATGGGGGTCGAGGAGAGGGGAACTCACAAAAAGGAATTTTGTTATAACATTTTAAAGAATTTTGGCCGGGAGGGGGGGGGAGGAGGTGGTTCCGGAACCCTTGTAACCTCCTCACCCTGCCCCCCTCCCCCCTCCCCCCTCTCCCCCACTACCACCACCACCACCACCACCCACAACCCTGCCCAGCCCTTCCCACCCCACCCCACCCCCGCCCGATCCGCCCTTCCTTCACTGCACCGCTCAATCTATAGGGCCGCGTATAGGGCTGTCAGAGGATGATAAATGCCTGTCACTGAATGACGTCGAATGTGGTGTCAGTGTTCCGTCATCATAACTTAACGTTTCATTTTAGTATACGAATCCTCTTTGAATTTTTGATATTCTGGATTTGACTGCGGACGTGAAAGGCTATATTTCCTGTCTGCATGGCACGGCTTAAGAACATGAGATTAATTTATGTCAACGTCATTTCTTGCAAGGACTGAGTCGCATGAAACGCTCCGGCATCCGGACTATCCAATCGGCCTTCTAGTTTATAGAGCCACATCTGTGACTGTGACTCACAATCATTGCTTTGGACATCCTGCTCAGAATTACTCATCATCTTGACAGCTTTGGACGACAATCTCAAATGTAGCGCTAATTAACTGGGTGTTTGCAAATTTGCCCGGCTGACCAGGCAAGTCCCTTTAACCCCTTGACTGCTACTGACGATACCGCAACTGCGCGCGTCTTTTCCCCCGAGCGGTATCGTCAGTAGCATTGAAGAGGTTAATTTAACACAGTCGATCCATATCTTCTGAAGCTGACGCTGAATATAAAATACTTCACAAAGAGCCACGTGGTGCAAATTCCAGAATTTTAGTGTTGTCCTTTGAAAACTATATTATTGTTAGGTAAAAGATCGACCATGAAAGTTCAAGGGTGGTGCCATAATAGCTTGGCGCCTACAGGCGCCAAGCTATTATGGACCACCCTTGAAATATCATCTCACAGTGAGATGACCTTGGTAACCTGCTTGACGTTAAACCCCAATAACTAACTTGATCTCTATTTAAACCGACTTGAACTATCATAGGCGATACGTATTTTGATATTTGATGTAGTGCGTCATGGCTGAAAAGATTAACTCACTCGAGACGTGCTGCAACCGGATCCGCGGCAAAAGCCGCGTATTTGGATGCGGCACCTCTCGAATGTGTCACTGACGTAAACAGAGGCCGGCGCCAAAACTGTTCTGGCACCACCCTAAAACTATCACGGTTGATGGATAACTTGTGAATGGGGTAGGCCGCGAATACAGTGACGCGCTAAGCTATTCTGGCACCATCCTTGAACTATCAAGGTTGATCCATATCCTGTTGTGGTGCGTGTCAAGGTTGAATGGGTTAACACAGTGACGTGGATCGTTCCAGTGCGCGCGAGTCGGAGCCACTGCAACTGCACCGTGACGCGGGTAATTAGCCTTGATGTAATTCACGAAATGGCCCGGAATTAAATCGCTTCCCAAAGTCACTGATTTAGAACCTTCTGTCTTCTATGTACAGAAGGCATAGATTCTCATGGGGCCTTGCAGCCGCAGCGTTTTATGAGAACCTACATGCTTGTTGTTGACCAAGATCTGGTCAGGACGATTGGGCTGTCAGAACTTTACAACTTCTGTTCGCAAAAGGCATAGATTCTCATGAGCCCCTACACGGCAGGGGCTCATGAGAATCTATGTCTTTTGCTGACAACAATCGGCTCTCAAAGTTCTCAAGTGTAGTGAGACAATTCAGTTTAATGCACGACTGACTCCCTCGTTCCCTATCCTCACTCAACTGACCCCTTTCCTCTGTGATCAAATAGTTCTTAATTACACTTTGTAACGCTGGTTACACTTGACAATGTTACACTTGTTACACTTCGAATCATTTCTAATCGATGCTCATCAGACAGTGTTAGTTAACGGTCCCCAATCATTTTATGACTTAATCAAATCCGCCCGCGTGCAAGTGGGTCTACCCGAGTTTTTGCCCATAATCAGATTTAACGGCGTGCTTGCGTCATATCAACAATAAATGATAAGGTCGCTGGGCCAATTTGGCCGAATTTAGATTTTTGGATGAAACCTCGCCTATTTAGAATCAGAATCAGATTGTGTAAATCCCTAGACAATATAGAATTCAGAGCGACGATTTCTCTTCTGACTCGTTACATTGTGAAGTCCAAGCGTAAATGATGATCGAATAGTTAATGCCAGTGAAACCGGTTGTCAGCTCTGCCCTGTATGGGAAAAAAAAACAAAACAACGGTATGTCAAATTTTGTGAAAGCGCGATTTTCATTTTAATACAATGACAATCCTGCTTTTCACAAAAACGGACTTACTGTCTTTTGCCTTCCGAGCGCAGAAGTAGTGAGGTTAAGTTTACACCGGAAGATTCCCAACAAAGAACGAGAGCAAAGTCTCGGCGGATACTGAACACGCTCCCACCATGATCATACACAGCACACCAAAATCTCCTAGAGGCATAGATTCTCATGACCCTCCGGGTCATGAGAATCTATCCCTCTTGGAGATTTTTGGAGTGTAGTCTACGTTTCTGGTACACACTGGCTATCCGTCGTGACTTCGCTGTCGTTCGTTGCTGGGAGTCGTTCAGCGTAAACGTTGCCTCACTAACATCAGCACTCTCACCGCGAATGCTGCAAAAGGCAAAGCATTCTACCGAGTACCAGGGGCCAGTTGCATGAGCGAACTTAGTCCTGCTATAGCGTTGCACCTTGCTTAGTGGCTTGTGCAGGACTAAGCTCGCTCATGCAACTGGCCCCAGCGCCCTATTTCTGGCCATGTCTATATCCGTGGTCCTTTTGTAGATGTATGGTTTTATAGACATTAATAACCCCCCATCTGCCACCCCCATTCCCCCCCCCCAGATCCGCCCCTGTTATTTGCGTCCTCCAGCAGCGAAAGAATTAATCCCTTGGCTGTGGGTAGCGCTTTTTGTCGCGATGATTCCTGCAGGAATCATCGAATCATCGCAATAAAAAGCGCTACCCACAGCCAACGGGTTAACACATTCGAGACGTGCAGCATCCTTATGGGCGGGCTTACCCCGCGTATCCGGATGTGGCATGCCTCAAATGAGTTAAAATCGGACGGATGTGCACCAGAAGATACTGCACTGATAAAACTCAACATTAGACAATTAGATTTTGAGCAACCTGCGGTCTTCTGCAACCAGCACAAGCCAGAAAAATGTTGTCAGGTTTCACATGGTTCAAAAAGTCCCTCAGGCGTTTCCCTACGTTGCATGTCCAATAATGTTCTCTAAAGACAAAGTTGATTACTGATATTCAGTTGTGTGTCATTTAGATGAGAACGGTTCCTTTTTATGATAAAGTCCTTGATGAATCTGTACAACGCAATTTACCGACAGTCCAACGTTGATAACAAAATTAAATTTGCCTTTATATTGCTTGATTATTATCCAGCAGAACAACGACCATTCTCTGGAGAAAAATCTCTCCTGTGTGGACAATTACTATGAAAAGGTTACGTTATGCAGGTTACGGCATTACGGATTACGGAGAAAATCACTCATTCGCCTGGAAAGAACTCCTTCAAGTTGCTAGAAAAAAAAGAATGATTCAAGGGTAGTGCCTGATTAGCTTGGCGCCTATCTAAATGCCAAGCTAGTCAGGCACTACCTTTGAATTATCAAAATTCAGTTCATCTGCGGCATTCGGCGCTGGAGTGTAAGGGAGAAAATCAGATATGTAACACATGAAAAAGCAAAGTCCTAAACCATGTTCGACAATGCACTGGCACCCACGGGACTTTTGCAAAGATACAGTCATGAAATGCCTCTACGGCAATTCTAGCATATGAATAGCGAGGTTTCGTTTGAAACGAACGACTATCGACAACGAACGAGAGCGAAATCGTGGGTGAAATCCAGAGTGCACCATTGTATAATGAGCCCTCCACACATCTCCAAGAGGCATAGATCCTCATGCGCCCTCCGGGCTCATGAGGATCTATGCCTCTTGGAGATGTTTAGGGTTTTGTTTACGCTCGTGGCACAAGCTGGGTATCCGCCGTGACATTGCTGTCATTTGTTGTCCGCAGTCGTTCGCTGCAAACGAAACCTCACTAATCACTTCTACCCGTAACAAAGAAAAAGAACTTCATGAGCCCTGTAAGGGGTTCTTCTTCTTCTTCTTCTTCTTGTCGTTCGCAGTGGGCTATACGGTCAGACCAGCACCGGCGATGAATGACGTCGTTTTCTCCAGGTCTTCTCGACTGCCGTAGAGTTTGGTCTGCAGTGGAGTTGGCGATGGCCACACTTCTTTTCTTTCATCGTCCAGTAGAGGGCATCTCTGGAGAATGTGTTCCGCTGTTTGGTCTTCCTGACCACAGGCGCAGGTTGGTGATGGCGCCAGCTTCAGCTTTCTGTTCATGTGAGGGTTCAGGCCGGTACGCAGTCTGATCAGGACGGACTTGCTGCTCTCTGGTCATTGTGTGGTAGTCGTCTCTGTTTGACCTCGGCCTCATCAATGCCTTGATGATTGTCTTTTGCTCACTATAGCTGACGCTGTTTTCTAAGGGGTTCTAAGGCCTTCAATAGACAATTAGTAGCGTGCACTGGCCTAACATGAGCGTTCTTCAGAAGAGTACAGACTGACATGGGTGACATCAGACAACAGCAGCCGCTATGGCAATTAGTTTCCTCCCGAGATTCGAAAATGCAGATGTAAAAAGAGGCTAACAAGACTCGTAAATTTGCATTTAAACCCTTAATACTAACCTTCACATCAAAATGAATAGTTTTTGCAGATGATGAGATTCTGCTTCATAAATGGATAGGGACCCAATAGTGAAAAATACCCACTTTGATTATACCCTTCATTTACATGTGTTCTGAAGTTGACTCTAACTATCCGGGGTACTGCTTGTCAACGCTTGAGCTCTGTCAGATTTCGGCGGAAACAAATCGCTTTGACAAGAAATTTTACAATAACTAGGCAATTTCAACACACAAAACATAATGTGACAAAAGAGTAATGCAACCGCTTTACTTCTGAAGTCCAACGTGAAAACTGAATGACATTTGAACAGTTATAAAAGCATATTATACAGATTCAGTGAACAGAATAGATAGCTCAGTGGTAGCCCTTGTATAGCTGGGCGCCTCTACAGGAGACCAGCTAACCATTGGCGCACCCTTGAGCTTAGTGCTTCATTCCATCTCCCGCAAGTTGGCTTCGAAAGCTAAAAAGATTAATTCCCTTCCCTCTCCTCTTCTCCTCCCTCGTAACTGATTCACTATCAGACTCCAGGGAGAGACCCTGTCCAAAGGAAAAATCATCAAAAGGTTAACTCGCGGCACTTAAAATGTGGAGAACGACGTTGAACAAAGACACGCCGACAAGTGCCAATCACCCACCTCGCACGAGGTCCTCGGTCCGATCTCGGCAGCAGATGGCCCGCGCACGGCTGTGCACACGGGCCATCTGCTGCCGATGTCGACTCGAGGACCTATTGCGCACTGGACAGAGAAAAGAGACAAGACTGCCCCCGGGGGGTGGGGGGGTGGGGGGGGGGGCGAGTCACTTCAGATCTTTCAGGAAACGTTGAGGAACGATACAATAAGATACAAGAGCTCAGATCGGCCGTAATCAAAAATCGATTTGGATTCAATAGTTCCCGTCATTCTACAGTTTGCACTAAATCAGAGACATAATAGTGAAATGGGTTGGAACTAATTTTGAGCGACAAAAGAACACCAATGACAGGACAGAAACACAGCCTGAGTCAGTATAAACTAGAACAAAACTTTAAAATTGGAAAAGAACAAATGCCTCCACGTAACAGAAGATTGAGTATGTGGGTGTATTTTGTTTGAACTTTAAAACGCCCTTAACACATTCTACCCCTGGACCGAAATCCCCAGATTTTGAAGTTGCCTTCTGAAGGACTGTATTACAATTCTAGAGACAGATCGAGCATGATAGTTCAAGGGTGGTGCCAGAATAGCTTGGCGCCCATATTCTGGCACCACCTTTGAACTATCATGCTCGATCCATGTCTTGCTGTGGTGTGTCGGAACTGAATGAGCTAAGGTTTTCATAAATCATTATGAGCAAATTCGTCGAGTGAATCTGGACGTTTTTGTTCACAGATCGTCTCCAAAAATTGGCGCATTTATTGCAGTTAGCTTTTACTTGCTGTGCAGAAATTTGGTACAAAAACCACCCACGTGTTCAGTTAAGCTCACATAAGCTGTTATAGGAACCGTGGGTCTGTTACAATCGTTGCTTGACCACTAACACTGAGTCATTCAGTCGCTGAGACCGTCAACTCGGAATGGTCAATCACAGTTAATATCAGTGAACGGACAAGGCCGAATTCTAACACAATCGACTTAGGTATAACAAGGTCAGAGGTAACCAAAGCCGGATAAAACAACACAGGTCTCGACAATACTTTTTATATACGTATATGTTATATATGTATGTTACTTCTGTTATTACAACACGTTTTGTAATGTCGGAAGTTTGCCCGCGTAGTTATCATTTCAGCTCTTACTTCTTCCTGGTATTTTTAATCTGGAATTTGTTCACGCTCGTAAAGTTCTAAGAAATCTTGTCGCGGTGGGAAATACAAGCAGTTTACCTGATACAGACAAATAAAAACGGACACAAAAACACTTAACACATTCGAGACCTGCTGCATCCGGATACGCGGCTTTATGCTGCGTATATATCCGGATGCCGCACGTCTCGAATGCGTTAACAGGGGAAACAACGTCCGCGAACAGAGACAAAAAAGTAAAGAAGACAAACCGGATTCTTACTGGATTGCGAAATAATCAGTGCTCTCCCTGGTGATGGAAGATGGGAGAAAAATAACCAAAGAAATGTATTCCTCGTCCCGTTCACGGCCAGTTGTCGCAGATTGTGTTTCTGAAATCTTTGTTAAATCAAAGCCAAAAAGCCGCAGCCGTCTAAGGAACATAGAAGCAAAGCGGTCTCAGCAAGAGGCATAGATCCACATGAGCCCCCGCAGATGCGGGGGCTCAGGAGGATCTATGCCTCTTGCAGTTGGACCTTGTTCAGTTTTTTTCCTCTCGGCGGCGAAGGGGGCACGATTAAAAAGAGGGAAAGACACAGCAAAAAAGGAAGGCACTCGACTGGCAACGATGATAAATTGTTTGCCAATGCTTGAGACCGCGTCCCTGTGGCGGGAACAGGCTGAAGGTTTAACTCATTGAGCCCTGACACTACAGCCAGAGATTGATCAACCATAATCGCTTGTTTAATTCTCTTGCGCATGAAGCCACCGGTGCTGGAAACAGGACCGGTTACTGCACGCAGGCACAAAGGGAGTTAACGCATTCAAGAAGCCCCGCAGCAATAGCTGGGACAGTGCCGTACAGCTTTCGCAGCTATTGATGCGGGGTACCTTGAATGAGTTAAGGTTAGTGCCTGATTAGTCTGTCTGTTCACTGGCTGCTAAGTATGTTTAACTAAGTAATTTAAGACTTCAAGTGGGAAGTATAATGTTGTTCAAGGGTAGTGCTGATTATCTGGGCGTTTTGGGCTCAGGCGACAAGCGAATTCTTAACCATGCTCTCACTTCTTCTTTTTTGTGTTTTGTTTTTGTTTGTTTTGTCCTTTCTTTTAATTTCACGACAAAGAAAAGTGTTAAGCTAATCCGGCATCACTACACTCGATCCATCTTCCGCAACCTGTTTCTAATAGTTGAAGATTCCTTCAAACAGGAAGCTTGGATCGGTCGTAGGATGGAGAGGTTTTAAAGACGAGCATGCTGAACGTGATCAAGAAGTGGTGATTGAGTGCTGGGGCGGAGTTTTGCAACGAATAGTGAGGAAAGGGTTGCCCAATGCGCAAAAGGCCGTCGAGCCGACGTCAGCCGCCGTTGGCCCGCGCACAAACGTGCGCGGGCCAAAGGCGGATGACGTCGGCCTGATGGCTTTTTGCGCATTGGGCATGGGGGAGGTATAGATGCGCGGGGGCTGAAAATAAGGGGCGGAACAAGAGGAGGTGCGGTGTGGGAGTGTGGGAGTGTTGACGTTGTTTTTGTCTGCCTATGGCACATACAGTACAACATGTTTTGAGCAACCAACCGTTTTGCTAGAATTAAAATGTGGTCTTAAAATACAGGTGTTCACTAAATCAGAGTCTTGAAGGACAACAAGGGTCACCTGTCATTAAAGATCGTCCTTTAGGCGCAGACTGTTGGAGGTTAGCTTGGCCTGCCGCTTGCTTGCTATGAGCAAAACATTCCACGGCAGAGTTCAACTTCAACCACAGGGCGGGGAAGTCTACGATTGATGTGCTCCTCACCGGCCCCGAGCGTCAATAGGATGTTTCGTGGCTTTCCTGTAGCTGCATGAAGGCCCAACCAGGAATGTAGTATGATCTTACGGATTCAGTCAATGTGACATCGTCTTTTAATATTTGACAATTGTAAATTACGTTTTTGTAAGGGTTATTTTTTATGACTCTAAACTATTGCATGTCGTACACACTCCAAAACATCATGCGAGAAACAAAACTATTTTCTTTCGGTTCTCGTTTTATACTGTTTACTTAGCCCAGCAAGCAAATAAGCTGTACCTAAACCAGACAAGTACCATGAATAACATGTAAATCAATCGAATGCCTGCAGGAACGGACAAGCTCTTCGATTAGTTTCCCTTAGTGTGACTTTTATGGTGGCAGGGTTCTGACCCCTGTCGGCAAACGGTGCGCAACGGAGTTGCGGACGGGGGGCAGCATGGGTGAGAAAGAAGAGAATCGCTTTAATTGTGAATGAGAGCATGAGGTATAGATCCTCATATAAGCCCTCGCTCAAGCGAGGGCTCATGAGGATCTATGCCTCATGCAGATGTACGACTTTGAAGGAAGAAAAGCGAGGGGACGTGGGAAATAGCTGGAAAGAAGGGTTCTGTAGGCTCTGAGCGAACCCATCTATGGTCTAAATTTTGTCACCTCTTGCTTTCGCAAGGGGAAAGGAAACAGTCAAGGGAAGTATGGTTGGGAAATAGAGTACGGTAGGGTCTCACTGAATTCCTTCGTAAGCCCCTGCAATCTGCGACGGCAAATTCGCACCGCGGTTACTTTGGCGGAGGGGCTTTTGGGACATTCCGTCTATGATGCACAGAACATGACGGGACGGGCAGATCTGGGCGGGACACAAAGACAACGTCGCTGGGTTTATCAAGTGCACTGCTGGGTTAGAGGTAATGTGGGACCCATGGAGCTAGCTCAACAGGACAGAAAATGAAGGTACGGTGTTGACTTGGACACCTCCCCCTCACCCCCCCCCCCCACCCCCCTCCCCTCTTCAAAATTGCTCTATATTGACATCGGAACGCACAACGTTTTTCGAAGAAACACATCTTAGAATATATATATCATTCAGTGGCAGTTGACCTAATACGATTTACTTTTAAGAAAATCTAACAAAGTGCCAGGTTTGCTGTACAGTCGTAAAAATTCGTTGTTGTTGTTGTTGTTTTTGTTTTTTTGGTTTTGTTTTTGTTTTTGTTTTTGTTTTTTGGGGGTTTTTTTGTGTTTTTTTGTGTGTTTTTTGTTTTTTTGTTTTGTTTTTTTTTTGGGGTTGGGGGGTCAAGAAATGACTATTCTACATCCCTACATGTGCCCCAGATATATTAAGCCAAGCATAAGAAAGATCCATTTTAAGGTGAATTGGCCAAAATTTCAAACCTGCAATAGCCCAGGCATACATGAAGTCTGCATGCTTGACCTCGATAGTGAAATCTGCTGGGGCTGTATATAGCGTATTGAAAATGGCTTGTTTTTGTCTCTCATCAAATTTTTACGACTGTACAGAAAAATCGACAAATCATAGGAGTTCAGTAAAAAAAAAAAAAAAAAAAAAAAAAAAAAAAAAAAAGTATTCCATATTAGGTCAGATGGCACTAAATGATATTTGTTGTAATGATCTAATTATGTTCTTCAATTGGTACCCAAAAGTGTTTCTTTGCAGAGATAACTAGGGAAAAAAACTTTGTGCGCTCCGATTTCAAACGGCCTATACGAGTATCTGCTATGGATGAGAGGAGGGAAGATGTCTATCACGTTGAACACGTGCCGCACACGGATACGCGCCATAAAGCCGAATGCAGCACGTCTTGATTGTGTGAAAAGGTCTAGAGACAGTAACTACCGAGTAACGTATCCTCTACTAAGGCACGAGAGTTTGCCGCTGACCCAAAAAGCAAAGGTCCTCGGTCCCACCACGGCCGCAGTGGGCCCGCGCCCGGCTATGCGCGGGGCCAATGCGGCCGTCGTGGGCCCGAAGATATTTTGCTATTGCGGGAACTGGGAACTGATCTCCCCAGCCTTTTTTTCAATTGTTACAATCTTTAGCTTTGAAATAGGTGGTGGAAGAGTACGTGTTTCAAGGTAAAAGTGTAGAAAAGAGGAAAGGATGCTGAGTCATCTTTCTTTCCTCATCTCCGCGAGTATAACCCATCCGGAGGCTGATTGTTGTTTTTTTTTTTTTAATTTGCTAATAATTTTCCTATGAAAGCTATATTACAGATTAGGAGATAGATCAAGCATTTTAGTTCAAGCTTGGTGCCAGAATAGCTTGGCGCCAAGCTATTCTGGCATCGACTTTGGTCCGTCATAGCCAAATTTATTTCAAGCAATAGTGTATCAGGATGAAAAGGGTTGAGTTGGAATGACAGGAAAAAAGAGTAAGGTGCCGACATGAGCAAGCCTTCCACCCTTCCACCACCTATCCTCATCCCTCCCTCCCCTTTTCCAAACTGTTCCCCGAGTCTCCACTTAAACAACTTATCGGAATGCAATCAGCGGCAGATACAGTGGCAGCCCAGGGAAATTGGACGGTCAACCACTTCCTGCAACCCCTCCCCAATCCCTCCAAATCCGTCCCTATCCCCCCCTGCCATCGCAAACACACGCCCGTCACCGCCTGATTGCAATTCATGACCGCTGGCCAACATCATTAATTTAGTTTCAGTGATCGGAGAAAGTGAAGAAAGCTCAATTTCCAGCGCCTCAGACGGTAATTAAGCGAATCTTGCCTCCTCAATGGCGGACTGCGGTTCCTTACGTTCTCGTCCATTATCAGACCCTTCGAAAAAGACAGGAGCTTTCTGTCAGCAAGAGGCATAGATTCTCATGAGCCCCCTGCTATCGCCTCTTGCTATTATTGGATTAGACCTGCTTCAAGTATGCTTTCGCACATCAGGCGGAGAAAGTCACTGGGTTTAAATAATAACTTTTAGCGTTTTCAGTTGGTTGAATTGAGATGGTCTAGCTCCTACTTCTAACGAACACAGATACAAATGAAGAATACAAACTTTAGCGTTCTCAAGTGGTTGAGCTGAGATGGTCTAGCTCCTGCTTCTAACGAACATAGATCTATACAAATAAAGATTACAAACACAGACTATGAAGCATTTCTTTACAGGTGTACACTGGCACTCTCTTTAACGGAGCAATCGGCCTAGATCTACATGGTAAGCAAGAAGCACAGATCCTCCTTGCCCAGTAAGAGGCATCCATGATCAGTAAGTAAGATGAATAGAGACTTAAACTTAAACCAGCAAGCAGGCATTCATTCCCATGAACTGCTGCAAAGCAGCAGTTGATGGGAATGTATGCCTTTTTGCACATAAAAAGGTTCTTCGTCACCACCAGCGTCCTCTAAATTTGCAGCAGTTCATGAGGATCTTTGTCCCTTGCAGCTGGAAAGGTTTACAATACACAGTCGTCACCACACTTCTCGGCAGTTTTCCTGTCATTCGTCGTTTCGCTTGAGTTTCCCCTGTGCCAATCACATAACCGTTGCACCCGCAAAAATAAGGGGGTGTGGGTGCGGCGAGAGAAGAACTGCCGAGCTTAGTGTTGAAGAAGGCGTTGACAGTAGCAAACTGACATTTGTAACATTAGGATTAACGTTAGTTCCCCCCCCCCCCCGCCCCCCCCCCCCCCCCCCCCCCCCACCCCCCCGTGTTTACTAAAGTTGATATTACATACCAAAGGCCAGATATTGTATACCAGAAGACACGTAGCAAGTTGGACGCGTTTTTGCAGGTCAAACTGGATAAATAAATAAATAGATAAATAAATAAATACTGGCAATAACAAAAGTATAACTAAAAGATTTACTTTTTATACAAAGAGAAGAATATCCAAACTGATAAATTAATAGACCTTAAAAATTAAAATTAATTTTTTTTTTTAAAAAACCACTGACTCTTTACTGAGGCAAGGGATCTATATTTTGCAAAAGTGATAACAATCAACATGGTCACGGATAACATGCCTCTACTTTCCGTTGTTACATTTACTATATAACCCTTTGGCTGTCGGTAACGGTTTTAGTCGCGATGATTCCGGTAGGAATCATCGCGACAAAAACCGCTACCACAGCCAAAGGGTTATTTTAACTAGCTGTACACGTATCAGTCATGGAGAAAAGAAGCAAACACCGACACGCACGAGAACACCTTCTTAATGCATGCACGCAGAGAGAAATTAGGAAGGTAGTGAATAAAAAAGAAGAAAAGCTGAAGGAGGGGGGGGGGGGGGGAGGACAACCGACTCAATGACATTTACGGGTAAAACTAAAGGGAACATCTGTTTCTTTTTATTACTGTCATAGGGTTCTTTTGTCGTTTATCTCACTTAACCCATTTAGCTCCGACGCTCTGCAGCAGGTGATGGATCGACCATGATAATTCAAGGGTACTACCCTTCAATTATCATGGTTGATCCATCTCTTTGGTCTGGTACATAGTTGTCAAGTGGCATCGCTAAATGGGAAATGGTGCTTTGGGGTAAAATGACCCAACGGCGAAAAATACGGTTGTTCTCACAGGCTGGTGTGAAAAAATGAGTTTCACGATGAATATCAATGTACAGTAATTATTTGTACTAGTCACTGTACAGTAACTAGAAAAAATAGTTACTGTACATTAATACAAGCTGTAATATATATATATATATATATATATATATATATATATTAACCTCTACCATTTGGTACTTGTCTTATTTATTTATTTATTTTGGCGAGTGTAAGCCAGTCTTTACAGTCAACTAACCTTGTTGCTGGATCGTTTAACAGCGAAAATGACCACAATTATTGTATTCGTTTCAAAGCTTTAGAAAAAGTAAAACAATGTTGCACAGGCTAACCGCTTCCCTGGGCGCATAGTTTGTTTCTGAAATCTTTGTTTATTCAACAACAACAAAAAAACCAACAGATCCGTTCCCAAAACATGGCTACACACTGATCTCAGCAAGAGACGTCGATCCTCATGAGCCCCCGCAACTGCGGGGGCTCATGAGGATCGATGTCTCATGCACTTGTTGTGAAATCTGCATTCTCCCAGCAATGAAGGGGTTAACGGCGGTTTTGTATGCGGTCTTCGATCGCCGCGTAACTCCACTTCAGCTGATAGTATTATTAGTATATTGCTCTCATACTCTTTGAAAGATGGTTTTCTTTTTCCCTGCACTCTAGAGAAAACTGTTAGTTGCAAAGGGCAAAATGAACCAAAGTTAAGTAGTCACACAGATTTTGCTTTTGATCTGTTTAGATAAGTTTTACACCACGTGAAGCACACGGCCACCTAACCTTTCATATAACACGGCGGTGTTTCTGCAGAAGGGTAGAGCCAAAAACAAATTTATAAGGGGGATAAAACAGATAATGAAACATTTGATCAGTGCAGAGATCAGTCCCGCTCACTGATTCTGATTGTAAAAAGGAGTCACAGGATTTTCAGTGCCAATCGTCGCAAGATGTGGTTTCTGAATTCGTTGTTAACCTATAAAGCCCTGGCCTGCTATGGTAGGATGTGGATCGACCATGACAGTTCAAGGGTTAATGTGATGCAAGATATAATGCCGGGATGTTGACAGAAACGTTCAAGAAATGACAAAAGCGTACATTTTGAAGATATATACATATTTTGATTCAATAACATGAGAAGACTGTCTCGGAAACAAGGTATTCATACAGTAATCTGGCTGGCGAAAAGATGTACTGCACCTTTAACCTTCCCCGTACACCCTGGGGTGTAAAATAAATCCCTACACTTGCACATAAATGCAAATAATTCCGTCAATTTTTTAATTACTTCAACAAGCGTTTATGACTTTGTTAATGAAAGGTTTTTCTACCACACCCTAAATTTTGAATTTGTTTTGTTGCTAAATAAAGGAATAAATAAACAACAACGTTGTAAGATCTGCTGAAGCAGTCATAAAAACTGAGGGTCACTAGAGACCCACACCATACACCAAAGTATATTTAGGAAAACGACTATGTGAAAACCATGGCTCACTGGAGACCCACAACGTACGGCAAGGACTATCTAAATAAACGGCTATTTGAAAACATTGGCCACTGGAGACCCACGATGTACAGCCAGCTATATCTAGTGAAATTAATGACTATTATAACGGCTATTTAAAAACATTGGCCACTGGAGACCCACGATGTACAGCCAGCTATATCTAGTGAAATTAATGACTATTATAACGGCTATTTAAAAAACGTTGGCCACTGGAGACCCACGATGTACAGCCAGCTATATCTAGTGAAATTAATGACTATTATAACGGCTATTTAAAAACATTGGCCACTGGAGACCCACGATGTACAGCCAGCTATATCTAGTGAAATTAATGACTATTATAACGGCTATTTG